>CP126890.1:28283750-28886875 GCA_030440675.1 Furcifer pardalis
ATATGCAGAAAGTAGTCTTTGTGGTTTGAGGTTTCTGTTCATTCATTTTCTTTTCACATTTCCTTCTGCCTGTATGAACGAATGTTACAAAAGATATGATCCCTTTACCCAACTAGTTTTCGTTTGCTCATACGTGCTGCGTTCCAGTACATTGTCACTGTTATCGAGTTAAAAGGACTCTAAATCTGCCAGAATTTTTGGCGACAATCCCTGATAAACCTATTTCATGAATCTGAAGCGTCTCTGGTAAACTACAGTTCTATTGACCTCAAGATGTTTATTTAAATAGTTATTGCCTCAGGAAATAATATTGTCCGTAAGTTTGGGTTGCACCGTTGCCTTCCTTCCTCCCTGTCCTGCCCACCCAATAGTCCAACGGCATTCACTCCCCCGTTTCCCATCACTTCCCCGTACTTTATCCCACAACTCAGAAAGAAATGCAATCCCTTCTGGATTTTGTCATACCTGAATTTTATTCTACTACTACAGGTCCGGTTGCAGCTGCCTTTTAAAAGCAATAGTCGCTGCTGTACATTTTGTTGAGGCTTCTGTTAATTTAGTTTTAAGACAAACTTATTGTTGCTGCCCTTTTACTTAAAACTTGGTACTATCTTTCTGGTGCTTGTCTCCCCAAGTATAAAGCACTATTTTATTTTTTCCCTCTTGACATGTTACAGGTTTTATTTCCACTTCATATTCAATTGGTGCATCGCACTGTTTTAACATCCCTTTCCCCTTACCCACTGATGGTGAATTCCATGAATATGAATTTTGTATCTTTTCTTGTAAACCTTGTCTGAATCTTTTTGACACCCTACTTTATAATCGTAACCAAAACCTTAAAAATTTTGACCTGGTATTATTTTGTGATGATTCCTGTTTTCAGGGATCATCTTGTCCTCTGCCCATGATTTTGTTCAACCTTGGCAATGATGAAATTGCTCTTTTAAACTATTTGGCGGATATTTTAGACAAAGAAAAAACAAAACAGGGCCATGTCATTTTATTATTTCATGTGCCTTCCCAATAATCTGTTTTTCTTTTGATAACATTTCTACAGTTCTAAATAGCTTCTTCTCAGGTTGAAGGGACCTCCTGGGTATTATTGGCCAATTCTATATTATTGGCCAATCTTAATATTACTTGCATCTCTTTATTATTAAGGTATTGTACTTTATAGAATGTGTTCTGATTTTATTTGGCTTATGCATGCAATTAATTAATTAATAATATTTTAAGATATTGTGCCTAGAGTCCTTTTGTGTGTAGCAGCTGGGGAAAATAGAAATAAAATTTCCTCGACACTATATTAGGAAATTTAATTGTTTTTTGTTGTTGTGAATTGTTCTTTGATGAGTGAAAGAGGAGGTAGATCTGAGGAAGATAAGGAGACAAATCTTGCCTGGATTAGATTTAAGCGGCTGGTTAGAAGGGACCAGCAGGGGAGGGACAAATCATTGCAGCAGGAGATTCAAGAAGCTGAAGATCTACAAAGATTACGGGAAAAACAACAATATCAATGCCAGCAACAGTTTCAATAGCACAGAGATTTATAACAGCAACATTTACAACAATAAGAATTACAACAAGAGCAAGATATGGAGCTCAAAGATGGTGGAGAGTTTTGAGAGTCCTCTGGACAGCAAGGAGAACAAATAGGACAATATTAGAAGAAACCAAACCTGACAGCTCCTTAGAAGGTCAGATAGTGAAGATGAGGCTAAAGTACTTTGGACATCGAATGAGAAGAGAGGATTTGCTTGAGAAAGCCTTGATGCTGGGAAGGGTGGAGGGCAAAAGAAGGGGGTGACCCAAAATGAGATGGCTAGATGGTATTGTAGACACAATGGGCACAGAGCTGAGCAAGTTGAAGAGGATGGTGGAGGACAGAAGTGCCTGGCAGACAGTGATTCATGGGGTCGCAAAGGGTCGGAATCGACTGTGCGACTGAACAACAACAACAACAACAAACAACAAAGTCCTTGCCTCTGCTCTAAGAACATAATTCTATGTAATTTGGCTTGGAAAAGTAAAGGTCACAGTGAGAAAAGAAGCTTCTTGGTAGCTTGTTAGTAAGTTAGTAAACAGTATATTCAGGCACGCAGCATTGTGCCAGGTTTATTTCTTGTCAACATATTTTCCATATCATAAGGTAGAAAGTAAAAACAACAACAACAACAACAGAAAATGATATAAATACACTAGTACCCCGAATAACGTTATGACTTGGTTCCACAAGTCCCGTCGTTATTCGGTTTTTAACGTTGTGCGATACATTGAACACACAATGTTTAAAAAAGCCCTGTTTCCCTGGAGGCTGCAGGAAGCGAGAACATCGGGATTTGAATCCTGACATTTTGGCTTGCTGCTGCCTCCAGGGAGGTGGGAGAACTTTGGAAACAGCTTGGAGCGGGTTTCCCCACCTCCCTGGACCCGGCGGGGGGGGGGGGGGGTCAGAGACCCCAAAATTGGTAAAAAAAAACGTCCGGTTTTTTTTACCAATTTTGGGGTTTCTGACCCCCCCGCTGGGTCCTGGGAGGTGTGGGGACCCGATCCAAGGTGTTTCTGGGCTTCCCTGACGTCCTGAGCCAGTGCAGCAACCCAGAACGTCGGGATTCGAACTCTGACATCCTGGCTTGCTACACTGGCTCAGGACGTCGGGGAAGCTCAGAAAAAGCTTGGATCGTGTCTGCCCACCTCCCTGGACCCGGCGGGGGGGTCAGAAACCCCCAAATTGGTAAAAAAAAGTCCGTTTTTTTTACCAATTTTGGGGGCTCTGACCCCCCCACCGGGTCCAGGGAGGTGTGGGGACCCGATCCAAGGTGTTTCTGGGCTTCCCCGACGTCCTGAGCCAGTGCAGCAAGCCAGAATGTCAGAGTTCGAATCCCGATGTTCTGGCTTCCTGCACTGGCTCAGGATGTCGGGGAAGCCCAGAAACACCTTGGATCTGGTCCCCACACCTCCCTGGACCCAGCGGGGGGGGGGGTCAGAAACCCCCAAATTGGTAAAAAAAACGGACGTTTTTTTTACCAATTTTGGGGTCTCTGACCCCCCCGCCGGGTCCAGGGAGGTGTGGGGACCCGATCCAAGGTGTTTCTGGGCTTCCCCGACGTCCTGAGCCAGTGCAGCAAGCCAGAATGTCAGGATTCGAATCCCGACGTTCTCGCTTCCTGCAGCATAAAAGAGGGTGGGGGAAGTTCAAAATTAGCGCACATCAGCTCTAGGGAGGTCGGGAGACCCGATGCCCGCTAATTTTGAACTTCCCCCACCCTCTTTTATGCTGCAGGAAGCCAGAATGTCGGGATTCGAATCCTGACATTCTGGGTCGCTGCACTGGCTCAGGACATCGGGGAAGCCCAGAAAAAGCTTGGATCGTGTCTGCCCACCTCCCTGGACCCGGCGGGGGGGTCAGAGACCCCAAAATTGGTAAAAAAAAGTCCGTTTTTTTTACCAATTTTGGGGTTTCTGACCCCCCCGCTGGGTCCTGGGAGGTGTGGGGACCCGATCCAAGGTGTTTCTGGGCTTCCCCGACGTCCTGAGCCAGTGCAGCAACCCAGAACGTCGGGATTCGAACTCTGACATCCTGGCTTGCTACACTGGCTCAGGACGTCGGGGAAGCTCAGAAAAAGCTTGGATCGTGTCTGCCCACCTCCCTGGACCCGGCGGGGGGGGGGTCAGAAACCCCCAAATTGGTAAAAAAAACATCCTTTTTTTTTACCAATTTTGGGGGGTCTGACCCCCCCCGCCGGGTCCAGGGAGGTGTGGGGACCCGATCCAAGGTGTTTCTGGGCTTCCCCGACGTCCTGAGCCAGTGCAGGAAGCCAGAACGTCGGGATTCGAACTCTGACATCCTGGCTTGCTGCACCGGCTCTGGACGTCGGGGAAGCCCAGAAACACCTCCAGAGAGATCAGAGGACCCGATCTACAGCTGCAGGGTGGCTGGGGAAGCTGACGGGGACTCCCTGTCGGCTTCGCTAGCCACCCGCCCATGCCTCCGCAGCTGTGGGGTGGCTGGGTAAGCCGATGGGGGAGCCCCCCGTCAGCTTTCCAGCCTCCCCACCCCTGCCTCCGTAGCTGCAGGGTGGCTGGGAAGCTGAACGGAGAACCCCGTTCAGCTTTCCACCCACCCTGCTGCTAAGAACGACTGTATTGTGTAACGTTAAAATCGCGTTACTCGATACAAGATGTTTCCGAAAATCTTGTAACGTTATGCGGTTTTAACAATATACGGTACTCGCGTTATACGGGGTATTACTGTAATGCTATACTTCTCCATGCCAGGCACTTCTTTTAGAATTCTAGTTCAAAGGTGAGGTGGGCATCCAGCTTCTAGTTCATTACTCAAGCCCAACATTATCAAGCAAAGCACTTTGTTATGCTTAGCTTTAACAAGGCACTGAAAGGGTGATAAAGTACTTCCTTATGTACTTCCTTAAACAGCGGTGGACTAAAAACAAATGAAAAGAGACACTGATAAACAGCCCCTTCCCAACACCGGTTTCTCAGAGAACTTTGGCTGATGTCAGATCCAAAGGACACTTCCAATACAGTCCACACCAGGGCAGTGGACTGTGAGTCTCTCCAGATGTTCTTGTACTTAATTTCTCAGCACCATTTCAAGCTATGAGGAACCTGGGGAACATAGTTAAGAGACATCACCTTGCAAACAAAAATTTGCATAGTCAAAGCAATGGTATTCCAGGTGGTAATGTATGGCTGTGAGAGCTGGACCATAAGGAAAGCTGAGTGCAGAAGAATAGATGCCTTTGAAATGTGGTGTTGGAGGAGAGTTTTGAGAGTCCCCTGGACAGCGAGGAGAACAAATAGGTCAATCTTAGAAGAAATTGACTCTGACTGCTCATTAGAAGGTCAAATAGTAAAGATGAAGTTAAAGTACTTTGGACATCAAATGAGAAGAGAGGATTCACTTGAGAAAGCCTTGATGCTGGGAAGGGTGGAGGGCAAAAGAAAAAGGGGGCAGCCAAAAATGAGATGGCTAGATAGTATTGTAGACACAATGGGCACAGAGCTGGGCAAGCTGAGGAGGATGGTGGAGGACAGGGGTGCCTGGCGGGCAATGGTCCATAAGGTTGCAAAGGGTCGGAATCAACTGTGTGACTGAACAACAACAACATTTCCAATTTGGCTTGGCCAATATGGAAGGATGATGGACATTGTTGTTCAATAAGATCTGGAGGTCCAGATATTTCCAGCTCCTGGCCTGCAGTAAAGAATCCTTCAAACCAAGGGTGGACAAATGTAGCGCTCCAATGTAGCTTGTGGTAAGGGGTTGTGGAAGTTGCAGGACAAAGAGATCCAGAGGGTTGCAGACACTGTCTTCTGTTTTGTAGACAAATAAGAGAGTTCAATAAAGTCTCCTTGAGCTACACCATTCCAGACACAGCCTCTCATCATATCCCTTTGATTATTACAGGAAGAAGAAAACATTAAATGGTATTGAGTGTGCTCCAGTTCCCTGCCAAGGAAATGAGTCTAGGGGCAGTAGTGAACATCTTCATTTGTTTGGAAGAGAAAGCGTAGTAGATTTGCAAGAGATATATTTGTAGAAGTCCAAACATACAAACAAATGAATAAACTGATGATGATGGAAGAAAAGAGATTCTTGTTGCAGGCTCCTGTAGAACAAGGGTTACTGTCCCTTGGATACTTTGGGGTCGCTATTCAGTGAGGAGTCCGCACATTGGTACTCATATCTGTGATGACATTCTGCACATGCAAATGGACTTGAGAATATCACATCACCTGCTGGCTAGGCGGACCATGACGTGTGCCCTCTGCTTTCCCCTTACCCAAGGGATCTGACAGAGGACACTTTGGTGAGTTTTAGTCCCGGCCTAACATCATTGGCAAGAGATGGGCATCACTGCCTAGTTAGACCGCTCAAGCCCCAGTGCCCCAACAAGGTTTTCACCTAGCAGGAGCTACTGTATCACATTTTAACTTGAAGTGGTGAAAGAGATGTTTGGTCCACCTTCTCTGACTGGATCACATTCTTTGGACACACTTAGGCAGAGTGATTCTCCTATCTCAGGCAGCTAATTTGTGGCGTTATGAAGAGGCAGCAAAATAGTTTTGGGTGGAGCCAACATCATGGCATCATGGGTGGAGCCAATGATGTGGGCGGAGCCAAAGTTTAAAAATCCATAAAAATACATTACACATAAAAATGCAAATTAAAATACACATTAAATAGACATAAAACACATAAATACACTTTAAATACAAATTAAATAGACATAAAAACACATAAATACACATTAAATACAAATTAAATAGACATAAAAACCACACACTAAATACATAATCCACCCACCCCAAACCCATACTTGAGTCACTTACCCTGGGGATCAAGAGCAGCCGGCAATGGCGGTGGTGCAGTGTGGCCTAGCCCAGAGGCCTGGCCTAGCCCAGCCTGGCCCAGCCCGGCAGTGCGGCCTGGGTCACTAGCGGTGCAGCCTGGCCTGGCCTGGTGGTGCTCCATGGCCTGGCCTAATGGCGAGCGTTGGGCATCAGCGGCAGTGTTGGCAGCAAGTGGCGATGAGTGGTGTCGGCGTTGCGTCAAGCAGCGGTGAGTGGCAGCGGCGTGACACGGTGGTCCAGTGACTCAAGTGAGGGCCGCTGCCTGCACCTCTGAGGAGGCCGCTGAGGGCATCCCTGGCTGCCCAACTTTGCAGCCCCAAATGAATGCTGGTGAGTTTGCATGCATGAAACTACCAACTGATGCATGTGTGCTGAGTACTGGACCCCGAGATGCCAATGTTATATATGTGAGTGTGACATTGTTGCCCCTCCTGGAAAATATTTTGCCCCTCCTGGAAAAAATTTCACTCTCCCAAATCTAGAATCCTGGCTATGGCCCTGGACATTGGTGGCTCACCAATGCTGCAAATTCAACTCTTGAGGCCCACCCCAAACTATATTTTGGGAAGGCTATCATAGCTCCAGATTAGATTTACACAGTTGAAAGGTGTGGCTCTTCTCAAGAGTAGGTTATATTGCTGCACTTGTTTGTACAAGCACAACCAGTTATTTTATTGAGTCTGAGACATGACTCTAACTCCAAAGGTATAACTTGCACCTGCTCATTTATGTTTTACATCAGGCATGCCCAAACTACGGCCTGCAGGCCAGATCCGGCCCACCAAGCCATTTCATCTGGCCCCCGACATGAAATAAAAACTCTAATCATTTTATTTTATTTTTTAATTTTTTTTGGCAGATTTTTTTTTGGCGGAAGGATCACAAGGCAGTGAAAGGCAGTGAGTTGACTAGTTCCTTCCGCCTGCTGCCTAGTATTACCACTTCTTCCGAATCTACTTTAGAAGTGCTGAATCACTCCGCCCGGAGGTGATTCGGTCAATGGGTAGATATAAGTGCAAGCACCCAGGGAGTCTTCTGCATAGAAACGAAAAGTAAGTTTCCACCTTTTTTCCTATGGGTGTCTTCTTTTAAAATTAAATTTATTGTTTTTGGGGGGGGGGTGCGTGGGGGAGAATTGTGTGAAAAAGGCTTGTTTGTTTTGTGTGTGTGTTCATTTGCATTTCATTGCAAAATGTGTCTTAAATTTCTTGTTTGTGTGTGGGGGAATTGTGTGAAAAAGGCTTGGTTTTATTTGTGTGTTCATTTGCATTTCATTGCAAAATGTGTCTTAAATTTCTTGTTTGTGTGGGGGGGGAATTGTGTGAAAAAGGCTTGGTTTTATTTGTGTGTTCATTTGCATTTCATTGCAAAATGTGTCTTAAATTTCTTGTTTGGGGGGAATTGTGTGAAAAAGGCTTGGTTTTATTTGTGTGTTCATTTGCATTTCATTGCAAAATGTGTCTTAAATTTCTTGTTTGGGGGGAAATTGTGTGAAAAAGGCTTGGTTTTATTTGTGTGTTCATTTGCATTTCATTGCAAAATGTGTCTTTTAAATTTCTTGTTTGTGGGGAGAGAGAAAATTGTCTGGAAAAAGTCTTGTTTTTACTGTGTGTGTGTGTGTGTGTGTGTGTGTGTGTGCGTGTGTGCGTGCGTGCGTGTGAAAGCCTAGCCGTTTGAAAGCAAGAAACTGCAAGTAGATAAATAGGGGCCACTTTGGTGGGAAGGTAAACAGCGTTCTGTGTTTAGTCATGCCTGCCACATGTTCATGGAAACGTCTGCAGACGCAGACAGCACTGACTCTTGGGCTATAAACAGAGATGAGCACTGAACCCTAGAGTCAGATACGACTGGATTCTGAGCAAGGGCGACTTACCACCCCATAGCACTTAGTGCACTCTCTGGGCCGTTCACAAGTTAATTAGAATTTTGCCCCCAACATGCTGGATACTCATTTTACCAACCCCGGAAGGATATGGAAGGCTGAGTCAACCTTGGGTCTGTTGGGATCGAATTCAGATTGTGAGCAGATTTTTTTGGCTACAGTGCAACAGTTAAACCACTGCACCACTAGGGCTCTTACATTTACACTTACATACAGCCCTTAACGATGCCATTGGAACACTCACTGGCTGAGTCAGAAGGTGACCCAAATCCCCCCCCCCCCAAGGGCTTGCTCCTCATTTTACTGACCTTGGAAGGATGGAAGACTGAGTCAACCTTGAGCCCGTTGGGATCGAATTCAGATTGTGAGCAGAGCTACAGTACTGTATCTTAACCCCTGTGTCAGAGGACCTTGACTGAAATGCAAAGAGATGTTCATTGATGTGTCCCTTGAATCTTTGGGGAGGAGAGGTAGACTGCCCCTGAATAGAGAGGTTCTGTTTAGCCGGCTTTCTCGAAGGGGTGACTCAGTCTTCCATCCTTCCGAGGTCAGTAAAATGAGGAGCCAGCCCTTTTTTTTGGGGGGGGGGGCTTTGGGTCACCTTCCGACTCAGCCAGTGAGGGCTCCAAGGGCATTGTTAAGGGCTGTATGTAAGTGTAAATGTAAGAGGTGGTGATGGAGGAGGCAGTGGCGATGGCGGCGAAGGAGGAGGCAGCAAAAGAGGAGGCGGCGGCAAAGGCGCCGGTGGCGGCGGAGGAAGCAAGGCTGGGTGGATGTATGTACCATGGATAGTTCGGCCCTCGGAGCCTCTGATAAAATGTTATCTGGCCCCCAGGCCGAAACGTTTGGGCACCCCTGTTTTACATCCTGGTGTTATCCACAGTGTTGTAGGTGAGTGAGGGCCTGTGGGGTTAACATGCCAAGTCCCATTTATTCACATGAAAGATGCTATCACCTGCCGCCTCTATCAAGTGTTCCTGTTTCTCCTGAGCTCAGCCGTGGTCCTCACAGATGAAGTGGGGAATAAGATTTCTCCCAAGAATGGTTTGGTTTGGTTTTGAATGAGAAATTAATCTCTGTCAGCTTTACAATAGGCCTACTGCAAGAGAAGATTAAACTGCTAGAGTTGGTTTCTAAATATGGGACAACACAGTTGCTTGCATTTTTGGACTCCCTTTAGGACAGGGGTGCCCAAACTATGGCCTGGGGCCAGATCTGGCCCCTAGGCCATAGTTTGAGCACTCTTGGTTTAAGCAGGGGAAATGGCTGCCTAAAATCTATCTCATCCTGTTGCAAAACAGATTGCAAGGTGCGTTTTACTTCTGCTTCCAGTGGGAGGAACCACATGCTGGTCTCCTGAACCACATGACCCCCCCACGGCCCAAAAAGTTTGGGCACCCCTGCTTTAGGGGATGTGTGACTGTGAGGACTGTTACAATGAGTGGTTACATGTCAACACTCTCCACTACATCACTGGTTATACGTTTTAAGGTAATGCATGCCAATAAAATCTGTATAGGAAATGGTTTTTCTAAATGGACTTACAAATCAATTGATGATTAGCTCTTCTTATCTTCTTCACTTTGTGATGAAAGTCCAGTACAGTTAAATAGGAAAGCTGCATGATAGTCAAGGCCCTTTGTGCATGAAAATGTGTTCTTCAGCTTCATCATGGTTTAATTTATTTATGGTCAACATAAATAATACTGAAATTTACACCCTGTATGCAAACAAACACATTACACATCTTTACTGCTATCAGCTCTGGGGAACAGTTATGTATATATACAGGATATGACTATGTAACATATAAACCACTCTTATGCTATTTGAATATGTTGATTATTCAATTTCACTACATGTTCTTTATCAGCCATAATATAACTATGGTTCCAAACAGAAGATGATGATATTAGCAGCATCACCATTTATCTTACATGGACTGAAGGTTTGGTTTATAACAACAATAGAATTGAAAAGATATGAGTGCAGTTGGCATCCATAAGATCATGATAGAGCAGTTGCAGAAAGTAGCACTATTACATAGTAAAGGTAAAAGTTGTCCTTGTTTGAAAGTCAGGCTCTGGTGCCCATCTCCATTTATAGCAAAAGAGCCAGCACAATCTGCATTTGCAAATGTTTCTGTGGTCATGTGGCAGGGACCTTCTCACCGAAACAGTACCTATTTCTTCTTCTTGTGCCACATCCGATTTCAAATATTGGCTATCCTTATGGCGACCAGTCATGAAGTTTGTCCTGAGAATATAATTCAGTGGCCTTCCATCAGTCGCGTAGCGTGGGTTTCAGCCGCCCGGGGCGCAGGCCAAACTTGCTGCCTCCCCTCTAGGCTCCCCCCCTGACGCCCATCCCTATTCCGCCCAGTCTGCCCTTGCTCCTCCCTGCCCTCTTGGATCTGCTCATCCCCAAGGCAGTAGAAACCCCTGTCAAAGTGGATCGATGTCTTGTAAATTTTTTTGGTTGTGTCTTCTCTTTGAAATCTGTGGCATTAGGGACCTTGTGGCAATGACTACATTTCCCAGGCTCCCTCAGTGCTGCAGGCCAAGAGAGTCTTGGAAATGTAGTCATTGCTGCAAGGTTCCTAACACTACGGATTTCAAAGAGAAGACACTACAAAAAATTTTTTACAAGGCACCACTCCACTTTGGCAGGGGGTTCTGCTGCCTTGGGGACAAGCTGTAAGTGAAAGACTTATTACTGTGAAAGATCTATTAGGGCAGTGATGGCAAACCTTGGTACTCCAGACGTTCTTGGACTTCAATTACCAGAAGCCCAAGTCAGCACTCCTGCTGATCAGGGCTTCTGGGAATTGAAGTTCAAGAACAATTGGAGTGCCAAGGTTTGCCATCACTGTATTAGGGTCAATATACAGTTGTACCTCGCTTAAAGAGCATAATGCGTTCAACAGGATTGCTCTTTAAGCGAGTTTGCTCTTTAAACGAAACACCATTGTAAGTGACCAATTGTGTGTGTGTGGGGGGGATTGCAAACTCCGATTTATTTGTTAAGCGAGTTTTTGGTTGGTTTTATTTGTTAAGCGAAGTGAACATTCAGAGAAAATTCTGCTCTTTAAGCGAGTTACTCTTTAAGCGAGGCATTCTTTATGCAAGGTTTGACTGTACGTTGATTTTGACTAGACGGCCCTTAACAACAACAAAGGCAGCCGATACGTATGCCTCAATATAATTCTGCTCCAAAATATTTAGAAAGAGAGCTTAAAATGAATCTCTGTTGCCAGCACTCAGCTAAATGTCACATTTGCCAACTGAGGGTCAAAGCATGGTGTATAATATCTTTTATGAGGCCAGCAGTAAGCTACACAAATGTGGTAGGGCACCAACCTCTGCCAAGCTTCCCTGCCATTAGGAAACTTTAAGTTCAATCCTCAGGTCTTCTCGAATGTCAAACTCCTGTTGATTGATCCTGTTCATTTTGCAGCCATTGTATGCTGGCATGTGCCACATTCAATCCATTAGTTGTGTGCATTCAAAATGCACTTAAGTTTTTATTGCTTCTAGTTCTGTGTCATCAGCAAAGAAAGGTAAAGTTGATCTTCATCTAAATCACTGTCACAGATTATTGCGATTGATTACAACAAGCAAAGCAAGCTTTTCCAAGTTTAAAAGTTATGCTCCTTTTATTTCCCCAAGTAGTAATCTGTGCTGTTTAAGTTATTGCAGACACATTGCATCAGAAAATACGGTGTATATTACATTTCTTTTTGAAACATTTCCTTTCATGTTGGTTTCTCCCCCTCCACCCTCCACAGCATAAGTTCTCAACCTACGGCCTGGGGGCTGGATGCGGCCCGCAACACCATTTCATGTGCCTCCCCTCCACTGCCTCTGCCACACCTGGAAATGCCATGTGTGGTAGGCAGGGCAAAACTGTCCAACCCTCAAAGCTGTCTGAGGGAGCGTGACCCGGCCCTCGGCTTGAAAAGGTTGAGAACCCCAGCTCCACAGTTTTGCTTCAACTTCATGGTACTTATTTGCTCTCTGATATAGAACCTCAGAAAGATCTTTAAAAGATAGCCTAGAAGTAGTTGTACCTCGCTTAAAGAGCATAATGTGTTCCACAGGATTGCTCTTTAAGCGAGTTTGCTCTTTAAGCGAAACACCATTGTAAGTGACCAATTGTGGGAGGGATTGCGAACCCCGATTTATTTGTTAAGCGAGTTTTTGGTTGGTTTTATTTGTTAAGTGAAACAAACATTCAGAGAAAAGTCTGCTCTTTAAGCAAGTTACTCTTTAAGTAAGACACTCTTTATATGAGGTTAATCTATTAGAGGTAAATGAGAACAGGCATATGCCCTCATAGATAACAAAATTCTAAACAAAGGGCTCATCTACACTGTAGAAATAAATTGGGAAGTAGTTTGGGTTTTTGAAGTGGATTTATTGTCTTGTGGTCTTTGTGCCACTGTGTGCATTCTAATGGGGCAAGTTTTAGTCTGATGTAGTACTTTGGCCCAGGGGAATACATGGGGTTTCAACTTGCTGCATTTAAAAACGATTTAGCAATTTGTCGCTCTAGGACTGGGATTAGGGAAAGATATGACTGGCCTGAAAACAACAGAATGAAATTTGAGAGGGATAAATGCAAAGTTCTAAACCTAAGGGGAAAACCCCAAGCACCCAGTTATGTGAGAAGGATATTGAGCTGAATATGAGCTATGAGAAACCTGGGGAGCATAGTGAAAAGTAGAGACATCAAATTGCAAACAAAAATTCGTATAGTCAAAGCAATGGTATTCCCTGTGGCAATGTATGGTTGTGAGAGCTGGACCATTAGGAAAGCTGAGCACAGAAGAATAGATGCCTTTGAGATGTGGTGAATGAATGAATGAATATAGGTGTGAAGGAGAGGACAAAGCATATCTTAGAGGAGGAAATGGAGACTGCCATTCTGTAGAAAATGTTTTAGATATGTGCATAGAACACAATGCCCAAGTTGCAGAAGATGATCTCAGATTTAACATTGAAGAGGAAATAAAACAAGCAAATTCAAGATCTGTGGAGGTGAGCAGACGGGGAAAAAAAGGTTATGTAAAAGACCCCATCACCCTGAGGACATCTGTCGTTCCCACCAGAGTGGACTGGAGATGCTCTTTGGTTGTGCCATCTGCCAGAGAGGCTTACCTCCCTGGCACCAGAAAGAGGGCCTTCTCTGTGTCTGCCCCAGCCCTATGGAACCTCTTACCAATTGAGTTACGTATGCAAACAGAGCTGCTGTCCTTTTGGAAAGGAGTGAAAACCTGGCTGGCGGGATGGGTTTGGGGGACGGGTGGTATAATGACCCCAGCCTGTTGGTTAATCTGAGCCCCCTTGTCCTCAATTTCCTAACTGTAATTTTAGTTTAATCTTTAATCTTTTAATCTGTTTTAGCTAGTTTTAAACCTTTGACTTAATAATCTTTTTAATTGGTTTTAACTGTTTTGATGTTTTTATTGTGAAATCGCCCTGGGTCACTTCGGTGAGGAGGGCGATAAATAAGTTTGACTAATAAATGAATAAATGAATAAATAAATAAATGTAAACCCTGGTTGTGCTCGGTTTTTCACTACTAAGCGAAGCGAGCAAAACAGAGCATGTGAGTGATCATTGAGTGCTCTTTGACATTGTTAAGTCCTACGTTTCTGCAGTCTGTTGGGTAGTATAATATACCTTGCTCACTATTTCTTTAAGAGCTCTGTATGTGTGTTATAGCAGCTTTACTGTATCAACTAATTAACCTTTCAAAATGTGCTTTAAAACAAGGCTTTTCCTACCATTTAATCTGCTGACTGAGATGTTGCATTTGGAGAAGTTTTTGCTCTTGACATTTGCAAAGAAGAGCGCAGTCAATTGTTGGATTTTCTGCATATTCAACTGCTGTTTCTGTTTACTGCCTTTTGCACAGGAATGCTGCCAGCCGAAGCGCTAAGGACTCCTAAAAACTGCAAACTGGAATCTGTAAGCTATACTGTGAACAACTGTTGTTTGCAAGTTGTTTCGGCAAGTTTACAAGACTGCTATCTTTGATTACCGTACTTGCTCAATGAAATTTGTTGCATTTGAACTGTAAATAGCTGATACAAACTGACCACAGAAAAGGAGAAGTTATCCAATTTGTTTTTGTTGTAAATATCTTTGAAACAGTAAAAAAACTCTGCACCAAAGCTTATCTGTGTTCACATGTGTGTACTCAAACTCTTGATGCCACCTTCTACAGGAAGGTCACTCTGCCATTCCATAACAAACATGGCCTACTCATTACCTGAAAGGAAGTTCATCTGATTCAGAGGTAGTTAAGTAGATAAAGGTAGGAATAAGCCAAGACAAGTTGTTGACTGAGATGGAGCAGAAAATGGCAACTCCCCTCTCCCTATGTCAGAGTGCAGTTCTGTTAAAAGACAGCCAAGTCACTTTGTCTCATGAAGGAGACATGAGCATGTTTTCTCATCATTGGCACTTAGTGGAGGGTAACAATAAATTACACCACCAGCAAGCTGCTGTCCTTTTATGGTACCCAAAATCTGATGCATCATTCTGCTCAGAGTTTGGAAAAGTTACTTTTGGAATATAGTCCTCAAATTCCCAGTGGTTGCATGAAATGGCAAATTCTAGGACACTTGGTAGGAAAACTCCCCTTCTTCTGAGCTCTCTTGGGCTTCATGGCCAGCTTCAATGAAAATCCATTCCCCTAAGGTCACAGCAAATGTGTAGGGCAGGGATCCTCAACCTGTGGCCCATGGGCTATATGTGGCCCATGGCAACACTTCGTGTGGCTCCACCACACCTGAAAGTGCCATGTGGTGGAGGAAGAGCAAAATGGCTGTCCGGCCCCCGAAGCTGTCTGAGGAAGTGTGATCCGGTCCCTGGCTTCAAAAGGTTGAGAACTCATGGTGTACTGTAGGGTATAATCTTTGGCCTCTTTGAGCTATGCCTTCCTGTATTTCACACTCATTGAGAGGTGCATGGGTGTCCCAAGGAAAGAGATCATTGTTGCTTCCCCTAGGTTTCCTTCTTGAGTTTAAACTGCCGTTTTCTGCCTGTAAGGACCTTGCATCTGTGAAGTGGGAAAGCAAAACAAATGGTTAATAATTAAAGAGCCCCCAGGCCTTTTATTTGGATTGAGGTGGGGGTTGAGAAACCATTCTATTTTTAAAGTGGCTGTACAATGCTGTGCTAGTGATATTGTCCTACTGGGACTGGAGCTCAGATTTCATCAGACATATGGTGGGAAGGCTGAAAATACAAAAAAGAGAGGTGGGAAGGGAGGTAATGAGGTCTGTATCCCTCTGGTAATTGCTACGTCCTCTGGTAATTGCAGTATTCCTTGGCAAATTATCTCCTTCACTTGCTGCAAGCAGCTTTGCAACACCTGAAGGCCACCGGTCTATGGACCTCTGGGACTTGTGTTCAACTCCCAGCAGGCCTTGGTGTGTGTCAACAAACCTACAAATAAAACCGACCAACAGTCAGGGGTGGCCCTATCATGCCCTTCTCTAGGAACCTCCATTCCGTTTCCCCTCCAACTTGATTTTCTTTTTCTTTCCCCACGAGAATTTCATTCATCATTCTATGGCTACTGAGCATGCCTGGTCCTTCTTGAACCAGGCTTTGGGGCTTTCCTCCATTTAGGAGGACCTACCTGCCCACCCCCAGATGATGACGAAGATGATTTGGGACTTCTGTAAACCTTGGATCTCAGTTGAAATAGTTGGTGCTTTTGTCAGGAATTGTGCCTAGGGCTGCCAGGTCTCCAAGTCTTGGCTGGAGTCTTAGAGGAGGGCTGTTCTTTGCTGGGTCTCCAGGCAAGGGCACAGATCTCAGGGCCGGCTGCAGTGGAGAAGGAACCAAAATTTTGCTTCTTGTCATGCTCTCTCAGTCAGCTTTGTGGGCCGGATGGCCATTTCCCCCTGCCTGCACAATAGGGGTGGCCATTTTGTCCCAACAGCTTCAAAGGGGTTTCCATTTTGTTTCTTGAATGTCCTTGGAGGGGCGGGCGTGGGGCACATGAAATGGTGTCAGGGACCAGATTTGGCCCATGGGCCTCAGGTTGGGTACCCCTGTTTTAAAGCCAACCAAAAAGAAAATCAACCTTTCTCTTGGCTTTTTATTTGTTATGCACACCAAAAATCACACTTTTAAAAAATAACATAATAAATAGGAGTGAAGGTTTTTTTAACTGACATAATGGGCAACATTTACTAGTTATCTCTAAAAGGTGTTTTAAGGCATTTTAAAAGCTAATTTTAAAAAGATTTACACCAGCCTACTATCAATTTTAAGTTCTCTCCCGGAGTAGTGAAAACCTAAGCATCAGCACAACTCAATCAGTTACTCTTCCAACATTGCAAAGAATAATTGCAAAGAATTACTTTCGAAACACTATAATCAGTAACAGGAATAAAAGAGTCTTTAAAAAGTAACTTAAGAAATCGAATTCATCTCTATCTAGTCTGAAGCAAACTGCAGGATATGTGGCCAATGTAGCTTACGAAAACCAGAACCTAACATAATATGCATCAGGCATTTTGCAGGTATGAAACTTAGTCTTTCTCTGTTCAGTGATCCATTCCTTAAGAGACAGCCATATCAAACTTTCAGCAATGAAACCATTAAAAGGAAAAGAGAGGCTTCATTAGGGAGTGAACATTGTAAGCAGGCCAGAAAACAAAAGTATACAATCTCTAGTATGAAACACCATAATGTTAGTCTTGTAAAAAATGTGTGTGCTTACACGAATGTGCATGTTTATGTGCGTATAAAAAAAAGATCAGAGATATTCAGCACCCACAGTGGCAAAACAACAAAGACTAGTGACACTCCTTAGATTGGCTTTTTCCAGCTCCAGGTGTATTGGGGTACAGTTCTCCTTCTGGACGAGTACAATGGGGCCATCACGCCAGGAGGGTGCCAGATTGAGGAAGGCTGCCCAAGATACCGTCAGCCGATGTGTACTTGCTCTTGCCCTTTGGCTCCCAAGTTGACATTTGCACTAGGTGATAATAGCATAACCTGACAATTTAATTGCACGTTTGGCACTTGGCAGCACCCGGAGAGACCCTGAGGATATCCCCCCTGCTTCCCAGCTGGTCTTCCTGTCTATCAGGGTCACATTGCCACAAGAAGCCGACGATGCTTCATTAAACTTTGCACGAGCCTGAGATAGGAAGCTTGGCAGGCAGTGCCAGGGCTTGGCAAGCACCCAGTGGGCTGAATTCCGGAAGGATTAAGAAAAGGGAGGATGAGAAGGAATGGCCCTCTGCTGTGTGGATTGCTCGTACACCACTGCTTGCTGCCCTCTATTGTCTTGACCAGGGGTAGGCAACCTGTGGCCCATGAGCCGGATTCAGCCCATGGTGCCAAATAATCCAGCCCCCGCCCTTGCTGCAGCTGACGCGCTGCTGCCGGAATCAGCCGCGGACTCGTTTATAACAGCCGTAAACATGTTTACGACAGCCACAGATGCATTTACAGCAGGCATAAATGGCAGGGAGACTACCAGTCCAGCCCTCTCAACTGTCTGAGGGAGTATGAGCCGGCCCCTGACTTAAAAGGGTTGGAGACCCCTGGTCGCGACAGCTACAAAGTGCTGGAAGGGCCCAGACAAAGCAGGAGGTGGGAGGTTGAGGAGAGCATTAGGGCAAATGGGACATTAGGGCAAATAGGACATCTTCCCCTCTCCTTAACTGAGGTATTCTCAGCACTCTGTTGGAACAGAGGGAGAAAATGGGAGGACATATGGGTATGAATAAGTCAGCCTAACAGCTCTAACAGCTGGCAGCAACAGCAGGTTGGAACATCTCATGTCTGAAGGAGAGGTGTGTTTTGGCACTGCTCAGCTGAGCTGTGGTGTGTGAACAAACAGTGGGGGTAAAGGGGTATCTGGGTGGATGATTTTGTGTTTTGTCTGTATGTGAATGTGTGCTTGGATGCCCAACAGTATGTGCATGAACATTCTCTTTGCCATTCAGCCTTCCTGACTCCCCTGACTCTTCTCAACATTGGCTCCTCTCCGTCCGCAACATCATCTGCAATGGGCACCATCTTGCGCTGGGTGATGGATTCAAGTGGCAAGAGAGCAACGGGTGTCTGAGATTGCGTGGCCAATATGTCTAAGAGAGATCCCTCCTCCACCAGCATCTCTCTTGGAGAAGAGCTGCATGTATTCCTTACCTTCCTTTCACTCATCAAGATCAGGGGTGCCCAAACTTTTTGGGCTGTGGGCTGGTCACGTAGTTCAGGGAACTGGTCACTACGCCCGGGGGCTGAATCTGGCCCCAACGCCAATTCATCTGGCCTGCAAAACCCTCGTAGTTTGGGCACCCCTGATCAAGATGAACCATACGTTTTACACAGATGTCATCTGTATAACTTTATAGCTTTTGCTGTCAGAGTCATAGCTGAGCAAAAACAGTCTTGTTGCAGAGTCCAGTTTGTGCCTTTTCTGTTTTTTGTATATAAGCATATGACAGACTTCCAAAAACTCTGTTATATTCTACGCTTGGTACTCTGCTATGTCATCATTCAAATGGTATCTTTGTGATGCCTTTGGTTGGCAATCTGTTCTGGAGATACATTGCTGTCATGATTGCATTGGGAGGATAGTGCCAATTCCTGGCAGTTAATAGTTAAAAATACAACATCTCCAAACTTTGAAAGTTGGACAATACCCTACATTTCTTCCCCCTAGGTAACGGTAGAAGTCATCCTTTCTTGAAAGCCGGTTATGTCCAACTTTAGACTGTGGTGCTCATCTCCGTTTTCAGTCAAAGAGCCAGCACTGTCTGCATCTGCAGACGTATCCGTGTTGATGTGGCAGATACGACTAGACATCGGAGTGCATAGAATGCTATTACCTTTCCTGCCAAAGTGGTACCTATTTATCTACTGGTACTTCAATTTCTTGTTTTTGAACTGCTAGGTTGGCAGGAACTGGGACAGAGATGGAAGCTCACTCCGTCATGGAGCCCTAAGGTCTTGAACTGCTGACATGGCAACCTTCCAGTCATCAAGTTCAGCGTCTTAACCACTAAGCAACTACAGTCCCTCTTCTTTCCCCTACAAACCTTTAAAAAGCAGTCCACTTCCCAATTATCAGAAAGGGGGATGCTCTATCTCTCTGTTTTGTTCACTGGAGACATACTCTTATAATTCTATCAGAAATTGGTAAAATGAAGGTGTAGAAGCAGTAGTTCAGGGCTTGGGTCTTACCTAAGCAGAAAAGTGCTGATTGGGGGACCCTTCACAGTCAAAAGCTGGGGCTGAGCTTCCCAATGATTGATGCTGGATCAGGCAAAGCAGATGGTCATCTACTCCAGTACCATTTGCTGCACTGATCCAGACTGTCTGCTTGGCAGATGAATGCCCAGATGACCCCAAACGATACACAGCCATCAGATGAATGCTCTGCAAGCACCTGGTGGCTCCTCCTGGACTTTTCAACATCCCTGCTGAGTGAAGGCCAGATTAGCTCCTTCTTTGCTGTCTTTCCCCTTGCAGGCGAAATACTTTTATCCCAACGTTCCTTTGGAGGGTAGATTTGCCTGCTATCAGGGAGTGTCCAGTTGGTTGGCTGCCCCTATCGCAATAGCAATTACACTTATATACCTCACCATAGTGCTTAGTGCACTCCCTGGGTAGTTCACACATTAATTAACATTTTGCCCCAAACATGCTGATTATTCATTTTATCTGCCTGGGAAGGATGGAAGGCTTTGAGTCAACCTTGAGCCGTAGTTAGGGTTGAGCTCACAACCTTCTGGCTGCAATACAGCAGTTTAAACACTGCCTCAGCAGGGCTCTTCAACCTACATTGTTTAAACCATAGTTTCACATTTCTTCCAAGGTTTCCATTTTTCAATTTGGCTTTAAATCAATATTTTCTTTTCAGTCATTTTAATTATCACCAGCCATCTTTGAACCCAGGATGTGTTTATTTTTGACAGATAGGTAAAGACAAACCAACCAACCAACCAACCTGTGGAGCAAGGCTAGAAGGAAGACTTTCAGCTGGATTGACATATCAGACCAGTTGGCGACCTTCGGCAAAAGCAATTTATAATGATTTTCCTTCTTACCAGGCAGCCAAGCTGCTCTTTTCTTGTTTCTTCTATTTTTATTTATTTATTAAAACACATGCAAGGACACTTCTTGTCATTTGCTCCAAAATGTCAAGATGCACTATGGGAAATCAAGACTGAATAAACAGGTTCCCCATCTATCTCATTAGCTATTTAAAAAAAAACCCTTCAAACATATAAACTCCAAAAGTGCTTTATTTTTTCCTAAATGATCACTCAATTGCTTGCAGACCATACCTTTGGGTAGATTTATGGGGTGTTCTTGGGGAGGGGGATCCCCCTTTGAACAAATGCATTTTGCATATTAACGTGTAACTCTTGTTCCTGTCTTCTCAGTTTGGAAAATGGTTTGAATGCTTTTATAAAGAAAAAAAAAAAGGCTAATAAAATTGACTGCAGCACCATTGCTTTGCAATTCTTATGAACGGCAAAGTGCTACTTACAGTCATTGATGTTAAAAGCTATTTCTAAATTATGGTGCCATTTATTATCTCTAGCGTCCAAAGTAAGTTTAAATGATGCTGATAATTCATGTTTTACCAAATTTCCTTTCCCCCCCGAGGATACCTCTGATTAACTTATGCACATTTAAGCGCTTTTTAAATTCTTCTTTTATTGCCATTATGCTCTGAGAATCTCAGCGATTCTCAAAAATGGGTAATAAACTTGAGATAAAATGCTACAGTTTTAGATCAATGCTGACATATTGCTTGGGTGATTTCTTCAGAGCTAAAGTGATGATGCTTCATATTTACAGAATATATACTAGGTTATTACTAGCAGGATTACCATTTTGTTCTAAGATGAAATGAGTAATTTGCCAATTTATTAAACAGTTACATTTAAATATTGCTTAGGACATTACTACACCAATCTGTTTACTTAGCATAAGGAGTTATCTTTCTTTTTTTTATATAAAAAAAACCAGTTTACTTAGGTAAAATTTGTAATCATCAGGCCTTCCATTAGGAGAATGATTTTTCTCCAAGTTTAATTGCCTGGAAATGAGTTTTTTCTTATTTACTGTGCTAAATTCTGCTAAGCCAGCTAAAAAAAATCACCCTAGCATGAAGAGCTGCAAAAATTAATAATACATACAGAAGGCGGTTTTAATTAGTACAATAAATGTAAAGGTCTCCCTTGCTTGAAGGCCAGTCATGTCCAATTCTAGGGGGTAGTGCTCATCTCCTTTATAGCCAAAGAGTCAGCATGTCTGCATCTGAAGATGTTTCCGTGATCATGTGGCAGTCTGGACCAGATGCTGAAGCATGTGGAATACGGTTACCTTTCCTGCTGAAATGGTACCTATTTATCTACTTAATTTTTTTTTGCTTTTGAAGTGTTAAATTGGCAGGAGCTGGGGTAGATGTTGGGACCTCACTCCGTTGCACAGCACTCGGCTCTCAAACTGTTGACTTGCCAACCATCTAGTTGTCAAACTCAGTGTCTTAGCCACCAATCCACCATGGATTGACAATTAGTACAACACCAAATGTTAATAAAATATTTATAGGCTTATGACAGTTATTCTATGCACATTTACGTGGAAGCAAGCGAAGCTGAATTTAGTGGGATTTATTTCCAAGTAAGCTTACAAAGAATCATGCTGTGAGTCAGTGGCTGTGGTGGCTCAGTGGTTAAGAAGTTCGCTTTGTTAGCTGGAAGGCTGGCAAGTCAGCAGTTCTCTGTCCCTTTACCAAGCTATGAGAAACCTGGGCAGCATAATAAAAAGTAGAGACATAAAGTCCACATAGTCAAAGCAATGGTATTCCCAGTAGTAATGTATGGTTGTGAGAGCTAGACCATAAGGAAGGGTGAGCATAGAAGAATAGACGCCTTTGAGATGTGGTGCTGGAGGAGATGCTTGAGAGTTCCCTGAACAGCGAGGAGAACAAATAGGTCAATCTTAGAAGAAATCAACCCTGACTGCTCCTTAGAAGGTCAAATAGTAAAAATGAAGCTAAAGTACTTCGACATCAAATGAGAAGAGATGATTCACTTGAGAAAGCCTTGATGCTGGGAAAGGTAGAGGGCAAAAGAAGGGAGTGGCCAAAAATGAGATGGCTAGATGGTATTGTAGACACAATAGGCACAGAACTGGGCAGGTTGAGGAGGATCGTGGAGGACAGAGGTGCCTGGCGGACAGTGGTCCATGGGGTCGCAAAGGGTCGGAATCGACTGTGCAACTGAACAACAACAACAACAAAAGTAGGTATGGATTCATTTGACAATTTGGATTTTAGTTTTTCCTTGCTAGCATGGTAGTTGGACAGAATGTCAAGAGGATCCCCTGATTTCCAGTACTTTCCACTGTACATGGCAGAGAAGCTAAACAAATACAGGCTCATGTCTAAAGGCTTGGAATGAACAGTGCAATCCTCTATAATTAATTTTCAAATCCCAAATTCTCTTCTTCCTTAGGAAGCCCATAGAATGCACTTGGGTTTCCTTCTCAGTAAAATATGCTGCAAATTGCATATATTGCAAGAGTGTGTGGCTTTTGATAATATAACTCTGCAAATAAACTAGTACGTAATAATATCTTCCCATTTGCTTCTAAAAGTATCATTCTCTGTGCTCCACTTTTTCCCTCTACTTCCTTCTTTCTCACGGCCCCTATGAGCCCTGAAGAGCAAATTACTGTTAGAGGTGAACAATCTGTCGAGCTCAACAAGAATGCTATCTAACACAGGATAGCAGAAATCAATTTTTATGTATTTTTGACTGCTCTTAGGAATAGCCTGTAGAGATGACTAGCCCACTGTGCCATCTTTGCTAGATATTTTCTTCTGTGAGCTACAGGTTACAACATTGTCATAGTGATTTTTTGATATGGCCAGGCTGGAAGGGGCAAATTCAAGGTCCTTAGCTGTGTTTTCAGCTTCATCACATAATGCTTTTCAGTTGTTTCCACATGAACTGATTCTTAACAAACACTGACGTGCTTTTATCAGTTTCAGGGCACTATATAAATTGCGGTTTTCATGTCACAGATTTTCTGAGGCACTGCTCAGGTTCTTAAGCCTTTCCCACTAAACTAACACAAAGAGGAGCCTCTTCAATTGTCTTCAAAGGGCTCCTCAGAGCACTAGTGGATGATGCATCAGAAGTCTGTGCTTCACCATGGAGGAAAACGACATCATGTGTAAAATCCAAAGAAAATCCTGGCAATAAGGCCAATTATCTCCATGTAGCCCATGATCAAGTGGATAGCTTGAACTAAAATCACAGCTCAGCCATGAGCAAGGTGCTGGATCCCAACCCAGGACCCTATTTTTATGTATTTTTGACAGCTCTCAGGAATAATCTGTAGAGATGACTAGCCTGCTGTGCTAGTTTTGCTAGATATTTTCTTCTGTGATCTCTACAGGTTACAACATTGTCATAGCGATTTTTTGATACAGGGTGAAGTATCATCAATATGCAGATGATACACAATTGTACATCTCAGCCATTGGTGATCCCAGTGATGCAGTGGAAGTCCTATCCAGGTGTCTGGAGGCTGTGAGGGTCTGGATGGGGGACAACTGAATCCTGGCAAGACTGAGTGGCTGTGGATCAGGGCCCCTGTGTTATCCTGGGAGTTACCACCTTTTGTTCTGGATGGGGCTCTTTTGGCTCAAACAGACTCAGTGCGTAATTTGGGGGTCCTCCTGGACTCACAACTCCTGCTCGATGAACAGGCGACAGTTGTGGCCAGGAGGGCTTTTGTGCAACTTTGCGTTATCTGCCAATTACACCTCCTCCTGGACTGGGTCTCCTTGCTCATAGTCACACATGCTCTGGTCACCTCCAGACTAGATTACTGTAATGTGCTCTACATGGGGCTGTCCTTGATGACCATTCAGAGGCTGCAGTTGGTGCAAAATGCAGATGCCTGTGTGGTGATGGGATGTGGGTGTTATGCCCATGCCTCACCCCTGTTGTGGGAGCTGCATTGACTGCCAGTGTGCCTCTGGGTGCAATTCAAGGTGCTGATGTTGACCTTTAGAGCCCAACATGGTAGTGGACCAGGGTACTTAAGAGCAGTGGTGGGCTGTCAAATTCTTCCCTACCCCACCATGATGTCATTACGTTGTGGGCGTAACTGATGTCATGACGTTGTGGGCGGAGCAAAAAAAAAGACTGTGCATGCATCAAACCTCCGTTTGACACATGCACAGTTCTATTTTTCTAGTGCACATGCGTCAAACCCCCAAAGGGCATTGGACAGCTTGACTGAGTAGCCTTGGAACTCAGCCTATTCACTTTACAGGGCAGCTGTGTAGGTACAAACAGGGAGGTACACCAAATATGATCCACCTTAGGGTCTTGAAAGAAAAGGCAGGATAGAATTGAAGCAAAGACATAAGACATAAGATTCAACCTATTTTATTTCAGATCAGAGTGCTTGTCCTCTGATGTTTAAGAAGATTGAGAACTGCTGAGTGAATTGAAGTCTTCCTTCCTTCCTTCTGAGTGTTGCACAATTTAAAACTATGGACGAATATGGAGTACTGTACAGTATTGGTAAATTTCAAAACAAATTAAAATGCAGATTTTTTTTTTTTACAAAAAAGCAGACCAAATGCTAGATCTTGTTTTGTACATGTGATGGGGCATAATTTGCAGGCACATAATTGTTTCGTTGATTAAATTTCCCCACATTCACAGAATATTTTCTCTTGTATCCCAGTAGCCCTATTTTACTTGATGGTGCTTTCATCTTCCTAAATTATTTTACAGTCTATTAAGCAGCTTCCAGAAGTTTATGTTGTTTTTGCTCTCCATAAGTTTAGCTTAGGCTCTTCTGGTTTAATAATTAGAGCATGACAGGTGTACAGAAAGCATTTCTTTAGTTTTAACTATCATCTAGTGCTGTGGTTCCCAACGTGGGGAACATGCCCCAGAAAAGGGGGGGGGCAATTTGATTTTTAAGGAGGAACATTCGAGAATGTTTAGACCAAGTTAATGGCCTTTTGGGCTTACTCCATGCGAATAGGAGTTCCCTTTTTGAGTAATAAGAATTATATGTCCCTGGTGGTGGTGGTGGGCATCAGGATTTTAGAGATTTTTAGGTGGGGTATGGCAAAAAAAAAAAAAAAAAAAGGTTGGGAACCACTATTCTAGTGGGTTAGTGTCTATGAAGTGGATGGTGTTGGTGCTATATTGCTTTATTTCATTTGTTATTAGCTCACATTTATCCTCCAGAGGAGCAATGACAGCCAAATAGTAAACTTTTTCAGTGGGAATAGGTTTCAGGCAGCTAGTTATATTCCTGCATGATTCATTAAGAGCTACATCAACTTGTCAAGCTAAGATAATCAGTATGTGAAATTCCTGACATATGAGAATATTGGTTGGTCATTTGTGTAAATGTTAAACAGTAATGGTGCCAGGAAGCTACCCTATGGGAGACTGTTCTTTTTGATTTCTCCAGCGACTGTGCATCTCTTGAAATTCAACAAAGAATCTTTGGTTTTGAAGCACAATGTCAACCATTTCTGTTACTACATGATTTTTTATAGTAAAAAAATTAGATCTTTTTGTGCAGCAGTTAATGGTGGACAGTATCATATGCTACTATAAGGTTGACAAATGCTTCTCCAGTTATTTTATGTGTTTAAAAACCATACTGGGTGGTATAGAAATGCAATAAATAAGTATAAATAAATATTGTATACACTGACTTGAATTTAAGATTTGAGCCATACAGTTATTACCAAGTATAAAGCCTACTTGTTCTGAAATTAGAAGACGTTCAATTTTAGAGGCTATACAAAATCTAGAATCATTCATTCAAACACTCTGTATAAGTAGCATAGACATGAACCCTTGGTCTCAGATTTGGGCTTTTCAAATGTCTGCTCTAAACAGGACAGGAATTGAAAATGATAAGACCTCTTAACCACGGGGTGTCTTGGAGTATACCTGTAAGAACTACCCAGGATCCCACAGATGGTAATTGTTGTTGTTATGTGCTATCAAGTCAGAACTGACTTACAGAGGCCCTAATATGGGTTTCAAGGTGAGATATTTAGGGAGCGGTTTATCAGTTTCTCACTCCCAATCACCTTCCATGGCTGAGTAGGGATTCAAACTCAGGCTGCTTCTGGAGTCTGTCAAGATCTATGCCCATTGTGTCAGTGATACTATCTAACCATCCCAACCTCTGTTGTTCCCTTCCCCTTTTGCCTTTGATCTTTCCCAGCTTTGCATTCACTATCTGTCTTTCCAAGGGCAGTCAGTGTTCATTTCCTTTAGCATTGACTGATTTGATCTTCTTGCAGTCCAGGGGACTTCCAAGAATCTTCTCCAACACTCCAGTTCAAAGGCGTCTATTCTTCTGCGCTCAGCCTTCTTTATGGTCCAGCTCTCACAATCATACATCACTACTGGGAAGACCATTACTTTAACTATGCAGACTTTTGTTGGCAGGATGACGTCTCTACTTTTTATTATGCTGCCTAGGTTTGCCATAGCTTGCCTCCCAAGGAGTAAGCATTTTTTATTTCATGGCTGAAGTCACCATCTGCAGTGATCTTGGATCCCAAGAAGGTAAAGTCTGTCACTGCTTCCATTTCTTCCCTTTCTATTTGCCAGGGAGTAATGGGACTAGATGACATGATCTTGAGTTTTATTATGTTGAGTTTCAAGCCAACTTTTGTACTCTCCTCTTTCACCCTCATCAAGAGGGTGTTAGATTAGGTGGATTAAATTCAGAAAGAGAAGAAACATCAGATATGCAGATAACACCATAATACTGATGAAAAGCTGCAGTGACCTGAAATAACTACTGAGGAATCTCAAAGAAGAAAGTCCAAAACCAGGAATGTAGTTGAATATGAAGAAAACAAAAATCATGACCACAGAAGAATTAAGGTTGGCAGTGATGAAACTGAAAAAGTTCACAATTTTTTATTTACCTTGGTTTAGTCTTCAATAAAAGCAGAGGTTGCCACCAAGAAACAAAGGAACTAGAAATGTCCCTTAAGTGTTAGGATATGTCACTGGAGACCAAGGCCATGACCATCAGTTGCTATATAGTGAAGTGACAGCTGGACAGTAAAGAAAACTGGCAGGGGGAAAATCTATTCATTTGAAATGTGATGTTGGAGGAGAGGTTTACTCAGTATCACGGACTACCTGAAAGCTAAATAAGTAGGTGTTAGATCAAGCAAAGGTTGAATTCTCTGGAAGGAAAAAGCTATCATACTTGTGGCATATAATGAGAAGACAATATTCATTTGGAATGTCTGGCTGGACATTCCACTACAGTTATGGAGTAGACTGTATAGCCAGCAATGCAACACTGAGTGTTGGGAGGCGGTAAATAATCTGACTGCCTAAAGGGGCCAATGGCTATGGGCAGACGAGCCCCTTTAGGTGTGATGATGGTCCCCCTCAGTGGAGGAAATGTCACTGGAAACCGTCATATTGGGCCCAACAGCAAAATGAGCGGAAGAGGAACTCTAATTCCCAATGGTCATGTAGGTGAAAGAGGCCATGCAAGATTGACCGGCTATGAAGGCCAGGGCCATAACCAGTGGGGCCCTACGAGGCCACCAAAAACCCTCCTGAGCTAATATTCCCCCCCAACCCAAACCACGGCGCCAATGTTATATATGTGAGAGTGACATTGTTGCCCTTCCTGAAAACTTTTTTGCTCCTCTTGAAAAAATTTTCACCGCACCCCTTCCCCAATTTAGACTTCTGGCTATGGTCTTGGTGAAGGCACACCTTGATAATATTCTCAAGGCTGCGGCAGTCTATTGCAGTCCCAGCGTAAAATCTTGCATTGTCTCATTTCATATGTCCCACAGGAGATGGCTCCATGATCATAGTGTGTGGGTCACTTCATGGCAAGCTGGGATCTACCTCAAAGAAATTCATACCAATGGCATTTTTCCTGCTTCAGGAAAAAAGGCATTCTTGGATACAAGTGCCATGGTATATCAAAGAAATGAGTTGGTGAAACTCCCAGGAGAGTGAAACTTAGATTTGGCACCACTTATTTAAGATGACCTTGAGGTTTGGAGCTTTAATGAGGAAGTTGAAGATTTAAATTCAGGGCCATAATTGAGAATAAGGTTGATGAGGGCGAGGAGAAAAGGTTCAGTTTCTGAATGTGATCTTCCTGATAATGCATTTAGGACCCAATGGTTGAATAGCGTTTGAATGCATGCTGTGTTTCAAAATTTATTTATTTTTTAAATGAAGAATCTTGACATTTGGAAGGGACCAATGGGAGCTGTCCCAGATAACATCTCATGCAACCGTAAGAGATAACGATTCATTGGAAAATGTAATAATTCTTGGTAAAACTGAAGGCACCAGGAAAAGAGGAAGAGTGACTATGGGGTGGATTGGCTCATTAAAGAAAGTAAAAGCCTTTAGTTTACAAGACCTGAGCAGGACTGTTAATGAGAGGAGGTTTTTTTTGCGGGGGAGGGAATCACTAATCCATAGGGTTTCCATTAGGTGGAAATGACTTGATGGCACACATAGCAAAAATAATGCAAACACAGTGTTGATTTGCTATCAGCCAGGACAGAATGATGAACAAAGACATTTTAAAAACCTGATGGCAGAACACATGGGTTCAGTTTCACATAACTTTGCATATGTGGGGATACTGAAATGGATGCTAGGGAAGATGTTCAAGAAGGTCCGGGAAATGCTTGCAGGGCAGAACTGGAAATGGAGGAATACATTGCAGAGCAATGGTAGGGTGTGGGAGGAAAGGGCTACATATACATTCAGCCTACCCTTTGACCCATAATGCAAAGGTTTGGTCTGGCTATCACAACCCTTGTGTTTTCATTTGGATAGTCAGACATATTTACCATTGAAATGGTAGAGCTGCTGACCAGTAGCACAAGATGATGTAGAGGTGGCCCTCTTATAGCAGAGCATGAAGTTTCTATTGACCCTGTCTCTGGAAAACAAATACTCTTTATATAAAAAGCAGCCTACCTTGTTCTTGTCATGTAATCTCTTCAACTGTACTCTCAGAACTAGCAATCTGAACCATTGATGAGCAAATACAGAAAAAAAAATGTTTTGGCAATTGGGATAGATTCTGCATCCATTGCATACACACAGAGAGAAATGGAGTCAGACCTCTAGGTATGAGGTTTTTAAATAAAGAACAATACCCTATTAAAGGGATTCTGGAGTTCTGGAATAAGAAATGATTGGTAAAGGCCTGAAGAGAAGTGACTGACAGATATAAAGAGTCTTCTCCTATAACATTTCAAATATGGCACAAATCAAGTATGTCTTCATTTCAATGGTGTTTATTGACAACACAGGTATAGATGGAATGTATAGCCATGATTTTACTTGTCCTTGCTGCCTGAACAGGATATTTTGCATTGCCTTCTGCTAATGTAACCATATTGATTATGTCATAAAATATATTTCATATTGGGAAAGGCTGAGGCATTTATAAGCTATGCGTTTGTGATGACTCATTGTGTCATCTCTTCTTCATAGTGACCAGAAAAAATGCAACACATGCCTGATCAGTGCTCCAAAAGGAAACATGAGCAGCTTTGTCAGCCTAAGACAAGGTGTTGATCTAAATCCACATGGACAGGGTAGCAAACACCCTAATATACTGCCTGCTGGAATGAACATGACAATTCTGGCTTGACACAGCAATCTGCCAGAGCTAGGAACGGTTACTTTTTTGACTATAACACCCATGCTGGCTGTGGTTGGAGGAACCCTAGTCCCAAAAGAGCAACATATCATATTTGTATACAGACGCACAACTGGTTCCTGGAAATTATACTTGCAAATTATGCCTGTACTGTATTTACTTTCCAAGCAACAATCACAAAACATAGCATGGCTAAATGTAAAATATGGAGGTGTGGAAAATTATGCATTGTGGCAAGTAGATGTCTTTAATCACTGAAGGAGTGCTTTTGTAAATACATATTAAAACTGTCTCTTAGTTTGATTCTTGGATACTGTTTCCTGCCATCATCTACTCTGACTTTTCCTGGTTTTTCGCTCATGGCATACATTGAGCACAGGTTTTTCATATGGAATGTCTCAGCCTTTGACATCTCCAGTTAAATAGCCAGGAAACAAGTACTGGGAAGCAGGAACAGGAAGCAATGGATTAACCAGGAATAGGGAACCCGGGGCCCTTCAAATATACAGTTGGGCTGCAACTACCATCATGCCACTTTTACATAGTCAATGGTGAGCGGAGTTGCCTTCCCTGCTTAGCATTTGTGCATTATCCAGCCATGAGGTTGGTGAACCTAAGATTTGACTTTGAATTAAGGGATGTCATCTGTCTATATCGACTAATATCCCCAAATAACTGCTGCTTTTTTTAATTTGTTAGAGAAATACAGTATAGATGTACATTATCTCGTTTGACTAAAATCTAAATAAAGATTAAGTTATACCAGATCATTCATGCTACAAAAATAAGCATTTGTATAACAGAACCAACTCTTTGACAAAAAATTGTTCAATCACATTTGACACAATCCTTTCCCCAGCAGAACACAAAAAGAAACAAAGTAAGTTTTTTGCAGTGTGTGTGTGGGAGTTTCCCTGCAATTTATTTTAAACATTCTTCAAAAAGGGAGCTATTTTAGTTGGTTGCAGCAAAAGTAGTAGTAGTAGTGGTGGTGGTGGTGGTGGTGGTGGTGGTGGTAGTAGTAGTAGTGGTGGTGGTGGTGGTGGTGGTGGTGGTGATGGTGGTGGTAGTGGTGGTGGTAGTAGTAGTGGTGGTGGTGGTGGTGGTAGTAGTAGTAGTAGTGGTGGTGGTGGTGGTGGTGGTGGTGGTTGTAGTAGTAGTAGTAGTAGTAGTAGGTAGTTATTTTGTGTCAGAAATTATTTTGGGTTGAAAGGATTTTTGTAGAAGAAACTCTGCTCATGTAACTCCCAAATGAGACTCTTTTCATGTCCCCAAGAGCTGGGACAGAGACAGGCGCTCAATCCATCATGCAGCACCCAGGTCTCGACCTGCTAACTTGCCAGCCTTCCAGCTAACAAGGCGAGCTTGTTAACCACTGAGCCACAACAAAAGTAATCAAAAGTCAAAGCTTATTTTAGCAGAGAAGCTATTACACTTTGTAGCGTCACACAAAGATTCTTTGATATTTTAAACTTAAGTATTATTACTGATTAATGTCTATTTTAACGTGGAAAAACTCACACACTCTAAAACATAAAGTGAACTCCCTTCTGGAATTGCTTTTTGTCATGATAAAACAAAGAGCTGCTGTATGGCAGAGCACTGCTGTAATGCTTACTCTATTTATTTATTTATTTATTACATTTTTATACTGCCCATCTTGGATATTTCCCACTCTAGGAGGTGTACAAACAATTAAATAAACAACAGCAACATAATATAAAGAACCCCTTTCTTGAGCAGTTGCTCCTGGCCACAGTCTGCACTGCCCTCTGCTGCCACTTCTGAGGCAAAAAGCTTCTTCAGGGGAACGAAGCCAAAAGCAAAAGAAAGTTCTGTTGTTGTTCAGTTGCACGGTCGATTCAGACCCTTTGTGACCCCATGGACCACTGTCCGCCAGGCGCTTCTGTCCTCCACCAGACTCCTCCACTCACTCAGTTCTGTGCCCATTGTCTCTACAATACCATCTAGCCATCTCATTTTTGGCCGCCCCCTTCTCCTTTTGCCCTCCACCTTTCCCACGAAGGTAGCCTTGACTCCTGAAAAGAAAACTGTTGGGTATACAAAGCAATTTCACCACAGACAGTGGAATGGGCCTCTCAGGAGCTCCTACCCAGAGCAACACAACTCCAGGTGACCAAAGAGGAGTGAGGGATACATTTGCTTCTTCTTCAGGTGCTGTATCTGTTCCGAATATTGAGAATAGTCTTCCTGTTCTTAACTCCTCGGAACAGTTCTTCCAAGGACATTCCACACCAGTCTCTCAGGTTCTTCAGTCATGAAGTCCGTCTATGTCCAGGGCCTCTCTTCCCAGGGATCTTTAATTGCAGAGTGACTTGGAATATTCTATACTTTATGTTGTGCTTCATAATATGGTCAGGGTATTGCAGCTTTCTTTCCTTAATGGTCTTAAATTTGTCTACTGAAGCTCGTATCCGAAAATGCATCCCCCCCCCCCAGCAGGAAAAATGTCACTGGCGTGAATTTGTTTAAGGTGGATCCCATCCTGCCATGAAGTGACCCACACACTATGATCTCAGTGCCATCACCCACCGCACACATGAAGCCAGGGCCGTAGCTGGGAGGGGAGGCAGAGGGGGCAAAAACCCTCCTGAGCTAACAGGCCCCCCCCCCGACCTGACCCAGGATGCCAATGTTTTGTGTGTGTGTGTGTGTGTGTGTGTGTGTGTGTGTGTGTGTGTGTGAGTGAGTGAGTGAGAGAGAGAGAGACATTGTTGCCCCTCTTGAAAACCCCCCCCCCCCCCAATCTAGAATCCTGGCTATGAAGCGCAATGTCCAGGATTTAACACTGCAATTGTTTTTAACATCTGAAAATCACCACCACAGATATACTTTACCAGCAGTCATGATTTTCAGAAATCAAAGTCCCGTCCCCCCCACTAACAACCCACAACAGCTTTCCTATGACAAATCTGGGGACCTTTGGGGACAGAACTGGATTTTTTTTAATTTAAAAAAAATTGCTGTGACTGATGACATAAATTATGGAATAGGATTTCAGCCACAATCTCTTCTTAAGTCCCCGACTGCTGAGTTAAATGTGTAGGCACTTTTCATTATCTGAATGGTTTTACAAGCGTGAATGGTAGAGAGAAAGTAGTAGAGAATGAATTAAAAAAATAAAACATGAATATATTTTAGTCACTTCACAATCACCTCATAATACTAAAAAAGCACAACTTTTCATAGTCGGGTACATAAGGAATAAAACACCATTAGTAGATGACTGCTCCCCCACCCGCCTTGTTTTAGGAAAACATCCTCTTTTTTCTTAATTGAAAGACTAGGAAGACAAAATTTGGGAATAAGTAGGGGAAAATGTGCTAAAAGCTCGACAATACTTTTAAGACCAGAAGCCTCGGGGAAAAGTTTTGTGTGAGCAATATGATAAAATGCAGATATAAACCCCATTCTTTCAGATTCACATAGAAAAATTAATCCATTAATCCGATTCTTTATTAGATTACACTCCAAGGATTGAAGAGTTAATTAGGGAGGGGGCAGCACAATTTAAGGAGAAAGTGATTATTTGCTATTTACTGTTTTTTGGAGCTATGAAGCAGATGAGGCTATTGGCTAGAGAGTATAACTTCAATTAGGTAGTACTAAAAGGTAAGCCAATGGTGCCTCACTGAGGAAAATTGCTAAAATGGTACAGTACTTTAAATATAGTCAATTAACTAGATTTTGATAAAGCAAGGAAAAGATGAATCAGAAGCCTTTGGATCAAATAACGAGAAGGAACATGTCTGTTTAGGGAATCCTCATATTTTGGTTGAAATCCATTAAGTGAAATTAAATACTATTTTAAACCAGAGTGTTAAAATATCTAATTAAGTTAGCAAAAAGCTTGGAGAAAGGATATTGTTGGGGGAATAGAGAGAGTTTACTAGCACGTCAAACAAGATCGAAATTATAGGGAGGAAATGGTATGGTATATTAAAGAAATGAGTTGGTGAAACTCCCAGGACAGTGAAACTTAAATTTGGCACCACTTATTTAAGATGACCTTGAGGTCTGGAGCTTTAATGAGGAAGTTGAAGATTTAAATTCAGGGCCATAATTGAGAGTAAGGTTGGTGAGGGCAGGGAGAAAAGGTTCATTTTCCAAATGTGATCTTCCTAATAATGCATTTAGAACCCAATGGTCGAATAGCGTTTCAATGCATGCTGTGTTTCAAGATCTATTTTTTTTTTAATGAAAGATCTTGACATTTGAAAGGGACCAATGGGAGCTGTCCCCGATAACATCTCATGTGACCACAAGAGACACAAGGACTTAGCAGTTATTTGAGCTCCAAAAGATACACATAAAAGCAGCAAATATCACTAATGCAGAAAATGCAGCTTCAGATCAACAGACTGTTATACCTTGCATTCATGGGGAAATACAGTATCTATTACAGTACATTTATATGCCACTCTATAGCCCTTAGTGCCCACTCTGGGCAGTTAACTGGTAATTAGCATTTTGCCCCCAACGTGCTATGTACTCATTTTACCAACCTTGGAAGGATAGAAGTCTGAGTCAAGCTGGAGCTTTGAATTCAACTTGTGCATAGAGAAATGTATCCAAGATAGCCAATCCAATAGTCAATTCTAGGCAATCTTGTGGGCAGGACAAATATGTTAGACAGCCATGGATTTCTGTATATACTCGAGTATAAGCCTAGTTTTTTAGTACCAAAAAATGATCCCCCAAAAGGGGAAATGGCTTATACTCTGGTCAATGACCATGAGGATCCTAAGACCACATTGGATTGAGATGCACCAACAATTTCATTAATTATACCATATTTTCATGTATTTTGATTATTGAAATTCACTAGCAGCTGCTGCATTTCCCACACTTGGCTTATATTCAGGTCAATCTATTTTCCTGGGTTTTCAGGTCAAAATTAGGTACCTCAGCTTATATTCGGGTCAGCTTGTACTCGAGTATATATAGTAGTAACACTTTGGGTTGGGGAGGAATAAAACTCCTCTACTGTATGCCCACTTATAAAAGCAGATTTTTTCCCATTGCTGTTTTGTTTTCAAGCTAATATCCAGTGCAGGCGCACCCCCCCTCCCGATATTTTAATTTTCCTAGCACTATCTTCTTCTAAGCACCACCCAGTCTCTTCTCATAGGAGACACATTATGTGTAATGATTATCAACCCTCAGATATGAGTACATACAAGGATGGCTAAAAATCTCATTGCCTGAGGTACAGGACTTGAGAAACATTGGCTCTTCTTCCTTCAACACTGGTGAGAGGGAAATATTGTTCATTGCACCTAAAGGCAGCTGGCCAGCTTAGGGGGTACAGGGGAGGCCGAGTGATGTATAAAGCTCTGCTGGCTCTTATCCACTTAACATCTGCCCCACTCTGTGCAGTGGTAGGGACAACCCTGGTATACATTACCATCTGCATTAAAGGCTTCATATAGTTTGGTGGACCTTCATCCTTCAGAGAGGGAGGTATGTATGAGTCTATACCACCCTTCTGCTCGCAGCAGGCTTCTTCCAGATCGGGCAAATAAAATGTTTGGGGCAAAACAGAACTTACACAACTCTTTCAACTCTTTAATAATTGTTGGACAAACAAATTCTAAAAAATATGACAGAGAGGAACATAATTGCTACACTAAATCCAGGCAAAGAACCATTAGATCCCAAAAGCTACAGACCAATCTCCCTACTACTTCATTTATACAAAATGTCTGAACTACTAATACTAAATCATCTAGTCCCTAAAGTTGAACCTCTTCTAATTCCAGGTAGGCTGTATAAGTGGCAAGAGCTGTACAGATCAGAACTTAAATCTAACTCAGTATATAGAAGATGATTTTGAAACATATAAAAATATCTGGAGCAACATTAGGGTGACATATAACACTGTCTACCATCAATTGCTGCTTTAAAAGAACTACCTCCTTTATGAATATCATGGACTAATAGAAATAGTCATTGTTCTACTTCAAAACTGAAGATTCTTTGTTGAATTTCAAGGGAGGCATGTTCACTGAAATCAAAGGAATGGTCTCCTATAGGCTAGTATCCTGGGACCATTACTTTTTAACATTTGGACAAATGATCAGCCAATGTTCCCATACTCCAGGAGTTTTATGTATGCTAATGATGTTGCCTTGACAGTCCAGGGGAAACCTTGGAGTCCATCAGGCACCAGTTAACCTTTGCATTAGAAAGGCTTTCTTTATAGAAATTAGCGGAAACCAAACTTTTTAAAAAGACATGTATATGCCTTCCACTTAAAAAACAAAGAAGGAGGGAGGAAGTTCTAAGTTAGTTAGGAAGGCAAGTACATATTTAGGTGTCATTAAAAAAATGACCTACAAAAACATTGTTAAAAACATCGAACAGAAAGTTGCTAGTGAAAAATAATATACTGTACTTAGGAAACTGGCTGATTTAGATGGATGCATACCCATAAACAATAAGAACAATAGCTCTGTCTCTGTGTTACATCGCAACAAAATATACTAATACAAATATTAGCTTTTATTGGATCATGAAAGGTTAGTATTGGGTTCCTGAAATTTATTTGCACTAGAAAAGTTTATTATTTGGCTGGCATTGGTCCTCTAGAAGTACATTGAGACATGCTGGCAAATAATGAATGAAAAAATGTAATACAGAACCAAACCCATCCACTTTATAGACATCTGTTCTGGAGAGGCTCTCTGGTTGTACCATCAGCTAGAGAGGTGCACCTCTCTAGCACTAGGAAGGCCTTCTCCTTGTCTGCTCTGGCCCTATGGAACCTCCTGCCAAGTGAGCTGCGTCTCCAGATGGAGCTGCTGCCCTTTAGGAAAGGGGTTAAGACCTAGATGGTGGGGCATGTGTGGGGTATGGACCAGATGTTTGCCTCAGTTTGTTGGCTCATCTAACTCCTCACTCTCTGTGTGTGACTTGTTTAATCTCTTTTAATTTTTGTAACTTTTAAATCCTGTTTAATTCTGTTTTTATACCATGTTTTTACTGTGTTTTAAGTGTTTTTTAAGTTTGTTAGCCACCCTCGGTCTTTGTGAGGAGGGTGGCATAAAAGTTTTATTAAATAAATAAACAAACAAACATATACAGAATGCTCAAGCAATGTGCAAGTTTATAATAAAATAGCCCTTAAAATGGAAGCTGTTTTCAAACTGCAGTCTGGAAGGTTGTTTAGGAAATAGTTATCTGGCTGTTCTGTTATGCAAGGTCACTGACAGAAAACAATCTACTACCCTGTTTCCCTGAAAATAAGACATACAGTAATACCTCACATAACATTAGTATCGAATAACACTAAAATCGCATAACATTAAGGAATCTGGGGGGAAGAATTGCATCAGATAACATTAAGATCCTATGGGATGCTTCAGATAACAACCGCTAAAGCCTGTGTGGTTACAATGTATCTCTATGGATACCATAGAGGATCAGATAACACTAAAAATCATATAACACCAAGACTTGTGGAACCAGGTTTTAGTGTTATATGAGGTTTTACTGTACCCATAAAATAAGCCATACCAGGATTTCTTAGCAGTTTTACAATATAAGCCATACTCCGAAAATAAGACATAGTGATAGGCGTGACTATGCAGCGTCCTGGAGCGGAGCGGTGAAGTAGACGGACAGCCAGTAGCATAATAAAAATAAGACATCCCCTGAAAATAAGCCATAGTGTATCTTCTTGAGGAAAAATAAATATAAGACAGTGTCTTATTTTCGGGGAAACATGGTAGACAAAAACATGTAATCTCAGTTTTCGTATGCAATTTCGTATGCCCTTTGCAATGTAAAACAACTGGTAATGCAATGTAGCACCATCTGGTGGGCAAAAGTAGTATATATACTGTATATACTACTGTATTTATCACAACTTCACAAGCCATGTTAATTGATTCCTCTCTGCATAGCAGAACTCCTGTTTCTAAGCAGCAAAATGTAAATATCCTTACACTGATTATATCAAGCAGACAGATAGCCTGGTTCAGAAAAGTAGTGACACACAAGTAGCATACAGCAGAAAGGTGAACAGCAGATCCAAGGATATAAGGCTATGCTGACATCATGCAGCTGCTGAGGACAGCTGGCTTCTCTCCAGAAGCAAGAATGTCAGTATCATGGAATTTGCACTCCAGATTAAAGCAGGTGCTGCTGGTTGAGCTTTAAATATACTTTTCCTGTGTGTTCTTTCATGCTTAAAGGCTAAAAAATGCTTTTCATTTTAACCTTTTAACTTTTAAGAAGTTTCATTTTTAAAGTTCTTTTTACTGTTAAAGCGATGTATTCCATAGTTTTAAAGTGCCTCTTCAGGCTGTAAGCTCTTGTATTCTAAAATGTATTTGAGATGTTATTTCAAGTACGTTAGGTACTACATTTTTGTATTCTCATTTTTGTACTCCTGTATTCAAGTTTCACACTTTTAAGTATATGCCTGCAGTCCCTCATGATTGTAAGATGATGTTAAGATTTTTGAGAATCATATGCCTACAATATGTTTTCAACAATTTGACATTTTTAGTCAAAAAGAATCTGCTTTTGCTTCATATTTCAAAGATCCAAACTTTGAGGTTCCTCTGGCTTATCTTTCTGGAATTCTTAATTCTGTGAACATTTCACTGCAAGGTACAGATGTCATTCTCCTGGAGGCTGAAGAAAAATACAATTGTTTCAAGAAAAATTGACTATCTGTGAAGAAGGGTGGAGTTAGGTAACTTTGCCAGTTTAAAATATCTTGATGAAATCACTTCAGATCCGGCATATGCACTAAAACAGGAAGTTTGTGATAGCATTATATTGCATTTAAAAACTTTGAAAGTGGTAGTTGCAAGAGTAAATCCTCTTGACCAAATTAATGAAGTTTGGATATATACCCTTTTAATATTGACTTAGAAAAAGCCAGTGACAACGACTCAGTGAAAGACAAGCTAATTGATCTCCCCAATTACAAGAAACTCCAAATTGAATTCAAATCGATGAAGTTACAACATTTTTAGTGTACATTTGGAGAAGCATTTATTTATTTATTTGTTCACACTTGTATGCCGCCCTACTCGCAGAGCAACTCAGGGTGGCTAACATAGTATTGCAAAACATCACAACATAGTAAAACACCATAATCCCAACAATAAATAAGCCTCTAAAACCAAGAACAGTCCCATAAAAATTTAAAAGATTAAGATTTAAAAGAATTAAGAGAGGGGCAATTATTGAATCAGCCAGCAGGCCGGGGTTATCGTGTTACTGGTACCCCACACCTGCCCCGCCAGCCATGTCTTTACACTTTTTCTGAAGGGCAGCAGCTCCGTCTGGAGACGCAACTCAATTGGCAGGAGGTTCTATAGGGCCGGAGCAGACACAGAGAAGGCCCTCCCAGTGCTAGAGAGATGCGCCTCTCTAGCCGATGGAATGGTTAGAGAGCCTCTCCATCCCGCTCTGGTGGGACGGACAGATGTTCTTGGAGTGAGGTGGTCTCTTAAGTATCCTGTTATCACCAAATGTGTTTACATGGCTATAATTATCTATGTGAATCAGGATTCTCAGTTCTGTTTTCAATAAAGTCCAAAGCAAGAAACAAACTGGAGTCTAAACATGATATATGGGGATCTATTTCAAAAACCGTACCAAGAATAAAACTGTTGCTGGATGATAAGTAGAATCAAGGGTCTCACTAGTTGATTTTACTGCAGTTTAATAAAGATTTTACAATTTTATGATAATGTAATGGATTTATTTACCAAATAAAGCTTTTATGAAAACTTAATTACTGTTTATTTTTTTATATATTTTTTAATCTGCATGGTAAACTTAAGCATTTATTTCTTCTTATAATAAATAGGGGTACCGGCTAATTTACTAAAAGCCAAGTGGGTACAGGGACCCAAAAGATTTGGAATCCCCTGCTTTAATAGGAATAAAGAATGAAATGAATAATTGATCTTTTTTATATACACAAGAAAAAGATATACAAATAGTCATAATACTGACTTCTGAATCTGCAGCAGTTATCAAAAGAAAGGTTATAAATCTATTGTAGTGTATATACCTTGTGAAATATAATTAACATAAGGTTTCAATAATTTTCTCTTCATTTGTACAGGTATTAGATTCCTCTCTATGCTGTCAGGAGAGCACAGATCAAAAGTTACAAATGCCATCTGAGTAACAGAATAGTAATACTGACATCATTTAGTAATCTAGATGTTCTTTCAGTCCTACATAACTCAAAATCCACCTGTTTAGGATCAAAATTAGCACATTGTACTATCAATGGCCATTTAAAAAAATATTATCATAGAATCACTGAGTTGGAAGGGGCCTTTTAGGCCATAGAGTCCAGCCCCTTGCTTAATGCAGGAATCTGAATCAGAGCAGATTTGACAGAGGTTGTCCAAATCTCTCTCTTGAATGCTTTCAGTGTTGGACACCACCTCTTGAATTTTTTGGAATAGTAGTTGTGTTAGTCTGTGGTTCAGGCATATCAGAAAACAAAACAAAATAAACAAAACAAAATAAAAACACTGTAGCACTTTAAAGACTAACTGCTACATTTTTATTGTTAGCTATTGTGGATCAAGTCCACCTCTGAGGCAGTTGGTTCCACTGTCGTACTGCTCTAACCTTTAAGATATTTCCCCTGATATCCAGCCTGTATCTGGCTTCCCTTATGGATGCTGAGTCAACAATGTGATGTTGCTGAGCATAGCAGAAGAAGCTGATTGTGATGTGGGGTGGTCCATGTCATAATACGCTCTCTTGAGGTCATAATAAGCTTCATATACTGTAGGTTGAACATCTGGCCTTCAAATCAGGGATTGGCTTGTCTCTGGCTGTGCTACAGGCCAAGAAAGTCCTTCTCCACCCTCCATTCCAAGGTAAGAGAATTCACCTGCAGGATTTTATAGACAAGACATTTAACAAACTGACCCATCGTAGTAAGAGCTTAAAAGCCTTTCTTAAAGAATTTACAAAGTATTCTGACCTCCATCATCATCTTGTTAAGTTTATTTTATATCTTGAGGCAAGTTAGTGAAATATGCATGGGTCATGGTATTAAAGAGAACAGTACCTTTCAATTGGGATCTGATTTGCACTTTGCAATAACGCATTGATAGTGTCTGTGCAATCCCTCAACATGATTTGATGTTATTTTATTAACGTTCTATTATTCTACTTGCTAACATATGGACAGGTGGCGACTGCAGGATTTCCAATGCTTACTGGGCAATATTTAAGACAGGATGTTTTATTTATTAGCATAAAGAGACACAACGGATTGTTGGTGATTAAAGGGATGATACTGCTGCCATACTTGTCAAAAATATAGACTTAATTCAATCGAGAGGCGACAGTCAGTCTCCTGGTTGATCTATGCTGAAGCCAACTGCCTCTGATGGCAGCACAAAGCCAGCACTGGCCTCTTAATTTGAAGCTCTAGGGCATAGTATAAAAAGGCTGAATTCTTACTAAGTGCCTATAATTGCATGCTACTAGCAATGAAAATACAAGCCAATTTTTTAGAATTGGAAAGTGTTAAGCTTTTCCGCTCTGGCTCATTTCCAGAACAAATAAATACGCAAACAAATAAAGAGCATTTCAAGAGAGAGAGAGAGAGAGAAAGCATTGGCAGGAAGTAGCATTTTGACTTTACATAGATATTGTCCATTGGTCAATCAGAGATTCTAATGCGGCATACTGTGGGGTCTTGGATAAAGAAAGGCCAAACTATTTTAGGGCTTCAAATTAACAGCTGGAATTGGATCAGAAGACTGTAAGAAGCCAGTGCAATAAGAAGCCAGTGAAAAACAGAAGGCAGGTTCAGTGATGGGCTGGTACCGGTTTGGACCGGTTCACCTGAACCGGTAGCAGGTTTCTGGAGGGGATCGCCGGGGGGGGGGTGTAGATCGTGGGGGGGGGGGTCGCCTCTCCGACCACCCTCCAGAAGTGTATTTCCGGGCAGCCAACTGTGCATGCATCAAACCTCCATTTGATGCATGCACACTAAAAAAAATAGAAGTGTGCATGCGTCAAATGAAGGTTTGACGCAAGCGCAGTTCTGGGCAGCCATTTTGGCTGCCCGGAAAGGGCACAGGCAGTGCCTGGAGAAGTGGCAGCGGCCTTTGCTCACTGTGCTGCCAGGCCGCTGCGCTGCTGCAGTCGTTTGCCACCGTGGTTCCTGCCTGCCTAGTGCCTGCTTGCCTGCTCCCTAACTCCAGGCCAGATAAGTGACGGGTTTGTGTTTGGGGGTGGGTGGGTGGGTTGGATGATTATTTTAATTTTAATGTGTATTTTTATTTAATTATTGTATTTTATTTCTTTGGCTCTGCCCACAATGTCATGACCGGGAGGAAGATAAAAGGGGCCTCCCTCGGCCGCCGCCGCTGCACCCTCCCGGCCCCCGTCACCGGCCGGGAGGAAGATAAAAGGGGCCTCCCTCGGCCAGGGGAGGCCCGAAGAAACGCCGCCGCCGCCGCCGCGCCAGACGCCACCGCCGCCGCTGCACCCTCCCGGCCCCCGTCACCGGCCGGGAGGAAGATAAAAGGGGCCTCCCTCGGCCAGGGTAGGCCCGAAGAAACGCCGCCGCCACTGCACCAGCCGCCGCTGCCGCCGCTGCACCCTCCCGGCCCCCATCACCGGCCGGGAGGAAGATAAAAGGGGCCTCCCTCGGCCAGGGGAGGCCCAAAGAAACGCCGCCGCCACGCTAGATGCCATCGCCGCCGCTGCACCCTCCCGGCCCCCGTCACCGGCCGGGAGGAAGATAAAAGGGGCCTCCCTCGGCCAGGGGAGGCCCGAAGAAACGCTGCCGCCGCTGCCACGCCAGACGCCGCCGCCGCCACTGCACCCTCCCGGCCCCCGTCACCGGCCGGGAGGAAGATAAAAGGGGCCTCCCTCGGCCACCCGGCCTCGAAGGGAGAGAACTTGGGGGTCTTGGGCGACTATGGAGGACTCAATGGGGGGGGGTTTGGTGGGATATTGTTTTGTTGTATGGAAGCCGCCTAGAGTCAGGTTCGCCTGAGCGAGGCGGGGTATAAATTTGAAGAATAAATAAAATAAATAAATCATGACATTGGCCCCCTTCATGACATCATGATGTTGACTCCACCCATGATATCAGCTCCGCCCACGGTGGGGTAGTAAATTTTTTTGACAGCCCACCACTGGACAGGTTGGTAACCAGGTAGAGAAGAGTCAATAAATTGAAGGTGACTCCTGGTAAGATGGAGACACTGTAGAATAGGGATTCTCAACCTGCAGCCCATGGGCCAGCTATGGCCTGTGGCACCATTTCTGGTGGCCTCCACTACACCAGGAAGTGTCATGTGGTGGAGGAAGGGAAACATGGCCATCTGGTCCCTGAAGCTGTCTGAGGGAGTATGACCTGGCCCCTGGTTTACAAAGATTGTAAACTTCTGCTGTAGAAGGATGATTATTGAACTTGGGAAACGATCAGTTATTTTTTTCTGGATGGTTCTGTGCTCCCCCTGAAAGAGATGAGACAGAGATTCATGGTAATCCTTGATCTACCTTTTAGGTCTGTAGTGAAAAAGGTAGATCAAGGATTACCATGAATCTGTGTCTCAATTGAATAGCACCACAGATTACCTTTGCCTAGCTTTGGCTGGTTTGCCAAAAGTGACAATTTTTGAACAAGGACAATTTGTCTTGATTGATTCATTGTCTGAAAACTTCCACCTTGGCTTACTGCAGTCTGTTATGCATAGGGCTAAATATGATTTGAAATCTTCAGTTGGTGCAGAATATGACCATGGGTTGAGATAGCCTTCTGAAATCTGTGAGTTATGAGGCATGTGAGTTTTGGAGCACTGGAAGAGAAAAAAGTAGGATTTTTGTGTAAGGTGTCTTTTTGCTAACAGAAGCAGCCTATTGTTGACTAGCTTGACCATAATGGTCTTCTCTTGAGAAGAGGAGGTTTAGAAATAAAGTGAAGTATATTATTCTAGCATAGAGTTGGCAGAGTTAGAGGAGTATTGTCAAATGTTTCAGGTCGTTTTCTTTTATTGTATTTGCCTCAATCAGTGGCTTGGTGCCAGAATCATGGGAACCCCATTTTAAAACCATTGACACTGTAGACTGAAATGGTAGTACAGTATTTCCCATTGTCTTTCTTGTGACTCCCATCTTGAGAGTACTACTGTTCGCTTTCCAGTCCCTATTGCTATTTCCTGGCAAAATTGCTGCCTCTGTAGTGAAATAAATTTGGAACAGACTTTGCAAGTAAAAGAGCTGTAGAAATAAGTAACAATAAAATAGGCTTTGTCTATGATTATGAGAGCCTCGAACAAAATTAGAGTATTTTTGTTTTTTTTCCTAAGCTATGCACATGAAACTTGATTTACTCACACCAATGAAGTTATTTATTTGCAAGAATGAGCAAATAAGCAAAAGAATGAAGCTATATTTTGATTAGTGACAAAGTGCAGACAGCGCTTTTGGAAATACATTTTCATTGTTTGTTTACTTGAATGAATACTCAGGTTCACTCCCTGTAAATATGCATAACTCACTAAATCATACATTTATTGTACTTTTCAGGTTTGCAGATCAAATCTGATTTTTTTATCCTCTGAGAAGATATTCACATCCCTGAAAGATGTATTAAAGATAATAAGAAAATGTGGTGTAATATCTGGCAGGAAGCATAATAAGAATGCCTGAAATCATGAGACTGAATGTAAAAGAGAAGGCAATGATGGAGATCAAAGGGATGTGTATTATCTCTACTATTATTTGGAAAAATAACTGCTTGACTTGGTGTCTTGGAACATGGTTATCTATAGCATTTGATTTAAAAAAATAAATAAAAGCAACTATTTGCATCTGAGAGAGAAGATAAACCAAGATTTATTGCAATGAGTTAATGTAACAGTATCATAGACAAGAAATAATTCTAAGACAAAAATGGATGTTTTATTCAGAATAATATTTTTGCTTTACAGAATACAGTACCAATTAAAATGCCTAAAAGTGTCTTGGGTAAAAAAAGCCAGGCTTGTATTATGAAATTTACATCAGAGTTAAAAATAAAATAAAATGCAAAATCTGGTATCTCATGAACAGAACTTTCTCCTTCCCTCTGCAGAGCACTTTACACTCTGGAGCAGGGGTGCCTAAACTTTTTGGGTCATGGGCCGATCACATGGTTCAGGGGTGCCCAAACTACAGCCCAGGGCCCAGATCTGGCCCCTGATACCCATTCATCTGGGGGTGCCCTCGTTGCATTTTACCTCCGCTTCTGGGAGCAACGAGGGTGATGCGGGCCAGATGAATTGGTGTCAGGGGCCGGATCCATCCCCTGGGCTGTAGTTTGGGCACTCCTGCTCTAGAGGATCCACCAAACTTCTAGAGTCCACACAGGAGTTGTGAAAGGAGGGACAGACAACAATTGTCTGATTTGCTAATGGAAGTGTCCCGTCAGAGAAAGGGCCTTACAGGATCCCATTCTAAAATTGCTATGCAATATATGCTGATGGTGGTGAAGCAAGGAAGGTGATCTGCAGAGTTGTCTCAAAACATTTGCTGCCTGAGGTGGAGCAGCAAGTGGTTTTTTCCCCTCCAGTCATGGCATATATTATATCCCAGCCAAGCTTATTTGGCAGCTGATGTAACAAACTTCACAAGCACCTCTTTCCTGTTCCTGATAGTAAAAATACAATGAGAACAAATTGAGTAATCAAACGTTACTGCCCATGCATGATTTCCAAACATCAGCTGCCTGCTACAGCTGCCTTATTCTCCAAAATGACAACAAGGTTGCCAGGTCAATATCACTCTATTCCTTCCCTAAGAGTTATAGAGGCATGGTAGGAAAGGATTCCATGGTGGAACTACCTCTGGACCAGATGTTTGTAGAAAGAAGAACAAGGGAGCCATGAGTTGCAACAGATTTTGCCATGTCCCCTGCAATTTGCATCCCATCTAATGTCACTTACAGGTAAGGATAACAAAACCCATTATTATCCTGCTACCATAGAACTTGTTACACCTGACAGAGACCTGCATCCATTCAGGAAGCCAGCATAAGACCTTTTGCTGCTTCAGAGTACATTAGGTCCTGCTCCAAGCTAGAGAAATGTATGATAGGTTTCAATCACTGGTTGTCTAGCTAACCTCTCTCTCTCTCTCTCTCTCTCTCTCTCTCTCTCTCTCTCTCTCTCTCGCATCCTGTGTTTCATGTAAAATGAACTGTCAGTATCAGCTAGCCTAGAATTCTTTTCCACAATGTGCAAAGGTTTCTAAAAATATGAACAGAGTAACCATCATAGCCCAAAATATCTTCATACTTGGTATCCTATCTTACTTTTATCTTGATAAAAGGCTTTCAAATCCTTTCTCTTTCTCTCTCATTCCTACTTCACAGTGATCATTTTAGAACTTTAAACATTCCGATTTCTGGATAGTGACTCTGAGCAGGAACTTTGAATTAACAGGTACAGTACATTCTTCTTAATGCACAACAAATTATCTGAATTTGTTTCAATGACATCTGTAGTAGTTCATGCATACATAAATATAAATACACAAAAACAGGAAAATAAACACATGTAATCAGTGTTCTGGACAGCACGGAAGATGCTAGAAATTTCCATAGTTGAATAATACAAACTTCTGATTGCCTCAAATCTTATAATCTATTTACCATACTTTATGTTTTCAAGGTTGTTGCATCATATGGTTGCAGTTTAAATTTATTCATTTACAGTATTTTCACAGTGTACTCTGGTGTGTCACTGAAATGAGTTCCGCTAGCTCCACCTGCTGCTGTAACAGATGCAGTACTGTTTAACTTTGTGGCCTTTTTTTCAGACATGTTAGGAGGTGACGGATATAATTATGTGTAAACAGAACAAGTTTTCTTGTAAAGCAAAGCGATGACACTGAATGGCTTTGCATCCTAGCATCTGCTTGATTGTTGTAATTTAATAATAAAAAACAAGAAGCCACCTTGATAGCTGCTATCAAAATACCATGGCCTGTAGGTCAACAAAGCCATAAGGTTCAATAAATATCATATAGTAGAACAACACACATCATAGTAGAAAACATTATAATGCAAAAACGTCCACCTGCGGCTATAGTCCAATCACAAGGTTCCACTGGGCAAGAGAAGGAGTCTGTTGGGAGGTAGGGCAGCAGGTCTCATCGCCACCAGCCCCTACCACAGCTGTGTCTCCTTTCCCCGGGCCAGACCGGGTGAGATAAATAATTCGTTAAGGTGGGATGGCTGGGCGGGCGTGAGGCATGGCATCATCATCCTCTTTGACCCTCCCATGGTTTTATCCTCCCGGCCGGTGGTGGGGCCGGGAGGGCGCAGGGCATGCCGGCATCACTGTCTTCGAGCCTCCCGTGGCCACGGGAGGCTCCTTTATCCTCCCGGCCGGTGGCAGGGCCGGGAGGGTGCAGGGCACGCCAGCATCAGCATCTGTATAGTCATACAGAGGTCAAAGTATTTCCTTAATAGGGTGAAATGTATACTTTTTCTGTCTAAATTACACTTACCGTGGTGTTGGAGTAGCAGCTGGAGTGTATCTCTATATATACAGTCTTTCCCCCACACATCTGCAGATTCAGTATCGATGGATTGGTGGCAGTAGCATAGCGTGGGCCCCCCATGGGGGTGGCCTTCCCGGGCGGCACTTGGGGGGGGGGGCAAGTTGGTAAAATTTTACAATAAATGGGACTTTGCCGCGGTGCCAGGAGGGCATGGCCCCAACGACATGGCGGGAACTAGGGTGTGATTTTTCTTCCTCCTCCGCCTTCCTCCTCCTCTTCCTCAGATGCCCTCTTCCTCACTGCCAGCTCGAGGCACCGGGCAGGGCTACGCAGGGCCTGGGGCCGCCCGTGGTCCCGGGCTGGGACCCAGATGTTTAGGAGGCACAAGCCCAGCAAAGAGCCCACTGTCAGCACCTGCCCGCTGCACGGCACCATGAAGAGGTGCCTGACAGGCCACGAGCCATAGGTGAGGCATGCGTTGGCGCCTTCTTTGGCATCCCAGGCATGCAGCCATGCTACGTCTAAGCCCAGCGGCAACAGCTCGTCCACCTCTAGTGCCGCTGCTGCCCAGGAGGGCAGGAAGTGAGGCCAGTGGTTGTTGTGGTCCAGAAACCACAGCTGGAACAGCGCCAGCCAGGCCAAGCCCCCCCCCCCTGGCAAGGCGATAGCTTAGATGGGGGACAGTGGCGAGCCTAGATGGGGGAGTGAGCCTAGATGTGGGCAGTGAGCCTAGATGGAGGGGGCAGCAAGTTTGGCCTGCGCCCCAGGCGGCTGAAACCCGTGCTACGCCACTCATTGGTGGGTATAAAAATATTCAACTACAGTATATAGTAATATCGCTCCCTCACTCTTTTTAGTTGTATTTTTTATTGTATTTTTATTGGGTTTTTTTTTACTGGTTTTAAGTTTTTTATAGTTCACTAGTGGGATTACATAGTTCATGATGTAACTGTTGTATGCTGCCCAGAGCTGCTTGCCGAGTCGGTGGCAATACAAATGTGACAAATAAATGAATGAATACATAATATACAGAGGGTGTCAAAATGTATACATTTTTAAGAAAGGAAAAAAAACTGTATTAAAATTGTAATACTTAACATATACTGATAACAAAAAATGAATACAAGTCATGCTTGACTTCTGCAATTACAAAGTGGTTACCATCAGCATCCAGACACTTCTGATTACCGAGAATTACTGCCTGAACAATGTTAACCAAAGTGTCCTGGATCTTCCCCTGTGCACATCATACAGTGTACCATGTGTCTCAAACTTACCACAAGTGTGTGCAATTGTTAGGCATGTTGGAGGTTGTGTTGCATACTCACACTTCCATTGTTGGAGATGTACTTCCACAACATTCTCGAATTATAAATACAACTTCAAAATGGTCTTGGGTTCCTCGAATGTCAACCGTGTCATTTTCTTTGATTGTTCTGCCTGTCAAATTGTGACACTAGCATTAATTCTTTTGCTTGATAGTTATACTAAACATTCATCAAACTCAACTACGCCCTCTACCATCTATTCAATGTAATGTGTGTGGTCGCATGTTTCATGCCAGGATTAGTTTATTGAGTCACCAGAGACACATCCATCAACTGAGAAAATGACTTCCAGGAAAAATGTATACACAGATACGAATAGTAGCCAACAATACTGAACATTGCTACTGTAATTCAATTCAACATTAAAAAGAAAGACATACATAACATCTCTTAAAATGGATATACATTTTTGGCACCATTTGTATACTGGATGTATTTCTATTGTGCATTACCAGAAGTCACCACTAGAAGCCACTGTCTCCTTACAAGGAATTGAGGCAGACATTTTGAAAGCTCTCATGTAGACTGACAGAGACATTTGAAACTGCTTCCTGGTTTCTATGACTCAGGTTTACCAGTATGCGTTAAATATAGGATTTGCCATTACCAGTGGTTTCAGGTATCTGTGTAAGGTATTGGAACGTATCCCTGGATACAAGAGGAGATCTATTTAAAATAACATAGTCAAATCTGTCTTCTTTTGCCTTCCTTTTTTTGGTAATGCGTAAGTTGGATCCCTACTACAGCAATGCAGAAAACAATCCCCTTCTGCATTAATACACTCCTTAGAAGCTTTTTCCAAACATTTCTCACTCAATATGTTTAATTGTAACATTCACCATCTCCTGGAATTGTGAACACTGTAGTCTTTCCTCAGTCACCCATAACTTGGATACATTCAGATTAAACAACCTTAATTTATTTTCCTATAAAGATGGGTCAGAAACTTATTTGATACTGCGTACTGTTTTGGGTGGGTGGTGGTGGGTTAGTTTAAACTACTGCGGCCTTCCCAGGTGCTGTTCTGGCCGAGCATGGGCAAGGACAGGCAGGACCCCTCCTGGACCTTGACCCAAAGCAGGGTGGTAAGCAGGGAAGCATTGGTAATGTGTTTGCAGTGGTGGTGGGAGTCTTTGTGGCGGTGGTGTGGGAATTGTTGGTGTGCTGGACTCATGGTGTGTGTTGGAGTGTTGGTGGTGGGGGCTTGGGGCGGCAGTATATCACTTCCTTCCCTCTCCAGCAGCCTTCAGCTTAAAAAGATTTTGAAACTGATTTAAACCTATTCTGAGTAAGGCTTTAAATTTTGTTTGGTTTCAGCTATCCTAACTGGTTTATAGATGCTTTTTTTTAAAAAAGTTAGGACTTAGTTTCCTTCTGCAAACCAACTCCAATATGTTTACGGGAGGGGGGGGATTTCTGGGATGTAGTGTAAAAAACCTAGTCTCTCCTCCTTTCCCCCTTTTTCTTAGCTCATCAGCGGGGCACCAAATTTGAAAAGGTAGCCTTAGTTTAAAAACAGATAGGAAGGAATATATAAAACACCCTTCTTCATCTGCATCAGAAAGTAAACCTGGGATTCTCAACCTGCAGCCCACAGGCCAGATGCAGCCCACTGCACCATTTCATGTGGCCTCCCACCGCCTCCACCAGACCAGGAAGTGCCATGTGGTCAGTGATGGGATGATAAAAATTTTTATACCCCACCCTGACGTCATCACAGTGGGGGCGGAGCTAACGTCATGACGTCATGGGTGGAGCCAACGTCATGACATCATGACGTTGTAGGCGGGGCCAAAAATAAAATAAATAAAATAAAAATAAAACACACACACACACACCCCTCAACCCCCCCCCACAAAACCGTTAATAAAATAAATAAAATAATAATTAAATAAAAATACACCCAAACACCCACCCACCCCAAACACAAACCCCACTTACAATGGGGACCGTTGGGGCTGGCCCCCAGCCTTGGTGCCCGGCGCCGCGCCTAGCCGGGCGGCCCACGCTCCCGGCCGCAACGCTCCATGGGCGGCCCCGACCCTGCACGCGCGCGCTGCCCACCTCCTCCCCCCCAGCCACCCAGCCAGCAGCCAGGGGCTCCCCGCTATGGCGCCACCCCCCCCCCGACGAGCGCCCAGTCTGACGGCAAGCTGGCTGGGTGGGTGGGTGGGCACCCCCCCCCTGCCAGCCCGCCGCCAGAAGTTCGAAAAAGGTAAAGATCGCGGCTCGACTGCGGGGGTTAGCTGGGATCCCGAGGGTTTTCCCCATCGTCGCCTAACCCCCGCAGAGCTGCCCACGCGCACGCCCGAGGATTCGAAAGGGTATTCCTACCCTTTTGAATCCTCGGGCGTGCACGCGGACGGCTCTGCGGGGATTAGGCGAGGATGGGGGGAACCCTCGGGATCCCAGCTAACCCCCGCAGTCGAGCCGCGATCTTTACCTTTTTCGAACTTCTGGCGGCGGGCTGGCAGGGGGGGGGTGCCCACTATTCAGCAGGGGAGGGAGCGCCTTCTGCCTGGGGGGGGGGTGAGCGATGAAAAGCCTGCAGGGTCCAGCGATTGCCCCCTAAAAGAGCCGTCTTGTCTTGGTAAGGACGGGCGGCAGAGGATGAGGAAGGGGTCCAGGCGGGCCGCGCGTGTGTCTTTGCCACCTGAGTCCTGTTTTTGTCCGGACTGGCACCGCGCAAGCCCCCACCCCACCCCCCACCTGATTGGCTCTTGGCGAGGGCTGCCTCGGAATAGCGATGCGGAGGGCGCCGCTCGTCCTCCCTCCCTCCCATAAGATCTCTACGAGGCAAACCATTGCCAGCCACGAAGGGGTCCGGGGGCGGCGGCGGCTCAGAGGAGGTTCCTACAGCACGGAGCGAGTGTGTGTGTGTGTGTGTGTGTGACGGACTCTGGGCGGAGTGGGGGAGAGGGTCGTGGGGGGGGGGAAGAGAGAGAACAGCCTCCCGTTTTCGCTGCAGTGCCCCAGAGGAGCCTCTGGACTCTGGCGCGCCTCAGGTTTTTTGGCACCCAGGTTGGGTGCGCGGCGGGAAACCCGCGTGGCGCTCCTGAGGGGGGACCTGAGTCGCGCCGCCTCCGGGTCGGACGGCTTGCTTTGCTCTCCGTGTGAGGGAAGGGCTTCGTTCGGGAGGACCCTCTTTTCGGCGGGTTTCTTTCGGCTCTTAATGCGCACTGAATTGGAGCCATTTTGGCTCAAATTAAATTTTTTTTTTTTCTGCCGGTGAGGCGTCCGATCCGGACGCCTCAAAACCGATATTACCCTCCCGGAGACCCCTCCGGAAATCCTTATAACGGTTCTGTGGATCCGTTCAGAACCGGTAACATCCCATCACTGCGTGGAGGAAGGGCAAAATGGTTGTCCGGGCCCTGAAGCTGTCTGAGGGAGCATTTATTTATTTATTATTCATATTTATCCACCGCCCTCCTCACCAAGGTGACCCAGGGGGGCTTACAGATCATAAAATACTACAATAAAACATTCCTTAAAACCCTCCAATTTAAACTATTAAGCATGACCCGAGCCCTGGCTTTAAAAGTTTGTGAACCACTGAAGTAAGTAAAGGTTTCCGTTGCCCAAAAGCCAGCTGTATCCGACTCTAGGGTTCAGTGCTCATCTGTTTCATAGCCGAAGAGCCAGCGCTGTCTGCTTCTGCAGACGTTTCTGTGGTCATGTGGCAGGCATGACTAGACACTGGAGTGCACGGAACGCTGTTTACCTTCCCACTGAAGTGGTCCCTATTTATTTACTTGCAATTTCTTGCTTTTGAACTGCTTGGTTCACAGGAGCTGGGGGGGGGGGGAGACAAAAAACCCATTGTGGCACCTTAAAGACTAACTCCTTTTGTTGTTGTTTTCTTTACTCTCTGATATGCTTTACACCAGGGGTGCCCAAACTTTTTGGGCCATGGGCCGATCATGTGGTTCAGGGAGCTGGTCACTAAGGCCCAGGGGCCGGGTGCTGCCCCCGAGCCCCGACACTAATTCATCTGGCCTGCAAAGCCTTTGTCGCTCCTGGAAGCGGAAGTAAAACGGACGCATTTTACTTCCTCTTCCAGGAGCGACGAGGGTTTGCGGGCCATATGAATTGACATGGGGGCTGCACCTGGCCCCGGCCTGGGCCTCAGTTTGGGCAACACTGCTTTACACAGACTAACATGGCTACCACTTAAAAAAACTCTTCATCTGAAGAATCTTCCCTCGTCTATATGAATAATAATCTATGTGCAAAGAAAGATAAACAAGTCTCAGCGCCGCCATTTTATTTATGAGCTCCTCAAGCTCTCCCGAGCGGGGGGGGGGGGAAAGAGGAGGGAATAGGGAAAAAGGTCGAGAAAAGTCTAAGAACCGAGAGCGCATGCGCGACGCACCCGCCCCCTTCCCCTCCAACTGCCAGTCCAACCACGCCGAGGGGGGAGAGCGCGCGCGCGTTCAGGTGGGCAGCCGCCGCCGCCTATGAGATATCGCCGCTTGATCTCGCGAGACCTGGGAGTCTATATATTTGGGGAGTGGGCGAAAGGCGGGCTCTTTCCCTGGGAGCGTTGATTCCGTCCGTTGGCGCAGGAGCTCGCGAGTGAGTGAGCGAGCGAGCCGGCCATTATCTCCCCGTTAATTTCCCCCTCGGAAGGCGACATGGAGGACAGCGACATGGACAACATGGGCTCCTTGCGGCCACAGACCTTCCTGTTCGGTAACGTGGGCGTCGGGAGAGGAAGAAGGCCCCTTTCGCCTACTACGTTGTGTGGGTGGCGGGAGGAGGGGGAGCGAGCGCCTAGCCCTGGGGCCTCGTGTTGGGCCTTCCCACGTGGCGTAGTTGCCGCGTGTCTCGCTTTCGGCAGGGAAAGGCAGTCAAAGAAAGGGTCCCTGGGGCTCCCCCCTGCCTTGTCCTTTCACTCGAGGTTGGGGTCGCCGCTGCCGCCTTGGCTTCAGGCCCATTTCCTCGTCACGTGGCGGCGAGGCCTGCGGTCTCCTTGACTCGCCTCCCGGCTCTGCAGTTTTTCCATGCGGGAAACAAAAGGCCACGCCTGACACCGGGATCAAATAACCTGAAGGAGAGAAAACGAGGCGAAAGGAGAGAGGTGGCTGTACAGTACATATACCGCAGAGGAAACAAAATAGAAACCCCAACCTTGTGGCACCTTAAAGACTTAAGCACTGTATTTAACTTGAGTTTTTGTTGGTCAAGTCCCGTTCAGTCAGACCTAAGTGAGACTTCATGGCATTATTTTGTACATTTCAGGTACAGAAGCACACAGTGGTTGGATGGTAGTACGTTGTAGCTCAAGGGTGCCCAAACTACGGCCCGGGACCCGGATACGACCCCCAATGCCAATTCGTCCTGCCTGTGCTTTACTTCCACTTATGTATGGCTGCGTTTCACTTCCGGGAGCAATGAGGGCTTAGCAGGCCAGATGAATTGGCGGTGGATGCTGGCTCCGACTCCCGGGCCATAGTGACCGGCCCGGGACACAAAAAGTTTGGGCATCCCTGTTGTAGCTTCCGGCTAGCTTGTTAGCTTTTTTTTTTTTTGACATAGAAGCTATGTTAGTTGATGTTTCAGGTATATCAGAAAACAAAATAAAAGCACTGCACCACTTTAAATACTGACTGCTATATTTTTACTGTGAGCTTTTGTGGATTAAGCCCATTTCTTCAGACAAGTAAAATTTCAGGCATGGTTTATATACATCAGATGCAGAGGTCAAGATATTTACAAGGGAAGTGGGTTACCAAGCAACAAAGCAAAGAGCAATCAAGCACAATGACGAGACAAGCACACACCAATACAGCCTCCCGCAGCTGGCAGCAACAAATGATCCATGGCTTGTTATTCTGATTAGCTCTAAATGTCCCTCCTTTTTTCAATCTTAAAAGTGTGAAGTTGTCAAGCATAGGCTAATGAGTTTAACCTCTTACTAGTTCACCTTTTATTGTTTACCTTGTTAGGCGAAGTAGCTAACCTGCTTCTTCTGGGTGCAGCTTGTCCTGTGGGTAAGATGTCTTTGAAGGACTTTGCATGTAACACTTACCTGTCAAATCATACAAAAAGAAAACAAAACTAAAATAACCCATTATGGCATAGTAAAGTGTAACTATATTTCCTGGGTCTGAGGAAGTGGGCTTGATCCACGAAAGATCACATTAAAATATGGTAGGTTTTAATGAGCCCCCGTCTCCCAGCTCCTGCCAACCTAGATGTTTGAAAGCAAGAAATTGCAAGTAGATAAATAGGTACCACTTTGGTGGGAAGGTAAACAACATTCTGTGTACTTAAAGTGTCTAGGCATGCCTGCCACATGTCCATGGAAACATTGCAAACATTGTTGGATCTTTGGCTGTAAACAGATGCACACTCAACCCTAGAGTCCGATACGACTGGCTTGAGCAAGGGTGACCTTTACCTTTAAGGTGCTATGATGCTTTTGTCTTTGTTTTGACTTTACTTTTGTTTCTCTTCCGAAATGCCTGCGGAGACTAACACTGCTACTATGAATAGTGTGAATCTTGGCCATGTACATGGAACTTGAATCTGTAGCAGTCAAGCGCAGGCTGATAAATAGCAAAAGTAAGCCAGTGAGAGGTCTGTTGATAGTAGAAGATTGCTAGGAGGTTAGTGTTATGGTGGAAGCCAGAGAGATGAGATGAATGCCCATGTGCATCTGCTGGTATGCATGATATGTCTTGAATGCTTCAGAAGAGTAATTAGTGCGCACCATCTTTATGACCTATGGGCAGGCATTTAGTGAAGTTACACCCTGTCTTGTTAGGCAAAAGTAGACGTGATAGTATGGCTTCATTGACTTTAACGAGATGTGTTGGTGCATATCTGCTTTAAGGCTTTACTTTCTAAACATAAATTATAAGGTAGTCAGTATAGGTCAGGATGCTTTGTCCCACCTGTGATATGATATGTGTATAAACATTCATCCACCCCCCACCCCCCAAAAAGTGCCTGATGTACTAAAGTGGCATTCAATAGAGCGTTTCTGGTATTTAATGTCACATGTTGGCTTGCCTTCAATTTGGCCTGTTAAAAGTGCCTGATAGTTCACATTACTAATTTGGATAGCTACAAAATCTGTTGCTTCTTTTGCAGGGTGTGAATTAAAGGGAGACAAACCTTATCATTTTAAGGTGAATGATGAAGAAAATGAACACCAGCTGTCTTTAAGAACAGTAAGTATTTGTTCTTGATAAAGAATTGTCCCAGTGTTTTGAAATGAATGAAAGTTGTACAGAAGCAGCACCTTGTGGCCACAATAATTAAAAATTGTGTTTAACTTTATGGTCATCAAGGGCAGCCCATTATAAGCGCATTACAATAATCAAGCCTGGAGGTGACCAAAGCATGTGTGATCATGAGCAAGGAGTCCCGATCTAGGAGCGGGCATAACTGGCGCATAACACGAAGTTGTGCAAAGGCTCACCTGGCCACGATTGCCACCTGCTCTTTGAGCAGGAGTTGTGAGTCCAGGACCACCCCCAGATAATGCACCGGATCTGTTTGGAGCAAAACATAAATAGTCTAACAATGGTTCTGAATCTTGGGACTCCAAATGTTCTAGGAGTAGAACTTCCAGAAGCCTTCACCGTTGGCTGTGCTGGTCAAGGATTCTGGGAGCTGTAGTCCAAGGACATGTGAGGTCCCGTGGTTGGTAACCATTAGTCTAACCCCAGCAAGTTTTGCTCATATGGGATCCCATCATGGACATGTGCAGTTAGTAAATACAAATGATTCTATTCTGCCTTTCTAATTCCGTGTTTTGTTACACAGGTCAGTTTAGGGGCTGGTGCTAAAGATGAGTTGCATGTTGTGGAAGCAGAAGCGTTGGACTATGAAGGCAACCAGACTACTGTCACACTGGCATCATTGAAGATGTCCGTTCAACCTACGGTAAGAATATTGCTTGTCTTTTCATCATTATGATGTTAGGCTCATGGAGCTGAATGATGTCACAAACAAGACTTGCTTTGGTCATTTCCAGTCCTGTATGAGGCCTTAGTGTGGCACTCATATCTTCCAAGTTTTCCTGAACTGGTTGGTAACCCATCACCAATCTCCTGTCAAGGAGGTGCTAGTTTTGGTCTGCTCTGAATATTTCATTTCCTCCATGGTACCCATATCTGGGAGGCATTCCCCAGCCTGCCATCTGGGGAGGTGCCTTATGGAAGACTAACAACTTCATATGAGATTGCTTGTCGATTAACTATTTAAATTGTTATTGATTTTGTTGGTTATATTCTAGGGTGCAGGGTTGTGCTGCTTCTTTAACTTTATTGTCTTCTGTTAGTATGGGGATGCTAGTAACAGCTGGTTATATAAGATCCTTGTTGACCAGAACTGAATGTCATATTTGGAATATGTATTTCTAGTCTTTAAGCAGTGCTCATACTTGTCTGTATAATATAAGCTGACTTGAAAATGTACTTTAGTTACATTTTTACATATAACTCTAGATGATCTACTTTGGAACAAAGGATAACTTTTATTGGACTTTAGCAATAATATATAGCCAGATCCAACTTTTATCTTCATATTGGAGTAAACATTAATCTCTTCTCAGGAAGCAACTCCTCTCCCAGATCAAATCTGTGAGTGGTAACCTGTCATAGTTTCCCCCCCAGAAAAAATAGGGCTGGAAATTTTTCTCATTACAATTTTTTTAAAAAAAACTATGCTTCTTTGATTCCTTTTTATTTGCTAGTGATGTCATAGTTTTCTTCTGTTTCAGCACAATGAGTTAGGCAGAGTAATCACAAGCAGTAGGAGACTAAGAAATCTTAATTGAAAGATTCTGACTTCTCAGTTGAAGAGAACATTTGTGAAATACACAATAATCACAATCTTAGTTTCAGTTTTTCTATTAAGGAACATTAGAGAGCAAATACCCCATGTATAAGTCTGATGCAGGTAAGTGCCAACTGAATTGTGTGTCGTTTCCATAGGCAACTGCCTTTGAGTAATTTACTGAAATTCACATCCTGTGTTTAGCCCGTCTAACATGATTTATTGCTGTATAAATAGCCCAGGTGACTAAAGGCAAGCAGATATGGTGTAAAATATTTTCTACCCCACATCTCTTGACAACAGTGTTTGTGTAGGTTATGTCATAATTCATTGCATGGTTGTGCTTTCACCTTGTGTATGTTGGTGATTTTCTGCCTGTTTTATAATTCCATGTTGGAAACAGTAGACTCTGAATCATTGCCTTTTCCGCCATGTGGTGAAATGGAGGATATAACAGTGGGAGGTCTTGGCCCCACTTGCCACACAGCTCTTCCCACAGTCATGCAGCTTCATGGTGTGACTTTTTTTAACCTTATTATGATGTGTAAAGTTAAAAGAGATGCCAATGTCCCATCAGTCTAAATCTAAGCTGAATTCTTCAACTACCTACCAGGAATGTTTTAATGTTATGTGGGTGTGATGGTAGTTTTGCTTCAAAGAATTGTGGTGCAAGTCAAACAACACAGGTTTGTGCATTTTGATCTGGAAAGCACAACTGAGTCATTGCTGGATGGTATGTTGGGAACTGAAGTTTCAGGCCTGTTCTGTGGCTAAAACTAGTTAGCCCTCCCAGGCTTCGTTCACACCCAGGAATCAAAAGTTAGCATGTCAAAGTGGGGAGATCTATGGCCACTGGGTATTGTCAAGGTGGTAGTACTGATAATTACTCAATTTAGGTATGCTCTTGCATGCAACATCTTAACTGCTTTGGCTGGACATAAAATATTTAGACTGTCTCCATCTCATATTCCTAGTACTGTATGTGGGTTTCTGATATGAACTCACCAATATTGCACTTGTAGGAAGTGTTAGGACATTTTTCATTTGGGGGTATTGTACAAAGATTGCTGCCCAGTGGAATAGTACAACTTTAAGGCCCTCCATGTGTTCTGAACACAGGTGTTCATAATAGAGCCTCAAACTGATGGCCAGGCTGTGCATGCCGTGTCCATGTGCTCCTGTAACAGCCCAGCTGTGGCTGATTAGAGAATCTGCCCAGCAACACTGGAGTATAACTGTGGCCCTCTGGGAAGGGTCTATGGAGGAGGCTATCATTCCGGAGGAGGTATTCATTCTGGAGGAGATTATCTGTGAGGAGGTTGCTATTCTGATGGAGTCTATATACTGAGAAGGACTGAGACATTGAAGGAGGTGATGGTGTTCAGAGTTTTTCTTCAACTGAGAAGAAAGAACTGCTAAAGGATCACCAGGACTTTTTGAATGCTCCTGGAGTTGGAGCCAACAGAGGACTCCAAGCTGTCTACCTACTGTGGGGGTTGGAGCGAGTGAGAGACTGTTGTACAGTAAAACCTCATATAACACTAAAACCTGGTTCCACAAGTCTTGGTGTTATATGATTTTTAGTGTTATCTGATCCTCTATGGGATCCATAGAGATACATTGTAACCACACAGGCTTTAGCGGTTGTTATCTGAAGCATCCCATAGGATCTTAATGTTATCTGATGCAATTCTTCCCCCCAGATTCCTTAATGTTATGCGATTTTAGTGTTATTCGATACTAATGTTATATGAGGTATTACTGTATATAGTCCTGTGTATGTCTGACTTCCTCTCACTGTAAGTAAAGCGCACCTTTCCACTGAAGGCATATGTGTGTGTGTTATTGCATTAAGGCTTTCGCTGCGTAAGAGCTTAAAAGTGCTACTCTGCCATCCAGCCACACATATCGCTAGGGGAATCCCTGATAGGAAGAATGATAAAAAAGTGCTTGCCTCAGATTCCTTGAGAACAAGTTTGCATGGTGTTCTGGAGAGTTCTGTCACTTTCCAGATCAGCATAGTAGCTACTAGTGCTAGGGTTTAAAGGAGGAATGGAGTAGCCACTAGGTGACCCTTGCTTGAAAGCCAGTTGTGTCCGACCCTAGGGTTCAGTGCTCATCTTTTTACAGCCAACGAGCCAGCGCTGTCTGTGTCTGCAGACATTTCCGTGGACATGTGGCAGGCATGCCTAGACATGGGATGCTGTTTACCTTCCTACCGAAGTGGTCCCTATTTATCTTCTTGCAGTTTCTTGCTGGGACAGTGACGAGAGCTCACTCCATCATGCAGTACAGCCTTCCAGTTTTCAAGTTCAGCATCTTAAGCACTTGAACCATCACAATCCCTGGAGTAGTCACTACTTCATCCCAGTTTCCATTGTGGATGGAAAGTGCTATAGAGTTCATAGGGAGAAACATTTGAATACACTTGTTCTGATAAACTGAAATGCTAAACAGTTACATTGGTTTTTCTAAAATATGAGATGTAAAATGTTGCTAACATACCTATTCACGATAGTATAGTTGCAATCCTGCATTTACCGTATTTGCTGGTGTATAAGATGACTTTTTCACCCTGAAAAACATGCCTCCAATTGGGATCTTACACACTTGGTGCACTTCAGTTGGGATAGACATAGCTGCCCATAGTGGCCTCCTGATGCTTGCCCACCTCATTCTACATACCATCCAGATGAAGAAAGAAGCTCTACATTACAGTTGTGTTTCCCTTTCAAACTGGTGGGGAAAAAGAAAGGGTTTCATTTACTGGTACCTTCTGCCTAAAATGGAGGAAAAAGCCATGCTTTCTTTGCCGGGGAAGCCAGAGGCTAGGCTAGAGCAACACTTCCTGCCTCAGTGCAATTGACCTGCCCACCCACTTTACCTGCAGCGCCACCACTGGTGGGTGGTGCAAGTACAGTTCTAAAAAATCAATAAAATAATTAATATTACTGTATTTTAATTACTGAAACTCACTAGCAGTTGCTACATTTCCCACTCTTGGCTTATACTCAGGTCAATCTATTTTCCTGGATTTCAAGGTCAAAATTAGGTACCTTGGGTTATATTCGGGTCGGCTTATATTCATGTATATATGGTAGATAAATAAGTACCACTTTGCACTTGCACTGTTTTATATTTACTGTACATGTTTGATAACATACAGCCTTGTGACAGTTTTTCTATTTGAATATAAATTAACATGTTGAAATCAAATCTGATGTTCTTTTACGTATTATTTGGTGTGTGGAAGGTGTGCGGAAGAGGGGGTAGTCTTATACAGCGAGTATATAACAAAAAATATTTTGAATGGAAATGTTGGGGGGTCGTCTTATACACCCAGTCGTCTTGTACACCGGCATATACGGTAATGTATCTGAGAATAAGTTCCGTCAATACAGTGGTCATTAATTCTGAGTATCTATGTGAGATCCATTATGCTATAACTTAGATATCTTTTCTAGTCAGCTGAAACACAGCCTTAAACTTTTCATTAAATGTGGGAGCCCCTCTCCCCAGCAAAGAAAAGACATTAGACATCCTACTTTAGTTTTGTTCTTCAAGCTTAATTTCTTTTAGCATTGTAATACAAACCAGAAAGTCTGTTGCTACTTGTCAGTGGCTGCCAGAGCTGCAGGATCAAAGAGATTAAGCTCCATCCTCCATGATTCCATATCATGTTAATTGAAATTATCCTATTTCTGCACCTTCTGAATTTAAATTTGTTTGTCAAAAACAGTAAAGAACTTGAAGATTTGATCATATTTGTTATATCCACGGAGGAGAAGGGAGCTCCAGTGGTTTTATTATCTTGTTTCATCAACCATTTGGTTTTTATACCATTGAGACCTTGTTCATTTAGTTAAGTTCAGCTATTTGGTCCTCTAGTGTATTTTCCAGACCTGTGACATTTATCATTTCTTTGGTTCTTCTGTTGTGTGTTTTATGCAAACTTGAAGCCAAGCTTTGTTGTCTTCTGTATTTCAGGTTTCTTTAGGTGGCTTTGAAATTACACCTCCAGTGATTCTGAGACTGAAATGTGGCTCAGGGCCTGTTTATGTCAGTGGGCAGCATCTTGTAGGTATGGCATTAAAATTGTCTTTCTTCCAGTTTAACTGGTTTCAATTGGCACACTTGACTTTGATAAAGTGAGTTTATTTCTGATATATTTTGTGAAAGATTGTGTTACCTTATTTTTGTTTGTTTGTTTGTTTCATGCTTCAGCTTTAGAGGAAGAACCGGAATCTGAAGATGAAGATGATGATAAGGTACAACGCAACATGGCAAAAAGGCCAGCAGGATTAACATTGACTAAAGTTCCACAGGTAGGTCTAAAGTTGGGGGAATTAATTCTGATTGTGATTATAATGAAATTTGAAATGAGTAAAAGCCATATGAATTTTGAAAAAAAATGAGCCTGCTTATTATATGAATTCTTACAAAAGCCCTCTAGATCAAGGCCAGGTGGGACGGGTTGTATCCAGCCCGCAGCACCAAATTATCTGGCCTGTTCCACCCTCACCGCTTCCAAAAGCAGAAGTAATATGTGGAAAATACTGCCATAAATGCACCTGCAGCTGTTTTGCACAGGTGATTTTTACTTCTGCTTCTGGCGGGAGGAACCATGTGACTGGCCCATGACCCAAACAGTTTGGGCACCCTGATCTAGGCTGTGAAGAAAATAGAAATGAAGCTTCTCTACACATTAAAGCAGTGTTTCCCAAACTGGTTTTTTGATTTCAATTCCCAGAAGCCTAAGTCAGTACATTGGCTGATCAGTGCTTTGCGGAATTGACTTAGGCTTTTGGGAAGGTTTGGAAACACTGCATTAGCGGCAAAAGGCCCTTTGTAAAATTGTTCTAAGTTGGTTGACTATGGATGGAAACTTATTTAGATCTATTGGTATGTATTGACTTAGGTATTTTCTGTTTTAAAGAAAAAAGCAAAGCTGGCAGAGGATGAGGATGACGAAGATGACGACGACGACGACGAAGATGACGATGAAGAGTACGTTTTCATGTAGTGTCCTGTGTAGAACCCAGTAGTTCTGTTTCTATGGTTATCAATGTTCTTGGTTTAGAATAGGTTCCCTATCCATGAGATGTAACTCTGAAAAATAGTTAAATAATTTTTATTATGTGATTCTATTTACAGTATTTCAGTTTTGAAGGCTCTATGTCAGTAGTTCTCAATCTAGCCCACAGGCCAAAGCAGCCTGTGCATATCATTCCAGCCCACAGTGAGAACCCAGGCACTCCTAGGACCACCCCCGCCTACCCCCATTGTCTGACATCACAATACGTCACAGTGGTGGTTGTCCTTTCCCTCTGCTGTTCTGGAACAGGCTTCGATGGTTCTCAGGGCAGCAGAAGGCTTTGCCGAGATGGATCGCTGCATTTTAAAAGTTTTTTTCTGCATTGCTGGTTTGAATTTCATGGCACTGGGAGAGTCCCTTTGGCACATGGCACTGACGTTGGCCTTGGCGCATGCCAAAGGAGAGTTATCTTGGTGTGCCAAGGCTGATGTCAGATGTGTAAATCTAGGAACCAGCCCCTGGTGGGGAACCATCGGGTGGGTCCAGCCCCTGGCGGAGAAGCGATGAGAATGCGTGCTCTGTATTTGGTAAATGCTGTATGTTGCAAATATTGGCAACATAATGTCAGTGGGAAGTCTATAATAAGACTTGACATTCCTTTTATTTATCTCATTTCAGAAAATTATTGAGTTGAATTGCTATGCTACTTTGAATTCAGAAAAATATTCATAGAAAATAAAATTCTGAATATTTATTTCTGAAGACAGTATTGCTGTGCCACATTGTATCTTCCAGTTCTTATTTAGTTGTTTTTATCACCCCATTCCTCTTCCTATCTCAACAATGTAAAGCTACTACTGTATGTTTTTTAAATGTGTCAGACATGAGAATCTGCATAAACTTTAATTGTAGTGATGATGACGATGATGATGACATGGATGAAGATGAGGAAGAAGAGAAGACTCCAGTAAAAAAGGTAAATAATTATAATCCACAAATGGCTTAGCAGTGTTTCTTTTGCATTTTATAGAGGAATTTTATTAATTTTGAAGATGGTAGTGGACTTCAGTGTTGCAATTTAATTTACAGTTATGTATATTAGAAGCACACTTGTTTATTTAAAATAATAGATTCTGGTTTTATGGATGAACATTTCTGTGTTCATGGAGTTCCAAAATTTCAACCCCTGCTTTACAGACGGCTCACTTACCGGAAAACCCGCTTTAGGAAAAGAAATCCATAGGAAATGACGCTCCACTTCAAGGAAAATAATGCTATATGGATAGGTTTTCTGGGGGTTTCCTGGCAGCAGACTCAGCTGTGGTTGCTCCCAGTGCTTGGCACATGGTAGCGGATGCATTTGCACCATTTTTTTCAGCTGCTTGGAATGTTCTGAGCATGTTGGCTTCATTTTTGGAATCCTCAGTCGTGTCTTTGCTGAGTCTGGGCATCTTGTGGTTGTGGGTGGAGTTTCCAGAGGAGCCTGAGCTGGGAATTGAAGTCCAACCAACTGCAAAACCTAGAAGTACACCGCTGGGTTTTAAGTTGCCCAGGTGTGGCTAGGACAATGGTTCCCAATTAGTGGTACGTGTACCCCCAGGGGTACGCGAGATTGCATCAAGGGGTACGCACAACAATCTCTTAACTAAAATATTAAATCCTTAAAAAACAATAATGCAATAACAATTGCCAAAAAATTATTCAATTTAATTAAACGATCAGTAGGTAAGTCAATCGTATGCATCGAGCGTTTTCTCTCGCGGCGGTGGTTTTTCCTGCACCTCTCGTGTCACCTGATTGCGGCCGGCCCCGTTCCCGCCTATTTGCTCGTCATTGTCAATCAGTCAGTTCGGTTGATGTCGTGCGAGCGTGTTGCTGTGCTCGTTGTGTTGTTTTAATTGTGAATTAATATCCATTGCATTGTGTCGCGTTGATCAGCCTTATATACCTACCTTGGTAAACGGTAAGATGTTTTAAAACTGTTTAAATTTGCACTTTCACTATAAACTGCAATACAATGTAATGTTTAGAAAATAAAAATATTCAAGCTGCTTCAGTTGTAAGCATGTTCGCGGATTCTGTTTTCTAGATTTTAAGTTACATTAATACTATTTTCATTGTAAATTTCAATACAAAGCAGTAATGTTTAATTTGTTTTCTACTATGTACCTACTTCGAATACAGAAGGACAAATTCAATTTTTTGCCTTTTCGCAGTTTCTGTCCCTCCCCCCCCCCCCCGGTTTTCTAAGCTTTTTAATTACAGTCAAGCCTCGCATAAAGAGCGCTTCGCTTAAAGAGTAACTCGCTTAAAGAGCGGATTTTTCTCTGAATGTTCGTTTCGCTTAACAAATAAAACATACCAAAAACTCGCTTAACAAATAAATTGGGTTCGCAGTCTCCCCCCCCCCCCCTGGTCATTTTCAATGGTGTTTTGCTTAAAGAGCAAACTCGCTTAAAGAGCAATCCTGTGGAATGCATTATGCTCTTTAAGCGAGGTACAACTGTACTTACATTACAAAAATACAAAAGCTGAGTTAATAAGTCCCCTTGTTTTTTAGATGGAACAGTGGCTGCTAAGGCGCCGAAAGGTTGAGGAGGAGGTATCAAAAAATACTGAAAAGTCGCCTGCTAATGATGTGTCACCCTCTACTAGTACTCCGACACGCACAAAAAGAAACCTTGATAACAAGGAATCGTCTCAAAAAAAGGAAATATGATGATAGTTATATTCAGTTTGGTTTTACAAGCTCTGGAGATCCTAATTCCCCATTGCCGCAATGTGTCGTTTGTGCAGAAACACTGTCAAATCATTCGTTAAAACTATCCTTACTACATCGCAATTTAGAAACCAAACATGCTAATTTGAAAGATGAATCTGTATCCTTCTTTCAACATAAATTAAAAGACCTCAAACAAAGACAAAAATCTATTGAGGCGCTTTCTTTAAACACGAATATGAACGGCCTGCAAACCTCTTCGAGTTAGTTATTTAATTGCCAAGCAAGCAAAACCACATACAATTGTGGAAAACCTTATACTGCCTGCAGCAAAAGAGATAGTGAAATGTGTGTTCGGAGAAAAAATGGCCCGAGAACTTGATGTTATTCCTATGTCAAATAACACTGTCTCTCGTCGTATTGCAGACATGTCAGATAATCTGAAAAACCATCAAATTCAACGCATTTTACAAAGCGATTACTTTGCCATACAACTTGATGAATCCACAGACATACCAAACTTGGCTCAACTTTTAACATATGTTCGTTATGTTCATTCCTAAAAGGTTCATGAAGAGTTCCTATTTTGTTGTGCCCTTCCGACTCATTCTACCGGGGAGGACATATTTCACATGGTCAACGGTTTTATAAAAGAAAACAAATTGGATTGGTTGAAATGCGTAGGAATATGTACTGATGGTGCCAGAGCAATGACTGGTCATTTTTCAGGACTTGTGAAGCGAATACAAGATGTAGCCCCAGAAGCAAAATGGACCCATTGTGGTATTCATCGAGAGGCACTTGCTTGTAAAAAAATTCCAGCCTGCTTAGATAGTACTCTTAAAAATGCTGTGAAAATTGTCAATTTAATCAAGGCCCGTGCCACAAACTCAAGAATTTTTACAGAGATTTGTAAAGAGCTCGGCAACGAGCATGAGGCCCTGTTGTTACATACTTAAGTGTGTTGGCTGTCCAGAGGAAGAGTTGTTTCGAGAATATTTGAGTTGAGACATGAAATTGAGTTATTTTTGACCAAGCAGGGACATGCCGAGTAAAAACAGATGCTGATTGATCCTTTGTGGCTACAAAAATTGGCTTACTTGTCAGATATTTTTACAAAACTGAATGAGTTGAATTTGAGGCTTCAAGGCCAGGATACAACCATATTCACTATGCAGGAGAAGGTTGAGTCAACAATCAAAAAAATGTCACTCTGGACATCTTTGATCGACAGATGTAAATATGATCAATTTCCGAATTTAAAACTTTTTTTGGAAACTTCATTCATCAGTGAATGAAGATGTAAAATCAGCCATAAAATGCCACTTGCAAAATTTGTCGACCGCATTACGCACTTATTTCCCAGAAATGTCATTGCAATGGAACTGGGTAAACAACCCCTTTGGAAACTGTCCCACCGATCACCTATCCATCTCTGATCAAGAGGAATTAATAGACATCTCATGCAACAGTAGACTCAAAAGTTGTTTTGTGGAGCAATCGCTGGTTAATTTTTGGGCTGGTTTTAAAGACGTTTATCGTGTCAGCGAAGTAGCAATAAAACATTTACTGCCATTTTGCACGACGTACCTTTGCGAGAGCGGATTTTCCGCAATGACAAACTTAAAAACTGAACATCGTCACAGACTTCAACTTGAAGACGACTTGAGATTGAAGCTGATCAAAATGCAAACAGATTTTTCAGAGTTGTGCAAAGAAAAATGTGCACATTTGTCACATTAATGAAACATGTGTTATCTGTCATTAGAATGTCTTTTGATGATAATAAATATAAAATACACCTGATTTCATTTTTTATTTAATGTTCCTGCAATAAGGGATACGCAAGTTTGAGGTCTCTTGAAGTGGTACATAGAAAAACAGTCATTACCAGAGCTGGCCACTAGAGGGCAGAAAGTGCAGTTTCCTATTGGAATGCATTGAAAACCAATTTAATGTTCCCAAGTTCAGAAACAAACGAAACAAACCATTTTTTTCTGTTCAAAACTCATTATAAAATGCACTTTTGACTTTTTCTCCGTGTTTATACAGAGTTTTGAACAGGTAAAAGACTTTGAATATTTCTGAGGTTTGGGACGCAAGTTTTGGTTTTCAATGAAATCCTATGGGAAACCGCAGTTTGCTTTAAGGAAAAATTGCTGTAAGGAAAACCCCACAGAATGGATTAGTTCCTTAAAGCAGGGGTTCACTGTAGGACCAAGGAAAGCATTGTGTCCAAATCATCAGTAAATACCTTATTTCCATCCTCTTGCCATTTCTGAGTACAAATTGGAAAGTGTTGCCTTCATCTCTTTCATAGACATGTATAAAGAAGGCTGCCAGCATTAGAACAATCATTTTGTTGTTTCTCATTGAAATATTCAGAGAAAGTATGTGTGAATTGTTATCTGACACTTAACTAAATTTTAGAGTCTTCAGTGACTTCCATCATTTGAGGTGGGGATTTCCTTTGAGTTGACATGGTGTGTGTAGCTCCTAGATTTGCTTTATATTGACTGCAATTTCAAGTTCCATAATTGTGTCAGTATTTTAGTGTGGTGAGGAGGAAGACTTTAGAGATTGGCTTGTTATGTTACAAACATTGTTCCTGTGCCAGGAGTGGAATTGCTTAAATTACAGTACCTACAAAATAACATTCTTTTCCTCTTTTTTCCTGGGCCCATGCTATGTTTATGGAAGCAGTTCTGCTCCATGTGATCTTCTATCTCTCTTCTGTTTCACTGATTTTGCTATCATTCCTTGTTCTTGTACTCTTCTTCTGTCCCATCTTTGCTCTTCATTTCTAAAGTGAGGTTCAGGTAGTTAAAATGAGTTGGTGGAGAAACCTTTACTGCATGTTATCTGAATCATTTTGTGAACATTTTTTAGCTGTGTGTGTGTGTGTGTGTGTGTGTGTGTGTGAGTGAGTGTGTATTCGACTTGTGCTAAAACCATGTTCCAATTTGCACAATTTCCTATGGGTTTGCTTCAAGTTACATAAAGATTCTTTTTCCTATGGGTTTGCTTCGATTTACATAAATATTTCATTTTTCCTATGGGTTTGCTTCAAGTTACATAAAAACGGATTAAAGCAAAAGCCTACGGAAAGGACTCCCCCCCCCCCCATGTAAGGGTTTTACTGTACAGTAATACCTTGGATAACGCTAAGACATGGTTCCACAAGTCTTGGTGTTATCTGATTTTTAGTGTTATCTGATGTATGTTAAGATCCTATGGGATGGATCGGATAATGTTAAAGCTCCATAGAGATACATTGTAACTGCACAGGCTTTAGCGGTTGTTATCCGATCCATCCCATAGGGCCTTAAGGTTATTCGATCCAATTCTCCCCCCCCCCCCCGATTACTTAACGTTATGCGATTTTAGCATTATCCGAGGCATTACTGCATATAGATTTTAATAGTATAAAATTGTAACAATTGCTTTGGAAAATGGAATATGTTGACTTAAATTTTGTTGTACATAAGTCTTTGGAAAAATATTTTCCTTTGAGGGTGTTACCTTTCATATCATGAATCTTATTGCTTGGGAGACATTAATTTATGAAATGTTTTAATTTTACATAATTTATCATTTTGTGGCCACTAGATGGCGCTGTGGCTAAAAATAAAAAGTGAACTTAAATTGTATCCTCAATTAACTTTAAGAACTTAATTTAATTGATTTTAATACAGGTTTGAAGAAAAAGGTACTGCAGGAAGATAATCTAGTGTACCATAATAATAAAATGTGAACACAATTACTGTACATATTAGAGTATAAGTCGACCTGAATATAAGCCGAGGTACCTAATTTTGACCTGAAAACTAAGGAAAATAGATTGACACGAATATAAGCCAAGGATGGGAAATGCAGCAGCTGCTAGTGAGTTTCAGTAATCAAAATACATGAAAATATAGTAAAATTAATTAAATTTTTGGTGCATCTCATTCTGATGGTGGTCATTGACCTGAGTATAAGCCGTTTCCCCTTTTGTGGGCTCATTTTTGGGACTGGAAAACTAGGCTTATACTCTAGTATATACAGTAGATCTAAAATTAGTGTTGTAATTGACATTTTTAGATTACTGTCCCTACATGAGAAAAGGAGCCATGTGTCATGGAGGAACATGAACACACAGACATGCACATGTGTATACATACAGTTATCTAGGCATACTAAAATTTGCATGTTAATAGTTTTCAGTGGCTATATTATTTATGTTAAAACCTAAGCAGTGTGGGAGGTCATGTTTCTAAAAAGATCTAAAGTGGCAGTAAAGCCGTGATGGCGAACCTTGGCATTCCAGAGGTTCTTGGACTTCAATTCACAGAAGCCCAAGCCCCCTGTGAATCCACACAAATGTGTTTACTGCAATTCATCCAGCCTGTGCTGCCCTCGTTGCTCCTGGAAGCGGAAGTAAAATGCGCCCGTACAGAGGAAGGGTTAACCCAGAAGAGTCTTAACCATACAGGTGCATTTTACTTCCGCTTCTGAGAGCAACAAGGGTGGCGTGGGCTGGATGAATCATAGTAAACCCATTCGTGTGGATTCACAGGGGGCCTGGGCTTCTGGGAATTGAAGTCCAAGAACATCTGGAGTGCCAAGGATCACCATCACAGCAGTAAAGTGAGGCATTGGCTGTATTTGGATATAATGTTTTAAAATGTTAACATGGTTACAGTTCATTGGTCCCAACAAACACGTTTGGTCAACAGTTGCATACATCATGTGTTATCTGTCTATGGAAAATGAATGTCACTAGTAGTTTTCCTGCTGCATTGGATGTCTTGATAGTATTAACCTGTTTTGTTCAGTTGGACAGTCAGTTCTAACCCTTTGCTACCCCATGGACCATTGCCCGCTGGCACTGGTGGGTTGTCAATTTTTTTCCTACCCCACCGTGACATAACTACGTCGTGGGCAGAGCCGATGTTGTGGGCAGAGCAAAAATAAAATAAATAAATAAAATGGCTGCGTGGAACTGCGCATGCGTCAAATCTCCATTTGACGCATGCACAGTTATGTTATTTTACTGTGCATGCGTCAAAACTTTGACGCATGTGCACTAAAAATAGAACTGCATGTGCGTCAAATAGAGGTTTGACGCATGCGCAGTTCGGCTGTCAGGAAATACACTTTTTTTTGGGGGGGCTGGATAGGCGACCGAACCAGGTCGCCCGGGGGGGGGGGGTCCCCCCCCGGCGGCCCCCACTTGATGGTGTTACTGGTTCTGGTGAACCGGTCTGAACCAGTAGCAACCCACCACTGCCCGCCAGGCACCCTTATCCGCCACCATCTTCAACCCACCCAACTCTGCCCATTGCGTCAACAATACCTTTTAGTGATGAGTTAATAATAATTTTGTGTCAGAAATTATTCAGGGTTGAAAGGATTTTTGCAGAAGAAACTCTGCTCAGGGAATGCCCAAATGAGGCTCCTTTCATGTCTCCCAAGAGCTGGGACACAGAGATGGGCACTCAATCCATCATGCAGTACCTGGGTATAGAACTATCAACTTTCCAGCCTCCCAGCTAACAAGTGAGCTTCAGTGATGTGCTGAAAAATAACTATTGGGACGCAATCAGATTTTGGCAGGCTCATTTATTATTATTGTTTATTAGTTCAAATTTATATTGCCACTCACTCACCGTAGCGACTCAGGGCAGCTTACAAACAATACATTACATTACAATACAATATATTGATGGGGGCTCGGGGAGGGGCGGTGAAGTCCTCAACCTGCCCTGGCTTCTGTGGCCATTAGTGTGGGCCCGGGGGCGGCGGCGGCGGCGGCGCAGCGAAGTCCTCAACCTGCCCTGGCTTCTTCCCTGGCCGTTGGTGTGGGCGCAGGGGGAGGGACGGCGAATTCCTCAACCTGCCCTGGCTTCTTCCCTGGCTGTTGGTGTGGGCGCAGAGGGAGGGACGGAGAAGTCCTCAACCTGCCCTGGATTCACCAGACATGCTCTTGAACCAACTGCTATCTTATCTTGAGTAGATTCCATAGCAAATTTGAATCAGTGAGGTGTGGGAAGGCAGCTTCTTGCCATGTTTGGTATCAGATGCTCATCTTTAGATTACTGTGCCAATGCACCTTTGCTATTCAGTCATTTTAATTTTTCCATTTGGCAGAAATGTATGTTGAATTCGCATATGTCTAAAGTAGTGTTTATTTAAATGTGCTACACTTGGACTGCCATTGTTTTATCTGTGAAAGAAGTCTCTAAAACTGACAACACTCTAAAAGTAGGAGGATGTAGAATTAGGATACAAACTTTTCGCCCTGTAAATGTTATTGACGACTAATAGTCTTTGACTGGATCTCCACAGTGCAATTAAAATTTCCTTTTATATACCATTTGTATATTGACAGTACTTAAAATTGTTTGTTATAATTATTTAAAGTGAATCTATTTCACATTTATTCTGATTTTAGCCTGCCCGCGATTTATCAGCAAAGAAGACACCAAAATCAAACCAGAATGGAAAAGATTCTAAATTGTCAACGCCAAAGCCGAAAGTGAGTAAATTTCCTACTGTCTTTTAAAGTAATGGTAATCATTTGTGTAATATTAGAAGTCAATAGAATGCTGAATTCTGGAATCTGGAAGTTAATACAGTGGAATCTCAGCTAACAAACTGCTCGGTTAACATAAAAATCACATAACAAAAGGAAATCCATAGAAAACAGTGGCTCGGTTTACAGAATTTTATTCAGAACATATTAATTGGTTTTCAATGCATTCCTATGGGAAACCGCATTTTGGTTAATGTATTTGGTTTTTTAATGCGTTCCTATGGGAAACATACGTCACGGATAACCGGGACTGTCCCAGATAAAAGATCCAAAAAATTGTCCTGTCCGGTTCAGTAAAAATAATGTTAAAACCCCAGATTTTAAAAAACTTACTGATTTGTATATTATAACACCCAGAGCATTGCTGCACTGCACTGCACACAGAGGGAGAGAAGGTGGGAAGTGGCTCCCTCTTAGTCTCTCCCCATTTTGAGCTTTCGCTCGCTCAAACGGAGGGCGAGAGGGTGGGAAGCATCTCCCTCTTAGTCCTTGCCTGTCTTGAGCTCTTATTTGCTCGGCTGCGGCTCTGCAGGTTGGGAGGGGAAAGCAGCGGCCAAGGAGGAAGAAAAGGGAAATAAACATGCCGGCCACCAAGCCAGAGAGCCGCCTGCACCTCGGTCTCACCTGCACATTGCTTCCAGTGAGTGCGTGTCTGGAGGAAAGTGTGTGTATGTGTGATTAGACAGAGTTTGGCTCGTGCCAGTGGTGCAGCAGCAGCTGGGATTATTAGGGCGAAGGCTGTTTTGTAGATAACCCGCCCATTTTTGTTTGTTTATTTAATTAATTATACTTGTACCCTGCCTGTCTGGGAAGTCTTCCCCACTCTGGGCCATTAACAAACAACACATTAAAAAAAGGATACTTCTGCCCCAGATTTGTGAGAGAGAATTATGCCAACTCTAAATGTATTCCTATGGGAAATTTGGTCAAAGCAGTTTTCACTGTAAGAAATGTCCCAGAGAATGCACTAATTACGTTAACCGAGGTACTACTGTATTTGTTTTCTTGTTTATTTTTATAATGTATGCTATATAAAGATAACTGACATAACAAATGACAAATCCATTGGGATTACGATTGAAAATGGACAAAAAAAAATAAGAAAATAGGGTTAAAATAAAACATTTAACTTGATAAATGAAGCATATACAGTGGTACCTTGCTTAAAGAGCATAATGCGTTCCACGGGATTGCTCTTTAAGCGAAAGAACATTGTAAGTAACCAATTGTGGCTTCTGGCGGGGGGGGGGGATTGCGAACCCCGGATTTAGTTGTTAAGTGAGTTTTTGGTTGGTTTTAGTTGTTAAGTGAGACGACCATTCAGATAAACTTCTGCTCTTTAAGCGAGTTAGTCTCTAAGCGAGGCGCTCTTTATGTGAGGTTTTACTGTACTTTGAAAAGCTAATGTATCTGGAATTACAATTTCATAAGCTAGACAATATGCTGTATATATTGCAACCCTTACCTTCAGGATGCAATGTTGGTACGGTATAAGGACATTTTCCCTTCCTGCCTTATAATGCAAGAGGCATTCGTTATACAGGGTAGAACCCTGTATAACGAATGCCTCTTGCAATGATTATACCATAAAATGGCGAGGATTTGAAAAAACATTGTGCCCCATATAACAACTAAAATCGTTATACGATAATAGGGATAATTGTTATACGATGTATGTAGCAATTAAATCGTACAATGACTAACCCTGCGGAACAAATTAAGGTCGTTATACAGGGTTTTACTGTAGTTGAAATATATAGTGCAAAAAAGTTGCTGTTGGTTAGCATTACTTAGTTATACTGTTGAGAAACTTACATAAAGTACTGTTTTTTAGACTCCCGACCCTCATAAAGAGAAAAAACCGCAAACTCCCAAAACACCAAAAACATTCACTATGGAGGAGATAAAAGCAAAAATGCAGGCATCTGTGCAAAAGGTAAGTTACCAGGTCTACTGAACAGCTACTGCTACAGTAGTAAATTTTTCTTTATTAGGAAAAAAGTTTTTTTTTTTACTGTTGAGTCAATAATAATGGAAGAGGCAAAGTCAGGATTTAGGTGGGCTTTTAATTTAATTTTATGCTTGGATTTTATTGATGGTAGAAAGTTTCAATACAGTTGCATTGTTAATTTACAGAAATATGGTCCCAAGTGTACCATTTCTGGAAGTAATGACATTGCAGAGAAATTAAATCTGCATAAATTTTCTGTGTATACAAATTATATAAGTACAGTGGTACCTTGCATAACGAAAAACGCACACAACGAAGCGTTCGTTATGCAATGGCAATACCCCACATAATGATTTTTTTATGCAGGGTTTTTGGTAACTGGGATATACCTGCTTAATGGGAACCCCGGTTAATGACCATTTCCCCCCCTTATCTCCCATAGGTGAAAAACCACATAGCGAAGAGCTCTGGAACTGGAGTTTTTTCGTTATGCGGGGTTCTACTGTACTGTATAACTAAAAATCAATAGGATGTTGTGTCTGGAAGGTCCTGTTCAAGATGGCATATGCTTAGAAGCTCCATCCCTAAATATCTGTGCACTTAGAAATACCATATATACTTGACTATAAGTCCCGAATATGTCGAGGTACCTAATTTGGACCTCTAAAACTAGGAAAATTGACCCGAGGATAGGTCAGGGGTGGAAAATGCAGGGGCTGCTAGTGAGTTTCAATAATTAAAATACATGAAAAAATGGTAAAATTAATTAATTGAGACATTTGTGTGGGTATGTTTTTGAGTATTTACAGTAGTGTTGTTCCCCTGTGTTGTTGAAATAAAGGATTTTCTCTGCACTGGTTTGAGACGCACCCAGTTTCCCCATCTTGTTGTCGGTCAACGTGTCTCAATCCAGCACCATTTTGGGACTCTCGGGGTTGATGACCTGAGTGTAAGTCGAGTCTTTGGACCTCATTTTGGGGGCTAAAAACCAGACTTATACTCGAGTATATACAGTAGGTTAGATTATTTTTAAAAGTTACATAAGTTTGGGTTTTACATCATGGGAGCTGTATGACCCTGAATGTAGTTACAAAGGACCTTTTCAACCCTTAACATATTTCTGGATCGTTGGCAAACACTTGAATAGACCTTCAGTTCAGGAATCTAGGCAAATTCAGTGGATTGTAGATGTTAACTCTTGATCAAGGGGTTTTATCACTATGACTAAAGCCATTGAAATGTATGCCATAATTTCATCTTCCCTATAGGGAACTATTCTTCCTAAGGCAGAAGCCAAGTTTGCAAATTATGTTAAGAATTGCTACAGGACAGAAGACCAGAAGGTAATGGAATGGGCTGTATTATTTCTAGTCACTTTCTATGCACTTAGGATTTAGCAGAGCAGAAACAATTCTTAGGTAAATTGAGTCTTTATCTCAGTGGTGATTTCTTTTTCTATTTAGGTAACTTTTTTCCTATTTAGTTGATCTGTGGCCCATTTCTCTAAATCCACACGATTCTTTAACAAGTAAAATGGTGGGTGACTTTCCACATATCCTTTAGTTTCCTTTCACAGAGAAGAACCGCTGTGTTAGAATCTTTTGCAGCCTATAGGCATTTCCCCACAAAAGCAGCCAAATTATTGTGAAGGGAGTATGCCAGGATTTGACAATGTTGGTATCAGTAAGTAGTGTTGGATTAATCGTATAAATCTTAAATTTCACTAGCCAAACTCTTTTTAAAAATGGTTATGCTTTTCTGCTGCTCAAAGCTGTTGTCGGGGAGGGGAACCATGGACTCTTGAAGGAGAAGGTTTTTGCCTAAGACACACCCTTTCTTTTGCTTATACTTTATAGGGTGTGAGTAGGCTTGAAAGGCAAAATGTATTCAGTAATTTTTATTTTCATGTGGGGGGCTGCGGTGGCTCAGTTGTTAAGAAGCTTGCCTTGTTAGCTGGAAGGCTGGCAAGTCGGCATTTCAAGACCCGGGTACTGCATGACAGATTGAGCACCCGTCTCTCCTAGTTCTTGCCAATGTTGAGGATCGAAAGCAAGAAATTACAAGTAGATAAAAAAGGGACCGCCTTGGTGGGAAAAGATCTTGGGGACATGAAAGGAGCGTTCCCTGAGCGGAGTTTCTCCAGCAAAAATCCTTCCAACCCAGAATAATTTCTGAACAAAATTATTATTTTCATGCGGTTTTTCATAGTGTATTTGGTAAGCATTTTTCAAAATTGCCAGAGTCTTAGATTGTTATTTATTTGTATTTTGTTAACCTTATATCTAAATAAAATAAATGTTTAGTTGGAGAACTCTGTGCCTTTAACATGTTTCTAAAGGCATCGTTCAAGTAACACATTTTAAATCAGGGGTGCCAAAACTTTTTGGACAGTAGGCCGGTCATGTGGTTGAGCGTGCCGGTCATGTGGTTCCTCCCACCTGGAAGTGGAAGTAAAACCCAGCTGTGTTTACAATAGCTGCGGGTAATTTACAACAGCATTCTGCGCATGTGCGGGCGTGTTCTACTGCCGCATCTGGGAGCAGCAAGGGTGGCGCAGGCTGGATTAATTGGCACTGTGGCGGATCCATCCCACGGGCCATAGTTTGAGCACCTGTGTTCTAAATGATGCCTATGTAGTAACATTGCTTCTTTACTCAGGAATAGATTCTGCTGTGTTTACTGGGTCTAAGCCTCTAGAACAGGGTTTCTCAACCTGTGGCCCACAGGCTGGATGCTGCCCGTGGCACCATTTCACGTGGCCCCCCACTGCCTCCACCACAACAGGAAGTTCCATGTGGTAGAGGAAAGGCAAAATGGCCATCCTGCTCACGAAGCTGTCTGAGGGAGTGTGACCCGGCCCCGGTTTTAAAAGGTTGAGAAACTGCTTTAGAAGGATGTGTAGGATTGCAGTTTAAATATAGTGTGTGCTTGAGAGGAAAACCTAGACTGAACCTAACTTTTTCTTTCTATGCTTTTAGGTGGTTCAAGCCCTCTGGCAGTGGAGACAGACTCTGTAAGCAAGAAATTCAGTGGCTCTCTTTAAGTTACAGTCTTATGTGTTTAACTGTTAATACCTGGCTGTCTTTTTATAAATGCTAAAGCTTCCCCTACAGAGTCTGATTAATGTCATTCAGAACGTTTTGCCAAGAGTGTGTCGTCCAAAATGCCTGTTCAGTTTGTTTAAAGTCCAGTACTCCACCCTTTTGATTTCAAATATGTATGGAATGTTTTGATAATGCATAACTAGTGATGGTGGTCAAAAAATGGAAATGGGGAGACTAAATGTAAATGTGAAAATAAAATTTAGTATTTTAACTAGCTTTGCTACTTTTTTATATTGTCTGGGGCTTTGTCTTGTATCAGCTATAAAACAGCCATGCAAACAAGGTTGTTTTAACTTCTAGGAATCTATACTGTGGATTTTTTTTATTTGCAAATTCCCCCTTCTTCCACTCACCTGTTCACCTCAGAATGCTTGTCACTATTCTGGTATACTGAGTTCTTCATTCTGTATCTGAGAATGTAGCCATAATTTTTGCTTGTCCCTAAAGACAGTACATTTTTTCAGCCTTCTGATCTGCCTGCCAGGTTGTGCTGCTCATACATTACGACTTAAGCGATCCAAGGAAGAACAGTCTTGGTTTGGGACTATTGGATAGGTAAAAAATTACACACAATGAACGTGCATGTAGAATTCTTCATTAGGCAGATAGGTTTATTTTTAATGCAACTATCCATGTTCTACCTACAGATAAAGGTTATAATCCAGAGGAAATAAAATTCTGCAAAAAATGAGGATGTAGTACTCTTTGTTAAAAGTTTCCATGGGGTGTTGCACTGTCTTGCCAGGGAAATTGGGCAAACATACCAGTCATGTCCATATATATTTGTGAAAATGCAAGAATAACTAGCTGATTTACAGGTGCACCTTCATGTGCCCCCCAGCAAGATTGTTGCCTACTTTTGCTAGTTTGCATGGTATGAATGAGAAAAAAACCTACAAGAGAGATGCCATGATACCTTATATTGGAGCCTGTAAGGTAAAGGTCACCCTTGCTTGAAAGCCAGTCATATCCGACTCTAGGGTTCAGTGTTCATCTCTGTTTCATAGCCGAAGACCCACGCTGTCCGCTGCGGACGTTTCCATGGTCATGTGGCAGGCATGACTAGACACTTGAGTGCATGGAACACTTACCTTCCCAACGAAGTGGACCTATTTATTTACTTGCAATTTCTTGCTTTCGAACTACTAGGTTGGCAAGGGCTGGGACAAAGACGGGAGCTCATTCTGTCTTGTAGTATTTGGGCATCGAACTGCTGACTTGCTGCCTTCCAGTCAGTGTCTTGGCCATTTGAGCCACTGTAGGAACACCATAAAAGTGCAAGTATTCTAGTTCTCAATAATTCTTCCCCAGGGTAGCTTAAAAATGTCTTTAATATTAGGAAAGATGGAAGCCATGGCATCTGCGTGTTAGACTCACAAAACTGAAGCTTCAGACTGGAGGAAGTAGCCACTGATGCAAATTGAAAGTATCAGTACTTTTAGCCATGTCCACTGGGACAAGGAAGCAAAGAGAAACATGACAGTATCTTAGTAAATCTAAAACTGGAGATGAAATTTTGGTGGTGTGGCCTATGGTAGATAACAATTTGAAGCTGTATGATTAGTTTGTATAGAGTTTTTAGACAAGCAGTTTCATGTAGAATACTTAAAATAGGGTGTTGAAGGGAGGTATATATTGAAATACAGCCCACTTGTGTGACTCTCTTAAAGTACCTGGAGTCCTTGTTAGATCACAGCCAGAGGTGCACGTGGAGTGGATGCATTTTGAAAGTAAAAGTTCATGGGTTATAGGAGAGCAGTGATGGCAAATCTTTTAAAAACTGCGTGGCCAAGGAGGCGTGCCACCAACATGTGAGTGTGTGCACACACGATGCTTATTGTGTTCCGCCTTGGGCACTCACAATTGTAAGTATAGGAGGGGTTTGGTTGGCTCGCCTCACTGGAGTGAGTGTGTGCCCAGGGCTGTGAGTTCCCTTTCTGTCATGTGTGCCGTAGGTTTGCTACCACTGCAGTAGAGTGTCATGGCAGTTACAGGTACATCTCACATGGCAGTCAATGTCAAGGTAACATTGATTGCATTGATGGGGTCAACTCAGAACTTTGCCAGGTGATCTGCAGCCTACAGAAATAAAATCCTGATTGAGCAGTACGGTACTTTACTACAGCACTAAAATGTTAAAACAGGATGACCTTTTGAGTTCTTACAGAACTTTTCATCAAGCAAAGAAGTAATCTTTGGTACAGAGATGGAGGCAGGCAGAAAGTAGTTGAAAATGCTACTGAACCACAATATTGTTACTGTGCGCAGATCATATAAGCTTTTTCCTGTTGAGTTTATGGAAAGTGACAATGTAAATTTGAACTAATAAATAAATAAATAAGTGACAATGAAATGGACCCGCTTGTATATTGTAGAGTTGAAGACACCAAATTTCTTTTCTGGAATCACTGATATCACAAAATTAAGCCAGTTTTCTGGTTTATTAAGTTTTCTACTGTAAGGGTTGGAGGTGGTCGGTCACTCCTAGCTCTATTTTTTTATTTTCAACTTGTAAAAAACAGTACATTTCTGTTTTGTAAAATGTACGTTTTGATTTTAGTGACATGTATTCCTGGCTACATTGAAGTGACTAGCAAAAAGTAGCTAAGTAAGACCTGCAGTTAAAACATTAGCATTGTAGGGTGTTCCTGTTCAGTTTTCTCTGAAACAAGTCTCCTCCCAGGATACTTTATTCCATTGCCTCTCTGTTTTCTCTCTCTTCCCAATAGAAACGTTACATTCTATAACTACAGGACATACCTGCTAGTAGTTTATCTGAGAGTAAATAAAACAACAGCAAAAATAAAAATAATTTAAAAAATGGGATACCATAAAGACTTAACTCCTGTATTTAACTGAGCTTTCATGGACCAAGTCCACTTCATCAGACTAGTAGTTGATGTTCTTAATTTCTTTTTTGTCTTAGATAGGTTATTTTTTAGAAGGTTTTCTTGCTTACAGACATTGACATTTTTATCTCAGCCTAATTGAGTTTGCTCTTTTTCTGACCAGGCAAACTATGCAAAGAACAGTCAAGTACAGTTGACCCGCAAAGAACGCATTGTTGGGTTTTAGAAACAAAAAAATTAAAGAAAAAAGAAAGATATTATTTGTAATTTGGTAACCGTGTTAAGATTAATCATAGCTAGGAAATGGAAGTCATAGTAAAATAGAATTAGAAGAATAGTACAATGGAATATGGCAACAAATGATAAATTAACACTTGAATTAAAAGTAAAAAAAGGAATTTTAAAGAAATCAAATTTTAAGGAAATATGGGGAGAGTTTCTTGACTATTGATAAAAGGAAAAGGGAAAAAAACAGGCCAAGAACAAATGAAAGAATCATAAGTATTGTTCTGCTGGGTGAAAGGACCACATAATATTTTTGTATATTGTATAGTATTTTTGTTATTTATTTGGTTTATTGTCTTATTCTTTTTTTGTATGGGAGCAACTAGGGCGGCATGGGCCAGATGAATCGCAGTAAACGCATTCGTGTGGATTCATGGGGGGCTTGAGCTTCTGGGAACTGAAGTCCAAAAACATCTGGAGTGCCAAGGTTCGCCATCATGGTCATAGGGTGTTTTATATGGATAGATATGAACAGCAAAGTAATTTTTAATCTGAATGGAAATGCAACCAATCTTTGTTTCTCATGCAGCGAACAAAAACATGCCATACCGAACCCTTAATACAATATGCTGTGTCTTTATACAGGATGTATGCATAGGGAAAACACTGCACAGCTAAAAACTCCCACCTTCTCCCTGGCCATTTCTAGCTCCTCAGACCACTTCCTATCTAGCCCTAGCTTACTATTCAATCATGCACTCAATTTCTGTACATGCTTCGAAAGCAAGCGTGCCTACACTTTTTAATATTCCAGTTTTGTTTTAAATAGAATATTGGAGCCAGTTCACTTCATAGCATGCCAGTCTTGACATTTGTAATTCATTTACATTTTAAGAAATGCTTAGGAAAGTAGTTTGGTGTTTGCCAAGGATGGCTCCAGATCACAGATCTATAAGCTTGAATTGCTAATTATAAGACAGAGAGAATTGTTCTTGTTCAAATCAACAATTTGTGATGAGGTTGCTGAGAATATGGGGTTAACTTACCGTATATGCTTGACGAAGTCATCCTGAATATAAGTCGAGGTACCTAATTTGGACCTCTAAAACTAGGAAAATAGATTGACCTGAGTATAAGTTCGGGGGTGGAAAATGCAGCAGCTGCTAGTGAGTTTCAGTAATTAAAATATAGTACATGAAAATACAGTAAAATCAATTTATTCAGACATTTGTGTGGGTGTGTTTTTGAGTTTTTACGGTAGTGTTAGTGATTTTTTTTTTAAAAAAATGTATGTTTGAATTTGCACCTCCACGGTTTTGTGACTTTCAGGGCTGTTGACCCGAGTATAAGTCGAGTCCCTTTTTTGGATCTCATTTTGGGGGCTAAAAAACTAGACTTATACTCGTGTATATACAATACTCTGTTTGGAGTTTGTGTTATTTATGTAGGGTGATATTTGGTCCTGAATCAGTTGACATGATGATGATCCAAATAGTATTTTCAGCCCAACAACTGGAAAATATCTCAGATGGGTGGTATTAATAAATAACTTACTAACTGGGTGACTTGCCTTACTACCGTACACCAGATTTCCTACAAGTACTGAATTATTCCTAGGAACAGCAGTATTTATTACATGTATTTACTGCCCATCTGAGTGGTTTTCTCTGGGCAGTGTAGAACAGTGTAGATGATATAGAGATCCTCTATATATAGAACAAACAAAAAACCTAAGCTCCACTGGCGACGTATGAAGTAGATAATAAATTAAGTAAAGCTTTTAAGATGAAAATCTTTGGAGGTCTTAAGAAAATGCAGAACTGACTGATGAGAGGCAATCAGGACAGAATTTTAAAAGAATAGATGTGACCTCATTACTAGATTGAAAGCTCCCTTTCATCCTTTAAATTAGATATTTGGTTGAAGCTGACCACAGACTCATCAATCTGATAGTGAAACACCATTTAGTAAATTACTATTGTCTGAAAAATAATGGTAACTTCACAAGAGTATTTTAATTCAACATTGCAGCTAAGTCAATGTTAGAATATAAGAAGGGGCATGATATACTGAAAGACTGCCTAACACAAGACGTGTGTTATTTATGTAGGGTGTTCTTTCAACAGTTTTAACAACTCCCTGTTTTGCACATCTCTAGTAGGATAAAGGTTCCTGGAATAGAAGATAACTTGGAACACCTTTCCCCAATTGCTTGTGAATTTTGCTTGCTATAAAAGTAACTTGATGGGGAAATACTTCTAAAAGCAAACAATTTTTCCTGGTTATAGCGATGAAGTTATTTTGGGCTGACAGTAGAAGCAACACATGTTTTACTATACTTTTTTTTTCAATTCACGTTTTACTCTTCACTTTTGGTTCTAATGTATCTATATTTCAGTACTTAACTTGAATTAATTTTTGGAATTTTGTTTCCTGTTTTCTTCGTTACACTCTTCAGAAGGAAGCCAACAAACTTCTAACTTAATTCCAGATAAGCTACAGTATTTGCATTTCAAGTAGACATACCCAATTACTGGTTCCAGTCCTAAAATGAATTAAGGCATGGGTTTTTCCACTGATGTCAATACTTACCATGGGAAGGGGGGAGGGACATTCTAAACCAGCAGAAAGAATCATAATTGCTTGCCACTATTACAGTCCTTGGAGGAACTGTGGTGGCTTAGTAATTAAGACGCTGAACTTGACAACTGGAAGGTCAGCAAGTCAGCAGTTTGAGACCCAAGTGCTGCATGACAGAGTGAGCTCCCATCTCTGTCTCAGCTCCTGCCATCCTAGCAGTTTGAAAGCAAGACATTGCAAGGAGATAAATAGGTACCACTTGGGTGGGAAGGTAACCGTTCCATGTGTCTAGTCATGCCTGCCACATGACCAGGGAAACGTCTGCAGACGCAGACATCGCCGGCTCTTTGAAAATGGAGATGAGCACTGCACCCTAGAGTCAGATATGATTGGCTTTCGAGCCAGGGCGACCATTACCTTGCAGTCCTGGAATTCCAGGTGAATGTTGAATTCAGACTCTCAGGTGAGTTTGTACTTGCCCTTTGTTTGACTCCCAAATATTTACCAGTATAGTAACTCAGTCAGATTAAGGGTCAATTCAAATACCATGTGACCATTTTTTTTTTGGGGGGGGGTCGCCCAAAAGTCATGGAAAGTCGGGGGGAGGGAAAGGTGGCCTATTTTAGGTCACGTATGTGAAAGAGCCCTTACCTCTAGATCTTTTCCAGTTTGACCCATTTTAAGCTTCAAGAATGAAGAGATGGTGAGTGGAGCAAGATTGCAGGAAGGCTATTGCAGGCAGGCAGCTACAAAGCTGCTCCCTTCCTAACCCTCCTAACATAACATAAATCATGATGGAAGACATTGAAGTGGACAGAATCATGTTCCAGAATGGAAAGCAGCTGGAAAGGGAATCTCCCTTTTGTTGTGGTTGCAATATATGAGGGCTAACATAACAGGCAAGTGGTTTGCAATAGAGCATAATTTAAGGACTGCTTTCAGCCCTGATATGTTAAACATTCAATCTTTTTGCCAATAGTTTTCTTAATGTCATATGTGGAAAGCTTTGGATATTTTGAACATTGCTGCAGAGAAATTTGTGCACAGGGATGGATTAGGTGTTGCAGCAAAGCTCTATTCCAGGAGTTCTCAACCTTTTAAAGCCTGGGGCCGGGTCACTCTCCCTCAGATAGCTTCAGGGGCCGGATGGTCATTTTGCTCTTCCTCCACCACATGGCACTTCCTGGTGTAGTGGAGGCAGGGGGGGCACATGAAATGGTGCCACGGGCTGCAATCCGGGCCACAGTTTGAGAATCCCTGCTCCATTCTGCCATACACAAAATGTGTTTTCCTCTTTACATGTTGATTGAACAGGAGTCAAAACTACTAATTAAAGATGGAATGCAGACAAACCCCACATCAGGACAATATCCATATCAGGCCACTCTTCAGCCAGAAAGCTGGTGGGTGAGGGTGAGGGTGAGGAGAAAGACACAGAATTGTGAGCAAGCTTTCACAAAATCTCTTCATCGTGCCTAATGTCAGAAAAGGTGATGGAAAGAAGGAGAGGTAAACATAGACAGAATCTTAAAGCAGAGGTTTGTCCGCTGCACCTACTTCACTCTTCCTAGTTCCTCTCAGAAGTTCTTCATTAAAAAAAACCCACAGGAAAAACATCCTCATATTCTCCAGTGGCAGAGGGAGCAATTTTGCGTTTTGTGGCTGCAACCGAGTTACTCTAAATGACCTAATTCATGGAAGAAATATTACCCACATATGAAAACTGGGAAAGGACATGATGAGATAGCCTTCTGTGTCCACTAGATGGGGCAAAGGACTATTTTTTTAAGAACTAATGACATTTTTTAAAATTAAAAGTTTTGTGGGTATGAGGCACATTTTGCCCTCACAGTTTAAAACAGTGGTGCCCAAACTTTTTGTGCTGTGGGCTGGTTACATGGTTCAGGGGGCTGGTCACTATGGCCCAGCGGTGGAATCCATGCCCTGGGCTGTAATTTGGGCTCCCCTGGCTTAAACAGTCTCTGTTCCCCTCCTCTTCAATTTTGTGGCAGATGAGGGAAAAACAGAAGATACCCAACTATTGCTCCTCCTCAGCTGAACTGCTGCTGATGTTGAATTACAAATGGAAGTAGCTACTCCGGGCTGAGAACAAAGAACTGAACCATTACAGTAGTAAATATACTGTTGACTAGACGGGTGGCCAACCTTAGTGTCTCAGGTGTTCTCCTTCGTGTTGTTTGGGGATGCACACTGATGGGTTCTGCGCCTGCGCTGAATCCGGAGCGGAGCTGGAAAGCTGATTGGATAAAGAGTTTTGAATGTGGGACCGCCCACCATGCCCAACCCCTTTAGGCGCCATTTCGCGCTCTCCCCTCAGTTTGCTTTTTTCCGCTGCGCAAGCAGGAGCCTGGAAAAAAAGCTGTGAGTACTTTGCTGAGATTGTCTCAGAATCTTCCAATTTTTCCTACCTTACAATTTTTCTCGGACTAGGGGACTTGTTCCCTTGGTCCTCGTGTGGCTGGGGCTCGTCCTCAGCCGCCGTTTAAAAAAAAAAAAAAAAAAGACCAACATCTCGTGTCGGGGCCTCCCGGCCGGGATAATTTTTTCTCTTCGGCCATCTACTTCGGTGGATGGCCTCAGCGGCAGCGTTCAAGCAGTGTCCGTCCTGCAAGAGAAAGTTCCCTAGCTCGGACGGGCACGTGCGTTGTCTTCGCTGCCTCGGGGAGAGTCACCAGGTCCAGACCTGCGAAGTCTGTCGCGGCTTCTCGAAGGCCGCCATCAAGAACCGCCAGTACCGCCTTCAAGCCTACCTCATGGAGGCCGCACTGGCACCACCGGCTCCCCCAGCTCCAGAGCAGGCCGCTTCCACGTCTGCTCCTTCAACCTCCGCTTCTTCTTCCAGGCCCTCGGCCTCTGAACTGTTCAGGCGGAAGAAGGAGCAGGAGAAGAAGAAGAAAGACAAAAAAGAGAAAAAGAAGCGCCGTAGCTCTTCGTCTTCTCTTCCTCCGACCCCGGCACCGGCTCACCTTTCGCCGCCACGCTCCCTAGCATCCGCCCCGGTCGCAGCTCCACCTACGCCGGGTAGGATGTCGACCGAGGCCCGGGACGCCACGCCGGAGAGGGCCCACAGCCCTCCACCGCCGCCGGAGACTCCTCCACCTGTACCACCGCACAGGTCTTCCTCCCTCCGCAGTCCTTCCGTGGTTCCTGGTCCGGCTACCGAACCGCCGCCCCAGTTGAGCCTCATCGCCCCGTACATCGAGGCGATGGTGCGGAAACTGCACACCGAGCTCTACGGTCCGCAGACGACACCGTGGGAGCGCCCTCTGCCCTCACCACCAGCCACGGAGGCACCACCGCTCCGTGAGGAGGGCCCCGCACCGAAGCGGCAGAGGGTGGAACAGGCGCGGTCGGAGGCCTCTCTCCCTCCGTACCAGCTGCCTTTGCCGGGGAGCGATCCGAGATCCGCCAGGCCGTACTGGTCGGACTCGGACCCCGAGGTCTACCTGCCACCGCCCAGCGTCTCGGAGCGGTCAGGAGACTCCGACTCGTCGGATCAGGAGGAGGAGCAGCATCAGCCACCGCCGGTCGCGGTCGACAAGTCCCCGGACGACAACATCGGCGCCGTCCACGGATCCCAGCCGGAGGATTTGAAGACCTACACCGGACTGATCACTCGCCTCGGATCCACCCTTGGGATTCGGGCGGAGGCTCCCCCGGACGACTGTGAGGATGTCGTCTGCGGCTTGGCCGACCGCAAGGAGTTGGTCCCCGTCCGCCTCGGACTGCTCCCTAAGATTGCTAAAGCGGCCAAGGAGGTGTGGAAGAAGCCGGTTTCTTCCCACTCCGTATCCAACAGAGTGGACTCTATGTACAGACTGCTGGACGATTCCAACTTTCTGCACATTCACCCGGCACCGAACTCCCGAGTGGTCAAGGGCTCCCAACACCGGACGCCGATCAGCAGCACTCCCATCCCGTCGACCCAGGAAGGGAAGAAGCTGGACGCACTGGGCAGGAGGTTCTACGCCAATGCCTCCTTGTCCTTCCGTGCGTCCAACTACGCGACGGCCATGGGAGGCTACCAGTGTCGACTCTGGGAGCAAGCGGAGTCGTTCAAGTCCCTGCTGCCACCTGATCGACAAGCGGACTTTGAAAAACTCTGCATGGAGGGCAACCACCTCTCCCTCCAGCAAATCCGCACCGGCCGCCACGTCACCGAGTCGGAGGCAAAAAACTTGGCCTCCGCCATCCAGCTCCGTCGCCACGCCTGGCTCCGTTCGGCTAACCTGCAGGACGATGTCAAGCGGCTCGTGGAGGAGCTTCCCTTCGATGGCGAGGGCCTCTTCGCCAAGGAGACCGACACCTCCTTGGGAGAGCTGAAAGGGGACTACGCCACGATAAAACAGCTCCGCCCTCCACACCGTGGGTCCGGCCGTTACCATCAGGACCAGCCGTCGACGTCTCAAGCGGGCCCATCCTATCAACCTCGCCCGCCACAGAGACAAGGGGACTACTCCCGGTACCAGCCCTACCGGCAGCGCCAACAACCCAACCGTCCACGCTACCAGCAACGGCCTCAGACTGGCAAGCGTACGGAACGGAAGGGCAAACAACGTGTTTGACTCTTCCGTGACCGAGACTCTACCCTACCGCCCCCTTTCCGACTACCTATCGGCGTGGTCTGCCATCACCACAGACCGATGGGTTTTAACCATCTTAGACTCTGGCTACGCGATCGAGTTCGGGAGATGCCCTACTGTCGGACGGATCCGCATCACCGATCCATCCCCACCGCTCCAGGAGGAACTAACAGCTCTCCTAGAGAAGGGCGCCATAGAGCCGGTCGCAGCGTCGGAGTCTCACGAAGGGTTCTTCTCCCGATACTTCCTTGTGGACAAAAAAGACGGGGGGGCACGTCCCATCCTGGACCTCCGTCTTCTCAACAAGCATATCGACGCGAGGAAGTTCCGGATGGTAACCCTTCACTCCATCCTCCCGCTGATCAACCACGGGGACTGGTTCACCGTCATCGACCTGAAGGACGCCTATTTTCACGTGTCCATCAGGAGGGAACATCGTCGTTTCCTCCGATTCCAGGTGGGCGGCAACATCTACCAGTACACATGCCTACCCTTCGGCCTCTCCACCGCTCCGAGGGTATTCACGAAGTGCATGGCACCGGTGGCTGCTCATCTGCGACTGCAAGGCGTCCAAGTGTTCCCGTACATAGACGATTGGTTGATCTGCTCCCCGACCCAACAAAAAGCCAAGGACGACGTTGCACATTGCCTCGCCCTTATGCAGAGCCTCGGTCTGCGGGTCAACTTCAAGAAATCCCAGTTGACCCCCACTCAACGAATAGAATACATCGGAGCCGTTCTAGACTCTCTGGCTCTAAGAGCCTACGCCCCAACCAAACGTCTGCTCGACATCCGCACAGTGGTGGCACGGATCCAGGGCGGACATCGGGTCCGTGCGAGGGACGCCCTCCGTTTGCTAGGACTCATGGCGTCGACCACGGCGGTGGTCTCGCACGCCAAACTCAAGATGCGCTCCCTCCAGTCGTGGTTCCTCTCCTCCTTCAACGGCACCCACGACAACCTCGGGAAGTGGCTCACACCGACCCCCGAACTCCGAGACCAGTTAAACTGGTGGACAATGGACCAGAATGTGACCGCGGGGAGACTCTTCACCCTTCCCGCACCGTCCATCCAAGTCACCACCGACGCGAGCACCCACGGATGGGGTGCGTGCTGCCGCGGACTACGGATTCACGGCATATGGACGCCCGAGGAAGCCGACCACCATATCAACTTCCTCGAGCTGCTAGCGGTATGGAAGGCGATGAGGTCCTTCAGACCGTCGATCGCAGGCAGTGTGGTGCAGATCGCCTCGGACAACACCACGACACTAGCCTATCTCAACCGGCAAGGAGGGACCAAGTCTCTCTCCCTCCTCTACCTGACCGTCCAGATGTGGGAGTGGTGCCTGAAGGTACATGTGTTCCCCATAGGTGTCCACATCCAGGGCACCCTGAACTCCGATGCAGACTCCCTGAGCCGCAAAGGGACGGCAATGCACGAGTGGGAACTGGACGGATCGGTGTTCGACCGCCTGTGCCGACGGTGGGGCACACCGACCCTAGACGTCTTCGCATCACAGACCAACTCCAAGTGCCGCCGTTACTGCTCCCGAGCAGGGATCGGCCACGGATCGGAGGGCGATGCCTTCATGGTGCCGTGGCACCAGGAACTGCTGTACATGTTTCCACCGATCCCTCTCATCCAACGGGTCCTGATACGGATCCGTGCGGAGAACGCCTGGACGATCCTGGTTGCCCCGTCCTGGCCGCGCCAGCCATGGTTCCCACTACTCCAAACCCTGGCTTGCGATCGTCTCCGCCTACCCACCGATCCGAATCTCCTCCGCATGGAAGACGGTCGGATCCTTCACTCGGATCTGCCGAGCCTACACCTGACGGCCTGGCTTATCCGCCCAACATAGCACGGATCCTTGATCTGTCAAGGAAACCTTCCACACGGAAGTCCTACGATGCCAAGTACCGTTGCTTCACTGACTTCCTAGCATCCAGCGACCGCACCGTGGACTCCGCATCCCTGCAGGATGTCATGTCCTACCTCTTGCACCTCGCCGAGTTGGGATCCGCACATTCATCATTGAAGGTCCACCTAGCTGCTGTGGTCGCCAAGGCCCCACCTTCTTCAGTATTGTCCTCCGCCTTCAGAGACAAAACTGTTAAAAGGTTCCTTCAAGGGCTACGCAACGCCTATCCTCCAGTGAAGATACCACCCCCTCAGTGGTCCCTCACTACAGTGCTCACCGCACTCACGAAGGCACCCTTTGAACCCATGGCTTCGGTGGACATTAAGTTTGTCTCCTACAAGACTGCTTTCCTTGTAGCTATCACTTCTGCCCGACGGGCAGGGGAGCTGGCAGCCCTTCGGTCTGACCCTCCTTTTCTCAAGTTCTACCCTGACAGGGCAGTGTTGCACCCAGATCTAACATTCCTGCCCAAGGTCCTGACTGAATTTCACCTGGCCCAAGCCATCACGCTTCCAGCATTCTTCCTGAATCCCTCGTCTCCACAAGAGAGAGTGTGGCACTCGTTGGATGTCAGGAGGGCTTTGCTGTTTTACACCCAGAGGACTGCGTCCTTCAGGAGAGCAAAACAACTGTTTGTGGCTTATGGTGGCAAGACTAAGGGACAGCCTCTGTCTGCCCAGAGACTATCTAAATGGATCTCAGGTACCATTTACCTGGCCTATCAGATGTCATCCCTGCCACCTCCGCCTCATGTCCGGGCTCACTCCACCAGGACACTGGCTTCCTCCACTGCATTCCTAGAGGGCATCCCGATGGAGGATATCTGCAAGGCTGCCACTTGGTCCAGGTCCTCCACCTTCATCACCCACTACCGGGTTGATACAAGGTCCGCCCCTGATGTCAGACGGGGCAGGTCCATCCTGACGGCTGGTCTCCGATCCTCTTCGCTGATGACCGCCCATCCATGATACCATCGCGCTCTCCTACATCTCAGGACGCCGGCTGCCCACCATCCAAGTAAGTGAGCTTGTTAGTCACCCATCAGTGTGCATCCCCAAACAACACGAAGGAGAAGGACAGGTTTCACTTACCAGTAACTGTCGTTCTCCGAGTATGTTGTTTGGGGATTCACACAACCCAACCCTGCCTCCCCTCAGGGCTGCCGGCCTGAGATGGCCTTAGGCTTAGCGGGCAGCTTTAATATCAAACTGAGGGGAGAGCGCGAAATGGCGCCTAAAGGGGTTGGGCATGGTGGGCGGTCCCACATTCAAAACTCTTTATCCAATCAGCTTTCCAGCTCCGCTCCGGATTCAGCGCAGGCGCAGAACCCATCAGTGTGAATCCCCAAACAACATACTCGGAGAACGACAGTTACTGGTAAGTGAAACCTGTCCTTCTTGGACTTCACATACCAGAAGCCCAATTAAGCATGCCTGCTAAATTGAAGTCCAAGAACACCTGGAGCCACAAGGTTGCCAAGGGCCTAGTGAGATTTTGTTGCAACAAGACACTCCTCGATTTTGCCTTATTCCCCATTTTCTTGCAGCCTTCATGCTCCTGTTACAAGTTTCTGTAGTGTTCCTTGACCCAGACCAGAAGAAGGGATTTCCATACCAAAGAGTGGATAAGACCAGGCGAGGCCATGACCGTCCCTGGAACCCTCCCTGTTGCCTCCTCCTCAGCTGTTGCGAGGCTGGCCCCGTCTGGCCGGGAACAGACAAAAGCGGTCAAGGCCATGACCGGCCCCGGAACCATCCCAGCTGGGGAGAAGATTTGACCCAGCTGCGTGGTCCCCGCAGGCTACACAGGCTCCGCTGCGGCCCTGCCAATGCTGCCAACAGTGTCAGGACACCCCCCCCCCCACCACCACCACTGCCCTCAGACTTCGGCCCGGTGGGGCAAAGAGAAACTCCAGCCAGGAACGCCAGGACTTTTTCCACCTGCTGGCACTCTTCGGCCTCCACCCCCATACCGGGCTACAAGAGTCCACTGCGGTGTGCTGCCGCCTCCTTGGGAATTGCTTGTGGCCAGGGTGAGAGGTTGGTAGATTATTGCATTATGTTGTTGTTATACTGTATTATTATAATGATATGTTGTTTTTGTAATGGAGATACGTATATTGTATTATGGTGTATTTATTGTATTTTGTTGGTTTGAAATTGTGAACCTGTCTATTGTTATATTGTATTATTTTTGATTCTGCTGCTGTTGTGGAATGTTATATATATCGATTCTGGGAACTGCCCTGAGTCGGTTTCACCGAGTAGGGCAGTATATAAATTGAATAAACGAAATGAATGAATGAATGAAATGAAAAGAAAATTGAAAAATCCCACTGCTCCGAGAGTCCCTCTTGTATATCTTGGGACCTAGAGCGCTATTTTTCTTAGATTTTTCCAAGAGGAGCTTGCAAGAAAGAAACATTTTTTTCTAACTGAAGTCAAATTTAGGGACATGGAATATCCTGCCTATTTCCCTGTTGGACATTCATGTGCACATGGAATACAACTGAGCAACCTGCTATAGTGATCTAATGCGGTGTCAGTCGCACATGGCCAGGCATACAACGGGCACTTTTAGATTAGTTTTCACAACTGGAGTTCTGCAAGAGTAAACACTGAAAGGAAAACTGGCCGCTACATATGCAAATAATAAGTAATGTTGCTGGGGAGCAGGTTTCCTAGTTGCCCTGAGGTTTGGGCTAAAGTGAGAAGAAAAAAATGTCTTGTAGGTACTGCAGTGTCAGCAAAATCTTGGATTTAAGCCCATCCATTTTCATAAGCATCTGACAGCATTTTTTGCTTCCTACTGCGTATTTGGTGTCTCCCCTGTTTGGTTCTTTGATTGCGTTTTGTGTCTATATAAACCAGAATTGGTAGTCCTTTTAGAAGGTGAGACAACACAAAGATCTTTTAAATAAAATATAGAAACAATTTGTACATTGTGTTTATTGTATTGTTCATATATAACAAAACAAACAGCCCAGGGTTGATATTAACCAGTGGTGGGATGTCAAAAATTTTACTACCCCACTGTGATGTCATCACAGTGTGGGCGGAGCTAACATCATGACATCATGGGCAGAGCCAATGTAATGACATCGTGATGTGGGTGGGGCCAAAGAAAAATTAATAATAATAATAAAATAAAATAAAAATAAGGACACACACACCCCTCAACCCACCCACCCACCCACAACACAAACCCGCAAATTAAATAAATAAATAAAATAAAAAATACATTACAATATAGCCACCCACCCACCCACCCCACACACAAATCAACCAGAGCTTTTAAACCAGAGCTTAAAGCTTATTCTGGCTAATCTTTCTCACACTAGGTCAGATGGAAGGAACTACAGAATGAACTCACCACAAGATGGCTTCATTTTGGCACTTTTCAACTTTTCAATAGTTAAAGAAGTTAGATACTAAGTCTTTGCCTAACCAGTTCTCTAGGATAGTATGCCTTAATGTAAATGTAAAACAGCTGTACCTCCTTAAGGGTTCTCCAATTGGAACAGCACAGGTGTAGCTTATTGATGAGGTAACTCCAAGACTTTGCTTAAAAACCCCATGTCAGGCCTTTTTAGGAACTGTGGTAGTATGTCAATATAGGTAAAGGTATTAAATACACATTAAAATACACACAGACACACCACATCCAAAGGTGAGTCACTCACCCTGGGGAGCAGGCTATAGGGAGCTTCAGGCTTCTCTTCCTCCCCCCGCTTGTGAGGTCAGCAAGGAGGCCGTGCATACGCGCCAAGCACTGTAGGCATACATGCACACCAAGTGCTTGGCGCACATGCGCAGTGGGGGAACCAGTGAATAGGTAAGCCCCGAAGGTGGTTCCGCCCAAAAGCTGCTACCAGTTCTCCGGAACACTGGGAAAAGTTACTACCGGTTCTGGCGAACTGGTGAGAACCTGTTACATCCCATCACTGATATTAACCAGCTATTTTCAGTAATTTGGTCAAGATCTGGTAGCAGATCTTTTGCATTCAGTGCCACTGGAATTAGCATGTTCTTCCCTTTCTTTCTTCTTAGCCCTCTGTAATGACATGAGCAAAATGTAGACTTGAGAGTCCTCCAGACAAGGTGTTAAGAGCGCAGGAGTGATAGCAAAAAGAAGGAAGAATCATCAATTCTGGCAAAGCAAGGAGATCTGCATAAAATACACTATTGATTTCCATCCAGTTAATAACTACTTACCTTCTACTCTAAACTCAAAGCGAAAATTTTAAGATAAGTAAGCTGTTTTGGAAATTGGCAATGTAAGAAACGTAAAGATTCTTTATTCTGAAGCATCAGCACCATACATTTGAAACTGTCCTTGTGGAATCCATCATAAAACAATTGAGTTGGAAGGGGTCTTTGAGGCAACCGAATTCAACTTCCTACTCAGTGCAAGAATCAGATCAAAGCTGATCTGACATGGCTGTCCAATTTTCCCTTGAATGCCTCCAAAGCGTTGAGCACTCCAGAGGTTCCATTGGTTCCATTGTAGTACTACTCTGACAGTTTAGGAGTTTTCCTGATATTCACTCTAGATCTGGCTTCCTGTAACTTGAGCCCATTATTATGTGCCCTGCACTCTGGGATAATTGAGAATATCCTAGGTTTCTGTTATGACTATGTTTCAAGTACAGTTGTACCTCGCTTAAAGAGCATAATGTGTTCCACAGGATTGCTCTTTAAGTGAGTTTGCTCTTTAAGCGAAACACCATTGTAAGTGACCAATTGTGACTTCTGGCGGGGGGGGGGGGATTGTGACCCCCGATTTATTTGTGCAAGTAGATAAATAGGGACCGCTTCAGTGGGAAGGTAAACAGCGTTCCGTGCACTCTGGTCAAGGCATGCCTGCCACATGGTCACGGGAACATCTGCAGATGCAGACAGCGCTGGCTCTGGCTGTAAACAGAAATGAGACTGAATTCTTGAGTCGGATATGACTGGCTTTTGAGCAAGGATGACCTTTCCTTTACAAGGCCTCCCTCACTTGAAAGCCAGATGTATCTGACTCTAGGGGGCAATGCTCATCTCTGTTTACAGCCAAAGAGCCAGTGCTTGTCTGTGTCTGCAGACTTTGGTCATGTGGCAGACATGACGATGCTGGAGCTCACAGAACGTGGTTACCTTTCCTGCCAAAGTGGTACCTATTTATCTACTAGCAATTTTTTTGCTTTTGAACTACTAGGTTGGCAGGAGATGGGACAGACGACGGGCGTTCATTCCATCATGCAGCACTCGGGTCTTGAACTGTTGACCTTCTGGTCATCAAGTCAGAGTCTTAACCAGGAAGCCACCATATATTGGTGCCAACTTTGATTTCAGATAACAGCAACAAAGATTTATATACCGATCTGCTTAGTTTGCAGGCTCATGAAGTTGAATGAAAGGGTGTTTCACCGCAAAATTTGGAGGAGCATCTTAAGTCATGAGACATCTATATGTAATTTTTTTCAGAAGGACTGCAAAGAATTTTGAAACTTTATAGAGGCCTTAGTACAACAGCTGCCCAGAATTTGTTGTGTAATATTTGCTCTGTGGCTGTAACTGATATTTGATTGCTCTATTTTATGTTATTAAAAGGAAAAGGGGGGAGGGGAGGAAAGGGAGAAACATATAATAATCTTATTATGCTGTGAGGCTTCCAGAGGACTTGTTTGAAAAGTGAGATATGAGAACATGTTTTTAAAACCATGGCCTTGGTACTACAAAGGGGCAAACATCTGCCTGCGCCATGGAATGATGTCAGGTGCGGGATGGGTGGAAGGACTGCAAGCCTTTTTCGCACTTCTCGCCCACATTCCTAAGGCTTGAGGCAATGGGGCATCCAGTGGGTGTGAAGGTTTTCTTACTCAAGCATACGATTAATTCCTTGGACCTGTTGAATACATTGCATACCGTGTGAAATGTCTGGTTGCTCAAGTGATGCTCCGGACCACTGGAGCAAAGAAAGTGAATTGCTTCTCACTGGGCAACCGGGGAGGGGGGATTTGGAGGGTGGAATCTGCAACGGCCCTGGAAAGCAGAAGATCAAGTTGATCGGACTTGGATTTGAATTTGGGGATAAGCAGGAACAAATCTAATCGTCTTCCAAAACTGGTGATGCAGTAAAGTAATTTTAGATGCAGGACTTTATTGCTAATGTACAACCTCCATGTGCAACCTCCCACTCTGCCTTTCGATGGAGCTATGTGTTTTTTCACTTCCTTCAAAATGTGGCAAACCAGCATGACTTTCTTTGGTAGCTCTGTTTTGCTTCTTTCTCCTCCACTTTCATATCCAGACTTTTCTCCAGTTAGCTCAAGGAGATTTGGAGGGTGGGGGTTGTACTGCCTACTTGATCCTGACAGCCACCTTTGTGAGAGTGGTAGCTTGAGAGAGAAAGTGACCAACTCAAAAGTCATCCAGGATGTTTTATGACTCAAGTGGGGTTTGATCTCCCATGTCAAAATCCAGGACTCTGATGACTATCACATTGCTTCTTGCTGCTCATTTTGTTGTGTGGAGTTTGCTCAAGAATCCACACAAAAATGTGTGTGTTGCCAGAAGTGACTTTTGCACGTAGTATTATACAGTGGTGGGCAGCCAACATTTTTACTACCACACTGTGGGTGGAGCTGATGTCATGGGCGGAGCCAATGTCATGACATTGTGGGCGGAGCCGGCATGACATCATGATGATGTGGGCGGAGCCAATGATGTGGGTGGAGCCAAAGTAATAAAATAAAAATACAATACACATAAAAATAGAAATAAAAACACACAAAGATACAAATTAAAATAGACATTCAATACACATAAAAACACACTACATAAAACACACACACATCTCAACCCACCCAACCCAAACACAAACCCTAGTCACCCTGAGGTCAGGGAGCAGCAGACAGGCAGCAACAGAAGTGGCAAGTTGGCCTGGTGGCACAGTGTGGCCTTGCTTGACCTGGCCCGGCAACACAGCCTGACCCAGCAGCACGACCTGGCCCGGCAGTGCACCGAGGGAAGGCTGCCGCTGCAGCTGCTGCTCCTCCAAAGAAGCCGCTGAGGGCCTCAACAGCCGCTGCTCCCTTCCTTGGAGCCCAAAATGGCTGCTTGTAAGTGCACGTGTGTCAAAATACCATTTGATGCATGCACGCCTCCAGTATTCAGCATGCATGCGTCAAATTGTGTTTTGATGCATGCGCACTGACAAGCAGCCATTTTGGGCTGCAAGGAAGGGCGGCTGGAGAGGTGACTGAATTGGTCTCCTCCAAAAAAATGTAAACATCCCAGGTGGTCTCCCGGGAGGGTTACTATCCCCCTGAGAGACCACCCGGGATTTTTACTACCATTTCGGTAAAACCAGTCTGAACTGGCTGCTGCCCACCACTGGTATTATATCATGATTGCCCATAAGAATTTAAATTGTAACATGCATTTTGGGGCATATTTCTCCTCAGGAGAATGGCTTGAAGTTAATTGACGAGCACTTGTTTGCAGACAGTGTATCCCTTTTTGACATCTCCAGGCACTAGGTAAAGGTAAAGGTTTCCCTAGCTTGAAAGCCAGTCCTATCCGACTCTAGGGTTCAGTGCTCATCTCTGTTTCAAAGCCAAAGAGCCAGCACTGTCTGCTTCTGCAGACGTTTCCGTGGTCATGTGGCAGGGAAAAAAAATCCCACCAGGAATCCTGAAAAAGCACTGCCTATCTGTATAGCCAAGACAGATCCTAGAAAGACCACTTCTGGTTCCATGGTATGAGTCAGAAATGGTGAAGTAGAGGCACTGATCAGGACAATTCCCATGTTATGTTTCCCAAGGAAACAACAACAACAACAAACCATCTGGGATAGAATCCCACTCTGGACGGCTAATAAAAGCAAAACAAACAACATTAAGACAATAAACAACTCCTACCCACCTAGTCAAAACAAGAACTGAGGACACCAAGCTTTTATGGCTGAAAGGTGATGGTAGGGTTTCCTATTTGGTTTTCAACATATTGCTGAAGGCCTCCTCAAACAAAACGAGTTTCAGTTCTTTCTTAAAGGACCCTAAGGAGTCACTCAAATGCATCTCCCCTGGCAGTGCGTTCCATAGAGCTGGAGCTGCCACTGAGAAAGCCCTATAGCAGGTAACAGGAGAGATGTGCAATTTTTTCTGCCCCAATAACCAGCCTGGCAGTCGTATTCTGCACCCATTGAAGTTTCCGTATCAGGAACATGGCTAAAAGGCAGCAATCTGTGTTGATCCTTATCCACAAACTAGTTTTAGCTTTTCCCATCTTTACCAAGAGCAGAGTCTTAATGGCATTTTGGAGGCCAAGCCACTTCAGGATGCTTCAAACTGAATTATGGGTTGCTTGCAACAAAATATGGCTGTTGGTGAAAAAAAAAAAATTCACCCCTCTCTTAGAGATAGCTGGAGGATTTTAGCTCAATTCAGGCAACTGGGGGGATGGACTGAAGGCTGGCTGATGACATTTATTTTGCCTGCTAAGGGAAAGTCCCATCATTGTGATTGCGTGCTCTCTTGCTCCATTACACGTCTTAATTTCCTGCGTTGACTTATACACACCCTTATTTTATCTTAAAATAACATTGTAATGAATGATCATGTCATTACAAAGAACGTTGTAATTGATGGTATGAACCCACTTCAGACATGTTCTGTTCCCAGTGCGAGTTTGCTATGCTGACATTTTCTTACTGGTTCAAGAATTCTTTTTCAGACGTTTGACAACTCCTCTTCCAGTAGAACTGTAACTGGTGTTTAGTTATTTTCAAGGTCACAGGGAATTCTGGGCTCGTTATTTAAGTGTCAGTTTATACTACAGAACAATGGTTTGTAGCAATCTGTAGTTTTTAGAATAGTAACTAAAATAATTACATTGTTATTACTTTTGTTGTTGGTACTTTTGAGTAAACTGACTTTTTAAGAAATTATAATGGCAGTGACTTGCTTATTGCTTCACATTGTAGTGACTGACTGGAAGGCAGGAGTTCAGCAGTTTGATTCCTGATGACTGCAGGATGGAATGAGCTCCCGTCCTTGTCCCAGCTCCCGCCAACGTAGCAGCTTGAAAGTAAGAAATTGCAAGTAGATAAATAGGGACCACTTTGGTGGGAAGGTAACAGCATCCCATGTGCTCCGGTGTCTAGTCATGCCTGCCACATGACCACAGAAACATCTGCAGAAGCAGACACCCCTGGCTCTTCGGCTTTGAAACAGAGATGAGTCCTGAGCCCTAGAGTCGACTACAACTGGCTTTTGAGCAAGGGAAACCTTTACCTTTACCTTCTTGCATCTGGAAAGCCATATTTCCTCTTAATTTTCAGAGGTCTTCTTGAGGCATTTTCCCCAATCCCCTAAAGATATTGGTGCCATCTATACTTTAAAGCAGGGGTGACCAAACTACAGCCCATGGGCCAGACCCAAACCTTGGCTATGGCACCAAATCTTCTGGCCCACACTGCCCTCACCACTACTGGAAGTGGAAGTAAAACGTGGCTGCGCACGTGCAAATTTTGCCATAAATGCACCTGTAGCTTACGACAACCACCAACCAGTGATGGGCAGCAGCCACTTTGCACCAGTTCGCCAGAACTGGTAGTAGCTTTTCCCAGTGTCCCAGAGAACCGGTAGTGGCTTTTGGGGGAAACCACCTCAGGGGCTTACCTTTTCGCTGGTTCCCCCACTGTGCATGTGTACCAATTGCTTGGCGCGCATGCACACCTACAGTGCTTGTCACGCCTACAGCGTTTGGCGTTCCTACAACGCTTGGCATGCATTCGCACCTACAGTGCTCTGCCATTTGCTGCTTGAAGTGTGGCAGCACATAGCGTCGGGTGGCCATGTGCAGCCATAGAGGAACCAGTGGCTGCTACTGAGGCCCTTGACGGCCTTCTTGCTGTCCTCCCAAGTGGGGAGGAGGAACAGCAGCTGCTAGCCTGAAGCTCACTACAGCCTGCTCCCCAGGGTAAGTGACTCACCTTTGAGTGTGGGGTGGGTGGGTATATTTTAATGTGTATTTAATGAGTATTTATTTTTAATGTGTATTTTATGTGTTTTATGTGTATTTAATTTATATTTTATGTGTTTTTATGTCTATTTAATGTGTATTTAATGTGTATTTATCTTTAATGTGTATTTTATGTATTTTTATGCCTATTTAATTTGTATTTTTAGGTGTACTTATTTAAATGGTTTTTTTGGCTGTGCCCATGATGTGGACTCTGCCCATGACATCATGACGTTGTCTCCACCCATGATGTCATGACATTGGCTCCGTCCATGATATGGCTCTGCCCATGATATGGCTCCACCCACAGTGTGGTAGTAAAATTTTTGGCTGCCCACCACTGCCACCAACACATTTTACGGCAGGAGGAACCATGTGACCGGCTCGCTCAACCACCTGACTGGCCCATGGTGCAAAAAGTTTGGGAACCCCTGTGTAAAGCCTTGAATGAACCAAAGTGTTTTGATTCTCAGCAGCATCTCCTATAACAGCAGCTTTGTAATTACAGTAATACCTCATATAACATTAGTATCGAATAACACTAAAATCGCATAACATCAAGGAATCTGGGGGGAAGAATTGCATCAGATAACATTAAGATCCTATGGGATGCTTCAGATAACAACCGCGAAAGCCTGTGTGGTTACAATGTATCTCTATGGATCCCATAGAGGATCAGATAACACTAAAAATCATATAACACGAAGACTTGTGGAACCAGGTTTTAGTGTTATATGAGGTTTTACTGTAATCTAATCATTTTATACCTTTCTATAGATGTCTCAATGGAGAAATGGGGATGTGAGCCCTCCAGATGTTACTGGACCTGATCCCCCATCATTTCTACCCAAAATAATGGTGAGGATTTATGGGCTTGTAGTCCAATAAGATCCAGAAAGGTCACACATTCCTCATCTGTATAGCAATAGAATGGCACATGTTTACCTACAATTTCTCTTTTCTTTCTAATGAACAGTTAACTTTGTTTACACCTGTTGGAGAGGACCAAGGACTGGTTCCCCTCCCATGGATATTGGCTGAGATTTTCTTGTTGATGTCAATGGATGTAAGATTGACGTCAATGAATTTGGGCTTGACTTTTAGCCAAGTCTGAATACTGTTATGATAATTTGTTACAATGTCAGCTATGCAGGGCGAGATAAAGGTAATCAAATCTCACTATTCAGCATCAGTAGGGAGTACATGTGCAGATGATAGAATTAATTCCTTCTATTTTGCATTTTCCCAATGAATTTGCATGGCTGCTGTGGTGCATCAGTCAGATTTTTCCTTTGCACAGGCTATTGATGGAGATGAGGCAATTTTTGTAAGGCAGCTAGATGCTGTTGCAGTCTTAAGGGCCGTCTGTGACATTAAAAATACAGTATTTGGATGAACAGAGAAATTTGCATTTTCATGGTTTGGCACACACTGACTTTCAAAACCAAGGTGCTTGAGATACTGGTTAATTATTTCTCTTTGACAAAGAAAACTTTTTCTTTTCTTCTTCCGCCATGTCCAAATCAGAATGTTGGTGATCCTCATGGCAATCAGCCATGAAGACTATCCTGAGAATATAATGCAGTGGCCTTCCATTTGCCTTCCACATTGCAGCATGACACGTGTACCACTGATCCAGTTCTGCGCGTCACTTTCTGGTCCTGATCCCTTTCGGCACACAACGTCCTCCTCAGCCCCAGTTCAGTATTGGTGAAGCTGCTGCCCTCCATCAAGATGGATTCAAGTGGGAGTTAATCCACGTGGGGACCATCACCCTTTCCTGTGGATTTCGCTGCCCAAGGCCATTAGTCCTCAGACTGGTCAGGTTAGTTAACCACCACCTGACACTCAGCGTTGAGTCGCTGGCAGTATGGTCCATTCTATTACCATAGGAGAATAACCTGGCCAGACTCTTTTTTTTTTTTTTACTATAAGAGAATCCTAACATATGTCCTCTTCATGTATATTCTTCTTCTTCTTCTTCTTCTTCTTCTTCTTCTTCTTCTTCTTCTTCTTCTTCTTCTTCTTCTTCTTCTTCTTCTTCTTCTTCTTCTTCTTCTTCTTCTTCTTCTTCTTCTTCTTCTTCTTCTTCTTCTTCTTCTTCTTCTTCTTCTTCTTCTTCTTCTTCTTCTTCTTCTTCTTCTTCTTCTTCTTCTACTGCTACTGCTACTGCTACTACTAATAATAAATCTCATTACAAAGTCTTAAAAGAGAGATTTGATATAAATGCATGCACACTAGCAAATTTATAGCAGGGCTGGGCAAATACTTCTCTCCAAATGTTCTGGGAATGCAGCTTCCATTTATTTTCACTGTCTAGGGCAGGGGTGCCCAAACTTTTTGGGCTATAGGCTGGTCACGTGGTTCAGTGGGCCGGTCATGTGGTTCCTCCCACTGGAAGCAGAAGTAAAACGTGCCTTGCAATCTGTTTTGCAACAGGATTGGATTGATTTTAGGCTGCCATGTTCTCTGCTTAAACCAGGGGTGCGCAAACTACAGCCCACAGGCCAGATCTGGCTCCCAATGCCAATTCATCCAGCCCACACTGCCCTCATCACTCCAGGAAGCGGAAGTGAAATGCACCCATACGGGCACCCCTGGTCTAGGGAGTTGCCATCCAACCATATTGAGAGATTAGATTTGGCCGTCATCTTCAACCCTGCATTACATGATGCAATCATTTAACTGCTGCAAAAGGGTTTTGTTGAATGGTAATTTGAGCAGCTTTCCGGCGCAAAATCCTTGCCTATCACTTGCTGATTGGTTCTTCCAGACTGAAGATGCCAAGGATGGAATACATTGGGAATTTCTGTCTACCAAGTACATTCATTCATTCATTCATTCATTCATTCTTTCTTTCTTTCTTTCTTTCTTTCCACTTATATCTCACCGCTCTAGGGAAAAAATCATCCCTACTTAGAGCGGCTAACATCATAAAACCAGTCATATAATGATCAAAAGTTAAAAGTTACAGGCAATAAAACTCCCAACAAAATCATCACCACACATTACATTAGCCAGAAAGTACCACAATCCAGGACACTTAAAATGTTACTTATTTAGGACGAAAAGGAGCCGGGCAGCATGTCTAATGACCAGAAACAGGCAGCACATTTCCAAAAGCCTCATCAAAGAGCAGTGTTTTTAATTGTTTTTTAAAAGACTGCAGAGATGGAGCCTGGCGTAGCTCAGCTGGAATGGCATTCCACAGCATTGGTGCCACCACCGAGAAGGCCCTTCTCCTCATCACGGCCTTTCTAGTCAGTCGTGGGGGTGGCACCTGAAGCTGTGCTGACATTGAGGAGTGAGTGATGCGAGCTGCTGTCCTGAGGGGAAGACGTTCTGCAAGGTAAGAAGGTCCCAAACCGTTTAGGGCTTTAAAAGTTAGCAAAGTTAGCACTAACACCTTGTACCTCATATGGAAAGGGACAGGAAGCCAGTGCAGGCCTGCAAAGGCTGGGGAGATATGCTCAGATTTTTTCACTTCCTTAATCCGCCTGGTTGCTGTATTCTAGACTTGCTGAAGTCTCCGTAGCAGGGACAAGGCAAGCCCCACATAGAGAGCATTACAGTAGTCAATACGAGAGACTACCAGTGAGATAACTTTGCAACTGGACCATAGACCCTTTGGCTAGTCCTGTATTGTCTTTAACTACTACAGTTCTTTGGGTCATAGGAAGAGGTTTTCATCAGCATTGCAAACTTGAGATATTGCCTCTGGCACTTCCAGTGACTGAGCCTAGGACCTTGTACATCCAAAGTGGGTATGCTCTACTTCTGAGTTATTGCTTCATTTCTAAAGCGAGTGCTCCAGGAAAGTGAGCAGTAAAATACATGTATTCATAATAACTGTTTCCACAGACATGCACACAAGGAGAGTCCAAAATTCTGATAGTCATACTGTTATATATCCAGAAGACAGTATTAACAAGCTTCATTACCATCGAGAGCTAGTCTTCTGTAAGGCAAATGGATATTAATTACCCATTCAAGAACAAGGTACCCCTAAATACTTTGCATTGCATTACGACTGAGAGAGCTTGAAAAGTTAAAACCACAGCTATGCAGACTTAAACCCCCACAGTGACATTTCAAAGTCTGTCCCTTAAAAAAAAACACAACAGATATCAGACTAAGGAGCTCCAATTTTGACTCCAATCTGAAGTGGTACAGTCCATTTAGGCACCTCAAGATTCTGTCTTCTATTTCTAGGCCAGACGTGAAACTGCCAAAATGATGACCTTTTGGTGAATTCATTCTGTAACTCCTCCCGCCTGACCTAGTGTGAGAAAGATTAGCTGCCACAGCAAGGTTTCCGTTGCTCGGGGTATGCCTGATTGTGTTTCAAAAATACCACAATCTTTGAGGAGGCTTTTTCTGTGAATCTTTTTTCTCAAGATTTTGTTACCACACTCTGCTGTTATGTGTGCAAGCCGTTTTAGCCAGAAGCTAAGATTGGAAGGAAGGAAGCAAGGAAGGAAGGAAGAATATAGTATAGTAGTAAATTCCAGATATTGCAGTATCTTTCATGATGTGAGGAACTGCAAGGATAGTAATGTTAGTGAAGTAGGAAAATATCAGAAGATAGAAGATGTATCCTTAATAAACATTCATGGCTGCCTGTAATAAAACTTGGTTGGACTCATAAGTTTTTGGGGAAGCAAATGGCATCCCTACCCCAAAAAATTAAGGTCCAGGGCATCCGAAACTAGTCATGTTTTTGGAGTAACTGAGGCAGAAGATATCTGATGCAGAAAAATAGTAATAAAGTAACAAAAATTTGCTCTGCTTTCATAGCAATCCAAAATTTCATCCAAATGCTGCCTCACATCCTAATGGCAAGTCTGTCTTTGGTTATAAATTATCTCACTTAAGTTTGTGACAATGAAAGTCTGTTGTTGAAACTGAGTTGGGAAAGGGGCCCATAGGATCATATCCAAAATTAAGACTTCACTTCCTCTTCCTTGCCTCCCCAAAACAATATTCTAGTAACCCAGGTAAAGGCTATTTAAACTGTGTTTTAAATGTGATGGCATTGTGGGGAATATATGAACCCAGTGGGGCTTATTTCTGAGGAAACATCTATTGGTTGCAATTTTAAAACAATAATTCTTTAACTTCTTGTTATTGAAAATAAATAGGAATATTATTTTAGGTTAAAAGTTTTTTTTAAAATAAGCATCAGAATGGGATAAGCTTGTGGCCAGTGGTACAAAACACGTGTTTGGAAACTATAAACAACTAAAACATTTACAATTATGCTGCAAGAGGAGTAAAGTTAGCTCTCTTAAAACCATTAAGTAACTGATAGTTTGGCTTTAGTTTTTGCAAGAAGAAGAGATTTTTGTAAATAAAATAAGTGACATTGAAGATCTGTGAATATGTTGCCATTTGGGGGGAGCTCCTGACATTTTTATCTACTATACAAGAGTTTTCTTGGAATGGAAAATAGCATGCACAAGTATAGTTGACTACTATAATGTACTACCAATGATTTATTTGGAACAATTTCCATTAATGGCAGATGAAACAGGTCAGCTACTTCTTTTCTAAAAGAGAGAAAGGTTGATGTGAGAATTGGCAGTCATATGCATTTAACTTCTACCACCAGTGTGACTTAATTCCATAGCATGTGTCTGTATTTGCCAGGAAACTACCTTATACTGAGTCAGACTCTCAGCCGGTTTGGTTCAGTCCTGTTGACACTAGCCATCTTCATCTGTTTTAGACCTGGAACTCACTCACTTTTAATCTAAACATGGGTTTCCATCCTACCATCTTGCATTTCGATGGTCATGTCACATCTGGCTATAGTCCAGTTGTGCAGGGCTGGGCAAGCATGTGAGCCTCTCATTAGCACCAACCAGCATAGAAAAGATCAGAGATAACAGAGGCTGCAGTGGTTACTGTTATGGTGGCGGTGGCGGCGGCGACTATGATTACTGTGACTATTTACCTTTCCATCTCACCTTTCCATTACTAAGTAGTGGTCAGGAAGACTTACAGCCATCATGAAACACAATGAAACAGTCGAGTGGAATTTAATTCAATCACAGGAAAAATCCAATACAACAGAACACAACAAAAACTGTTAAAGTCTACAAACATTTAAAATTATCACAATAAACTAAACCCAACATGGTTAAGCAGACATGTTTTCACACCCTTCTTAAAGGCGTCAAGAGTGGAAAACTGATCACAGCTTTGAGGGGAGGGCTTTCCACAGTGGAGGGAGGCTATGAAAGAGAAATCTCTCTTCCTTGTCAGATGGGCCTTTGCACCTGGGGGTATTTCAAGAAGACCTGAGGATTTTAGCACCTAGTCAGGTTTGAAATGAGCCAGGCTGTCATTTAGATAACCATGCCACAAGCTGTTCAGTGCTTTGAATATTAAAAATGGCACTTGAACGAGGCTCAACAATACCTGGAAAAACTGTTGGGTACTGTAGTCTGAAATTTGAGCCCTGGCTCACCAGTTGAAAACCAGTGATCTCGACTGGAGTGAAGGCACCTCAGATGAAAACTTGGAATACTTCTGACACATGTGCCTGTCTTGGTGACACAACTTCACTCCACACAAGCTTTTCCTGGCTTGTAAAGGTCCACATGCAGTGAAGCTAGCTCCTTAGGAAAAGTAATGTCAGAGGCATGCTTTGTGGCACGAAGGTTGTGTCATTACCGTCCCTATGCACCTGACCCATAAAGAGTTTGAATGGAAGAGTCATCCTCCCCAACCCTGATCCCAATAAGGTTCCCCAGTTTTCTCACCTGGTCTATAGTGACTAGCAGTAGGTCAAAAGCTCAATTTGCTATGTCAGCCTTTTCAGAAGAATTGATTGGCCTTCTAGCTCCCTGCTGATTTTCTCTTGCGCTCAAGTTATCGCAGCTTTGAATACTAAGCGAAGATTTCTATAAAGTGATCTTTCTTAGTACTGTACTCTGTTCTACCCAGCATATGTCACTTTAAGGTTTTCAATTTGAAGCATTAGCTAGCATTTTCTGCTTTAAGATAAGTAGTTATAATTAGTATTGTGGCACTTGCATATGAAGATTTGGATTGTCATCCTTGAAAGGTCACATTGAAATAGATTTGTTAAGTTTTAAATATATCAAACTACTTTTGTTTTAGTTTTGTATTTATGTTATACTAATCAACCACTCTGTACCTGACATGTATAAATTGATGCCATGAAGTCTCATACCTATGTCTGATGAAGAGGACTTGATCCATGAAAGCTAACATTAAAATACAGCAGTTATTTTTTAAAGCACCACAACGTTTTTTGTTTTGTTTACTTTCAGATGTTCTGGGAAACTGTCACTCTTGGTGTAAATTCCCTCAAACCAAGTTGTTGTAAAAGATCCACTGGTTCAAGAAAAGAACGATGTGCACCTTCTTCACCTCCTCAAGTAATCTCCTCCTCTCCTCCTCCTGCCATATCCAAATCAGAATGTTGGTGATCCTCATGGCAATCAGCCATGAAGACAGTCTTGAGAATATAATGCATTGGCCTTCCATTTGCCTTCCACATTGCAGCATGACACCCATACCACTGATCAAGTACCGTGAGTCACTTTCTAGTTCTAAACCCCTTTGGCATGTAAAGTCCTCCTCAGCCCAGGCCAGTATTGATGAAGCTGCTGCCATCCATCAAGATAGATTCAAGTGGGATTTAATCCACTTGGGGACCATCACAGTGGTGGGATGTCAAAAATTTTTACTACCCCACCGTGACATCACCACAGTGTGGGCGGAGCTAACATTATGATGTCATTATGTTGTGGGCAGAGCCAATGTCATGACATTATTACATTGTGGGCGGGGCCAAAAAAATAAATAAAATAAATAAAATAAAATAAAAATAAGCACACACACCCTCAACCCACCCACCCACAACACAAACCCATAAATAATATAAATAAATAAATAAATAAGAAATACATTAAAATACACCCACCCACCCAAACACCCACCCAAACATCCCAAACACAAATCAACCAGAGCTTTTAAACCAGAGCTTAAAGCTTATTCTGGCTAATCTTTCTCACACTAGGTCAGATGGAAGGAACTACAGAATGAACTCACCACAAGATGGCTTCATTTTGGCACTTTTCAACTTTTCAACAGTTAAAGAACTTAGGTACTAAGTCTTTGCCTAACCAGTTCTCTAGGATAATATGGCTTAATGTAAATGTAAAACAGCTGTATCTCCTTAAGGGTTCTCCAATTGGAACAGCACAGGTGTAGCTTATTGATGAGATAACTCCAAGACTTTGCTTAAAAACCCCAAGCCAGGCCACCAGGCCTTTTTAGGAACTGTGGTAGCACGTGAATATAGGTAAAGGTATTAAATACACATTAAAATACACACAGACACACCACATCCAAAGGTGAGTCACTTACCCTGGGGAGCAGGCTATAGGGAGCTTCAGGCTAGCAGCTTCTCTTCCTCCTCCCCACTTGGGAGGACAGCAAGGAGGCCGTGTATACACACCAAGCACTGTAGGTGTGCATGCACACCAAGTGCTTGGTGCACATGCCCATTGGGGGAACTAGTGAAAAGGTAAGCCCCAAAGGTGGTTTCCCCCAAAAGCTGTTCTCTGGGACACTGGGAAAAGTTACTACCGGTTCTGGCGAACTGGTGAGAACCTGTTACATCCCATCACTGGACCATCACCTTTCCCTGTGGACTTCGCCACCCAAGGCCATTAGTCCTCAGGGTTGCCAGGTTAGTTAACCACTGTCTGACACTTGGCGTTGAGTCACTGGCAGTACTTTCTACTCTATTACCATAGCAGGATAACCAGAACCAGTCCTTTGCTCCGAAAATATTACCTGCATTGACATTGCAGTTCCACTAGATGGCAAGCAAAGTGTTTAGAAACTTTTAGACTTGCAACTAGTGGAAAACAGCTGGGATGTGGGAAAATGCCTTTGACTATTTTAAAAAAAACTTTGCTCCAGGGAAAGAAAAAGGAAAAGAATTGGGGAAGCATAAGCTCAGATGTAAATAATATCCCAATATGGAAGAAGCAACGGTAATAATAAAGACTAGCTTGGCAAACTCAGCATGGTATGAGTGTTACATACATGTGCATACATTTTAAACATTTCTTTGTAGCTTTTCCTACATGTGTTCAAAGTGGCTTATATCAACATAGAAAAGCAATAGCTGTGTAAAGCAATGCAAATTAAGGTCACTGTACAAGGAAATTGCATTAAAATGTACAGCATCTCACCAAATTAAAATAGCAAGGGAGAAATCCCAAAAGACAAGTGGGGAAAAAATAAAATACAAGGTAAGGCTTTATGGAGGGAAAGCATTCCAGAATTGCAAGCTGCAGTCATAAAGACCCAGCTCCTAATCGCCAGGGCTGGTACCAAACATATGGATGGAATCTGAAGCAGGACACAGTTCAATGAATGGAGCTCGCAAGATGCTTGCAGTACATTTTAAAACACAGTAAGGTGTGTGCCTCCCTCTCCACTCAGTAGGGGAATTAATTCTCTGGAAGCCTATGGTGCTTCTTTCATAGGTCACCTGTACATAGATCATACTGATGCCATTTAGTAGTCCTTCAGTTATCCGAGACAGGGATAGGCTGTTGACAGGCCAAGCTTCATAAGATGTTGCTTCCCAGGTTCAGTGTTCAAACGGCATTGTGTCTTCTTGCTGTTGATTTTCAGATAGTAGCTGTGTATGTGTGTGTGTGTGTGTGTGGGGGGGGGACATGCTTTCCAGAGTTGAAGTGTTTGTCAGCTTCTGAAGTGGACAGTTCAGGAACCTTGTTCTTCTTGGATGACTGCAGGTGAGTTAAAGCTTAAGGTGTCTTTTTGCCCTTTCAAGCACAATATGAGAGAATGCTCTTTTACCACTCACTCTCATTTTTTTCTTCCATGTTTATGTCTCTTCTTCACGCAAAGGCAGGTGGGCCAATACTCACAGTGCTGGTCAAGGCACATCTGAGTTCTTTCCCATCAAGCTCCCAATAAGCTTCCAGAATGATATATTCCTGTATTTAAAAACAAGAACAAACTCAGCTTGTACAAAACAAGAGGGTGAGACTGGGCTGGATTTGGAATAATATGATTCTTACACACATGTACCTCTGGCAGAGTGATAATTGCTGCTTAACTTTTGATCCTTGATATTCACAGAACCACAAGGAGTCACTTGTGGTGTATTTAGTAATGAGTAATACCATATGCCATTTTGCAAAACTTTGCAATATTAATAGTGGCAAATGGCAATAGGACTGTCACCCTACTGTGTGGCATTTTGAGATTTCTTTTAATTTGGTATACGTACTTAGGTTTTCTTTTAAAATCTTAAGGTACCGTGTGTCCTCCCTCCTTCGCTCTTTGCTTTTCAAAGGTGAATATGTGCTGATTTGTTGCATTTATTGTCACCCCATCTCTTTTTCCCTTTGGGTATCTGTCTTCTTCTCCCTGTTTCGTCTATGTCAGGAGTGCCCAAACTTTTTGAGCCATAGGCCGGTCACGTGGTTCAGGGGGCTGGTCACTATGGCCCATGGGCCATATCCTGCTCCTGATACCAATTCATCTGGCCCATGAAGCCCTTGTTGCTCCCAAAAGTGGAAGTAAAGCACACTCATACGGGCACATTTTACTTCCGCTTCCGGGAGCAACAAGTGCTTCGCAGGCTGGATGAATTGTCATCGGGGGCTAGATCCAGCCTACGGGCTGTAATTTGAGCACCCCTGGTCTATGTTAAGAGGGTCAAGAAGGCAGTGCATTATATCATATCGATTATGCCAATACATAGGTGACTTGGTGCCCTCCAGATATCTTAGACTGCAACTCCCATAAACTCAAACTGACATGGGCAGTGGTCAGGGAGTTAATTGAGTTTCTATTCAAAACATCTGGATTCACTTAGGTTGTGTCAAATCAAGTCTCTAGCACCCTTCCCAGTAATTGTGCTGTGAATGTCTAAGTTTGTCCACTTCTCTCTTCCCATCGGTTCTTTGGGTACACAGTCACAGTGAAGGATAGTGCCCCAGCTTCCCACTGGTGGTCTGCCCTCTGCTTGTAGCAAACCCTCTTGCACTCACATTTCCTTCTTAAACATAGACCTATGTTTGTTCCCATGGCCAAGGCCACTGGGACAGTGTCTTAAGTCTTTTCCCGTCTTTGCCTGACAGCTTCTTATCAAATGGGGTCACTTCATAAATGAGGCTTAAACAAATGCAAACATAGCCTTTGACATTCTAAAGTTGCAGTAACAACATATTGTACCAAAAGTATGTGAGAGGCTTAAATGTGCTTCTAATGGTCAGTGTGTGAAACATCCACACATTCCTCACTCAGGCACGTGCTTGCCTACAGACAAATATGCATATCTCTGCATGCTTGTGTAAGGCTACTTACTCTCTGTAAGCCCAGGAAGGAAAATATATATATTATGTGGTTATTGACTGGAATGGGAAGATTCAAGAAATGTTCTCAACATCCATAGTTTGGGTGCATATGTGTGGCCGTCATTTCTATACACAGCACTTGCCAGTGCTTCTGTAGCTCTTAACAACTATTTGAAAGAAAGTTCAATTTCTCCAGATAGGAATACGAAGTAAGTCTAGATGAGGATAATGAGCTGAAGGGAGGGATGTGAACTGATCTGTACCCCAGCCTTCCAGATCTTTTGTTTTATAGCTCTGCTGGTTGGGGACGCTGGACTTGTAGCCCAAGATTTCTGGAAGGTGCCAGACCGAGGAACTGTTGTATCCAAGCATCAACCACCATATGACAAAGTCTGGCAAGTGGAAGTGAATCCCACCAAGACTTTGGCTGGACCCACAGCCCTCAGTGTGGTGTCGTTAGGTTAAGAGGTAGGAAAATGCTGAACTTCAGATGTGTTTTTTTGTAGCTTTACCATCATTTAGTAACAGAAAAGAACTACAGGTATGTTGTGTGTGTTGGAGCGGAGCTAAAGTGAAGAAGACTTAACATATACTGTGGTGAGGTTGTTATGTTGTAGCTAACAAAGTTATTCACAAGGGCAAAAAATCTGCTGCTAAGCTCAGGTGGTGGAGGCGGCAAAGGAAGATAGTCATGTTTGGCTAGCAGACCTCAAATCAGGGAGCATTGCTGGAGAGGATAGTATGGAACTGGATGCCTCTTGTTCTAGCTCCTAACCATCTCTCTGAGCTTGCAAACAGAAAGGAGAAAGTGTCCCAAACCCAACTGATTTTGCTACAAGAAGTTGGGGAATTCTTTCAACCCAGGAAGGATCTGGTTTGCCTTAAATTAATAGTACCTGATATCAGTTGCAGTACAGATCCACTCACTGTGACCTTGCAGCTTAACATATCTTTGAATAGGGTTTCCTTCCCCCTTGGGGTACAAAGACTGGTGATGTAGTAGTTGGCTTCCCCTTAAACCAGGAGTTCCTAACCTTTTTAAGCCAGGGGCCAGGTCACGCTCCCTCAGACAGCTTTGGGGGCTGGATGGCCATTTTGCCCTTCCTCTACCACATGGCACTTCCTGGTGTGGTTGAGGCAGTTGGGGGGGGCATGAAATGGTGCAGTAAGCCGCATCTGGCCCACAGGCCACAGGCCGAGAATCCTTGTCTTAAATTGTCATGGATCCATCCCGTGGAACCCTAAAATTTGTAGTTTTTGGATCTGCTTCTTCTTCTGTGTCTAGGCCAGATGTGAAACTGCCAAAATGAAGCCAACCTTTTGGTGCCTCCAGAAAGGCTGAGGCTGGAAAGAACAACAATTTTCTGTTGCCTAGCCCTCACCCACCACTTTGAACCAGAAACTATTACTCAGAGGTGCATTGCTACTGAACATACAGTGGAGTAGGATGCCCAGCTCTCCCCCCCCTTATTTTGTACTAAAACTCCGGCCAGCTCCATTCAGTATGGATTGGGGAAATTATGATGAGAAATAGGTTGACTCTCCCATATTGTCCACTGTAACCTAGAGGATCTCTGTTTAGGACTCTAAATAGAGCCCCAAAGGTCTAGAACTGTTACTTTTGCCTTTGGACTACATCCTCTGTAATCTATGGGAATTTAAAGTTTCAGGAGTTATATTTTCTTTCAGAAGCGTAGCGTATCTTGGCGGGGCCCCGTATAAAAATTTGTTTGGGGGCCCTTAGGAAGGGTAAAGATTTCTCACAAAAGAAAAAAAATTGCTTTTTTTGACTTTTGTCATTTGTGAAATAAAAAAAAAGTTGGGAAGTTTTTATTAATTTTTGCTTACGCATGTTGGGGCTACCGTGGCCCGGGTCCCCCGTATAATTGATACGGCAGATACGGCGGTAGCTACGCCCCTGATTTCTTTTAAAAGGAGGGAGAGTAACTGTCCCAGGCTCCTGACCTAGGCCAAGATCATGTTCCAACAGCCTTCTGGGAAACCAGGGTCATAGCCAGGGGGTGGCCAGGGGGGGATCACACACACACTGAGTTAACAGCCTCCCCCCCCCCAAAAAAAATGTGTGTGTGTGTGTGTGTGTGTGTGTGTGTGTGTGTGTGTGTGTGTGTGTGTGTGTGTGTGTGTGTGTGTGTGTGTGTGTGTGTGTGTGTGTGTGTGTGTGTGTGTGTGTGTAAAAATATTCACCTAGAATCCTGGCTATGGCCCTGTGGAAAACCCCTAAGTAAGGGGTTGAGGGCAAGAGACCTTCTCCTTGTTGCTAGAGTGATAGACTGCCCCTGAGCCTGGCAGCACAATTTGGCTCTCAAGACCATTAACCCTTGACAGGTGGTTGTGGTGGTCTTCTTCTTCTTCTTCTTCTTCTTCTTCTTCTTCTTCTTCTTCTTCTTCTTCTTCTTCTTCTTCTTCTTCTTCTTCTTCTTCTTCTTCTTCTTCTTCTTCTTCTTCTTCTTCTTCTTCTTCTTCTTCTTCTTCTTCTTCTTCTTCTTCTTCTTCTTCTTCTTCTTCTTCTTCTTCTTCTTCTTCTTCTTCTTCTTCTTCTTCTTCTTCTTCTTCTTCTTCTTCTTCTTCTTCTTCTTCTTCTTCTTCTTCTCAGGGCCTAGCCAGGATTCTAGATGTGGGTGGGCGAATATTTTTTCAGGATGGGCAACAAAGCCTCTTTTCAATGCATTCCTATGGGAAACCATGCCTTGCCAGGGTGGGCAAACTGCTAACTCAGAGTGGGCCGAGCCCCCCCCCCGCCTCCCCTCTGGCTAGGGCCCTGCTTCTTCTTCCTTCTTCTCGTCCTTCCCACCTTCTTTCCTCCCTCGATTTAGCATATCAGCTGCCTGTTCCTCTGATCCAGAAGGCAGGCGGGCTGCGCTGGCTTTGTCCTCAGGCTCGCTGCGGCCGTCGGCTGCCCAGGTGGAGGCTTCCCAACCGCCACGGGACGGGAGGGAGGCCGAGGCTGAGGCCGGCCAGCTGCCTCCCCGATTGTCTTTGCCTCCAGCAAGTGCAAGCCGCCGCCAGCGCCTCCTCTCTCCACTGGCCCAAGATGATGCGCTCCTTCTTCCCTCTTCCCCTGGCTGGAGGGTGGGGAGGATGTGAGGAGAAGGCAGGAGAGGAGGAGGAGGAGGAGGAGGAGGAAGGAAAGCCAGGTCTGGAGCAGCGGCGCTCTTGGCCTCGCTCGGGTTCCTCCTGCTGCTGCCCAAGCAATTGATCGCCTGGCCCGCCTCCCCTTCCATGACCTCGCAAGGAACCTGCTGCTTGCCTTGCCCATCGCAGCGAGAGAAGGAGGGAAAGAGAGAGAGAGGGAAGGAAGGAGAGAAGGGAAGAGACGAAAGGAAGGGAAGAGACGAAGGAAAGGAGAGAAGAGAAGGAAAGGAAGGAAGGAGAGAAAGAAAGAAAAGAAAGAGAGGAGAGGAGAGGAGAGAAGGAAATAAAGGAAGAAGCGAAGAAAAGGAGAGAAGAGAAGAGAGGGAGAGGAGAAAATCAAAGAAGCGAAGCGAAGGCAAGCAGCCAGGCTTGGGGAAAGAGCTCTCCGTCCGTGGGTCGCCTTGTCCCGGCGCTGAGCCTTGGGGACCAGGGAGCGGCCCGCGGCCGTTGAAGAGGCTCTGGATCAGGCAGGGGCACCTCGGCCACCCGCGTAACCCTCGGAGCAGAACCGGAGCCTGTGGCTGCGGCGGAGCCGGATGCAAGGCGAGAGCAGAGAATAGGCTTGAAGCGGAGAAAGAAGGCGGGGGGAGGAGGAGGAGGAGGAGGAGGAAGAGGAGGAGGAGGCGTGCTGTTGTTTGCTGAGAATCGGAAGTTACTGACAATCCAGCAGCACCTTCATCTCTCCCCAGGCTGAGCCCAGCGAGAGAGGGAAGGAGACGCGCGCTCAGGCGCACACGCAACACTCGCACTCGCACACGCAACGCGCACACGCAACACACACTCATCTGCGGAGCAGCAGCAGCAGGAGGAGGAGGAGGAGGAGGAGGAAGAGGGGGGCGGCTGTCGAGGAGAGCTGATGTCTAAGGGAGTCGCTCGGCGGAGGCAAAGCAGGCAGGCTCTCAACTTCTCGGCGCGGCTGCTCAACGCGACGCGGGATCGCTGGAAAGCGGCGCCTGGGCTGGCCCACCGCGGAACCCCCTTCGCCTGGCCCGGCTGCGCTCGGGGACTGGACTCCTCTCCCTGGAAGCCACTTGGCCGGAGCCCCATCCCGGCCGCCGCCGCTCCGCACCACTCCGCGATGTATTCCACCCTGCGCTCCTCCTGCAGCTGCCTGTAAGCAGTTAAGCCGGACTCTCTCTCTCCCCCCCCCCCCTTTCGCAGTGGCTGGGTGCGAAAAGGCACCGGCATGGTTTGGGAGCTTTGGAGAGGACGGGAAGGGGGGGGGGAGAGGGGGGATGCTTGGGAGCGGATGGTTTGCCCCCCTTTAAAAATAATGTTTCTGTTGGCATTTCTCTCTCCCCCGCCTGGACTAAAGGGTGAGGGTGTTTTTATCCACCGAAGCAGCGCTCGCTTGCCTCTTGGTGAACTTGCCTCTCTCCGGCTCACCCAGTGACCTTCTCTTCCTCCCCCCCTTTTCTCTCCTCTCCAGATGTTTACATTTCTTGCTGCTGTGCATCCAGGTACAGGTAAGTGCCGCTTGCCAGTCTCTCTCCCTTCCCTAAACCCTCCCCTTCGCCGTGGTTGACCTGGGTACCTTCCAACAGCTGGCCAGAGGCGCTCCTCCGCCGCGTCTCCTCAGACTCCCCCAACCCCTCTCTCTCCTCCCCTTCCCCAGCCATGCCTTTTTTTAAAGAGTTGAGTTTATCCCCCGGTTTTAGAGAATCACTTGCTCAAAAAGCCCTTGCGCCAACTTTTTCCCAGCTCAGGGCCCGCTTGCTCCAGAGTAGGGCTAAAAGGATCTTCATGGTTTCTCCAGATTCAACATCTCTCTCCCCCCCCCTCCCCGCCATGACTGCATCTTAGATGCCAGTAACTTGCATTTAAAAAAAAAATCTAGAGGGTGTGGGGAGAGATAAAGGGAATTCTCTGGAGTGCATTAGGCTGGCTAATGATGTGAGAGGGAGAAGTTGGCCGCGAAGCTCCGCAAAATGTTGATTGATGCTCTTGCGGTGGACAGGCGGAAACCTCCCGGGTCTGAGCGCGTGCTTCTCTCTCTCTCTCTGATTTGAGGGAGAGCGCCTAGTGCAGGGGTGCCCAAACTATGGCCCGTGGGCCACACCCAACCCCTGATGCCAATTCACCTGGCTCGTGAAGCCCTCGTTGCTCCTGGAAGCAGAAGTAAAACACACTTTATTTCTGCTTCCGAGGGGGCTGGATCCGGCCCATTGGCCATAGTGACTGGCCCCATGAACTACATGACCAGCCCGCAGTCTGAAAAGTTTGGGCACCCCTGTCCTAGTGTTGGGGGGGGACGGGACACAGAGCACCTTCATCTAAGGGCGAGGAAGGCTGTAGTAGAGCCATACCTGCCCCCTCCATTTCCCCAGGAGAAACTCATCCCTCTGCTATGGAAGGGAAAAGGGGGAGAAGAAAGAAACTACATTAGGAATAAAGTCTGAGAGTGAAACTTGGCCATTCCCGAGCGATCCGCCGTCTCTCGCTCTGCTCGTGCGAAGGGAGTGGAACGGGGTGGTGGTGGTGGTGGTGGTGGTGGTGTGAATGGTGGTGCGGTTGGGCGGAGTGGATCACATTATTTTCCATGACATGATGATGTTTTTGGAAAGGTGGCGGCGGCGAGGCCGAGGGAGGGGAGGGGAGGAATGTGGAGTTCGGGTGGGTGGCTGGGACGGGTGTCAACGCCAACACGTGCATCCGGAGCCGGAGCCGCCCGCGATCTTGAAGGTTTCAGAGTTGGCCGAGCAAGGTGTTGTCTTCTCGGGCCGATCCCCGCCTCGGCTCTCTGTTGGTTGCCTTGGGCAAACGTCCTGCGTGCTTGGTAAAGATCAAGGCCACCCTTACTCGGATGCCAGTCGTATCCGACTCTAGGGTTCAGTGCTCATCTCTGTTTCAAAGCCGAAGGGCCAGCGCTGCCTACTTCTGCAGACGTTTCCGTGGTCATGTGGTAGGCATGATTAGACACCGGAGCGCACGGACCGCTGTTGACCTTCCCACCGAAGTGGTCCCTATTTATCTACTTGCAATTTCTGTACATGTAGGAGAGGGTCTGGAGGGTCCGCCAGCCCCTCCCCTCGCGATCGGTGTATTTTCCAACTTCTCTCCCCCCCCTTCCACTCCCCAATTCCCTAAGTGAGCCTTCCCTTCCCAAGGGCGCCTTCGCCGCCTTCCTTCCTCCTCCTCCTGCCGCGTCTCTTGCGTCCGGAATGCACCTGTTTGCCCGCGTTTCGCTTGCGCTTCTTTCAGGGCGAGGAGGAACAGATCCTGGGCACACATGGATCAAAGCCTGTGAAATCGGAGCCGCCGCGACTAGTCCCGCGCCAAGCGCTGTGCCTTAGCCTGATACCTCCCTTGGAAGGAGGGGAAAAAATCGAGCGAGAGTAGGAAAAAACAACAAGGAAAACCTTGAGATCGAGAGAGCGGACCTCGGATCTTCAGCTGCAAATTGCTCTCTGTGGTTAGAAGGAAAGGCGTTTGCTCACAGGAATGGGCGCCCTGGGCAAAGAGAGAACGAGATTTCTTTCTTTCTTTCTTTCTTTCTTTCTTTCTTTCTTTCTTTCTTTCTTTCTTTCTTTCTTTCCTCCCTCCCTCCCTCCCTCCCTCCCTCCCTTGATCGGCCTTCATCCTCCTCATCCTCCTCTCCCCCCATCCCACCCTTTATCTCTCCCTTCTCCCTTCTGCATATCCCCTTTGCTGCTTTTAGTGAATCAGAAGACATTTTGGCTGGTTGCCTCTAAAGCACTTGCTAAAATCTGATCTCTTGCTTAGGCAGCAACAGCCGCCACCGCCTTCAAAAAAGCCTTGGGATGTTATTGGCATTTATACAGTTGGAACTCTCGGGCTTTCCAAAGCAATAAAATAAGGAAGAAGAAGTAAGGAGACAGAAAGTGAGTGAGAGAGAGAAAATACTTTCTGTACTTTCCTACGATTAGAACCATACTTTTATTTTAATGCTGATTATGCAACATTCTGTGCTCAAGAGATCTGACTCTTGAATTTGCTTTGGAGGGAAGAAGGGGGCACTTTTGCTCCCCCCCCTGCTCCTTTTGCTTCTCCCTTCCTAATTTCCTGCCCTCCAAAAGTGTAGGGTTACAACCCCATCTCTATAGTGGCCATGGTTCCATTAAAAGATGAAGATGGGAGTTGTAGTCAGGGAGGGGGATGGGCTTGGGCATGGCCACTGTTAGCATCATCTGAGCAAGGAGTGTTATAAGAAGGGCCACTGCCCCAGAAAACTTGCAAAGGTAACTTTTAACATAGTGAAGGAAATAACATGACAGCTGTCAAGGTAAAACAAGGGCAGAGTCTGTGCTCTGTCTAGTTTCTGGCAATTTGAGAATGAGTTATTGTTAAGTCACACAGTCGATACAGTCGATTCTGACCATTGTCCTCCAGGCACCTCTGTTCTCCACCATCCTCCTCAACTTGCCCAGCTCTGTGCCCATTGCGTCTACAGTACCATCGAGCCATCTCATCTTTGGTCGCCCCCTTCTTCTTTTGCCCTCCACCTTTCCCAGCATCAAGGCTTTCTCAAGTAAATCCTCTCTTCTCATTTGATGTCCAAAGTACTGTACTTCAACTTCATCTTTACTATTTGACCTTCTAAGAAGCAGTCGGGATTGATTTCTTCTAAGATTGACCTATTTGCTCTCCTCGCTGTCCAAGGAGTTCATTTTTTAAAAAATAATAAGAATTATACATCACAGTGGAGGGGGGCATCAGAATTTTGGGGACTGAGGTGGGGCATGGTCAAAAACAGGCTAGGAACCACTGGTCTAGTGTCAGGCTGCTTTCCTTCTTCATTTACTAAGGAGTAAATAACAACAAACTAAATGGTACATGTTTCTGACCAGGCAGGTACTGAATAATAGTCACAAACCTACTGCTCAGACCCTTGCATAGGTACTGAGGTAGCTGTGGCACTGAGTTTGATGGTACTCCATCCAAAATCAGTTAGTGCAGGATCACACACTTAGGGCATAATTTGAGGGATGGCTGAGGTCCATATCGTGAAGCTGGAATCTTCATGAAAAGCAAGAGCTTTAAAGAGGAACTGATTTGTTAGATTGATCGATTGACCGACCGATCAATCAATCAATCAACAATATGTGTGAGATTACTTTCTCTTCCTACCTTTCCTCTGATCTTTATTCTGTAGGTCTTTCAGTGGCATAATGTGTAAACATAACATGTAATATTCTACAAAGTTCAAACAGCCGATTAGTCACATTCAGTGGGCCTCTCAAATCAGCGGGCATAGTATTAATGGAATAATGAAAAGGTGCAAATGCTGGAAGTTTTTGTTGGCCCCATTGCAATTTGACCTGTCTGGGCTGATCTGGACTGGATTATATATTTGGAGCCTGAATGGGAGAGAGAGGAGGATTATAGTGATTAGTTTGGATAGGAGTTAGCCTTTGGTGACCTGACATTAATTTTAAACATTGTTTAAGCTGACTATTTATTTAGGATAAAGGAAATGGTTGTTTTTGCTTTAAAGCTCTTCTTGCTGTATGTCCTCAAAGCCTGTTTCCACCAAATTGTACAACCAGGATAATGTCAAGGGTTTTAGTTCACTGACTGCATCTTACTTCGTGGTTTATTGCCCAGTAGTTAAACTTTCTTTTCTACCACATCAAAAGTTTTGGCACCCGAAGTTCATTTTGATATATGTTATGGCTAAGATTATTCAGTTTTAACCCACAGACTGCCCTGCCTATTTTGACATAATAATCTCACACAATCAAATTACAAAAGGACCCAATCCACTAGGAATCCCTCCCCTTTGGATGCCATAACCAAAATCAATAGGAAATGGGTAAGAATATAATGGATTTGGATCTGGTAATTACTGTCTACTCTACACAGTAAACCTCGCATAAAGAGCACCTCGCTTAGAGACTAACTTGCTTAAAGAGCAGAATTTTATCTGAATGGTCGCCTCACTTAATAACTAAAAACAACCAAAAACTTGCTTAACAACTAAATTGGGGTTTGGAATCCCCCCCCACCAGAAGTCACAATTGGTCACTTCCAATGGTGTTTCGCTTAAAGAGCAAACTCACTTAAAGAGCAATCCTGTGGAACACATTATGCTCTTTAAGTGAGGTACCACTGTATTTCCCCTTTCTTTTTCCTTTTCTTTTGAAATGGAAAAACTTGGCTCTGTTTTGTTTACAGGCAAATCAGAACATAAAGAACACAGCTGGATCAGACTAAATGTCCTGCTAGTTCAGTTCCTAAAATTGGGAACATGGATAGGTGGTAAATTGTAATGAAATGGTTAGGCCTAATTTAACTTTGCTTATTTGTGAAGGAAAGTGGCATCTCACTTCATCCTACAGCTAAAACTTAGGAAAAGTTCTTTTGGAAGAACAGCTATTTGGACTATTTGTAGTCCAAAAACCAACTCTTTCAAACTTTGCCCACCACACTTTGAGCACTGAGCTACCCCAGAATCTTCTTTCTGGCTGTGACCAACCCAGTGTTCCTAGAAAGCTTGCAGGCCAAGAGCATGGCAAAAATAGCTGGCAGTGATTATGTGGTAGTCATTAATGTTGTGTGGATTTCAGCCGCCCAGGGCTGAAGCCAAATTTGCTGCCCCCTGGTGGATGCTGGTGCCTGCTCACACTAGGGCTTCTGGGAATTGTAGGCCAAGAACACACATAGCCCAAAAAGCGCTGCCCGGGGCCAGCCGCTGCCCGGGGCCAGCCACTCCCCCTACACCCCCGTACACGACTCCATTGGTGGTAGTATTTCTGCTGTATGGCAGTCCTTGTGGGGCTGGCTTGCTGTGATAATAGCAACATAATTGCAAATGGGTCTCTGATTAGCTCCATGATCAATAGCTGGAGAGAAGGATTCAGCCCAGGATCTAACTTCTTCACAGGACTAGAATAGCTAAATCTTAAGAATCCTGTGAGTGAGCTTTCCTTCATTCACACTTTGGCAAGGTTAGGAAGGTTTTAAGAAGAGGGCACGTGTCATAGTGGTTCTCAGGAATATCAGGGGAATCTAACTGAGTGTTGCTTGACACAGGACATATACTGCTTGACACAGGACATAGGAAACTACCTTATACTGTACTGTAATGAGTAAGGCCCATGGTCCAACCAGCCTAGTATTCATACTGTGGCTGGCAATGGATTTCTCTTAAGTTTCAGGCAGGATTTTCCCCAAAAACTCTGGCCATCCTACTCAACTCTCACCTGAGTACCAATTTGGCACAACCCTACTTAGTTTCATGAATCATACGGGACAGAGCATGCTCAGAGTAGCATGTTATTAAGAGAATCCCTTCCCCAATAAGGAGCCTTCCATATCTGTTTGATAGCAGTGCTCAGCAATCCTGCTTAGCATTCCAGCTGGTTTATGGGAGTGTTCTAGAACACAGTAATGGGCTGGGGAATATGATAGCTAGGAGAGTCTGGCTAGAAGTGGAAGATGTGGGTTCAAATTCCTACTTAGCCAATCAAGTAACCTTGGCCAGTTGTTATTTATTAGATTAACCTACCTCATAGGATTCTTGTGATGTTAAAAGGTGTGTGGATATAGGTATACAGTTGTACCTCGCTTAAAGAGCAAAATGCGAGTTTGCTCTTTAGGCAAAACACCATTGTAAGTGACCAGTTGTTGGGGGGGGGGGGAATTGTGAACCCTGATTTATTTGTCAAGCGAGTTTTTAGTTGTTTTTATTTGTTAAGGGAAGCAAACATTTAGAGAAAATTCTGCTCTTTAAGTGAGTTACTCTTTAAGCGAGGCACTCTTTATGTGAGGTTTGACTGTACATGCATGCATATTTAGAGATTCTTGTATACTACTGTGAGCCACATGGTAGTTCATCAAATGCAATTAATGAAAAATTAATTAATCAGTGGGAGCAAAGACAGCATTAACCACAAGTACAGTGTTTCATTGTAACTCATGATAATAAGGAATTGGACTGAATTTTCTTCCAATTGGGCTGAAAACACAGTAAAACCCCGATTTATATAAAAAGTCAATTCCATAGGCTTTTACGTAAATTGGTTTTTCATGTTACTCAAAGCAAACCCATAGGAAAAATGACTTTTTACATGAATCGAAGCAAACCCATAGGAAATTGCATTATGTAAATTGGGACATTTATTAAAATTGGGACATGGTTTTAGCACAAAATCATTATGTAAGTCGAATTTTATGTAACTCAAGGCATATGTATGTCGGGGTTTTACTGAACTTTTAAGATAGGAGACCTACAATTAACTTTATTTGTTATACTGCCCAAATGAGGAATGGCATCGAGACTGTTAATCTATTCCTATCTCCACACTAATGTTGTTGGTTTAGTAGTCTTAGAGCATATGGTGAGTTCTGGTTGCCTAACGTTACCCAGCTCAAAATGTGACCTGATATGCTCCTAGATCTGTGGTAGAGTTCTGTTCATAACTATCCTACGTGGTTGTTGGCTGTGCTGAACATTTAAGGTTTAGGATGGTTTTATGACAAAAGTTCACCACCACATTCTCTTCCATACCTTCTTAGAGCATGCATGATACCATTAATGTTATGGAAGTACAGTACTTCAACATGTGGTTTGGAGGTGTGGCAGGTATTTTGCCACCAGAGCTTGAGGCATGAGGTGAAATGAAGCAGGAGCCATCTACCAGAAGGACACACTCTGCCAGTGAGTGGGATTTACCCTCTCTTCTGCAGCACCCATGTGCTCCCTTACCTAAGTCAGGAGCAAGAGGATTCTTTAGAACAGATAGAGGGGATGTAGGAGATGCAAAGGCAGAGAGAGAGAGAGAGAGACAGAGGATGTTCAATGGGACTCATAACTTGTTGTTCTCTGACATATTGCAGAATAAGAGGGGACTATGAACTCTGGTGGTCCAACAGTCAGGGTTTGATTTTAATTTGTTTTCTGCTGGCTGAAGCTATTGGGTGAGCCAAGTACAAAATTATAATTAGATTGCCAATATCTTTCATTTTTTTTGTTAGGAAAATTTAAACAAACTGGACTTTTTTCTAAACATCAATTTGATTAATAATGCCGCCACCAATAATAATAATAATAATAATAATAATAATAATAATAATAATAATAATAATAATAATAATAATAATAATAATAATGATGATGATGATGATGATGATGATGATGATGATGATGATGATGATGATGATGATGATGATGATGTAGCCGAGGAAATGCTCAAAAGGCTTAGAGGACAGAAAAAGTCCAAAGATGCCAGATGCAATGTGTGTATCATTATTTCTGTTTGGAGATGGCTGTTCTAGGGAATAGAAATAGAAAACGGATAGAGATTTATCCTGGACAGAAAATGCTTTTCTCTTCTGTGTGTCTGTCTGTAGGTTTATATGATTTTCCTCTATGAGATTGTCTTGAATCAGTAGGTGGAGAGGAAGCCAGTGATTTTGATGTGTGTGGGTGATGAGGAGGAAATTTGTTTGGCAACATGATTGAAGCTAGTGCAGCTTTATGAATGGATCAGTCAGAAAAACAACCTGAGATACTTGTCAGCCCTGATGTGGTGTTTGCTTGCCTATGCAGGGACATATAGGCCTCAGTGAGTATGGGCTGCACAGCCTTTAACTTTTCTGCACCCCACGACAGTTCTTGTTATACTTGCGCAAGTGAATTGGGATTTTGGTAAGCTGTAGCCATGATAACTATGATTTAGTTTGTCTGAACAGCTGCATATTGGGCAGAGCAAAGAGTAAGAGGGAGCAAAGATCAATTTGTGTTCCTACAGCTCAGGGGATGTCTGCACATGGGGGGTGGGGGGTGGGTGAGCCAAAAAGGCCTCATTCAATAAAGCAATTCCAATAATGAATGTTTGCAAGAGAGGAGCATTGTTTCCAGAGAGACACAGCAAGAGTCTAATCAGTTTCAGTAAACTCTGTTTGATCAATTAATGGAACCTTCATTAATTATGGGATATGTGTGAACTTTGAGGGGGCAGCTGTATTAGCGATGGGTGATTGATGCCTCTCAAGATGCTGTTGGATTGTAGTTTTCATTATTTCTCACCATTCCCCATGCTGGCTAGGTCTGATGGATGTTTCAGGCCAGTATCCGGAAGGTGGCAATTTGGTTGCCCATTGCCATTTTACATGGTTTGTGAGCACAGGTGATTTTTGCTTTTCCTGAAGATGTTCCTGATCTACAAAGATAGATGGGATGAATGGCTAGAATTTCTACCTGTAGCATGACAAGGGACTAACTCTCTCTTTGTGTATGCATATATGTGCCATGTGTGTGTGTGTGTGTGTGTGTGTGTGTGTGTGTGTGTGTGTGTGTGTGTGTGTGTGTGTGTGTGTGTGTGTGTGTGTGTGTGTGTGTGTGTGTGTGTGTGTGTGTGTGACACAGGCAGATCTTGTCCATTATATCGGCATTTTAATAGCATTTCAAAGAGCAGCTTTGTGTTTCACTCTTGCTCAAAAGCCAGTCATATCTGACTCTAGGGTTCAGTGCTCATCTATATTTATAGCCAAAGAGCCATTGCTGTCTGTGTCTGCAAATGTTTCTATGGACATGTGGCAGGCATGCCTAGACACCAGAATGCATGGAATGCCTTTTACCTTCCCACTGAAGTGGTCCCTATTTATATACTTGCAATTTCTTGCTTTCGAACTGCTAGGTTGGTAGGAGCTGGGAGAGAGACAAGTACTGTACAAAACAGTAAAATCAAAGCACAGAAGGAGCAAAAGTAAACTTAAAACAACCTTTAAAAAGAACCTACTCAACAAAATTTGATAATACAACTTTTTTCATGTCACAAACCACTATTAAACAATCTAATACTGTATATACAGGACTGTGGAAATGTCTTAGGCCATCACTGGTTTGGAGAAAATTCAGTGAGTTAAAATGGGTTTGGGGAATAATAACTCAGCCCCCGAGCCATCTAAACACACCATAATTGGAGAGAGTCTTCTTCTGCCTCTTCTCTCAATCCTCTCCATGTTTGATGATGTTTGGAATGAGGGTGTCTGAGTTATGGGCCCCCAAACAGCTTATTGAATTTCCCCCAAACCAGTCAGTGGTGGCCTAAGATTTTTGCACTATACTGTATGTATATTACCCAAGCACTATATAAACTAATGTAGACCATTTGTAGTAGATTCTTAAAAAAAAAAAGAAAAAAAAAAGAATCCCACAGGGCTTTTTCAATTGACTGAATTAGAGAAGAGACAGTCTTGGACAATGTCTTCTTATATCTAGAAAATTAGATTTAGAAAGTTGGAAAATACTCTAGAAGTCTAGAGCAGTGTTTCCCAACCTTTGGTTTTTGGACTTCAATACCCAGAAGGCTAAGCCAATCCCCCAAAGCACTGATCAGTCAATGTACTAATTTAAGGTTTTGGGAATTGAAGTCCCATTGTGGGGTGTGGCCCCCACATTGGGAACCACTGCTCTAGAGATAATAAGGAGAGGGAGGGAGAGATGGAGTTTGTTTAAAATAAAATAAAATAAAATGTCTCCCTTCAACTACCAGTGGAGAGTCTTCTGATCGGAACTGCTCAGGGACATCCTCCCATCAGCAGATTAAACACTTTAGAATTAACCTGGTGCATATCTTAGAAGAGATATGTAATGAACACATGCAAAGGTGTCATAAAATAGCAATTTGCTGTTGCAGGAGATGGTAGCTACATTATTAAGTTAGCAGTTGAAATGCCATGTACAGCACTTGAAATCCTCTGGAGATCAGAGATTGCTGCTGAGATGCTCATTCCACACCTTCCATAATGTTGCCCAGCATTCCTGGAAGGCATCACCAGCTAGGAGAAGGGCGGGCTGGAATTTGGTGGCAGAGGATAAAATGGTTAGATAGCATTGTTGATGCAATGGGCACAAAGCTGAGTGGGCTGAGTAGAATAGTGAAGGATAGGGGTGCCTGGCGTGTGGTGGTCCATGGGGTTGCGAAGGGTCAGAATCAACTGTGCGACTGAACAACAAAATCTCTCAACTTTGACATAAGCAATCTCTTTGACCCAAAGTTTACTGAATGTTTCTCCCTTAAAACTAAAAGAAGTGCTAGAAACCATTTCCTCCCTGCCACGCAAAGAAAAACAACAACAACACACAAGAAGCTAGCCTACCTTTCTCTCTGTGTGTAGCAAATCTGTAGCACTTTATCAGTGTCATCTTAAAAAAAAAGTTATTTGCACTTAACAGACACGTGGTACAGAAAGGCAAAGAGACCTGGCAGCCCCTTTGCTATTCCTTTGCTTAACCTTCAAGGCATTTGAGATTACTTTTAGGTACAAAAGGAAGCATTGACAGGGAAATACATGCAAAATATATCCTGCATCCAGTTTGGCCTCTTGGTGGAAAAAGAAATGACCTGTGATCCCATTTGGCAGGACCATAGTCATATATTCCAGAGTTTAGGCTGGCCATTGAAATCAGATGCCGGGGCTGAATTAGGCTAGACAGGACTAGTTCTCATGCACATTGGAAAGGAAGGTAAGCCCCATGAACTCAGTTGATTTTACTTCTTACTGGGCATGTAGAAATTCCTCTTAGCTATGTGAATTACTTTTGAACACCAAGCGGCATGTTGTTAAATAGCTGTCACCTTTACCAATGGCAGGTGCTATGCCTTTTACGGCTGGTTGAATTTCAGGAAATGAAACTTCTCCTATTCTGGCACTTTTTTCTCTATGTACCACGTGTCTGTTAAGTGCAAATAACTTTTTAAAAAGATGGCGCTGATAAAGTGTTACAGATTTTGTAGTCTTGATCCCCCAGATGTCCTGACTGGCCATTCTCCCCATTACCCCCAGGGTTATATGCCTGAACACGCTCCCTTTTCTTATGTAAATAAGCTCTCCCTGCATTTCTACATTGGGAGACAGATCAGGCTAGAATTTCTCCTGTTCCATTAGAAAGAAGTTTTGATATTTGTCAAATTGGCACAACTGTTTACATATACCGTATATACTCAACTATAAATCATCCGGAATATAAATCAAGTTACCTAATTTGGACCTCTAAAACTAGGAAAATAGATTGACCTGAATATAAACTGGGGGTGGAAAATGCAGCAGCTGCTAGTCCATTTAAATAATTAAAATACATGAAAATACGGTAAAATCAATTTATTCAGACATTTGTGTGGGTATGTTTTTGAGGTTTTTAGGGTAGTGTTAGTGCTTTTTTAAAAAAATATGTTTGAATTTGCATCACTGCAGTTTTGTGACCCTTGGGGTTGTTGACCTGAGCATAAGTCGAGTCCCTTTTTTGGATCTCATTTTGGGGGCTATAAAACCAGAGTTATGTTCAAGTATAAGTTGAATTTCCTCTGGTTGAATTTCAGGAAATTAAACTTCCCCCATTCTGGCACTTCTGTCTCTCTGTACCATGTGTCTGTTAAGTGCAAATAACTTTTTAAAAAGATGGCACTGATAAAGTGTTACATATTTTGTAGCTCTTGACCCCCCAGATATCCTGACTGGCCATTCTCCCCTGGACAGCGAGGAGAACAAATAGGTCAATCTTAGAAGAAATCAATCCTGACTGCTCCTTAGAAGGTCAAATAGTAAAGATGAAGTTAAAGTACTTTGGACATCAAATGAGAAGAGAAGATACACTTGAGAAAGCCTTGATGCTTGGAAAGGTTGAGGGCAAAAGAAGAAGGGGGCGGCCAAAAATGAGATGGCTAGATGGTATTGTAGACGCAATGGGCACAGAGCCAGGCAGGTTGAGGAGGAGGGTGGAGGACAGAATTGCCTGGCAGACAGTGGTCCATGGGTCGCAAAGGGTCGGAATCGACTGTGCGACTGAACAACAACAAATACTCAAATATATACAGTACAGTATATGGTCTTTTGCTACAAAATTAATCTATGGGGGATAGTATTTTTATGTCTCTGAGGTAGCACAATCAGTGTTACTTTCCACAAAAGCCAGGCCTGTATAATTTTACACATTTGCAAAAGTTGCACACACAGAATTTTAGTTATATTTAGAGCAGAGCCACTGAACAAATGACCACTCTAGCCTAATTTAGGCTACTCTAAGGATGGCTCCAACATAAATATATATATGTGTGTGAATGTGTTTGTTGTATCATTTTGCAGTGCTGAAGAAAATGGACTCAGAGGAGTGACCATTCATTTGTGTATAGCCTATCGTATTACAGAATCACAAACTGATAAACCTGAGCTGAGATTATGCTTCTGCCCTAGCCAGAATAAAGCTTTGGTCCTAGCCATAGTAAGTTTGTTTCAAAGGATTTGAATGAGGGAAGAGTGATCATGTTGCAAAGGACACAAAGTCTTGATAGAGGAGCAATGGAGGAAGGGTAAGCAATGATCAAAGTCTTTAATCGTATGTGGATGTAAATGTGAATGGAGGAACATTCTGCTGAAATCTGCTGGTAACTTCACTCATTCAGCATCTACCTAAGAAGACTCTGTGGATCATGTAACATAAAGGCTTGTTATCATCTGAATATTCCAGGGAAGCAAATGCTTAATAGAGGAAGTTATTGCTATAGCTATGCAACCATACTTAGGATTGATCTTGAATGTTTGGTAGAGCGACTCAGTAGGAGGCAGCTCTTTATGTTGTAAAAGTATCTTCAAGATATGTTCAAGAGCAAAAGCATAGAATTGAATTGATGCCCCTAGATCCATGATGGAGAACCTTGGCACTCCAGATGTTCTTGGACTTCAATTCCCAGAGGCCCAAGCCCCCATGAATCCACATGAATGGGTTTGCTGTGATTCATCCAGCCTGCACCGCACCACCCTCGTCGCTCCTGGAAGTAGAAGTAAAATGCGGCCAATACAGGCATGTTTTACTTCCGCTTCCAGGAGTGACGAGGGCGGTGCAGCGTGGGCTGGATAAATCAGAGCAAACCCATTCGTGTGGATTCATGGGGGCTTGGGCTAATGGGAATTGAAGTCTGAGAACATCTGGAGTGCCAAGGTTCACCATCATGGATCTAGATGCAGGTGCAACAAGAGAGGCTGTGTAGGAGACACATCCAATATTCCTCAAATATAGACTTGGAGCTGCTCCTTCCCACCTCTTCTAGCAAAATACCTCACCATTTACTGATGTACTGTTGAACTGATGCATCGTTTGAGTGATGATTTCTAAAATGTAAAAATAATAATAATAGTACTGTATTTCGCGTCTGCAGATGACATGAGGAACTGTTCAGTTAATGACAGTGTCAGTTCCCATTCAGACAGGAGGAACACACCAAATGGCACACCACTTCTACCCCAAACAAGTACCAATGCTTTTCTGGTCACTCCAGCTGATTAGTCTGGACATGTCCTAAGTTGCAGTTAAAGTAGGCCCATTTCAATCATTGGCACTTCTGGAGGAGTTGAATAACTACATCTGCATTGATTCAGTGGGCCTATTTTAGTGTGATTTACTATGTTAAACAATGGGATTTTGGCCCATTTCTATGGAGATTTCTGTCAGCAATTATGGCAATTCGCTTTGAAAAGTTGTGCTGTTTGTATAACTGTAAGACAATATTTCAACCACTATCTAAAAGAGACAAGGGATGGGGTTGCTTGACATCCTCTAGGAGAAAATGCAATATTTTTAGTGCTACTGCAAACAAAGAAGTCCCTCTTCTAGGTACAGTACCTGCAAACCAGATCCTAGGTAATAATGGATCAGAGATGAGACCTCTGCATTATACCCCTTGTTAGGAACTTTAAAACTACAGCTTTGTGTAGCACAACTTTCATAAATGTCTACTCAAAAGTAAGCTTGATATATTTTTTCCTGAGTGAAACTTCAATTCAATTTTTGAAGTCATTGAGTGAAACTTAATCTAGACAAGAGTCTCTAAAACCACAAATCTGAATGATGAGCAAGTTCAAGTTGTAAATTAGAAAACAGAAAATGGGCCAAGTCACTAATCTCAGGTGTTTACTTTTTAAACGTTTGAGACATGGAAAGGCTTGGTAAAAGGTAAAGCTTGGGCAATCCTATTTCTATTTAATCCTCCACTATCAACCAAAGATCAGGCAAGTTCAGACCTGCAGCTAGCATTTCATATTTTCTTGGATAACAAATTTAAATGTACTGTTTTAGATCAAACAAGACAGTTTGGAGTTTTGGAAAATCTTAGGAAATGGCAGGCAAAATGTGGCTCTGGGACTCTATGTATCCTCAAGGCTGTTTCCATGGGTGCCCTCAAAACATTCTGGGGGTTTAACAATCAACTGGGGTAAAAAAAAAAATCTCCCCAACCACTTAAGTAACCCTAAAACCATGATGGCAAACCTTGGCGTTCCAGCTGTTCTTGGACTTCAATTGCCAAAAGCCCAAGTTAGCACTCCTGTTGATTGGGGCTTTTGGGAATTGAAGTTCAAGAACAGTTGGAGTATGAAGATTCACCATCACTGCCCTAAACCTATAAAAATGAAATGAGGCTTGGACTTCTTCCAACATTTTGTTTTGATTTTTTCAATGCTTTGCTCATTTAAGGGGTGTGTCTCCCCCCCCCCCCATGTGTCATGGTGGTAAAAAATTGGCTCCCTGTGGCCTTTGAGAAGCCCACCTTTACTGAGAAGTCTATCATTTTAGAATATGCACTCTGGCATGTAGAGGTTAAACAAAAGATGTGACATTGTCTTATGATTCTGCCCCTTGCCCTCTTTTAAAACAGCAACTGATTCCATGCAGGTGGTGGAATTAAGATTATTACCAGTTTCTGAGAGTATGACTTATCTCTTTTCTTCTTTCTCATCTATGAGACCTACCCATTTCACCTGAAGAACATCTTTCTTGGTTGTGTCTGCAAGGGGATCCAATAAAATATAAGACACCACTATTGAAAGAGGAAATTTGAGATTAGTGGCCTGTTTGCAAGCATCCATAAGTAAAGGTAACCGTTGCTCAAAAGCCAGTCGTATCCACCTCTAGGGTTCAATCCTTGTCTCTGTTTATAACCAAAGAGCCAGCACCGTCTGCATCTGCAGATGCTTCTGTGGACATGTGGCACGCATGCCTAGACACTGGAGTGCATGGAATGCTGTTTACCTTCCCATCGAAGTGGTACTTATTTGTCTTCTTGCAATTTCTTGCTTTCAAACTGCTAGGTTGGCAGCAGCTGGGACAGAGACAGGAGCTCACTCTGTCATGGAGTACTCAGGTATCAAACTCTGACCTTCCAGTTTTCAAGTTCAGTGTCTTCACCACTTGAGCCACCACAGTCCCTTGAATCTATCCATGGCTAATGCTAAACGTGAATGTTGCTTCCTTCCTCTGTGTCTGCTCCCTCATTGCCAGATGCTAACCTGTTACTTCTCCAGTACCTGAAGACATTTCTTCTGTATCTGAAGTTCCACAATGCACAAGAACAGAACAACTTGTTCCCACCCCATCAGAAGAAAATGCTACAAATCAGAGATATCTCCCCACCCCAATTTACACAATTCTTTGCATCCATTAAACTGTATTTTTGTGGCATATGTTTTCCCCCTCAGAAGTAACATTCTGAATCTACCAGAAGTTAAATTCTTGTAGTATTCACTGAATTTGATGAGACTAAAATGTGATTACACTGGAAACTTGATTTGATTTGCAGTTGCCATTACATTTGAAATTGCAGTCAGTGCTCACACGGGGCTGTGGATCGATGTGGGAATTCACTATTCATAGTGGATGTGATTCCAGCCCTCACCACTCCTTCTTTCCTTCCTTCTTCTGGTCCTGCCTCTGCCCATCCTTTCTTCCTCTGGTCCTGCCTCTGCTGACCCTTTTATGGTTTGCTGTCTTACCAGTTTTGTGTCTGGAGTTAAAGAAAACAGTCTTAGAGCCAATCTAATTAAAACCACAAAAGGGAACCTCCTTGGAGTTCCTATTAATACAGTTTGGGCTTTGAAATGTGTGTGTGCTAAAATTAATCCTGAACATTGTGCCCCAAATGCCTATGTTACTGAAGCACTCCCTACAGACACCCACCTGTCTTGGCAAGAGCGATTGTATAGAGAAAAGCCTGTCCAAATCATTCTGGTTTGAAAAAGCAGAAGCCTCTCAGTAGCAGAGGAAAAAAAAGCTTTGTTGGGATCAAAAAGGGTTGGATGAATTAGATTCAGCCTCTGTGTCATATAAACAATAAAAATTAAATTGAATTCACCTTTTTAAATAGTGGAGCAAATCCTGTGGTATTTGATGGTGTAGTCAAGCTCTCACTGTACTTCACAAAATCTTTTGTATAGTGGAACCTCGGTTAATATAATTAATGTGTTCTCCGGGACATTTCTTACAGTGAGAATTACTTTAACTGAATTTCCCATAGGAATGCATTAAATGTAATTTCTCCTAGGAATGCATTGAAAACCTAAACACTTTAACTAAAATGCAGTTTCCCATAGGAATGCATTGAAAACTAATTAATCTGTTCCAAAAAAATTCCATAAACTGAGCCTCTATTTTCAATGGATTTTCTTTTGTTATGCAATTTTTATGTTAACCAAGCTGTTTGTTAACTGAGGTTCCACTGTAGTTATTATGGTACTAGAATCTGTCTATTATTTTTCCTCCAACAGATGAATACAGCTTGATTCATTGAATAAATGAAGCAAATAGAATTGTTTAAGAGTAATAATGCAGGGAAGATTATTCTGTAAACATGCAGTTCTTGCAATACAGGAGGCTGCTACAGGGTGATCAAGTGCCCCCCCCCCCATGTGGGTAGTCACAAATCTCCATGAAATGTATCATGTCAAATTTTATTAATGTTCTTTCTCTGTGTGTGGCATGGAAGCTTGAACCTTTCTTTTTGAGATCAAGAGTTATCCATGGATTTGTTTTGCTATGTTTTCCGATCTGATTCTTAATTTGTCCATTTAGTTTAATTTTCTGGTCTTCTGTATGGGCATGCCTGAGACATTGGTGGTGAAATATTCAGAGAAGCACTGTGGTCTTGCAAAAGAACATTTGAATGTGGGAAAGAAAGAAATACGGCTCTCATAATAGAAGCAAGAGTAGGATTTGCTCCTAGAAATCCTGAAAAACTAGGAGTCTCCTTCTTGAAAAAGGAAGAAAAGTATGCAGCCCCCACTCTCACCCAGACTCTGACCAGTGGAAGGAACTTTCACAAAGAAAAATACTCAGACCATGACAGCCTAAGCCGAGGCCTTCCTCTTTTCTTTTATGCCGCTCTCCATCTTAAGGTGATGCCATTGAATGCCAATAAGGAAGTAGTTGGGCGGCCTCAGACAGCCTGTAATTTCTTTAGATATCCAATCTCCTGCATATGTGGGGGGGGGGGGAGGAAGGGGGGAGGAAGGGGAGGGAGAGACCGCCAGGTAGGCTTATAGCCAACATGCCTTTGGTTTGCACCTGGTCCTCTAAGCATCATGACAATGTTTATCATGCATGTGTTTACAGGGGAACAAGCAGAGGCACAATAGGTCTTTGCAGGGATGGGGTGTTCGGTTGCCTGCAGTACAAGCAAAGTTCAACCTGAAAGAAAGGGATCCTAGCCTTTAAGCTTTAGCTAGCCTTCTTGAGACAGGGAGCGGGTGGGTGGCCAGGACGTTCAGAAGGGCCCCCCCCCCCTCCCCAATCAACTACAAAAGAAAGCTGGGAGATGAAGGCTCTTTGACTAGCCAAGATCTGACTTAGCAGCTTTTTCTTAGGACCTGGAAAGTACCCATCATTTTATTCATATTGCCATTAAAGCATAAGAATCTAAGCACTGTCAAACAAGGTGTTCCAGTGATTCAAAAGACATATTTGTTCATGTTAATAAACTTAATTCAGACGACTGTAGTTTTCACTTCTCTGTTTCCACATTTCTGTTTCTTGTAATGTGAGGTACACATGCGTGCACACACAGTTGTGAACGACTACCTGGATGTTTCAGGAAATGTATTATACTAGTTTCTTACCGTGATATTTGTAGCTATCCACCCATTCATCATGAAATGTTTGCTTTCAGACTGGTTAAACCAAGCCACAGTTAGGCAAGTCATGTTGTGTCTTAGTCTAAAGCTACTTCATGTGCTGATCATGGGAAGGCAGTCAAGAGGCTTTACATGAACAGATGCACCATTTCCAAGATTTATCTTTTAATTTGATAACGCTATCCTGAATGTAGTCATTTTGTTGTTGTTGTTCAGCTGCACAGTCGATTACAACCCTTTGTGACCCCATGGACCATTGCCCGCCAGGCACCACTGTCCTCCACCATCTTCCTTAATCCACCCAGCTCTGTGCTCATTGTGTCTACAATACCATCTAGCCATCTCATTTTCTGCTGTCCCCTTCTTCTTTTGCCCTCCCCCTTTCCTAACATCAAGGCTTTCTCAAGTGAATCCTCTCTTCTCATTTGATGTCCAAAGTACTTTAGCTTCAACTTTACTATTTGACCTTATAAGGAGCAGTCAGGGTTGATTTCTTCTAAGATCAACCTATTTGTTCTCCTCACTGTCCAGGGTAGTCATTACAAAGTGCTAAATTCATGTCAATTTGCACTTCAACATGTAATTAATTTGCATCAGACCCAAGGATGACTATGTCTGGCTGCAGCATATGTGCTATGATTGTTGACAATAAGAAAGCCAAGTTGACTCCTATTTGGCTTGTGCTCAGCCCAGAGCTCCCACTTCTTCTTTCTAATATGAAAAACATGATGTGGGAATAGAACACCTCTTTGTAAGCATTGCTTTGTGCTTTACAGGGCTGCAGCCTACCGCTAAAGAATGGGGAAAATTGAAAAGTTTGCTGGACTGGGGAGCCCTGCAACTATGATGGTTTTACAATGATCATGTTCGGCTCTGTATGGAAAAAAAAAGGCTCTGCTGCCTTTTTGTTGGCAGTATGCTATGCATTTCAGTAAGCTATTTTAGTTTCTGGCATTGACAGTAACCATATTAAAGAAAAACATCTGATCTCCTTGTGGCACCTTAAAGAATAATGGGCTTTATTTGGCATAAGCTTTCTTGGACTGCAGCTGACTTCATTGGATGCACTGGATGATATTAAATAAGCTGCTCCAAGTGCAGTATGAAGAGTATATTTCCATGCCTTCTATAAATAAGTAATCCATATGTAAACAACAGTATCATACACAAATATCCCAGTTAGCAAAGCATAGCCGGACACACTTAATAGCTGCAGCTAGGAATATTGTTTTGTGGTTGGATCATGTTTTGGTAATGGAAGGTTCCAGCTTCACTGTCCAGGATCTCCAACAAAAGAGATCAGGGAAGATCTCTGATTTGAATTCTTGGGAAGTCACTGTTCATCTGAGTAGATCAGTCCAGATTAGTAGGACTATAGCTCTTACTCCCCCTAGCTAACCTAATGAAATGCAGTGTGAACGTGGGATATGAAACAACACACTAACACATCTGGAAGGCATCTGGTGAGGAAGATGGGAGAAGATACTACTAGGCTATGAGGACCTCTGGTCTTGGATGTTGTTGCTGTTGTTGTTGTGGTGGTGGTGGTTGTGGTGGTGATGGTGCTATATCCAATTCTGAATACAGTAAAACCTTGGATAATGCGAAGACTTGGTTCCACAAGTCGTAGTGTTATCTGGTTTTTAATGTTATCCAATGCATGCATTGGATAACTTTAAAATCCTATGGGATGCATCGGATAACATTAAAACTCCATAGAGATACATTGTAACTGGCACAGACTTTAGCTAACATTATCCGATGCATCCCATAGGATTTTAACATTATGTGATTCAGTTTCCCCCCCAGATTGCTTAATGTTATGCAATTTTAGTGTTATCTGATGCATATATTATTCAAGGTATTACTGTACTGTATTAACAAGCCTCATGTTGATCAGCCATGAAGATTGTCCTGCGAATATACTGCAGTGGCCTTTCTTCTGCCTTCCCCATCACAGTGTGACACCAATACCACTGATCCAGCTTCATGAGTCACTTTCTGGTCCTGAGCCCTTTAGGAACACACAAGTCCTCCTCAGCCCAGGCCAGTATTGATGAAGCTGCTGCCCCCCCCTCAAGATGGATTCAAGTGGGATTTAATCTGTCTGGGGACCATCACCCTTCCTTGTGGACTTTGCCAAGGCTGCTAGTCCTTAGGGCTGTCAGGTTAGGTAACTGCCACCTGACACTCAGTGTTGAGTTGCTGACAGTATGGTCTACTCTATTACAATAGGAGGATAACCTGGCCAGACTTTGGTCTTGGGTATAAGATAACTTATTATGCCTTTCATTGTTCGTACATGCAGATCTTATGAATCTTTAAACAGGGAAGGAAGAAGGTGTGTGAAGCTGGTTGCTAAGCCATGGAGATTCTGATCTTTTGTCTCATCTCCTTCTTGATATGTTCTCTTGGGAAGGACATGTCTTTGTGGCAGAGCAACTAGGGGATCTCTATGCACAGGATTAGGAATTTTGTTGGGTCAGATTAGCCCTGAGAGCTAGAGGTTCTCTTCCCCTCATTTACAAGGTGAAGAAAGCTGTTATGTGTTTCAACCGTTACCTAGTCTTTCTTGGAACAGGAGTCAGGTGCACAATGGAGCATGTAGAGGCATGTTTCAGTGCTTGGGAAGGGCAGACAGTAGCCACATCCAAAGTGCTTTCTCTTGTACTGTATGCGTTTTAGAGCTAACATGGCCAAGAAGTTAAATGAGCTCATTGGGAAGTCATGGGTTGGAATAGGCTGTGCCATGAGGCAGTATTTCTTACAGAAGGAAAAGCACACATTGGCCTTCAACTAAGAAAAGAAAGGGCCCTGGCCCCAAATTTTAGCTTTGACATGAATTCTCAGCCAGACTTTGGAATGGAGTGCTTTCTTCGTGGATGTCTGTGAGCTTGGAGTCTTTCACTTGCCCTGTTGAACTAATGTGCAAGTATTTCCTGTTCTCAATATTCTGTTGTCTTCAAGCAGGGCTGCATAGCTGCTGGAGTCAGCAGGGCTGGAGCAAACTGTATGCCATTTTCTATGAGGCCTGGCCATGTGGGTGTCTATCTTCATCCTAACCATTTGTATGGAGTTATTATTAAAAATTTTTTTAGAGGGAGGCTCCATAGCAGCTGAATGGGCCTGCCTGCCCACATTGCTCAGCACGATGTCCGGTCTACTTAGTCACTGTGAAGGGCCAGTAAAGGCTTTTGAACAACTGACAGGTGTTACAGCCTGGCAGTTGTCCAGCACTAATTAACCATTTGGAAATTTTCTTCCCCCATAGTAACCATGTGGAATGTTTTCTTGAATATTGTAAATTCGAATGGATTAGGATATGCCAAATCTCTTCCCTGAGAGGGATTTGGAAACTGCGCCCAGTGATGCCTGCATCTCACTGGCTTTTGGAGGCTTGAAGGCGCTGGTATTTCACAGCAATTGTAAGACATTGTCCTCAGACTTGGATGGTGCCCCCATAAAAGTGTGAAGAGGCACAGTCTAGAAGCAAGATCACAAATATTGGAAAACATTAAAATAATTACCTCAAGGTGTCTTCCCTCAGCCTGTTATATTGATTTGAAACACTACCCCACTTCAGAAGTTGAGTAGAGCAAAGGTGAGGACAGGATAGGGCCCCAAACATCCCCGTGGCTTGCCACATTAGAGTTATTTGTACATTAAACACAACAATCTGAGCAGGTGCTTGTAAGCAGGCAGGTCCCCCCCCCCCCAGTAACTAGTTGCCTCTATGAGGCAGTTTCTAATACCAGGGCTGCTAGTTTTTATTTTTATTTTTTAATATTTGTTTCAATAGTGTACGTCACCTTGGGTCCTTTTGAAGGGAAAGCTGGGATATGTATGTATGTATGTATGTATGTATGTATGTATGTATGTATGTATGTATGTATGTATGTATGTATGTATGTATGTATGTATGTATGTATGTATATATGTATGTATGTATGTATGTATGTATGTAGGTAGGTAGGTAGGTAGGTAGGTAGGAAGGAAGGAAGGAAAGAAGGAAGGAAGGCAGGAAAGAAAGAAAGGAAGAAAGAAAGGAAGAAAGAAAGGAAGAAAACAGGCTTCCATAGTTTTCTAATTTGTTAATGCATATTTTTTAGAGGCAATTTTTTAAATGTTTAGCATAATTTTAACAAAGATATAGCATGACTCACTCAAGGTGAGCACTGTATTTTAATGGTCTGCTGTCCAGGTGCTGATTTGTAATTTGTAACTTCAAGGTTTCTACTTGGTCTCCTTTCTACTCTCTTTTCCTTGGGCTCCTTAGCCAGGATCCTATTTGGTTGCTCTGCCTGTACAGTGATGCATAATGAGATAGCCACCACGTTTTTGCACAAGTGGAAGCCCTGTAAGTGTACTTATATACTCTTAGTGATCTCTACTTGTGCAAGAGACTGAGCAGAACTATGCTAGGGAAGTGTAGCATTTTGGTACTATTCGGTTGGATTCTGGCCTTAATCTTTACACTAGACATGCACTGGGCAAGTATTGAAACAAAGAACAGTCATTTGTAAAGTAGGACACATGAACCGTCTAGACCAGGGGTGGGGAACCTGTGGTCTTGAAGGGAGCATGGGCTTCAGGGAATTGAATTCTAATTATACCTGGAGGCCCATGATTGAGAAACCCTGGCCAAGAGGAAACAGGCTAGTTCTTCACGTGTCCTGGAACTTCAATTCCCAGAAGCCTAAGCTCTCCTCAAAGCCACAGGTTCCCCACCCCTGGTCTAAACCCTTCTCCATTTGATATAAAATTGTTTTCAGCTGAATGTTTAAATTGGTAGATTAATAATCTCTGGCTTTCAGTGGCAGAAAGCATTAAAAACATACGTACTCATTAGATTGTATACTAGGATATTAGCTGGAAATGCATGCAAAACTAAAGAAAGCAGTTGCTCAAACTCTGCTTTCTCATTCTGTGTAATATTGAAAGGTACCGTAGTTCTAGAAGCAAAGGCTCTATGGAGGATAAGAAATTGAGAAGAAGTGAGCAACATGCAGTCTTCAAGATATTAGGGGCCCACCAGCTCCACTAACATTGCCAATGGCATCTGGAGAGCCAAAGATTGCTGAGCCCAAGTGTGAAGCACCAATATTATTAATACGGAGGCAGTTGAGATTAACATCACTGTGAAGGACAAGGTCTCCCTTGCTTGAAATCCAGTCATATCTGTCTCTAGGGTGCAGTGCTAATCTCCATTTACAGCCAAAGAGATATTTGCAGACATTTCTGTGGACATGTGGCAGGCATGCCTTGACACCAGAGTGCACAGAATGCTGTTTGCCTTCCCATCAAATTGGTCCCTATTTATCTACTTGCAATTTCTTGCTTTCAAACTGCCCTGTTGGCAGGAACTAGGACAGACAATCAGGCACGTGCTGGTATATTGGGCAATCGGGCTTTGTCCCACCCCGTTCTCACCTCTGGGGTGCCAATAATAATATTATTTAATCCGCCTGGCACACTGCACCCCAGATTAAACAATTTCTCCAAGCTCCCACCTTCAGCTTGGAGGAATGGTCTATTCCAAAGTGCCGGACGCTGGGCAGAGCTAGTGAGGGGGAGCACGGCCAAGCAGTTCCGGGGGTCACTGCTTACCTGCTCCAGCCACGCTGCACTCCAGACCAAAACATTGCCCCAAACTGAAGGAGGGAGCTTGGAGCAATGGTTTACTCCAAAGTGCTACATGCCAGGAGGAGCTAACAAGAAGCAGTGACCAAGCAGTTCCCGGGGCAGCCTTCTCTCCCATCTCCATGGCCACCGCCTCTCACTTGGGCTTTAGCAACTTTAGTAGTTGCTAAAACAGATATGATTGTTCAGTGGAAATGTGAGGATTAGCTGATTTTTATGTGTCAGGTCAATGCAGATTGCATCAATAGGCTAGTTAACAAATTTCATTAATTGTTATTCTTGGACTATCATTTACTATGTGAGATATAAAGTGAAAGAGCTGCCTTCGGGTGGCCTTACTCATGGAGTATAATGGAGTGCAGTACTATGTATTACCTAGCACAATTCAGTATTGATCACCTGTAAAATAAATTATGATTAATGCAGTACTGGTTTATGATCCTGTGGTCATGACCTTACTTCGATTGGCAAGACTTTATTTTAGGTGAGATCAGAATAATAAACAGCCCCACCATAATCAATAGATTGATAGCTCCCTGCTCTAATTGTTAGTCTACTCCACAGATTCTCAACCTGTGACCCGTGGGCCAGATGCATCATTTCATGTGGGCCCCCACTGCCTCCACCACACCAAGAAGTGTTGTGTGGTGGAAGAAGGGCAAAATGGCCATCCGTCCCCTGAAGATGTCTGAGGGAGCATGACCCAGCCCTTGGCTTAAAAAGGTTGAGAATTCCTGGTCTACCCATATGATTGATCTGCTTTTATATATATTTTATAAAATATTGTTGGATGTTGTTAGACTGCATTTGGGATTGGAAATGTTTTGGGTCACAAATATCCATGCATCACCGTCGTCGTCGTCGTCGTCGTCGTCGTCGTCGTCATCATCAATTGCTGCTATAATAATAATTTTGTGTCAGCAATTGTTCTGGGTTGAAAGAATATTTGCTGAAGAAACTCTGCTCAGGGGATACCCGAATGAGGCTCCTTTCATGTCCCCAAGATCTTTTCCCACCAAAGTGGTCCCTATTTATCTACTTGCAATTTCTTGCTTTCAATCCACTACATTGGCAGGAGCTGGGACAGAGATGAGCACTCATTCCATCATGCAATACTCAGGTCTTGAACTGCTGACTTGCCAGCCTTCCAGCTAACAAGGCAAGCTTCTTAACCACTGAGCCACTGCAGCCCCTAACACTACCGCCCTAACCTCTGCTAACCAGCAGTATAACTATTAATATACAGTACTCCTAATGGCTGGCTGGATAGCTCCATAATTTAGATATCTGGCTTGGGAGCCGGAAGCGGGGAGTTCAATTTGCCACTGTGCTTACTGTGAGAACAGCCAGCCTTTATAGTCATAGGTAAGCTGCACAGTCCCAAGATGCCCCCAAGAGAATGGAATGATAAGCCGCTTCTGTGTGTTCTCTATCTAGAAACCCTTGGGAAAGATTGCCATAAGTCAGAATTGACTTCTTGGTATATTATTATTATTATTATTATTATTATTATTATTATTATTATTATTATTATTATTATTATTATTATTATTATTATTATTATTATTATTATTATTATTATTATTATTATTATTATTATTATTATTATTATTATTATTATTATTATTATACTGTTCAGGCTAGCTGGGATATTCTGGCAACGGTAACCCAGTTGATTGTCATCTATGAGAGTTCTTGCTCCCACCTTCATTGTTTGCTGTGCTAGCTAATGATGATGAGATTTGCAGCCCAAGAATATCTGAAAGGTTGCAATTTATGCAGTTTGTCAATGTGTGTTCCATTGCAAAAATAAGTCATCCAAGTAAATCAACAAAACTGTTATGATGGCCAGTAGCAAAGAAGGACCAAGACCTCTAACTTTAATAGATGTGTCAACAGAGGTTTTTTTTTTGAGCTGTAGCTTTCTTGGTGCAACAAGCTACATTTGCTCAACAACTCTTGATTATGCAACTATTAAAGTTGGAGGTGCCAAATCCTCCTTTGCATTTGGTGGGGATGTGAATCTTGCATCCTTTTATTCTTGACGTAGAACAAAGGCAGGAAAAAGTTCCTCCACTTTGTACTGAGATTTCTTTGTGCCAGGTTCTCCTCCACCCCTTGCCCACTCAGGTCAAGGAATTTAGTGGAAGATCCTACAGAATGTCTCAAAACGTTTTGTGGTCATTTTTCTTCTGGAAGAAGATATCCGCCTGCATAAAATTATTATAATTCTTGCATAAAATGCCATCTTTCCTGTCCAAGATTCCCTGAAAAAGGAATTGAGCAGCAAAAATAATAATAATAAATTGGCAGTTTCTTTTGCAAAAGAATAGGTGAATTTTTAAAAAATAAAATAAAATAAACAGGAAAAATGAGTCTGAAGGCCTTGTTTTTACATTAAGTCGTGTTCGGGGATGCCTTAGCAAAGAATATCAGCGTGGCAAGGTTCAGAAAAATCACTGTTAATTTTTTAGATTTTTCTTGATATCCCTACAATTGGTTACCCAAGGGAGAAACCGTTAAGTGTCGTCACTTGTACTTAGGCCAAGGATTAGGCTAGTATTCTCTGCTCCAAGTGGTAGCAGCATTATTCCAAAATCTCAGGAAAAGAATCATTGCCACTTCGACCCCCCCCCCCAAAAAAAAAATAACTTCAACTAGAGAAAACAGAAGACTCAGTCCTATCAATGAGCAGAGTGAGGTAACTGCTGGAGGTCAGAGCGGGCCGGGTGGTTATACAAGTCTCCCTCCCAGGTCCTAAGAAAGAAACCCCTGGGTCCAGGGAGCTATGAAGACCCAGGGCCGTAGCCAGGGGATGGCCAGGGGGGATCAGCCAGTAGTGGGCTCAATTTTTTTTTACTACCACATTGTGGGCATGGTATGGTGGGCGTGGCCAGGGGGAAAGCCCTGCATTGCACCTGAATTAGGAATACTTTATTTCAAAATTTAGATGGGCGGGGCCAGCCAGAATTTCTGCTGCTGGTTCTGGCGAACTGATGGGAACCTGCTGATCCCACCACTCAGATCAGCCCCTCCAGAGCTAACAACCCCCCTCATAATATGATTCTTACAACTTTTCAAGATACTCTGGGCACACACCAACAGCCGGAGGCGAGGAAGAGAGAAATCTATTATTGATTTAGAAAAATGTATTATTTCTTTTGGTGCTGTGTTGTTTTGCTGATTGTAAGCTGCCCTGAGTCGCCATGGCGAGTGGGCGGCGATATAAATCTAAATGTCTCCGGGTGCAATTCAAGGTGCTGGTCATTACCTTTAAAGCCCTATATGGTAGTGGGCCAGGATACTTAAGAGACTGTGTCACCCCAAGAACATCTGTCCATCCCACCAGGGCGGATCGGAGAGGCTCTCTTATCATTCCATCGGCTAGAGAGGCGCATCTCTCTAGCACCAGAAGGAGGGCCTTTTCCGTGTCCACCCCGGCCCTTTGGAACCTCCTGCCAACTTAGTTACGTCTACAGACAGAGCTCCTGCCCTTTCGGAAGGGCCTAAAAACCTGGCTGGCAGGGCAGGTGTGGGGCTCCAGGAATGTGGGGTCCCATGTTGGGTGGCTGATCTGATGGGACAGCCACCCCTCTCGCTGTTTTAAACTTTTTAAATTTTTAAATCTTTTTAGTATTTTGTAAATTACAGTTTAATTTTTTTAAAATTAATTTTAAACCATATTGCTGAATTTGTAGGGGTATAGTGGGATTGTTTAGTTTGTTTTGCACTCATGTGGGATTTTGCATTGTTTAGTTGTTTTGCACTCATGTTGTAAGCCGCCTAGAGTCGGGTTCACCTGATTGGGGTGGGATAATAAATCTAAATAAATAAATAAATATTCTAATGTTTTTATATGTGTGTGTGTGTGAGAGAGAGACATTGTTGCCCCTCCTGAAGCCCCCCCCCTCTCGAATCCTGGCTGTGGTCCTGTGCAGAACCCTTCCAGAGTGAGAGAACTATCTATGGATATGTTGTCTATGGCAACCAGCCACTTCACCTACCTCCATATGGGTGGGGGCAGTGGCGGTGGGTGGGTGGGGGAATGCAGCCTGTCTTCTACACTTCAGCTGCCCTCAGGCATGGTGGGGTTACTAACCCATCACTATCATTGACGTCTGAGTCAACATCTGTATAGAAAAGGAGGGCTCTCTCTCATTAGTTAGTAAAATGTCATGGGGCAACTTTAAAGCCAAGAGTTAAGTCTGGGACCTTTTATGTATAAGCATATGCTCAGTTGAGCTATGTCCACCCCCTGACCATAATACTAAGCACTGACTTGAATTTTAGACTGTCCATTTTCTTTTTCTTTTCTTTTCTAAGACAGTTAGACATAATTTTAATTTTTTTTAAAAACCCAAAGCTGTTCACCACATTGCATGTTTCTCTGAGGAGTGACAATTCTCATTTTACAATTTGTAGAGTTCTATTGCCTTTAAAGCAGGGGATTGTGGTGGCTTAGTGGTTAAGATGCTGAACTTGACGACTGGAAGGTCGTCAGGTCAGCAGTTTGAGACCTGAGTACTGCATGATGGAGTGAGCTCTCGTTGTCTGTCCCAACTCCTGGCAACCTAGCAGTTCAAAAGCAAGAAATTGCAAGTAGATAAATAGGCACTGCTTCGGTGGAAAGATAACAGTGCTTCATATGCTCCTGCAACAAGTCATGCCTGCCACATGACCACAGAAATGTCTGCAGACAGAACTGGCTCTTGGGCTGTAAGCCAGTGGTTCCCAACCCTTTTTTGGCCACCCCTCACCTAAGCATTTCTATAATCCTGATCCCCCCCTAACATATAATTCTTATTATTCAAAAAGTGAACTCTTATTTACATGGAGGAAGCCTGAATGGCCATTCACTGTCAATAACTCATTCTTGAATTGCCCCCCTTAAAATCAAATTGCCCCCCAGGAGGCATGTGCCTCATGTTGGGAACCACGGCTATAAATGGAGATGAGCACCAGCCCCTAGAGTCAGATACACCTGGTTTTTGAGCAAGGGATCTTTACTGTTACCATTGCCTTTTAAAAGGCTTTCAGTATGGAAAACTGTCTTTCTTTTGTAGCTATGTTTGTAAAATACCTTTCAAACAAATAAAGACAGGCTTACTGGCTATGTATGGCACAGTCTAGATGGCTTTCATCCTATTTGTCCTCTGTCTACAACAACCCTGTAAAGTAGCTCAGTCTGAGGAGAATGACCAGTTTATGGTCACCCCATGACTTTCATGGGTCAATGAGAACTAGAACCTGGGATGCCTAAGCCCAAGCACGGTATTTCTATGGTGACCCTCCACTGCCTCCCTATCTAGCCTTTGCTTACCTACTGAAAGGGAATTGTTCAACAATCATTCCTATGTATTGTACAGATGGTACGCAAGCCAAAATTGTTCACATAGCAACACCCAACTCTGTACAGAGCAAGTGGCACATTAACATCTGACTTGTGTGGATTTTTTTTGCCTTTGTGCAAACAGAATAATATAAATATTCACTAAAATAGATGCTGGGGATAAAAGTGATTATTATAAGGCACACCTCGAAGACGCAGCATCCACAGGGAATTAAAAGACTAATTTCAAGCTATTCCACCTGTTTCCATTTACAGTAGCTTGTTTAGATTCAGTTCAACGCAGTTGGCATTTTAAAAACTAGGCAAGCAAAGAAGGATTCCACTCTTCAGCCCCATTCCAGGCCTGTTACGCCTGTTGGCTAAGTAAGAAAAATAAAATAAACTGGCAGACATTTTTTCCAAACTCAACATGAGAAGGAAAGTTAGGTGTCAGGTAGCGAGCCATTGACCCCAGCTTCCAGCTCGTGGGGATATTCTATTCACAGACATGGGAGAGAAGATGATGGCTGAGGAAATAAAACACAGTATGTGAAACCTTCCAGGCAACGTGGTTGGGAAGCACTGAGGAGAGGAAGGAGGCAAAGTAAGATGGTGGCAGCGCGTATGGGATGAAGGCAGTGTATGAAAGGGGAAGCTGAGGAAATGGCAGGGGGGTATAGGTGCAGAAAGAATGGGATGATGCAGAGCTGCAAAGTGGCTCCGGGTGACTTTCCTTCAGAAGACTGGGAGGAAGAAAAGCAAGATGGGAGAGACTGTATGCTCTGAAGCTGAGGAAGAGGAAAGTAAAGCAGATATCATCTGTGAGGAGCAGCTCAGTGAGGAAAACTGGCCAGGAGTAACTGAAGAGGGTCCTTTGATTGGTGTTCCCATCAGGTTTTATATACCAGAGAAAATGGTGCCCTGTGTAGGGATCAGTTCCAGAGCAATGAAGCCCTCTTTCTGGGTTGAAAGAGCAGAGGGAACATTTCTGTCCTCAGAGAAATGGGCTCCAGAACAGGAATGAGAATGTCAATGGCAAAGGACTTTTCTGGAATGCATGAGAAACCCGGAGTGGTTGATGAAGACTTTGCAGTTGGTCCTGAATTACTGGCAGGGTCCAAAGACTTCTCATAATAAGGACTAATAACTGAGGAGAGGAAAGGGTTAGAGTGTTAGATGAGCAGTGAGGTAATTGTCTTTCTGCGATTTTTCTGCATATAGTTAAAAGTTAACACATGACTTATCTTTCTCAGCAAGTAGGAGCTTCTGGTTTTCCAAATGGAAAGGACAGGGTTAACTAGCTCCAGCAAGGGTGGATCTATTCACGCTGAATATTTCCTGTATGGGACTGTAACCAGTGGTGGGCGCAAAATTGTTTTTACTACCACACTGTGGGTGTGGTATGGTGGGCATGGCCAGGGGTAAAGCCCTGCTTTGCACCTGAATTAAGACTACTTTATTTCAAAACTTGGATGGGCAGAGGGGCCAGACAGAATTTCTGCTACCGGTTCTGGTGAACTGGTGCGAACCTGCTGATGCCCACCACTGACTGTAACCTTATTTTTCCTCTTGACATTGCTTAGGTGAAGCGAAGGTAGAACTTGGAAACGTTATGGCCATTTGAACTGAGATGACTCTGGGAGTTGTGCTCCAAATTAATCTTCCAAAAGCTAATAGGAATATATGGATCTATACTTTTTATTAAATCAACCCATTGGTCCATCTGAAGTGACTAAGTAGTAGAAGCACCCCAATGATAGAAATTATGGTGAAAGTGGTGGGGGAAATCCCTTAAATAGCTCTCTAAAAACTAGAAATTTGAATCATTTGCTGAAATTAGTGAGAGATTCAAGAAAAAATAAACAAGCACTTCTTTATGTAGTTTGTGTTAAGCTATGGAACCCATGATTGATATTTGTTTGTTTGGTGTCTTTCACCTAAAAGGGATGTCAAGGTGGCTTACAATCTGGGTAAAAATAGCATCAAAATATGGCAAGTTAGAAATATTGCAATGAATTACATTCATTATACTGTACTATTAAAATTAGAACCGTTTAAAACATCTTAATTAAAATATAGTACAGTACTTCTTCTTTACTTCCTTTTTTTATCCCTTTGGATGTCGAGGGAGATACGGGGTTCTTATTCTGTCAGTTCTAGCGACCTCCACTGGTGTTATTTAGTGACTCAAGTGACTAAGACGCTGACTGGAAGGCAGGAGGTCAGCAGTTCAATTCCTGAGTACTGCAGGATGGAATGAGCTCCTGTCTTTGTCCCAGCTCCTGCCAACCTAGCAGTTTGAAAGCAAGAAATTTCAAGTACCTGTACAGTGGTACCTCACTTAAAGAGCATAATGTGTTCCACGGGATTGCTCTTTAAGCGAGTTTGTTCTTTAAGTGAAACACCATTGTAAGTGACCCAATTGTGAATTCAGGGTGCGGGTGGGGATTGTGAAACCTGATTTATTTGTTAAGCGAGTTTTTGGTTGGTTTTATTTGTTAAGCGAAGCGACCATTCAGAGAAAATTCTGCTCTTTAAGCAAGTTACTCTCTAAGCGAGGCACTCTTTATGCGAGGTTTGACTGTAGATAAATAGGGACCACTTCAGAGGGAAGGTAAACAGTTTTCCGTGGGCTCAGGTGTCTAGTCATGCCTGCCACATGACCACGGAAACATCTGCAGAAGCAGACAGCACTGGCTCTTTGGCTTTGGAACAGAGATGAGCACTGAACACTAGAGTTGGATACGACTGGCTTTCAAGCAAGGGAAACCTTTACCTTTAATGTGTCTTTGATGTTATCTCTCCACCTTCCCCTGGATTTGCCTCTTTTGTCCTTCTCTTTTTGTATATGCTTTGTATGGTATGGAATCCCAAGATATTCCCTCCAAATGGGCAAGCCACTTTATTTATCATCTCTTTATATACAGTTGTACCTCGCTTAAAGAGCATAATGCGTTCCACAGGATTGCTCTTTAAGTGAGTTTGCTCTTTAAGCAAAACACCATTGTAAATGACCAATTGTGGGGGGGATTGTGAACCCTGATTTATTTGTTAAGTGAGTTTTTGGTTGATTTTGATTGTTAAGCGAAATGAACATTCAGAGAAAATTCTGCTCTTTAAGTGAGTTACTCTTTAAGCGAGGTGCTCTTTATGCGAGGTTTGACTGTAGTTTAGAATTGGTTTTATTCCATTTCTTTCCTTTATAATCTCACTCCTGGTTTTATCCCTTCTAGTCTCTCCAGCAGCCTTCCTCAAACATCTCATTTCCATGGTGTCCAATTTTTGTTAATATTTTATTGTAAGTGCCCATGCTTGACACTAGTAACATAAGGTGGGGATGAGTATGCTTTATATGAGGCCTTTATTTGTGCTGACCAATATGTAAGAGCAGAGCTATGTTAATCTCTTCATTCATTTAACCATATTCAGTAAATATTCCTAGGTCTTTGAACATTGCCATTTGTTTTATACTTGGTCCCTCTATTTCGATATTTAAAGTATGTTTCCTTCCAATTGCCATGATCTCAGTACAGTATTCTCTTTATTGATTCTCATATTATTTATCTTGCATTCTTGGTTCATGTATATAAGGTCTTGCTGTAATTCCTTAGCTGTACTTGCTATCAATGCCTGATCATCTGCAAAAAGTAATTCGTTGATATTGTTTCCATTCATGGGCTTAGCTTTTTAGCTTATGCTGTCTATGTGATAAATAATAATGGTAATAGTATGCATCCCTGCCTCATTCCAGATGTTACTGTGAAGGGTTCCGATATTCCTCGATTTGTTCTAACTACACTTCTGCAGTCGCTACATAAGCTTTTACATAATCTAATAAGATGTTCACTTACTCCATATTGGGCCAATGTTTCCCATAGCAATTTTTGTCAACTCTTATCAAATGCCTTCTTTTGGTCTATAAATGTGGGAAAGACATTATTAATTGTATTCTATATTTTTCTCTATTAGTTGTTTAGGCGTAAAAATTGCATCTGTACAGCTTCTGTTTTTCTGAAGCCCATCTGTTCTTCTGCTAGTTGTGGTTCCCTAACTAGTTTCATCCTTGTTTTTATTATCTTGGCATTCATTTTCCCTGTATGGCTTAAAAGTGAGATGTTTCAGCATTGTGTACATTCTCATTTATTCCCTCTATTTTTCCACACTGGTATTATTATTGCTTGTTGCATGGCCATGGCCAGGGACCCCGGGGGGGGGGGGACCCTACTGAGCTAACAGCCCGCCCACCAACCCCACCCCAGGATGCCAATGTTATATATGTGAGTGTGACATTGTTGTCCCTCCTGACATTTTTGCCCCTCCTGAAAAGTTTTTTACCCCCATCTAGAATCCTGACTATGGCCCTGGCTTGTTGCCAATCAGTGAGTGCAGCTCCCCCAGTGGCTTTAGAGGTTAAGCTGCTGAGCTGGAGACTGGAAGGTCGAGTTTCGATACCCAAGAACTGCACTTGGGGACATAAAAAGAGCCTCATTCAGGCATTCCCTGAGTGGAGCTTCTCCAGCAAAAACCGTTTCAACCTAGAGTAATCTTTGACATGAAATTATTATTACCGTATTATTATAGTGAGTGTAGTTAGTTGTGTTCATGCTTTATTGAAGAGTCTGTGTAGCCATTTGATACTGCTTCCTCCTGCTTCTTGGATTATTTCTGTTAGTAATCCATCTATTCCTGGTGTTTTATGTTGAGGTGATGGTTTAAAGTAGGGGTGCCCAAACGGGCACGTTTTACTTCCGCTTCCAGGAGCAACGAGGGTTTCGTGGGCCAGATGAATTGGCATTAGAAGCCGCGTGCGAGTGCGAGTGCGAGTGCGAGTGCGAGTGCGAGTGCGAGTGCGCGCGCGCGCACGCGCGCACACACACACACACACACACACACACACACACACACACACACACACACACACTTTCCCACCGAAGTGGTCCCTATTTATCTACTAGCAATTTCTTGCTTTTGAACTGCTAGGTTGGCAGGAGCTGGGACAGATGGGAGCTCATTCCATCCTGCAGTACTTGGGAATCGAACTTCTGACCTCCCGCCTCCCAGTTAGCATCTTAGCCACTTGAGCCATTACATCTTCAAAATTTAACAGCCTTCTAATCAGTATGGTTTTAGCTCATGTGCTGGTTTTCTTTTCCTTTTTTTGGTGCAAAATAAACGACCCCTGGTGGGATGTTCGAAATAACAGATTTGGGGCCAGAATAATGTGGGCTTAACTCCTGGACTGTGTGAATGATTTAAATATGAACCACTTTCTACATGTGTGTTCTGTGAACTTCAGTCTTTAAATCAATCTCACCAGTGTCAATTGTGGGGCAAATGGAGAGGTTTTATAAATGTCTAACCCAGTGTTTCCTAATCTTTGGTTTTGAGACTTCAATTCCCAGAAGCCTAAGTCAATTCCCTAAAGCACTGATCAGCCAATGTACTGCCAAACCCATCTTGTCCCACCTTGTCTGTACATAAATTGCACTTCCTATGGTCAACTGGATCATGCGATGCTCTTCGTTGAAATACAGTATTGTCTACCTGCAATTTCTCTAGAAACACAAGTAATAGGTGGATTGATGTGGAACTCCTCTATGAGTAAAGAAAGAGAAATCACTTAGGAAACATGCAGCGGTAGGAAACATCATGGTATAGTCATCTCTGCAATAACCGTTCTTTGAATAGGAGTCAGAATATTTGGCCATTGTACCTGCTTTAGACGCAGATATTCTTTTACTCAAACCCCAGTGAAAATAGAATGGTACATTCCACTCTTACAGGAATTAATATAACTTATTGATGAAGCCCTACAAATAGACGTTCACAGTCTTGATTGCCTCCCTTTTCAGATATGCTGTAAGTACGTAAAAGTCCAACACTGTGTAGACAAGTAATACAACCCCTTCTTATAAAGCAGTACCCAAGCCTGTTAAAAGAATATCTAAAATAAAAATAGCACAGTGCTTTCTGTTTGCTAGGTTTCCACTAGCTGAAAAACTAAGTTGCTTAAAAGCAAACAGTTGATTTGGCATTCTGGTGTCTTATTTAGAAGCTGTGGTCTCTGCTTTTCTGAGAGGAAGGTTCAGGAATGAAAAGAAGTAGCACTTTGAAAAACTATTAGCTATTTTACATTAGTTCTTTAAAAAAAACACAAGAAAGCTCCAGTAACCAATCAAAGAAAGGAAAAAAAACCCATGGATCGTAATCAGACAAGCATCCATGCAATTTGGAACGTAAACCCCTCATCCTGCGGTTTGCTTTTCATGACAAACATGGATAGGATGTAGGCATCCATTTACTCACCCATCCATTCGTCTGTGACCATTTCAGCCATTTTCAGTCCACCAGGGTGAACGTTTGTTTAGTCTGGCCCATCTCTGTCACATTAAAGACTTGGGTGAGAGACTGGGCATGTTTTGCCAGAAGAAATTGGCAAGACAGGCAGATAACTTCATCCCCATGCCAGTCTTGCCACTGTGGTCTGTTTAACCTGCCAGATTCAGTACCTTGACCCAATTCATACAGTGCTGTTATTGCTGCTGCCATTTGGCTAAGCTGGTCACGGTACTTGAGCAGAATGCCGAAGCATCGATTGGCCTGTTAAAAGCCGTACAAAATGATCCCCCCCCATGGATGGCAGAGCTCTGCATAGGGGAAAATGTCTGTACTTGATGTTGAAGTCCCCTCCCTGCTGCACAAGATCCAATTCAGTTCAGTAGAATTGCCCAACCGTTTGCGTAGCATGGGAAAGAAAAGGTTTTCATAGGGAGGAAGGGATGGAGAAATCTGCTTTAGCCACCTCTGGATCTGGCCCATTAGACCTATTGTGCTATTCACTGATATCAAAGCTGTAATTTTTTTAATTTAACAAAATAATAATAATATACCATTCACAAGTCCACCGGATCTGGCAAAAATAACAATGTTGACAGGAGTTAACTGTGCAGCCTGGGTGAATATCTATGTGTGAATATCTTCATCTCAAGATACCTTCAACCTGTTGCCTGCTGCTCGTGGCATCTCTACTTTGAGAGCTGGTTGTCTTTGTGATTGCAATATTTGGAGAAAAGTTAGTATGTTCTGCCAAGTAAAGTAAGGTTTTCCTTCTTCCCAGGATCCCAGTTTTCATTGCATGCAGCAGAATCTAGTATGTGCCAAGAATCTGAGTAATACCCAATCCAGGTTGTGGCAGGTTTTCAGCTCCGAAGATGTCTTTGCCAGCTCTGACACAATGTCTATGCTGGCTTGAGTTAAGACAGGATCAGCCCTACAGAAAGACAGATGGAGGTGTGTGTGTGTGTGTGTGTGTGTGTGTGTGTGTGTGTGTGTGTGTGTGTGTGTGTGTGTGTGTGTGTGTGTGTGTGTGTGTGTGTGTGTGTGTGTGTGAGTGTGTGTGTGTGTGTGTGAGAGAGAGAGAGAGAGAGAGAGAGAGAGAGAGAGAGAGAGAGAGAATCACAATGTAGGGCCAGACCAACTTTTCGTTTTTATATTAGTTGCCTGTTTTTGGAAACCATTGTTCTCATAGATCTTTGTTTGTGTCAGAAACAATCCAGTGGTGCTTCTGGCGTGGAAGGATCAGCCAACAGGATTGCCTGGGGAATGCTTCAATGTGTTCACATTCTCTGATGAGGTTTCATCTGCACCCCCTGTTTTTACTATGAAGAAATAAATGGCAAGAAATTACCTGTTCACAAGGTCACAAGAACTCTCAAAACTTGGATTATAAAACAGATATCTCTTCCTGCCTGGCACTTCAAGTATCAAAAAGAGAGAGCGAGAGCGAGAAAACTCTGTTGTAGAGCTGTTGGCCTGAAGCCACGAGCAGAATTGTGTAAAGTTCCTTTTACACATCTCACAATTCCACAGCTAGCATGGCTAGTATGAACCCTGCCAGTTGATGGAAAATGGAGGTAGCAGTAAAAATATAAGAGCCCCCCCCCCTCATAAAAAAACACACACAACCACATAACAAACTGTGGCTCATGAGGTATACTTGGTATATAATGGTATGTAGAACACACCACCTTAGAGGAGATGCAAATATTGCTCTAGGACATTACTTTATTTGACTTTTCTAGGCTTGGCATGGGAATGTGTCTCCACCATAAAAACCACAATGCTAATACCTTAGCAAGGACCTTCTTTTGAATGAGTGAGTGACATGCTTCTCTCCAGGAAGTTTACCAGTTATGTTCTGCGGCAACAAGCTTGTTAGTGTTTTCAGCAGCCATAGGACTCTGTTGTTGCAGATGTGTGTGGCTGAACAGCCAACCCCACACCATCAGCCAGTTTCAGTCCCGACAGTAGAGCCTCTTCTCCTCCTTTCAGTTTAGTTGGCTGTAACTGACAGTCACATAATTCTTTCAAATGGGGAATCCTTGACATCATTTGCCTGAGGTCCAATCCCCACCCCCTGCCTTAAACCACTTGTAAGTTCCATGGAGAAAGTAAGAAAAAAAAAAGCATCCTAGCCTTTTATGATTTGGAACAGATGTAAGTGTTTAGATATGTCTTGTTTCTTTACTCATTATACACCTTTTTATGGTGTGTGTTTTTTAAATACTCAACCATTCTGATAGCTGAGTGCTTATATCGGGGATTCTCAATCTGCAGCCCACAGGATGATTGCGGCCCACGGTGCCATTTCATGTGGCCTCCCACCTCCTCCACCTCACACAGAAGTGCCATGTGGTGGAGGAAGGGCAAAATGGCTGTCTGGCCCCCAAAGCTGTTTGAGGGAGCGTGACCCGTCCCACGGCTTAAAAAGGTTGACAACTCCTGGCTTATATCGTCAGGAAAGATATTTCAGAACATTAAGAATGACTATTTCAAGCCTTTTTGTACAGTTTGCTACTTAAAAGACTCATCTATTACATTGGATGGTTGGTCATGTCTTGCTATCATTCAAAAACAAAACAAAAATAAAAATGATGGGATTCCCCCCCCCCCCACCTGTTTGTTTTAGTCAAGAGCTGGAGCAACACAGTTTAGAACAGTGGTTTCCAATGTGGGGTGCACGTCCCACAAGGGGACTACAATGTCCAGAAGCCTAAATCAGTATATTGGCTGATCAATGCTTTAGGGAATTGACTTAGGCTTCTGGGAATTGAAGTTCAAAACCCAAAGGTTGGGAAGTACTGGTTTAGACAATTTTTAAACACTTGTAACCAGCAAGTATTGGTTTGGATAAAGTGAGGCTATAAGGCAAGGGTTCCCAACCTAAGGCCTGTGGGCCAGGGCCGGCCCATGGTGCCATTCCATGTGGCCCCCTACCCAGTGGTGGGTTGTTAAAATCTTCGCTACCCCACCATGACATCATCGACGTCGTGGGTGTAGCTGACATCATGATGTTGTGGGCGGAGCAAAAAATAATTTAAAAAAATTACAAATGTCTGCGCATGCATCAAACCTCTGTTTGATGCATACACAGTTCTTTTTTTAGTGTGCATGTGTCAAACTGCTATTTGATGCATGCACACTAAAAAAAAGAACTGCACATGCATCAAACAGAGGTTTGATGTATGCGCAGTTCCGGGAATTCATTTTGGCTGCCTGGAAAAACATTTTTGGAGGGTGCCGGAGAGGCAACTGAACCGGTCACCCAGCTTTTAAACCCCCTGGTGACCCCTCCTGATGGGGCGCTACTGGTTTGGGCGAACTGGTCTGAACTGGTAACATCCCATCGCTGCCCCTACCCCTCCGAGGGCATTTAAGAAACAAAATGGACATTCCTTTGAAGCTGTTGGGACAAAATGGGCACCCCCATCATGCAGCAGGGCAAAATGGCCACCTAGCCCTCAAAACTGACTGAGATAGTGTGACCTGGCCCCCAGCTTGAAAAGGTTGGGAACCCCTGCTATAAGGCTACACCAGCTTCCCATGTTCAGTTTCCATAACATTGTTTGCAACTTTCACTCACTTTGCAAGAATACCATATACTGTATTTGATCCAGTCCCTGGCAGAAACGGATTGGCAACCCAGCGACATCTGCAGGGCCACATGGTGGTATCCACTTAAAGGGACTGTTGCAATTTGCAGGGATAATATAGCCAGTTGGGTGGTGGGAAGAACAGAAGATGCAACATGGAGGTAAATGAGCAGCTGTTATGTAAGGTTAACTTGAAGCATAACCAGTGGTGGGCTCCAAAATATTTTACTACCACACTGTGGGCATGGTATGGTGGGTGTGGCCAGGGGGAAAGCCCTGCATTGCACCCAAATTTGGACTATTTTATTTCAAAACTTGGATGGGCGGGGCCAGCCAGAATTTTTGCTACCGGTTCTGGCGAACTGGTGGGAACCTGCTGATGCCCACCACTGAGCATAACTATGCGATTCAGGAAATGTTTGTGTGGGTATGTCATACAGATATGAAATGCTTATGATGCAATGCTAACCACAAGGAAGGCAGTCTCATCATCTTCGTGGGACTTACCTCTGAGTAAAGATGCAGAAAGTCTGTATTATTAAGCCAGATCTTTGCATTGTATCTTAAATAAATAAATATCATAGGTAGAGAATGTGTTGGCTTCCAGATATCCTTGGACTCCAACTCAGTGGTGGGCAGCCAAACATTTTACTACTATACTGTGGGCTGAGCCAAAATTGTGGATGGAGCCAACATCATGATGTCATGGACAGAGCCAATGATGTGGGTGGTGCCAATGTAAAAAACCCATAAAAATAAGTACACATAAAAATACACATTAAAAATAAATACACATTAAATACACGATAAATAGACATAAAAACACATAAAATACAAATTAAATACACATAAAAATACACATTAAATTAAATACACATTAAAATACACCCCCACACCCAAAGGTGAGTAACTTACCCTGGGGAGCAGGCTATAGGGAGCTTCAGGCTAGCAGCTTCTCTTCCTCCTTCCCTCTTGGGAGGACAGCAAGGAGGCCATGCATGCATGCCAAGCACTGTAGAGATGCATACACACCAAGCTCTTGGCACGCATGTGCAGTGGGGGAACTGGCAAAAAGGTAAGCCCCCAAGGTGGTTCCCCCCAAAAGCTGCTACCAGTTCTCCGGGACACTGGGAAAAGTTACTACCAGTTCTGGTGAACTGGTGCGAACCTGTTTCTGCCCATCACTAACTCCCATCTGATTTTGCCAGTACTGTAATGGTGTATGTTGATAAGGAACGCTTAATGTCAGCTGAAAACCAACAGGCTTCTTGCTGTGGAGCCAGAGGTTGAGAGGTCAAGTTCTCCACTGCACATTCCAGAAGAGCCAACTTGTGTAGCCTTAGGCAAGTTGCACAGTCCCAAGATCTCCCCAGAAGAAAGAAACTGTAAATCACTTCTGTGTATTCTTTATATAGAAAACCCTGAACAGGGATGCCACAACTCAGAATTGACTTGGCAGTACACAATTATATTATCATTTGAGATACCAGGACTGAGGGAAGGCTACTGAGAATTGATTTGGTCAAGCAGAATGCCAGAGACAGTGGCTTCCCCCAAAGGCAGCATACACATGTCTTCATAGGCCAGCAGAATGTGAGGTTTGAGAGAAAGATCTTTGAGTAGGGAATCTTTGATTCAGATCATACCTTAGCCACTTACTCATTGTGTAGCCTTAAGCAAATATTTTCCCAAATAACCTAGAAAGTGCAATGCAGCTCTCCAGCTTCACCTGACCTGGAACATGTTAGATAATAACACCACAGAGTCCTTAAGAGTATGTGGCTCCTTCTAGAGCTTCTAACATGAAAATGGCTAGGCCTCTGCTTCCATAAAGTTTAAAATTGTAGAGATCCCTCAGATCTGACATGAAGGCCAAATCAGGGCTTTGGAATGGACAGACTCTATCTGTGATCCGGGTCTGAGGCAGCTGGAAAGCTTTGATTTTCACTGAAAAACCAAAACAGTTGCAGCCTTTTGGGTTTTGCACTAGTTATGTGAAATTTGTAGACAAGTTGGAGGGGGATAAGCCTGCTTAATTTCAGACAGGTGGCTTTATGTACTGGTTATCTTTACAGTTTGTTTTTATTAAAGAAAAGACAAGAATGAAGTGATTTGTGCCCCATCTGTTCTGTGCTTCAAACACAAATCAACCTGCAATTTAATATTGGATTGCCTGGTGCTCAATTTCAGTCACAAACGAAGCTGCAAATTCACTTTTCTTCTGAACCTGGACATTCCATTTTGATCCAGACCTCATATAAATACTGGTAGTTTCAATTTCACTATCATTTAAATTTTCTAAGTCTGAGGTTTTTTTCCATTTGAAATATATCACCTAAGATTTTGGGTAAATTATTCAGAAAATGCACTGAAATTCAAACTCACTTACCTGCACTGTTGAAATGCAGGAAAAAAATACTATGTTTTGCTGTCTCCTACATATGTTAACAATGAAGAGCCTCTTGGAAAAGAAAATAGTGATAAGATGTAAACCCTTATGTGATTGAATACATAAACCCAGACTTAAGCACTCAAAACAATGAGCATAGTTTATCTTAGATTCATTAAAAATAAAATAAACCAAAAAACATTCCAAAAGTTTTTTCATGCTGCATATGAAGAAGTTGATGTATTTTGGAAAATTCTTATAAACTACAAAATGAAACAAACTTTTCAATGTTGTTCCCCTGGGGTGGGTGCAGTAACCCCCAGCCACAAGAGAGAGAGAGAGAGAGAGAGAGAGAGAGAGAGAGAGAGAGAGAGAGAGAGAGAGAGAGAGAGAGAGAGGTCTCGCTCCATCTAACTGTCTTGTTCCAGGATTCTATCCCTCCCACAGCTCCACTATTGTCTTAATGCTCAACCATCCACACTGCATTCATCAGCTTTGGCCCTGAGTATTTCCACAGCAGAGTATGCTGCTTCAGTATGGGGAGCATCGACATACACAAAACAAGTAGACATCACTATTAATGAAGCAATGTGTATAGTGACAGGATGCCTCAAACCTACACTAGTGGAGAAAATATATCCTCTTGTTTTTTATCACTCCACCTAAGGAGAGAACTAAGCAAGAGAAAGACCCTCACCATCCTCTGAATTGATATGTGCTTCAAATTCACTGGCTCAGCTCCAGGAAAAGCTTTATGGGAAGAAGAAATATTATTGAGAGTACGTGAGAGCAAATCATATTAGAAGATGAAGGAAGGAGCTCACTGGACAAAGCATAACATTAAAGGATGATATGGCTGAAAAACTCGATCGCCCCTACACGTCACCTAGAGGACTCTGAATAGTTTGAGGATTGGAGTCCCTAAATGCAAGACCAACATGCTCAAGTGGAGGCTGCTGGCAGACAACAATACGCTGTGTGAATGTGGAGAGATACAGAATGCGTCTCATTCACTGGCCTGGCGATTGCTACCAGAAACATGTAATGATGAAGGATGAATTTTGGCCAACAACAAAGCCAAGAAAGTGGCTTCATTTTGGCAGTCCAAAGTTTGATCTGGACACAAAAGAATAAGTTACCTTCCATGTTGCAGCCAGTTTCTAAGTGAACCAATAACTGATCTTTGCATGTTGTCTGGCACAGTCCAAAGGGTATAAACTGCATGGAATGTATGCCTTGTGAAGAGAGATGTTAAGGAAGAGAGGAAGTTGGCACCACATATCTGTTCAAGCAAGGAATTTCATGCAGGGGAGGAGCAAGAGGGAATTAGTAAAACTCTTAGATACAGTCTATGTATAAACATGTCTAGTGTCCAGATGGGGAAAGAATTCATTTAGTATGCATTCTGAATAGAACCAGAATAATGTCCACCTCCTGAACTAATATGCCAACAGGAATGTTATTACCCTTTAGTGTTCACATTTCTCCCAGTTTTGTGATACAGTTTTCTAATTTAATAATGTTTACACAAATGTGTACATTAAAGGCAACTGTATCCAAAGGGATATATATTAAAGAGACTAGATGCTCACATGCATCTAAAATTTAGTGTGACTGGCAATGCGTATGATTTTTTTTCTGTGGATGTTACTAAAGACATTTTTAAACTGGTGTGGGAATATAATGGAAAGAATTTATACTTGGAAAAATATATACCTGTTCTAGAAAGTGAAATGGCAAGATCTGCCCATTTCTAGTATGGAGATGGTTCACTGCTGATTACCAATTGCGTCAGATACACAATAAAAAGATGGGGAAAGTGTGGTTGAAAGACCACATGTAGCCTCTTTTGTCTCTTTGTAGCTGCTAGGATAGCACCTCCTTCCATCCCCCTTAGATACCAGATGGATACTTTCCAATATAGAATTTCTGGATTCAGTGGATCTTTGATCTGATTTGCTAAAACAATATTTCCAGTGTTATATATGGGCAAGGTGTGTACATTTGGGATTGCCCAGTTATTTCATTACACTTTACCCGTATATACTCGACTATATATATATAATATATATATAAGTCATATATATATAATTATATATATATTATAATAATTATATATATATATATATAAGTCATCCCAGATATAAGTCGAGATACCTAATTTGGACCTCTAAAACTAGGAAAATAGACTGACCTGAGTATAAGTCAGGGGTGGAAATGCAGCAGGTGCTAGTGAGTTTCAATAATTAAAATAGATGAAAATACTGTAAAATTAATTATTTTAGACATTTGTGTGGGTATGTTTTTGAGTTTTTACGGTTGTGTTAGTGCTTTTTTTAAATGTATGTTTGAATTTGCACCACCTCATTTTGGGACCCTCGGGGTTGTTGACCCAAGTATAAGCTGAGTCCCCCTTTTGATCCTTATTTTGGGGGCTAAAAAATTAGACTTATACTCGAGTATATGCAGTACATAGGATTGCATACTTGCCATCTGTGGCATTATGGAAGTTTTAGTCCACTCATTTGGAGGGCAGAGATCAGGAAAGGCTTAGCCGCTTATCTTCAAATAAATAGAAAGGTGGGAGATAAATTTTTTTTTTCCCATGGCAGAAATTTACTGAATACCACATATCATTCCAAATTGCTTTGTATTGTTACAAAGCTCTTGTAAAAGTATGTAAGCTTCTTGTGGCTGAGCATTTGACAGAAAAGACTTCCTTTATGCAAATTACACAAAACAAAAGGCAGCTTTCCTTGTTCCTTTGAAGAATTGTGTCCTGGCTTTTGACAGTGTCTGGTAAGCCTGTGGTAAATAGCTGGTTCTTAGGTTCTCTGAATTATTTGAAAATTCAGTAGAGAAATTAATCATGGTTAGCCAGTGTTTGTATAATTAACCAACTCCCCTTCTTTCCCTGAGACAAAGCAGAATGGTATATTGATTTCTTTTTGTTCACTGATCTCTCTCTATTCAGAAATTATTATCCTCCCCCCCCTCCAAATTACCTTAGCCAGGTTTACCAGTAAGATCTCTAATTGTTTAGAGCAGGGATTCTCAACCTTTTAAAGCTGTGGGCTGTAACATGCTCCCTCTGACAGCTAAGTACACCAGACTGGTGGTTCCTCCCACCATAAATGCTGCTGTAAAATGTATCTGTGGCTGTCATAAATGCTTTTACAATGGCTATGGACTCATTTACAGCTGTAGTAAACATGTTTACTACAACTGCAGACTCATTTATGGTTGTTGTAAATGCATTTACAACAGCCATAAATGAGTCTGTAGCTGATTCCAGTGGTGGTGGTGGCTGGATCAGTGTTGGGTGCCGGATTATTTGGCACCGTGGGTCAGATCCGGCCTGCGGGCTATAGGCTGAGAACCCCTGTTTTAGAGACTGGACAGATTTATACACTTGTGAAGGTTTGGATTCATCAGTAGCTACGGTGGCTCAGTGGTTAAGAAGTTTGCTTTGTTAGCTGGAAGGCTGTCAAGTTAGCAGTTCAAGACCTGGGTACTGCATGACGGATTGAGTGCACATCTCTGTCCCAGCTTTTGGGGACATAATAATAATTTCATGTCAGAAATTATTCTGAGTTGAAAGGATTTTTGCTGGAGGATCTCCACTCAGGGGATGCCTGAATGAGGCTCCTTTCATGTCCCCAAGATTTTTCCCCACCAAAGTGGTCCCTATTTATCTACTTGCAATTTCTTGCTTTTGAACTGCTAGATTGGCAGGAGCTGGGACAGAGATGGGCACTCAATCTGTCATACAGTACCTGGGTCTCAAACTGCCGACTTGGTGGCCTTCCAGCAAACAAGGCGAGCTTCTTAATCACTGAGGAAAGGAGTCTCATTCTGGCATCCCCCGAGTGGAGTTTCTCCTGCAAAAATCCTTTCAACCCAGATTAATGTCTGACACAAAATTATTATTATCAGTAGCAGTTGTTCAAGCACTGAATTTATCCCTATGCTGTCCTGCACAAAATGTTTCTGATTATTTCTCCCTGTTGTTGCTGATATTAGAGTTTCACTGTTCTCCAGACCCTGGAATTAGGGTATGTTGTTAATTTCATGCTAAAAAAACCCACACTCAGACTCCATGTGATCTAGATGATCCTTCCATCCATCTCTCCTTCCTTCTTATAGCAGCATAAAAACAGATATGATCTGATAGAAGCAAATCTATGAGTAGAAATAATGTAAGATTAGGACATATGGCGTTTGTTTGGGGGTCTAGCTTAACCAACTGCTATAAGGATGGCTGTCTGAAATATTGCCAAACTTGAAAAATTAAATATGTTTCTATCATTTTGCTTCTCTCTAGCCTTTACATCACCCGCACCGCCTACTCAAACCAACTTTGTGGCTTCCTTCTTTCACTTTGCAGGTTGTTGTGAGTTCACTATCCACAACTCCAAGGTGAATTGCTACAATTGCTTGACTTTCACCTTTCCTCATAAAAAAATATGTGATGACTAAGGGAACTTTTAATTACTGTATGGGATTAAATGGTCCACACAGCCATATGATCTGGGAATCTCAAATGAAATTAAAGTGTTTTTTGAGCAGACATGTGTAGGAGTTTACTATCAAGACATCTCACACCAAAGGATAGGCAAACCAATTTCAAAAGCATGCATGCATGGTATGTTTTTAGTACAACATCATTTAGTCATCACCTTGCAGAAAGTTCTTGGAAGAGCAACATACTAATAGTTTGACTGCCAGTTTCTTCATCCACGTAGGTACCAGTGAGATATTTTGTGCTGTCTTATCAAATGTCCTATTTTTGATATATTTTAGATGGTCTCCTAGTTACTTGCAGAGAAAATTTTCTCTGATTTTATTCCTAGATCATTTAGCAGAAATTAACATTCTGACTCCCCAAAAAGCAACAGCTATAAGGAATACCACCACAGTAAACACAAAGGACACATTTCTACTGGCTCTTTGAATGCACCTGCATTTAATCTCTTATCACATTTGGGTCACTAGGCCTTAATCCACACAATTCTTTCATCATATAAACATTGGTCAGTAAAATCTACACATCCATCAGAACAGAAGAGAGCAACAGAGCTGTAAGATCACAGGCTTATGTTGCACAATGTCAGAATCTATATGGAAGAAATCATTTTCAAGTGCTCCCTGACTTGGAGGAGGAGGGGAAATCCCTCCAAAAAAAAAATTAGCAGAGCAGAGAAAAAACACTGACAGTCAACACATTGCCTCCTATTTGAGTATTTTTTGGGTAGGAAGTTCTTTGAGGAGGAGTATGCAAAACATGATCTTCCACATACTGTAGCTCAAAGTGTTATAGTGCATGCCCCTTGGAACATCTCATTTCCACTTCATTGGGTCATCTAGCTCTGAGTCTTTATGACAACGTAACTTACTTTGATGAGATGGTGAATATATCTTTATCTCAGCTATCTTCTTTTGGCTGCACATTGCATATCTTGTAATTCCTTAGAATCTCATGCAGTTATTGACTGTTATTAAGTGGGACCTGGACAATGATGGGATGTAACAGGTTCGCACCAGTTCGCCAGAACCGGTAGTAACTTTCCCCAGTGTCCCGGATAACCGGTAGCAGCTTTTTTTTTTTTGGGGGGGGAGGGGGAAACCACCTTCAGGGCTTAGCTTTTCACTGGTTCCCCCACTGCGCATGCGTGCCAAGCACTTGGTGTGCATGCATGCCTACAGTGCTTGGTGCGTATGCACGGCCTCCTTGCTGTCCTCCCAAGTGGGGAGGAGGAAGAGTAGCTGCTAGCCTGAAGCTCTCTATAGCCTGCTCCCCAGGGCAAGTGACTCACCTTTGGATGTGGTGTGTCTGTGTGTATTTTAATGTGTATTTAATTATTTAATACCTTTACCTAAATTGACGTACCATCACAGTTCCTAATAAGACCTGGCAGCCAGCAGGCCTGGCGGTCTGGCTTGGGGTTTTTAAGCAAAGTCTTGGAGTTACCTCATCAATAAGCTACACCTGTGCTGTTCCAATTGCTGTTCCAATTGGAGAACCCTTAAGGAGGTACAGCTGTTTTACAGTTACATTAAGGCATATTATCCTAGATAACTGGTACAATGACCATATCTATCTTGCAACATGGTGCTGCCCAGGCACTTATACTAACAGGTAAGTGACGGATTTGTGTATAGGGTGGGTGGGTGTAATTTAATGTAATTTTTATTCATTTATTTATTTAATTTATTTAATTTATTTACAGGTGTGTGGTGTGGGTGGATGGGTGGATTGAGGGTGTGTGTGTGCTTATTTTTATTTTATTTTATTTTTCATTATTTTTCTTTTTTTTCTTTGGCTTCACCCATGACATCATGATGTCAGCTCTGCCCACACTGTGATGATGTCACAGTAGAGTAGTAAAAATTGTGACAACCCACCACTGGACCTGGAACAAACTATGCAGTCCGTGGATTAAGGTATCCAGCCAGCCATGCCATATTCCTTGACACCATTTCATTCCTACTCGTCTCTGATTTTCCATATCCCCTCCAAATAACTAATCAAATGTGTGTTCACAGAGCATATATCTAAATTCATATTCCTCAATCCTTATTGGGCTGGTTTTGCCATCTACTATTTTCAGCTACTGTATATTTTGGGGGTTCTGAAATGAATTTATAGTACCATTTGGGCTACATAAAGATCCAGTATCACAGAAGTGTACAGTATTTGTTTTTTCAGTAGAGAGCAATTACTGTTGCTTTGGAATGTAATTAGCTTTAGACATGGAACAAAGAAAAAGGTGAATGCCTCTGTTTCTAGCTAAAAAACAAAACGGTGTTTAGTGCTACTCTCTTTGGTCTAAAGCCAGAGAGCTTAACATAGAGGGATACCTAGAGTATTTTGCACTGTAGCTGATAGAATATATAATTATAATTTACAATGTTTTCATGTACAGGAGCTTAAAGGCTTCCAGGCTTTTTCTGGGAGGTTGATTGTCATGAGAAAACAACTCAGAAGAGCTTGTTGGCTTCCATTGTTTGAAGGGGGAGAGAAGAAATTAAAAGAAGAGAGAGCTGCAATCGCTCAGCACAGGTTTTACACCTAATGGCTGACATCCAGTTGTGGAATTATGCAAATGGCATATGTTTTAGATGCAAATTGCCAGAAGTTATGAAATCTCTGTAGACCTTACATGTTACATTCTGACTCATGCTACTCAATGTGCAACGGATAACGTCTAGGGATGTCTTAATTTATGGCAATTTCCTCCCCAAAGGTATGCTATTTGGAAAACTGTACAACAAGATTCCAGCCAATGTGTGCATGTGAGCGTATGTGGAAATAAACCTGTCCATGGCAAAGGGGCAAGGATTCACTTGTTTGGTAGTATTTGTCTTTTGTGGACTCCTTATATTCAAAGAAGACAGCAGTTGATCTCTCTTGGCATTCAGCATTCCTATAGGCAATGGGTGCTAATCAAGGACAGCTGAAGCATATTTTTATTTATTTATTTATTCACATTTTTATACTGCCTTCCTCACCGGGGCGACCCAGGGCGGTTTACAACATCAAAAAAGCATAACATAATACAACCCGAACCCATTATCAAAAACTTCAAAGTTACAATTATAAAACTTTTAAAAATTAAAAATTTATAAAAATCAACAGATTTCAATAATAATTTAAGAAGTTAAAAACAACTTAAGGATAAAAGATTAAAAGACTAGGGGAGAGAGGGAGCTCAAACTAACCAACAAGCTGGGATCATGGTACCGCCAGGACCCCATACCTGTCCCACTAGCCATGTTTTTAAGTTCTTCCTAAAAGACAGCAAGTCCATCTGTAGATGTAGCTCAGTTGATAGGGCTGGAGTGGACACAGAGAAAGCCCTCTTTCTAGTGCCAGAGAGATGTGCCTCTCTGGCCGATGGAACAACTAGAGAGCCTCTCCAGTCTGCTCTGGTGGGACGGACAGATGTTCTTGGGGTGATGCGGTCTCTTAAGTATCCTGGCCAGCTACCATATAGGGCTTTAAAGGTGATAACCAACATCTTGAATTGCACCCGGAGGCAAACCAGCAACCAGTGCAGCTCCCGAAGCAGAGGCGAGGCATGTGCATACCGCCCACACCCCATCACCACCCGGGCAGCCTCATTCTGGACCAGGTGAAGCCTCAAAATGGTCATCAAGGGCAACCCTATGTAGAGAGGAATGTGGTGTGCCTGGAGAACATAGCTGCTCTTCCCTGGTTTACCAGTCCAGGTCTTGTGTGCCTGCCTCACCTGACATTGGAACACTAGGGAGGGAGGTGGTCTGTGGGTTGAGCTTGTGAAACAGAGCACACAGCATTGGAAACACCATCTGGTGAGCAATGTGTGCATAAAGACACAAAAGGACACATCATTATCCCATAAGGGTATCACGGGTTTGCAAGTGCTGAACTCTGACCTTCAAAAGAAAATTGAGGTAAGCCTGAAAATATGTGCTGATTTCCCCAGTTAACATGCTTGCGGTAGAGAGGTGGGGTCGTGTTCAGTACAGAAATCAATCATAAGTTACTGTTTAGGATTCTTTTCCCCCACTGTGAAATCCTCTAGGATTTCCTTACATAAAGAAACACATAGTGGAATGTATCATTCTTTGACATCATTGATTCCATTAGTCTCATGGAAGCAGTGATGTCATGAATTTCCTTTCTCCACAACTCCTACTATCTGTGTAGGGCTGAGAAGAACAGCAAAAAGCCGTGGGATTTTGACGAGACTTTAAAAGCACCCTGAGCATATTTTGAAGGGAGAAAAACATAGCACTGACAGCCTTTGTTCTTGACACCATTCAGGAACCAAATATGAATTGGCTCAGTTTCTCTTACAGCTTTCCTAGTGAGCCTGACAGCTACTTTTGGAGTGAAGTTGGCAGACATCTGGAGACAGCTTCTTTCCCCCCTTCCCCCTTTCTTCTTTTCAGTGCCAGCACATCCTTGGCAGAATAAAACAGCCTTCCCTAACTTAGTACCTCTCAGATGAATTAAACTAGTGCTGTGCTGTACTGATTAGAGATGATGGAAGACTGAGTCCATTAGAAATGTTGGAAGGTATAGTCCAGAACATCTGAAGGCCATCTAGGAATTCTGAGAGCAGCAGCAACAACAAAACACCATTTCCAAGCTCCGAGCTGGAAGTCTATGTTTCTGGAGGACTTTTCCAGCTGTTTGCTTCTGAGCCTAATTCCAGATACGTATTTAAACTCTTGAAACGGGGTAGGGATCCATGTTCAAGAAGCATCTGCTTCTACAGCAATCTGCTCAAGTACAGTAGTAGTGAGAACTTCTTAGGTCTTTCTTCAGGTATCTTTTGTGTCACAGGGAAAGATAGAGGAGGTCTTTCTCATGCAAATACTGGAGCCTTCTTAAAGACGCCTGTATGTTCCCTTTGATACAACATTTCTGATGACAGATAAAAACATTTTTATTTGCAAAAGAATTTGAATCTGCTGTTCCTTTGTGGAAATAGTCTTCTTCTAACAGTCTCACTTTCACCTCCCCCTTTTTTGCATATGTTTGACACGTAACACAAAGTCACTCCTGAATTATGTCCACATTATGAATGAATGAATGGTTTCTAGAAGATACTCTCTTTCAGAGAGTGTTGCACAGGTCATGCAGACTAAGGACTGTAGGTTCCTTTACTGCATCATCTTCTGTGTCTTGGCCAGGCATGAAACTTCCAAAATGAAACCACCTTTGGGTGAATTCATTCCACAGTTCCTTTTGCCTGATCTAGTGTGAGAAAGAGTAGCCAGTGCAACATTATTTATTTATTTAATCAAATTTCTATTGCCGCCCAACTCGGCAATGACTTTGGGCGGCTAAAAACAATTAAAAACAATATCAAAACTAATTAAAAACCCTTAAAACTTCGTTAAAAAGTCAAAATAATTTACCCACACACCCCATCCATTAAAAGAGAGAGAGAAATCTTAATTATATAAGCCAGCAGGTGGGGGTCACCCCTCCATCGGTGCCCCATACCTGCCCTGCCAGCCAGGTTTTCAGTTCTTTCCTAAAGGGCAGCAATTCCCTCTACAGTCGTAAATCTGTTGGCAGGAGGTTTCATAGGGCTGGTGCGGACACAGAGCAGGCCCTCCTTCTTATGCTAGAGAGATGAGCCTCTCTAGCAGATGGTACAATTGGAGACCCCCTCTGGTCCGCTCTGGTTGGATGGACAGATGTTCTTGGGGTGACGCGGTCTCCTAGATATCCTGGCCCACTACCATGTAGGGCTTTAAATTGCACCCGGAGGCATACCGGTAACCAGTGCAGCTCCTGCATGAGTGGCGAGGTGCAGGCATAGCGCCCACACCCCATCACCACCCGGGCAGCCGCATTCTGGACCAGTTGGTTGCTGTTGCCAGGGTATGCTCGATTGTGGCTAAAAAATACCACAATTTTCATGGAGGCTCTTTCTGTGTGCCCCCTTTACTGAGTCAATCCATCTCTTCTCCTATTACCTTCAACTTTCCCTAATATCATTTGTCTGTTCCCTGTGAATCTTGCCTGCTCCTGTGATTTTATTTTTATTTTTTGGTATAGGCAGGCAGTGGGACTAGACCAGTGTTTCCCAACCTTTGGTTTTTGGACTTCAATCCCCAGAATCCTAAGTCAATTCCCCAAAGCACTGATCAGCCAATGTACTGACTTAGGCTCCTGGGAATTGCAGCACCCCTGGTGGGGCTTGGGCTCCATGTTGGGAACCACTGGACTAGACAATTCTTAGGATGCATTCCACTTCTACACTTCAATCATTCTAGAAGAGAGTTGTAATTGAACAGCACTGGGAGGTTCCTCTCTCTCCATTCTAGGGGATTATATACTAGGCAAGCATTTCTGCTCATTTTCCTCTTTTATGACTGATTAGCAAAGAAGGAATGAGAAGATCCCCAGGGGTTGTGAGGCTGGATCTCCTTGAGAGAGGATTGCCCTCTCAAGGACTCTGTGTTGAAACGTGTCTCTGTGGAAAGCACGTTGGTAGCATTGCTGCTTTGGTGAGTCTGGCTAATGTTGGCACACCTCACTGTTGTGTGGGCAAACATTGGCAGCCTAGGAAGCACCAGACGTGTGGAGAGTCTCATGCTCAGAGCTCAGAAAAGTTACCTTTTTAAGATTGCAGTGTCCAGAATACATTTTTGAGCATGGGATGAATGAAAGCTCTAAATCAAAATAGTAATGCCTCTAAATTCTGCTCATGATTAGGTCAAAATGTGATCTAATTGAGGGATGAAAAGACAGTTAGCGACCGGCCAGCACTCCCTCTTTCCCTCCTGCTCTCACTCTGCATGTAGATGTGTACATAATCCTGGCGTTCACCTGATTATGTTTATTGCTACAGAGACTTTCTCCAAATCTCTCTCCTTGCTAGTGGCTCTGTGCAAAAGGCAGGTTCAGAGAACCATGTGCCAAGTGAGAACCGAACAGATGTCTATGTGCTGCTGGTTATCCACTTGCAGTGCAGAGCACGGATTATGTGTTTTATTTTGTTGGAGTATGTTGAAAGGAAGCCCCATTAATGTCCAAACCTGTGGCAAACAGACCAGTAGTCCCCATTACTCCTCCACTCCCATGTGCTCTTTCCTCTGTCTTTATTTCTCTCTAATGCTGGGCCCTCTCCCTGATTCTGAAAGGAATTTGATATCTGGCACATAATCTGGATTCCTAAGAACCTCAGCATTTATTTTAAAGCAGAAGGAACTTCATAACCCTTGCTAGCTGTGGCAGAGAAGCTAGAGGCACTGTCTGTTGCAGACACCAGCATGAAGAAGTTTCTGTTCAGTGCACTTTCTATGCTTTTGCTCCACATCTGGCCTCTGTCCTACTCTTGTGACCACTTGACCCTTAACAAAGTTCTTCTACATGTATGAGGACAGAAAGCAAATAGCCCGAAGTCCTAATGCCTGTTTTTGGCACATTTGCTTGCTTTTCTTGCAGGTCCGTGTATTCTGGATTTCATTTATACAGAGTTTGGGTTTTTTTTAATTTGCCTTTTTCTTGGACTACAGCTCCTAGAACAGGGCCTCAGAGTTGTAGTAAAAAGAAAACAACTTTCCCAGACGCTGCATGGATACTTGCCTCTCTTTCTCTCAGAATTTGAAAGATTGCAAATTCTGCCAAACTTCATTTGTCTAAAGCAGGCATGTATGGAGTGTATAACAAAAAGAAGCATAGTTGAGTTAACTGGAGACTTTTCCGAACTAATTTATCTGTATGAACCCTCTTTAATCCACAGGGCTCCATGTAGGTCAGTGGTGCCCAAACTAAGGCCCCGGGGCCGGATGCGGCCCCCAACACCAATTCATATGGCCCGCGAAGCCCTCGTCACTCCTGGAAGCGGAAGTACAGGTGTGTTTTACTTCTGCTTCCAGGAGTGATGAGGTCTTCACAGGCCAGATGAATTGGCGTCAGGGGCCGTCCCCCAGCCCCCGGGCCTTAGTGACTGGCTCCCTGAACCACATGATTGGCCCATGGCCCAAAAAGTTTTGGCACCCCTGATGTAGGTTGTAGTGCCTTGCATTGTCTCCTGCCACCATGTCTATGGGTCTTGCTAGCTGGAGATAATGGAAGCTGTAGTTCAACAAATCCATTGTGGTCCAGAATGTGCATGGCTGGATATAGATGTTTTTGAGTCTGATTTTTGTCTCCATAATAAATCCTCTGCTTTGGATTTCTTTCTTTCTTTCTGCTCCATGTTTTGAGATAAGGTTGCAGCATTTTGTTGTAACCCCGCTCCCTTCCAGAATTGATTTACAGAAGCCAAAAATGCTTTTCACTGCTTGCTAACTTCAGCAGGGTTGAACCCCCTGGTCCTGTGGTGCCAGCATTTAGTTTTCCAAGAACAGGAATAAGAACTTGAGAGAGATCACTTCTTGAGATATTATTTTGGCAGAGAAGTTGTGTGTATACTGAGTACCTGGGGAATGAATGCTGAAGGGGCAGGAGGTAATGCAAGGAAGGGAATCCACCCCTCCCCATCCCTTTCCAGAGTTACAAAAATACCTGGGTCATGAACAATCTCAGTTCCTGATACAGTATATTTATTCCTGGGTCTTTTTGTATATTATCAGTTCAGGAACACAGGGGATTTATTTTATGTTGTAGGGATTTCCCCCTGTGCCTTTGTACTCCCCTTACTCCTGTTGAAAGTGCATTGGTGGTAGATTGCGTTTGCCAATAATGCAAACCAGGTGCTTCCCCTTGTTTGAGTCTAACAACGTCAAACTTGTACAGCTGGCTCTGAATACAGTAAATCCTGGTGAGATGCTGCTGGTTGGGGTGGTCTTGAGGGAGAGAGCTGTTTGATTAATGCACAGGGCTTGCCATTTGGCTTGTGTTTTGTTTAGCACCTTGCACAACTAGAGCAGTGTAACTTCAAAATATTTGATGGACAAGTCATGTGTCTGACTTGCCAGCCCTGGGCTACTGCTAGAGAAAGCAATATATTCATGCTTTTAAAGGTTATGGGTCAGTTCCTTTCTGCAAGGATAACACAGAATAGTCTCTTAAATGCAGAGGTGGGCACCTGCAGTTGTTATGGCCTTCAACCCCACTACTCAGAAGCCCCAACCAGCATGGCAAGTGTTAAGGAATTGTTGGAGATGTAGGCCAAGAAGGTTCTAGTTGACTGTAGTAATTAATGCACATGATCTTGAAGGGAATTTTTCGGATACTTGAGGCCAAGAAAACTGTCATTTGCCACTCTTATGCATGTATAAGTACACTTGTATGTATGTGCACACCCAAACACGCAGCTGCGGAGACCACAGGATCCTTGGACATCAGGAAGTGTGTTTGAATGAGTGTTCTAACCTACCTAGAACCAGTTACTAGTTTGAATGTGAAACTTCCAGAATCTCGCAGAGTATTGTGGTTAGAGTATTCTGGGATTTGTATTCCAAAACCAATCACTTTCCCAAACTCTGTTGCACACATTTCAATGATACCATTGAGAGTTCTCAGTGTGAGATAGACTGGCATTTCTCAAGAAAGGTTTTGAAATCACAATCAGTTAATGAATATCTCAACTCACACCATTTCAGGTTCAGTGTGGAATGTGTTTGTGAATAAGAAGACTATTGCATCAAGCTCACATATTTTAACTTGCCCAGCAGTCTGGGAAGAGCTCCAGCGGTGTAGATTCTTGATGGATAGACACTGACACATATGTTTTGCAAGGAGCTTTAAAATTATTCCTTAGATTCTGACCGGATGGCAACAAATAAGAGGATCAAGGGGAAGAGATCTGATTGGGCAGGAGAGGAGTTTTGCCCCTGTAGGAAAAAAATCTACAGCCAGGAAACTCCATTAACCAGCTTGGTCAACCACCAGCCTCTAATTCCCCAAAGGCTACTTTCAGGTTGACTATGGCTTGCCAGACCCTACTAGATCTTGGCATGCAGTATTTAATCCTCCTAAAATATTTCCATTTTTTGTTGTTGCGTGTAATAAATGCCATTTTGTTACTGATTCATTGCACAGGATCCAGAGCTCTTCCTTCCAGATGACACATCTACTGAAACAGCACATTATGTTTTCCACACTCAGAGCAATACTTTGACGCAGATAACAAACCATCGGGCAATTCTCTGCCTAGATATGTAGTACACTTATTACTGCTGGAAGGAATAGGCTTGTGTGAGTTTCTACACTTGCCACTGCACAGTGGTTGTGGGATTGTTTAGAGCAGGGATTCTCAAACTGCGGCCCATGTGCCAGATGCGGCCCATGGCACCATTTCATGTGGTCCCCCACAGCCTCCACCACACCAGGAAGTGCCATGTAAAATGCCTAACCGGCCCCCAAAGCTGTCACCAGATGCGTGACCTGGCGCACAGTTTTAAAAGGTTGAGAACTCATGATTTAAAGACATGCACCCTCTGTAGCCATCTCATGCCCATAGCATCTGGTGACAATTTGAGAAGTAAGTCGATTGTTTGTCTGCCCTCCTAGTCAGCAATGCCCCACCCTTCAGCAAATCTTTGGCCTGCCCAGCATTTTTGTTTTGCTTCAGTTATTGAATACTCTTCTTCCAATACAATGCTCAGCCAAGTCTAGCTTGTAATTGCACAAGCTTAATGCTCACAGATCTGCAGATCAGTCAAGGCAAGAAGGACAGTTTGCTTGGCAGTTGCTGTCCAGTTGGCTGATACAGAACCTGGTCATTACCCTGGTGGTTCATGGACGTCCTTTTCTTCATAATATCTGCCTTAATGTTTTAGTATTAGAGTATACCCAGTTTGGTATGATATTCATTGGCATGGCCCAATCTGACTGAGTCTTGGGCTTTGTAATTTGGTGAGGTACTTAAGAATTCCCTCCTGTAGTTCAATAGAGATATCTACATAACTTACTAAATTACAGATGTCAGGATTCTGTAACAGTGACAAATTTAACTAGTTAATGAATGACTTTAACAGTGTAGTATAAATATAGTTGTGATAAAAAAAATATTATTCCTTCCTACTTGCCTCTTTCTCTCTCTCTCTCTCTCACACACACACACACAGAGCAAAGGTACAATTTGTAAGTGATAAACAAAAGACCCTTTACATATGTTTAAGCATGTTGTTCTTTGATTCAGAGTAATCGAGGAGGGGAAAGTTTCTGCTGCATTGTGCTATGAATCTTGGGACTGTTACCTTAGTGTTCCTCATCTGTTAAATGGTTCCAATACCATCTAAATGCTCCAAACACAGTGCAAGTGTGCACGTTATACAAATTGGGCTTCATTTGTGGTTTGTGACTTGCCTTACTGCTTCTTTCATATGGAGCCATCTGCTTGTATGTGATTTCTGCTCATATTCACTCTTGAGTCTGGATTATGTTGACCCCGTCAGAACACACTAGGGGGATCCAGACACCTGCCTTTTATTACTCTGTGTACCTGCACTGATGGAAAGAAGATACAGTACTGTACTGCACTTTCTTCCTGTTTACCGCGGATGGTATTGCCACATACAGTATTGCCACAGACAGTGTTCGATATCATTGTGAGCAACACCTAGATGTCCTCATTCTTCCACTTGAAGAACATCTGAATGTAACTTCATTATTCTCATTTGCCTCCACAGCCCACCCTCTTGTTGTTCTCATGCCCATGTTTTATCCTCCCACCATCTCTACTTTAGACACCCTCCCCTTCTCTGCCAATGTCCCACTGTCTTCTTTCTGTCTGTAATCCGAGCAGGGTAGACTTTGAGGCAGAGCTTGAAGTTGAGGAGGGAGGGAATGAAGAGATATAAAATGTTTTATATGCTGAACTTGTGTACTAGTATGTTTTGCTGTCATGGTATGCTTTCACTGGTCCCTTTCCAAAGGTCTGAAAAATGTATCTAATGTGCACTCCGAACTGCTTTCCAGTAACCATGCCATCTTCTGCCTTGGGCACCGGGAAGTGGTCCTTTCCCATGTGTCTCCCCCTCCAGCTCTTTTGTGTGGTGTCACATTCCTGAGCAGAGGAACGGAGGGAGGGGCCATGTCTCCCCCCCCCCCCGGCAGAGGAACGGCGTTACTTTCTGCCCCCCCCCCGCATTACTTTTCCCTGGGAGATTCGAACTGCAGATATTGAACGCAGAGCAGCTGTTCAACTGGGAGGACATCATAACACAACAGGAAAGAATAATGTCAGGAGAGATGGAGGGTGGAAAAAGTGTCAGTAAAAAAGTACAACTTGCTGGACAAAAAGGCACCCATACTGGAGAGAAGCCTTTTGAATGCCTGGAGTGTGGGAAAAGCTTCAGTCACAGTGGAAGCCTTGCTTCACATCACAGGTCTTTGCCGCTCCTCCCCCTGTGCCTATACCAACTGCCAGGGGAAGAAGAAGCCAGGGCAGGATGAGGACCTTGCTGCCCCATCCCTGTGTCCACCCCAACATATTGTATTATAATGTAATGTAATGTATTATCTGTATTATCTTATTTATATTATCTATATATAAATTTGAACTAATAAATAAATAAATGTGCCTCTGATCATTCCCATACACCTGTGCCACCACATCCTTGGTATATTTGCTCTTTCACTGTATTGCTTTGTACCACCAGCTTTCAGTTGTCATAACATCCTGTCTTCCTGACATATCAGCGCATTATATTGTGACCTGTTTTCCTCATGTTAAGTTCTAAATCACCCAACCTGTAGCATCCTTCCATCCCACTTGAACCCTCATGCTTCTTTTCCCTAGTTATCTGACTATATTTTCCCAAAGCTCTTTCCCAAGGCCCAGAAATTATTATAATAACAACAGAAGTGAGACTTCTTAAACACAACTATTGACTGGCAGCCAAAAACAAGAGCTTATAAACTGCCATGCTGGGCATCAGAGGTGAGCAAAAACTGAAAGCGAAAGGGAAAGAAACTGGGTAAACACCTCTAACTCTTCATCAAGGTTTCACCATCACATGATCAGCCAAAACATGCCCATTACATGCTAATCACTGTGAAACATAGCATGTGAGGTGTATGGACCTGGCAAAAATTAATTAAAATCATACAGGAATTAATTAGTATTCCCCACAGTGAATGCTTTTGCTGTTATGCTTCATATTGCTAGTTTCCTAAAATAGTCTTCTTAAATGGGGTGGAGCGGAGTGGGGCAGGGTTCTGTATTAATAAGAGAGGAATTGCTTAATTATTGTCAGAAGCGTAGCGTGCCTTGGCGGGGCCCCGTATAAAAATTTGTTTGGGGGCCCTTAGGAAGGGTAAAGATTTGTTTTGCTTACGCATGTTGGGGCCCCCCGTGGCCCGGGGGCCCCGTATAATTGATACGGCAGATAAGATACGACGGTAGCTACGCCCCTGATTATTGTGCTAGGAGGTTATATACAGAATGAAGTCTTGTCAAATTGAAGCTTCTTGATATGGTGTAATTATACAGATGCTTCTCTTTGTGTGTGCAATAAAGTGCTTAGATTTTACTTTTTAAAAAGACACTCCTTTAGATTTCCCTGTGGATGAGGATGAGATGACAATTTCATGGCCATTAATCTAGAAACCATTGAGCTTGAGCCCTGACAGGTAAAAGTTCAGGATGCTATTATTGATGCCATGGCAAAAATGCTCTGAAAAACTCTCTTGTAGATGTTGCCAAAGGACAAAATCCAGTGATAATGTGATCTAGAATAGAGCAGGGGCAGAAAAGTGTTGGAGCAGAGAGATGTTTACCCTGAGACCTGCTCTGCATCCTCTAAATAAGCCTATTTATTACCTGTGAGTGTCACAGACGACGTGATCTCATTGCTAATGATAAAGAAAAAATTCACACATCAGTTCAGTCAGAGATTTATTTATTTATTTGCATTTATACCCTGTCCTTTGATGTGAGCACCACTCAGGGTGGCTTATAATATATATAAAAATACACATCATAAAATATACATAAATGATCAGAATAAAATCATCAAGTGATAACCAATAAAAACCACAAGAAACAAAACCAGATGGCATCAGAAAATCTTGATGATGTTTTTGAATAATACTGTGTGTTTGCGCGCATTCTTTCAAACATGTGTGCATTTCTGTGTCCAGGGCTTAGAAAAGTTCCCTTTTTGGACTTCAGTTCCTGGAATCCCCTGACCATTACAGAAAGTGTCTATGATCACTGGGGAATATTGACAATTGTTGTACCAAAATAATGTTGCCCAGGTACTCCCGGAATGAGAGACAGACACAGATGCATGGGTTTAAAATTGGGCCACTTTATTTAACTTGCCCAAACTTAGGTAACTGTAAGTAAACGTTAAACAACTGTTATTGCGGGCCGAAGTAGCACTGGCAGAGTAAGTGTTGAATAGTATGACTTTTGATGATAACAAATTGTCTCCGCCCCTAATTGAGAATGCCAATTATAATTTAAACAAGGTAATAACCATGCCATCCTGGTCATGGTATGTCACGTTTGACTGAGCATCACCTTCGCCTGTACTTCCTCCATCCTTTATGCCTAGCCAAACATGACCCAAGATGGTCAGGGACAGATGACCTGCGTTACCCCACCAGTGCTGCTGGCCCCGCAATGAATAAGAATTTCCCAAACCCAACCACCACAGTGTGGGAAGGGCGAAAAAGAACGAACCCAGTGCCAATTAGGTCTGAACCAAAAAATCCCTTCCGGCCCAAGAAACGACCAAAAAATTCACACTATGGAATAGGGAGGGAGGGAGGGCGACCGTGAAAAAATAAACAAGTGAGCGCGCCCAGCAGGCGCTCGTCCTTTTATGTGTCTCCGCCCAATCAATACAACTGTATCCATCCCTCCCCGAGGGTCCAGGCAAAGCGCCCCCGCCCACAGGCACATCCGGGGTGCGACCAAACAAGATAGGGGGACAGAGAGATTTCTAAGCTCAGGTTGACTTTTATACTAAAATTCTTGTTGGTGTAAATATGAGGTCTGACTGTGTGATACTGTGGTGTGACATCGTGTCTTGATTCTAATTGCAAACCCTCCCGTTTCCAGTCCTAGTTTAGCTGTGAAACCTACCGGGCAGTTGTAGCCTGAGAGAAATGGAGAAGCCTCAGCTGCCTCACAGTCTTTATTTACAGTATGATTAATAGAGGAAAAGAATGTTGCAAGCATTTTTTCTGAAAAAGTGGGAAATTGGCAAGAATAGCTGTCTGCCTCTCTGTTGAATATACCAAAAGTAATTATACGAACCTAATCCAATATATGCTGCCTTTGGGATTCATATCTTGATGAAGGAATAGTTTAGAAATGATTGAAAATGATACTGTTCACCTCCATGAGTAGTGGTACAACATTAAATCTGGTGATATATATATAAATAAAATAAGCTAACACTAACAAACAGGTAAGCAGTCCACTTCTCAAACCAAACATTAGTAATATCCCCCCCCCCTCAATGAACCAGTCAATTCCCCAAGTATATTATTTATGGGGACAACTTTCTATTCAGTGTTTAGGCAATATTTTTTTGTATGTCAGGGTTTGATCCAGCTGATGCCCAAATACTCTTGGGTAGGGAAATGTTCCAAAATCTTGCTTTCCCAGCTAACTCAGAGTTTTTGCCTTACTTCTCTGCTTTTTAAGTTGAAGGCAAATACAGGTATCTGTGTTTTTAAGGGTTTGGTTTTAGCTGGTTATTTTTATAATATAGGAAATGATTTCAGGCAGGTGTGTCTAAACTTTTCAAGCCACGGGCCAGTCATGTGGTTCAGGGGTGTCCAAACTACAGCCCGGGGGCCAGATCTGGCCCCAACACCAATTCATCCGGCCTGCGCCACCCTTGTCACCCCCAGAAGTGGAAGTAAAACACACCCATACGGGCGCATTTTACTTCTGCTTCTGGGAGTGACAAGGATAAAACAGGTCAGATGAATTGGTGTCAGGGGCTGGATCTGGCCCCCGGGCCATAGTTTGGTCACCCCTGATCTAATGTAAAGGTTAGCTGGTGCTCTGTGGGCATAGGCTCAACTGTCAAGGCAAGATCATCAGCATAGTAAAACTCCTGGAGTATAGGAACATCACTTGATCATTTGTGTAAATGTTAAAAAGTAAAGGTGTCAGAATGGTACCCTGAGGGAGACCGTTCCTTTGATTACCATATAATTTCGGTTTGTCCTTGATCTTTAGTAAGGAGGTAGAACTTTCTGAACAGAAATTGATGGTAGGTGGTATTATATGTTGCTGTGTCATCAAGTCAGCACCAGGTTTTAAAGACCCCAACTGAGCTTTCAAAGTAAGCAAGATATTTTAGGTGTGGTTTTATCTGTTCCACACCCACAGTGACTTTCTGTGGCTGTGTGAGAATTTGAACCCAGACCTCCTCAATCCTATTCCATCACTTTATCTACTACACCATACCAGGCACCCCCAGTATGCGTATAAAATATTAAATCTTATTGGATTACAGCTGCTGTCTCATTCTTTGCCAACAGTGCCCCCTCTGTGTACTACAAACAAGAGTAAATCTCTGCGGTAGAGAATAAGTAGACACAAATCTGATATCAGAAATGGCAACACACAAACGCTAGATTCTGAACACTTCAGCCTCTCAGGACTCCCTGGAACTAATCTCAACTTGACTTGTATAGAAAAAATGGAGTTACAAAGGGAAACTGGAGAGGGAGACATTTCATTCCTAAATTCTAGCCTATGGATAAGGGTTAAACAAAGACCAAGGATTCTTAGCTATGTCAGAATGTTTATGACGTTTACTTTCTCAAAGCTCAATAGTGGTGTTAATAAAGAGAGTGCCATTTTGATTTTTCACTTCCATTTTTATGTCCATCTCCACTAAGTCACCACTCCTTACAATGTATATGACATAGACAATATATAGGCAAAATCTCACACTGCAGCAAACCTGGCCCTATTCAAGCTGCAACAATAGTTTTGTTTTGCTTTTGTTATACATGCTGGGACAGTCTAACACAGCTACCTGTTTGAAATCTGGATCTGACACAACCTTTCTACCTAGCTATTCTTGCAAAATTGTTGTAAAGATGAAAAAATAATAATAATAATTCTTCTTCGTGGTCCCTGTGCGTCCATACTAATGGGTCGCTCGCGCAAATGCATGATAGGCCAGCTCTTCCAAGGTAGTTTTTTATTCTAAAAAAACCTTCAATCCCATCGTGCCTAGCGCTAAGGCCCGGCCCACCATCCCTTCCATTCCATTTTTCTGCTGTGTGGCTCGGACATGCTTCTTCCAGGCTCCTGCGTGCCATAACTATATTTGAATTTTACTTATTTTTATTCTTAGTTTTGTTAATTCTAAAAGACTGTTTTATATTGTTGTTATTTTCCAACCGCTAGAAAGTCCTCTCACACTACAAATTTAACCTTCAGGATTGGATTACAATTCAACTGGCAATTGCTATTTGTGGAAGCTTAATTGGGACTTATTGTTTGTGTTTTTCTAATTTTTCTCCACCCACTGTGGCTTGGACTGTGTATGGCATTGGATAACACACCATTTAAACATTGTTCTCTTGTCCAGAACAAGATTCCGGTGATCGACGATCATGATACTTGTCTTTTTTGTTTGGGGGAGCAATATCAAACGGTGCTTGTGTTCACTGTAAAAAGTTTAATAAGTCTACTTTAAAGAATTGGGCAGCTAGATTGTCTGATTTTCTCTGGCACACAATGGATTGTGACTTTCAAAATGGATTGTAGAGACCACCACCCTTTCTTACAGACTGACACACTTGGATCCCCCTCAGGGTCCACATCTGTTGCATTCTCCAGCAGTTTTGCGCTCCATGACATCTGCCAAGCTTCGACGTGGGCTCAATCCTCCACCCTCATGAGGCATTACAGGTTGGATGTGAGGCAATCCTGGCAGGTGACCTTTGGTAGATGGGTCCTCTCCGTGGTTCTGCAATTACATGCCCTCCTTCTGGTAAGTCAGGTTGTTACTCATCCTTTAGTATGGATGCACAGGGACCATGAAGAAGAAGGGTAGGTTACCTACTTGTAAGTGTAGTTCTTCAAGTGGTCCACTGTGCAGTCATACATCCCACCCAGCCTCTCCTCTCATGTCATTGTAGAGATGTCCTAGCCTAGCGATACAAATGGAACGGCGCTGGCATTAGGCACAATGGGATTGAGGTTTTTCTAGAATACAAAACTATCTTGGAAGAGCCAGCTTATCGTGCATGCGTGCAAACAACCATTTAGTATGAATGCACAGTGGACCACTCAAAGAACTACGTTTACAGGTAGGTTACCTACCTTTTCATGTCAGAAATTGTTCTGGGTTGAAAGGATTTTGACAAAGAAACTCTGAGGCTCCTTTCATGTCCCCAAGAGCTGGGACAGAGATGGGTACTCAATCCATCATGCAATACCCAGGTCTTGAAATGCCAACTTGCCAGCCTTACAGCTAACAAGGCGAGCTTCTTAACCACTGAGCCACCACAGCCTGTAAAGGAAGGGTAATGTATGGCAAAGGTAAAGTCTCCCTTGCTTGAGAGTTGTGTCAAACTCTCCGTTTACAGCCAAAAAGCCAGCACCGTCTGTCTGCTGAAGTTTTTGTGGCCATATGGCAGGCATGACTAGATGCTGGAATGCTATTACCTTTCCCACCAAAGTGATACCTATTTATCTACTTGTAATTTCTTGCTTTCAACCTGCTAGGCTGGCAGGAGCTGGGGCTGATGATGGGAGCTCACTCTGTCAGAAAGCACTTGAATCTTGAACTACTGACCTTCATGTATGGTACCTCAGACTTTTTGTAACGAAGGGAAAGATATGAAATTAACAAATAAAAATCATCAAAACTGGTGAGGATGGAGAGGGCTGACAATGGCCTAGGTGTGGTGCCAGTATTTGGGAAATAACTAGTTTTTGTGGGATTAAATAAATAAATATTGTGTCAGAAATTACTCTTGAGTTGAAAAGATTTTTGCTGGAGGAATGCCAATCGGGCCACTTGCATGAGGCTCCTTTCATGTTGCCAAGATTTGTCGTGCAGCACTCGGGTATCGAACCCCAATTTTCCAGTCTCCAAGCTCAGCGTCTTAACCACTAAGCCACTGCAGTGTATGGGATTAAAAAAAAGAAGATGACATAATTTAGGGGTGACCTTGCATCTTTTAGCTGGTGATTTGTGCAGAGCCACATTTTGGCAAGGTGTACCAAGAGGCTAGATTGATGCTGCAGGGCAGAACAAGCTCCCACTGTGGGTGGCTGTGGAGACTCTCTTGGGGGAGCATCCCATGACTTGCTCTCAGAGGAGGAGGGGGGTCTGGGCCATACTGCAGAACTGAATAAACAGCATGACTTTTTCAGTCCAATTTATTCTTACGTGCCAGTTAGAAAAGAGACAGAGAGAGAGAGAGAGAAGAGAGAAATATTAATGCAGTAATAAATGGGTACTTTGTGTATTGGGGAGAATTTAATGTAGAATTTTGGAGCTAACTCGGAGCTCTTAACATTAGACCATTCACATCATGCCTGGCCAGTGTGAAGCTACACAATTAACTCTTTACAGTTTTCTCAGACACACAAGTTTTGTAAGAACGCTTTCTCTTTTTTTACCTGTTTCTTTGGTCTTCCCTCCCACCCTCTATTAACACACAATCCTGAAATGACCTTGGGAAATGATCTTGCGGATTTAATCCTCTCCAGTAAACAAAGAGTATTTCTGTTTCTCTCTCTCACTCTGTTTCAAAATCTTGCTCATCTTGCTCTTCTTCATATTGGTTTTAGTGCTGTTGGTGTCTCTGAAAGGTTGAGTGCCTGCTTTGTACCTTTGAGCTTTCCCTGAAGCCTCTAGCAAATGTATTTCCTACAAATACTGAGGACATCACAGACTGATCTCTTGCTCATCCTAAATACATACTGTATATGTACATCACTGGGAGAAGATGCTGGTGTAGGAAGGTACAGGCAATATTTGTTACTTAATCAGACAGCTCCATCTTTATGATATATGTTCACCTGGAAGAAACAGAGTTGATGAAAGCTTTCTTTTTTGTTTGTTTGTTTGTTGAAGGGAGGTTTTCCTTCTCTCCAAGCCACCTCAAAGCACTCTGAGTTGCCAATCTATTGCTATGTTCTCCTCCCTATTCTATGCTTCCCAACTGTAGGTAAAGGTCTCTGTTGCTCAAAAGCCAGTTGTATCCAACTCTAGGGTTTGGTGCTCATCTCTGTTTATAGCCAAAGAGCTAGTGCTGTCTTCATCATCAGATGTTTCCATGGTCATGTGGCAGTCATGACTAGATGGGCAGAGTGCATGGAATGCTGTTTACCTTCCCACCAAAGTGGTACCTATTTATCTACTGAACTTGCAATTTCTTGCTTTTGAACTGCTAGGTAGACAGGAGCTGGAACAGAGACGAGAGCTCACTCCTTCATGCAGCACTCTGGTCTCAAACTGCTGACATGCTTCAAGTTCAGCATCTTAACCACTAAGCCACCACAGTCCCTTCCCAATGGTACCTAGGTTACAATACTTTATATTGTTTTTATTTTGTGTATCTATTAACAGAGGGTCTGAGTTTGTGCCTTGGTAGTGATAGGATATTTTAGAGTTCATGTGGATTACATAAGCAGCTTCTTATCCTATCATTTAGATGACCAGACAGACAGACATTCCTTGTTCCTTTGGGCATACCATGAAGCCCTTTTGGTTTTCAAAATGAAAACAAGTCCCCATGTGTAGCAGTCTAGACAAGCAAAGTGACAGTAGAGGTTTTTCTAAGGGCATGCTAATGTTCTAACTAAAAACCTCAGCATTGCTGGCTGTTGGCTTTGTGTGTTGGGTTGACTCACAAGGAATCCATTCTCCTATCCTGGCTTAGGTAGAGTATAATGGCTAACTGAGATGGCATATGCTTCGGCACAGTGTTGGCAATATCTGGCCTTTCCTCATGATATTATTGTTTCTATTATTAATAGTGATATTATTACATTACATTTTTGCATTGCCTTTCTGTTAGTATGTAGTGATTAGGGAAGCTTACAGTCAGCATTAAATGTAATAGAATCAAGAAAAAATCCCTGCATGTTCAATTACAATTCAATTAAAATCTAATAAAGTGAAATGCAATCTACTCATGTGAGTGGCGTCATGTAGGGGGGCAGGGGGGCGCCCCACCCTGGGCGGCGCTTTTTGGGCTATGGGTGTTCTTGAACTACAATTCACAGAAGCCCTAGCGGGAGTGGGTGCCGGCGTCCACCGGGGGTGGCAAATTTGGCTTAAGCCCCGGGCGGCTGAAATCCACACGATGTTACTGACTCGTGCAAACACTTAAAATAATTAAAATATCAGAATGATATGGCTTCATACACTTTGCAAATGTAGTGAGAGTGTAAACTGATTGTACTTCTGATAGGAGTGTGTTCCATAATCTAGGGGCCACAGAGTAGAAAACCCTCTCACTGTCCTTCACTGCAATTCTTGGTAATTTCAAAAGCATCTCTCCTGAAGACCTTAACATCATGCCAGAGTCATATCGTCAGAAGTGGTCCTTTAGATATCATTGGTTGTTTCCCCCTGTTGGAGGACAGAGCTGGTTGTGCCACTCAAGCTCTCTGGATCCCTTCATAGATGTGGTGGAGGACGCCAGTATTTACTAACGGTCAGCGCTGATAGATCCGCAAACATAATTATTTCAAAGGAGCATGTCCGTTTGGTGTCACATCTTCTTTGGGCCTCAGCCTATAAATATTACTCTTAATATACCAGGAATGTGATGGAATCCTGCTTTTCTGCTGTCTTCTGTTGGTTAATGAAGGACACAGGGTGTCATCTACTATGTTTTCATATTTAGCAAGTCTTGCAGAAATGAAAAGCTGCTACATGGCATGGCTTGGAAGCTCTACTTTGTGGACTGTCTTAAACCCTACAAAGATTCTTGTGGGACCTTAAGACCCAAATGTTTTCTTCATAATAAGCTTTCATGGATTTTAAGTTACTTCTTCATATGGAAGTGGGCTATTATAACCCACAAAGGTTAATGCATAATTAAAGTTCCTAGTCTTTAGGACATTACGAGACTATTTTTTTTCACTTCTTTTTCATGCTTAATCCCTGTTGGAAAATCATTAAATATTTCCTCACACTCTGAAGATCCTAGAGTTCTCATTTGTTGATATTATGAGCATCCATATCTCCACTAGAAGTCTGAAAAAGATGGAGTGATCTTTTTTGGCCTGTGTTCCCAGTTGCTGTGGGGCTAGCATTTGTATGACCCATGTTCGTTTTAGAATATAAAATAATGTGCAGAAATAGGGAATATTTTGAAAAGAGTCTCTCTCTCTCTCTCTCTCACACACACACACACAAACAAAAGATGAAATCGGGGAGGGGGGGAAGAATCCAAATGAAATGACTGATGATTTTCAGTTGGTTTATTATTACAGTGAAAGTGACTGTGAAAATAGCAATGGATGGAAATAGCAATAGGCTCTAGATCAGGGGTTCCCAACAAGGGGCACACAGCCCACAGGTGGACTTCAATTCCCAGAAGCCTAAGTCAGTACATTGGCTGATCAGTGCTTTGGGGAAATGACTTAGGTTTCTGGGAATTGAAGTCCAAACACCAGCATTTGGGAAACACTGCTCTAGATGAGTCATGCTGTCCACAAGCAGGTCCTCATTAATTTCAGTAAAGGCATAGAAAAGCACAACTGCAAAGAAATGGTTTTTGCATGCTCAGTCCCAGAGGTTTCCCTCTTGGATGCTAGTAAATGAGTCTGCCTCATCCTGGAGAGCAATGCGTGACCATCAGAGCTTCAGACAGTTCCTAGTGACCACATGATGAATGGTCCATTGGTTTTTTTTAAACCCCCAATGCAATGGCTTAACTAACCTTCACACATATTCAGTGATAAAAAATGTCCAGAGCCTGCAAAACTAGCATTAAGATTAGGACAATTTAAATGCTCTGATGGAAAAAGATAAATGAGCAGCATTTCCTATTATATTTCATAGCATAATTAAGAAGTGTTTTCAATTGCTTGTCCCCGTTGGAGTAGACCTGTTGGATTAATAGGCTTTATCTAATTCTCAATTTATCATTCAACAACTCATTCAGAGAGTTTGCTCCTTAGATGAGACTATCAATAGGATATTTCTATTGTGAAATAAAAAGTCTTACTTGTAGGAGATAGGAAATACAGACACTTCCTGCTCAGACTTGTTCTTGAGCAGCAAAGGAATCAAGAGCCTATAACATATGCTTCAGATACTACTTCTAAAATGAAAGAAAGAAAGAAAGACTTTATTACAGTCAGGGTAGAACAGCAGAAGACTAAATGGTAGTGACCCAATAGGTTTAAATTAAAGGCATTTTAGTAACATACATTTTAAAATGTGCCAGGCATACCCACTAGTCCTCTTGCAAGGCAGGAAAACCAATGCCCTGCCCACCAGTGAGGAAAATCATGGAGCTCTGTCCAAACGCTCCTCTGCTATAACTCCTCATCCAGCAATAATGCCATGTGCTTTGTCAGCACAGCACAACACAATCCTGTTTGGGAGCCTTCCTTTCTCCTGGCTTGAAACATGGCTTGGGCTATTCGAAGTGCAGCCATTTTGTAAGAAAGCACCAGGTGCATGACTGCAATTTTGTGTGTGATATGATTGTACTAATCCAACTCTGGATGTGGGTACTTTTGAGTGATCAGTTATGGAGGGAAGTGTGTAGGAATGTTGCATTTGATACAAATCCACATTCACATCATTTTGAAAGTGATGCACTGGATTGGTGAACATCTAGATAAGTAACATATGTTCCATACAATTTCTCCAATATATGGCAATTGTATATGCTTTTCATTAACACGAGCATTCCCCCGCCCTCTGTGATACCTAATATAACCACAGATCTTTAAGGTTTTTGAGAACTGCAAAAAAAAAATCATTAAGATAAGTATGCTAGTCTGTGTGAGTTAGATCAGCTCACTTACAGATGGAGAATAAGCAAAATTCTTCCCTTTCCCCTACAATAGTCCTTCATTTATCTAAAGCGGGGTGGCCAACCTTGGTGCTCCTTCAATTCCCAGAAGCCCTAATCAGCAGGTGTGGTGACTTGAACTTCTGGGAACTGAAGTCCAAGAACAGCTGGAGCACGAAGGTTGGCCAGCACTGGTCTAAAGCATTTTTGTTTTTACCACATTTATAGCCCCATCCCTTAAATAAAGAAATTGGCTTCTTAAGAAATATAATATTGTGATGAGGAAGAGTAAAGATAGATATAAGCCATACAATGTTGTATGTTGAAAAAAGAAAGTTTATCTTACATATGTAATGTGATCTATTGGGAAAAATAGTTCTTTCATCTCTTATCTATGTATGTTTCTAAAAATTGTAGAAATTTACACATACATCCCACAGCTTCAAATGTGAAATGTCACTTTGAAAGAGACATGTGAAAGCTATTTATGAGATAGCAGTGGTAGGATGATGCCTTTGGACCTAAGACATCATCCTGTTTGCATTCAGGCATTGATGGCTTTTGCATGTCATCACATTCATTTTTCTTAGAAGCGATTTCCCAAGTTTGGTCAGCAGTTGAAGTGATTTCAGAGAAGCTGATATCAAGCAGGCAGGAGGCAGTGTAAGTAAAGTTTGCAAAAGGAGAGTTTCTGATGCTTGTTAGGTGCTGTTCTTTTCTGTCTGCCAAACAGCTCAAGTTTCTCAAGTATATTCATCTGTCTTAGACTGTTTGCTTGGATGCAAAAATGTCTATATGGTCTAAAGGGCTTGCTGGGTCAGATCCAGTGACTGGTCTGCTAGCCTCAGCCTTTGGAAACTGCTCCAAGGCAACTCCTAACCTTCTGGAGACAATATCTCAGGGTAGTTACAGAAGTCCCATCTGTGTAGTCTTGGGCAAGCTGCACAGTCCTAGACCATCTCTAGAAGAAGGGAATGGCAAGTCACTATTCAGTGCTCTATAGCTAGAAAGGGTTGCTGTGAGTCAGAAATGATGTGATGGGCAGCAGCAGCATCCCTTTGTTGTAACCACAATGGGCTTCTCCTTCGATACTGAACTGTTAGACCTGTTTTCTGAACATTTCATTCCTGTTCAGTGTCAGTCTGGTGAAAATAATCTGTAAACAAAAATTTGTCTTACGCATTTAAAAAAACCCAACCTTGTAGCATTCAAATAGAGATGGGAAGTATCACTTTTTTGAGCTATGTTTCTCACTTCATCACAGCCAATGTAGCCACCGATCATGTTAGCTAGAGTATGCTGGACATTGTAATCCCCAAAAAGTAACACATCCTATCTGCATCAGAGCAATGGCAGGATGACAGAAGCAGCAACCTCTTCTTGAGCCAATCAGTTCTTTGAAATCAAGGGAACTTTCCAGAATGTAACAAACATGAAGATTTATGCAGAAAAACAGTCATGCTATAATTTATAGAACTTTATCTTACTGAGCTCATTTATGATGCTGAATCAAATGAATATTTGGAGGATGCCAATGCAAAGAGTAATTGCATCGCTTATTGGGACCATAGTTTTAGAGGCCATTTATATTTCAAAAAACCTGAAATAAAAACCAAAAAAAACAAAAAAACAAAAACAAAAGATCAATATGCCATTATTTACCTCTGGGGATCCCAGTACTTTCTTTCAAATAAATAACTGTGACTATATTAATGGCTTAAGAATAGCACGCTGAGTAAAATGTTGCTTAAGTTACTGGCATTTCAAAATATGCTCTTGGTCCAAAGTGATAAAGTACAGCAAGTGCTGGAATGACATCAGTATTTTGGATGTTCTTCCCAGGATCCATCACCTTCTCCCTTACTTCGAACTGTCCTTCTCCTCTTGTCCCATCTCATGTTTCTGAATTCTGGCAGCTGGTGGGAGGTTTGACCCAATTGTCAACCTCTCCTTCCTGTTCAATTTCAGCTTCATCTCCTAAGTGCTTTTTACTTAGACTGCATTAACAAAGACTTTCCAAGGGAACATCATTGAATTTCACTTACCCAAAGAGCACCCCAATCAATTATGTAGCAGGGTAACTCAAATTAGATTCCATACTGGCTCCATAGAGGTTCAGAAACCATGAGCACAGATGAGTGAGAAAGTTTGTAAGCAATTAACACTGCATATCAAAGTCCTTAGGAACTTGTGAGGTGGTGACATTATTGCAGAAGACTCCTTCACTCTGGGAAACTGAGCCTCATTATTTAGTCTGTCATGCTGAGAACCAGGCTGGTTTCAATATACCCATGGCCCTTGGCAGAAGAGCCTACAGATGTTCATCTGGCCTGATAAATTGAAATTATCACAGGAGGCTCCTCTTGTTCACATTCACTGGCTTTGCAGCCTGTGTGAGTGAAAATGTGGAAGGCAGCCAGCCCATATTTTGCAAATAGAAGCTCCCATATTTAATTCTTGGCAGTCCTATGCTTAGCTGGCTAGATAGCTCAGTGGGTTATTTTATAGATGCAGGGCCAGAAGATGGGAACTAAATTTCTCACTGTGCATCCCAGAAGAGCCAGTTTGTGTAGTCATGGGCAAGCTACACAGTCCCACAGTTCCTCCAAAAGTAAACCACTTCTGAATACTCTACATAGAAAATCCTGGAAAAGGTACTTGAATTGTCAAGAATTGACTTGATGGCACACAATTATTATCATTACCATTCCTATATTTGGTTGGAAAGAATGAAATCCTATCTTGAAATCCTGAATAGCCCCTGCGGCCACTCAAACTTGGCAGGGTCCAATGGCCTGACTCAGCATTATTATTATTATTATTATTATTATTATTATTATTATTATTATTATTATTATTATTATTATTATTATTATTATTATTATTATTATTATTATTATTATTATTATTATTATTATTATTATTAAACTTATATGCCGCCCTACTCAGCGAAAACCGACTCAGGGCGGCGCACAACACAATCAAATACAATGCTACAATTCAATAAAACAATAAAATGTCACAACACAATGAAATATCATACATCAATAATTCAAAAAATAGAATATCATAAAATACAGTACAGTAAGATAAAACCCCAATATACGTCATAAAGTTACAAAAATATTACAGAACCCATAGGAACATTACACAATCTTACAAAGAAAAAAGTTACAAAAAGCATAAAGCAGCCTCCCGCTGGTCTATGAAGCTGAGTGTTGTCTGCTCTGACCATCAGATGCCTAGGCTGCCTATTGAAAACCTTCAGCTGGAGATTCCCACTTCTTGTTCTACATTTCAAGCATAGAAAACATGTGCTCTACTTCATTAAGGTTGATTGGTTTTAGTCCTTCAGTGAATGCAGTGTAACTGACCTCTGACAGGACCATAGCTAGCACTGGTCCAATTGGCACTGTCCAATTGGTTAAGTCTAGGGTCACATGAGACTGCCATAAATGGTGAGAGGATGGAAGAGGAGGAAGGATCAGCTGTGTCTGAGTGTGCAATGAATGACTGGAATTTGCTCTGTTCTAAGCCCTCAATGTGTTATGTGTCCTTCTATCTGGGGAGCCGTGGCTACAGGTAGCATACACACTTAGCATGGAGAAGATTGCTCCTGTTCAGCAGTGAAAACCAATTCTACTGGCTAATATTTGTGCCTCTTAAATTCTCGTGCCCTATGTTAGAGCCCAAATTGCCCCCCCCCCCGTTACACCTCTGGTTGGTCCTGGCTTAATTGGGAATTTTGCTTCCCTGTACAATTGGAAGAAAGTCCACTTTCCCTACCCCTCAGCACTTCCATCCAGTTTTTCAGTCAGTCTTCCACAACCTAATTCTCTCTTGATGGGATTTCCCAAGATTCTCATAACTACAGCCACAATAACCTTTGACCATGCTGGCTGAGAGCTACAGGCAGGTTGGATGATGGAGGTCTGATTTGTGAATATCTGAAAGTAATGATTAGGATTGCCAGGTGAACAGCATCCCATTCTTTTAGGTTTCTGGGATGAAATGAGGCCAGAGACCAGGCTTTGCCACAGGTGTGGGGCCTTGTGATGTCATAGACAATGAACAAACAGGAATCAGAGGCAGGCTTTCAGGACCAACTCATTGGCAAATGGATATCCTGCCCCTCCTTACAGTGGAGCTCTAGGTAAATGAGCCTGTATTCTGGGTAGAACCAGTTAATCAGGAAATGTTATAACCTACATCAGAGGGGGAAGGACTCATTATTTGGCAGCCAGGCAGGAGGAAAGGTGTGCCAAGCCCAGGCTCAATTGGTCTAAATAGGGTTGCTAGAGGCAGCTAGATGGCATTGCTAGATGGGCACAAAGCTGGGCAGGCTGAGGAGGATGGTGGAGGATAGGGGTGTCTGAAGTGATGGGATGTTACCGGTTTGGACCGGTTCGCCTGAACCGGTAGCACCCCATCAGGAGGGGTCGCCGGGTGGTAGTGGTAAAACCCTGGGCGACCGGTTTGGTTGCCTCTCTGGCCCCCTCCAAAAATGTATGCACAGTTCTATTTTTTTGCGCATGCGCACTAAAAAAAGAACTGCCCATGCGTCAAATGAAGGTTTGACGCATGCGCAGACATTTTTATTTTTTATTTTTGCTCCGCCCATGACGTCATGACGTCGGCTATGCCCACGACGTCCATGACATCACAGTGGAATAGCAGGAATTTTGACAACCCACCACTGGGTGTCTGGCGTGTGGTGGTTCATGGGGTCGCAAAGGGTTGGAATTGACTGTGTGACTGAACAACAACAGCAACGGCAGCGGCAGCGGCAGCGGCGACAACAACAACAACAACAAAGAGACAGCGGAGAGATGTGGTATGCCTTTTGGTGTGATCCATCACGATTGCGCCAAATGGCACACACAGCTCAAGGGACCCTATTTCATCCAGCTCCTTTGGCTGTTAATTGACAGTACTGCAAAGCTGCTGAAGGAGAGGCTTTTCTTTGGCTTGTTCTAAAGTTCCAGTCAAGAACCTGCTGACAGCCTGATCCACCATGGATTGATGGCTGTGGGCAAGGTCTTGACTGGACCTTTTAGACAAGTAACAGAAAAGGAAAGAAATGCCTCTCCTTGCCTGCCTCCCTGTCCCCTCCTGCTTCTGCAAGAAAAGTTTTCTTTTCTTTTTTTTAAATTGTAAGTGATGCAGAACATTTTGCCCTGCCTTAATGGAGTCTTAAAAATATTCACTCCCTCTGCTCCTCTGCAGATGTGGCAAATTAACAGCGGCAGACAATTTGACAACAGTATGCCTTGCTTCGGTTTCTTGCAATCTCACACACACTGGAAATGAACCAATATGGAGAAATTGTCTAGATGGGGGGGGGGGGAGGGAGTAGAAATTCCTGAGAAAGACTCAGGAAGATGTGAGTAGGAACACTCTGGGCTGGTTCACTCAAACAATTACATCATGTGACTGTCAGAAAAAGGAGCAAACCAACTCATCCCAGCAGCAGACCGAAGAGTGGATTAAATGCCTCTCTAATTGCACCCTAAATCTCCTATCATCACAGTTTTACCTACTTCATATGACATTTAAAGAGGCTCTACCTGACTTTACATCTGCCTGGGGTGCCTACAAGGCTCACCACCTTTCCATGGGGAGATTTTTTGGAGGCCTTATACTGCTGCCACCAATGTTTTTGGAAGAAGAAGGTTCACAAGCTGCAATGAAAGTATACCTCTCCCTGCCATATTAGAGTGACATGATGAGCCTAAGTGGAATCACTGAATAGCTTCCTCTCCAGTCTGCTCTTCTTGTTCTTTTCCTTTTTTTGGGAGCGGGGGGGGGGGGGAGGTGATGTTGCATAGGCACAACACATACAAGCACATGAGCATGGGACTCTTCTAATTTAGAAGGGTTTTGTGTGAATGCACAGAGCTTGTAAAGAAAATGCAGAGGAGCGTGATTAAACAGGGATGTGTCTGCTTGGGTTATGCTCCCAGCTATAGACCTAGCCTAAGGGCTTGGTTGATGAAAGGTTCTGCAATCAAACCTGGGAGAGGAAATGGCAGCCAATAATTGTGTGTTACATTTCCACACACCCCTAAAAGAAATACCACTCTGAAGGTGGCCTCATAGATTTTCTAATTGGCAAAGTGGATGTTTGCCAAAACCATGAAAACAAAATAGTGATTAGTCTCCTTTCCAGACCTGGGAAAGGGACATCTAAAATATTTGTTGTCGTTCTTACCATGATAATTTTATACGTTTGAAAACACACAATGGAGATAATTGCTGTGAGGTTGGTTAAGTGGCTGAAAGGTTAGAAAAATAGTTTTTCCCAGTGTATCAAAGTGACTTGCATTTGTTTATCTTTTGAAGTTAATAGGGACCCAAAATAGAGGCGTATCTAATGTTTGCAGTTGAATTCACTTTTTAGAAACACAGACACTCAAAGGTACTACTTGGTGAAGAAAGGTAGTTCAGAATCTCTTGTCTGGTTTCCTAATTCCTAATGTGTATACAGTCAAACCTCACATAACGAGCATTTCGCTTAGCTAAAAACTTGGATAATGAGCAAGTTTTTTGCTAAGCGGTCCAACTCACATAACGAATTTTTCGCTATGTAAGTCGGACTTTTCCCTATGGAAAAACTTGCATAACAAGCCTTTCTATGGGGAAAACTCGTATAGCGAAAAAAATTGCTATGCAAGTTTTCCCCATAGAAATGCTCATTATGCGAGTTTTTCCATAGGGAAAAGTCTGACTTGCATAGCGAAAAATTCGTTATGCGAGTCTGACTCACATAGTGATTTTTTTGCATAGCGAGCAGCCTCGCAGAACACATTAAATTCGTTATACGAGGTATGACTGTATTAATTTACGGCATTAATATCCTACCTTTTGCACAAGAATCATGAGGTGATGGTGGTAAATAAAAAACCTTGCATGCTGTGTTATTGGGATGGTCATAAATGCAATGATGACAAATGGGTAAATGTACCATTAAAAGAGAGGACAAATTATAACAGATTTGAATAAAATTCTCATATGCTAATATGCAAGTATGGATGCAGATTTATATATTTTGAATTAGTGTAATTTAAACAAAAGTACTGGATACACATCTGTGCTGGTTAATCCAGAGGTTATGATGCTGCTGTAAAACTAGCAAAACTGGGTTTGTCTGAATACTATGATGGGATACAAAAATGGGGAAAGAGTTTATTGGCCACATTTGGGTCACACATTTTGTGTACTTCTTCTGTCTCCAGTGTAAATTGATGGGGGCAGCAGGAAGAAGCAGAAGATTTAAAAACAATATCTCACAGACTTTAGTCATCATCAACTTCAACCTGTATCTGAGAATGCATTTTTCCCCTGAAGCAGGAAAAATATCATTGGCATGAATTTGTTTAAGGTGGATACCAGCTTGACATGCAGTGACCCACACACTATGATCTCGGAGCCATTTGCTGGTGCACACATGAAATGAGATGTGCAGGATTCAACACCGGGACTACAATGGACTGCCACAGCCTTGATGATATAATAAAGGCATGCCTTCATAGCTAGTCCATCTGGCATGGCCTCTTCTGCCGCCATGACTATTGGGAATCAGAGTTCTTCCTCCGCTCATTTTGTCATTGGGTCCAATAGGATGGTTTCCAGTGGCATTTCCTCCACTGAGGGGGACCATCACCGCACCTAAAGGGGGTTATCTGCCTGTAGCTGTTGGCCCCTTTAGTTAGGGAGTCAGGTTAGTTAACTGCTGCCTGACACTCAGTGTTGAGTCACTGGCTGTACGGTCTACTCCATTACTGTAGTGGGATGTCTGGCCAGACTTTCACAAAAGGAAATAAATGGAAGAAAGCAAGTAGTTTTTCAGCAGCATTGATGAAATTCTCCTGCTTCCTTCTTCTGTGGTCTGACGGAATAGGCCCATTGTTGTGACAAGTTGAGAGAGGAGCCTGGTGGAATGATCCTATTTCCCAGAATAATTCTGACCAACTGCTGAACTAAGATTAAAACTCTAGATGCTCCTCTGCCCACAGTTTTCTACAGGTTTTTCTGCCTCTGCCCCCCCCCCCTCAATTTCTCAGCCAGCAAAATATCCTCAGTTTATTTTCACAAATTCCTGTGCATAATTCTTAACATACTATTCAGGAATGGATGCCATTCCTAAGCAGCACCTAGATAAATCTTATTTATAGTAAGTACAGGCAAACAATGAACATTAATCAGACTGTTTGTCAGTTGTTAAAAAGTGTTACTTAGCCATTAAGAATAAAATAGCAAACAATGAAGGCTGTGATGACTCTTTGTCTTGCAGAGGCAAACCCAGTCAAATAGCAATCATGGAACTTTCCACCTCCAACTATTTCTTTATTACTGGATTCAGTTATTGTTATATTATTACATTATACAGCATTTTAAATTTATGGTTATTTAACCAATCTGCCTTTCCCTTGCCCTTGGTTACAGACAGAAACATTTTTGCCTTTTTCATTGATATCCTGTGCAGAGCTGATTCAGACCACCATATGGAACTGACCAATGTATGAGCCTCAAATTCACAACAGTACCAAAGTAGTACAAAAATCCCACTGAGTATAATACTTCAGGCACAAGCAGTGCAGTACCATCAGTCTTAATCTGATGTAACAAACTGTGAGGGAAGGCAAAACAATAAGTCCCAGCAATTTCGAAAGAGATTCTCTGCCAGGACAAAATATCAGAACTGCATCCTAGTCATTAGTAAAGGGACTTCCTTACGCCCAGTCTGTGTCTGATTGTCATAACATGAGCTTTTCTGATTTTTATCATTTGCAAATTAGTGTGCTTTGCTTTCAAATTGGTTTTCAGGATATAATGTGGGTTAGGTTGACTTTGGGAACGCTAATGTATTTTACCTTGGGTACAGTAGTGCTAGTCACTAGATCAGGTAGTATAATAGTACTATTAATTTACTAATTTACTAATTCACAAACTAACTTAGAAAATGTACTTTCCACTCTCCAGCCATTTTTTTGGCCTAGACTCTAGAGGTTACTTGCACATCATCTTTCTAAGCCAGCGTTTCCTAAACTATGTTCTGTGGAACACTGGTGGACCTCAATTCCCAGAACCCTAAGTCTGTACATTGACTGATCAGTGCTTTGGGGAATTGACTTTGGCTTCTGGGAATAGAAGTCCAAAAACCAAAGGTTGGGAAACACTGCTCCAGAGTAACAGGAAGTGATGAAAATTATCTGTTTGCCTCTTTCTGGCATGTTAGCATGAGGTCATAAAAGCCTTCACAATGTCAAGTGAGTGACATCATCTTAAGATTATAATTAGGACTACTTTATTTCAAAACATGGATGGGTAGGGCCAGCCAAAATTTCTGCTACCAATTCTGGTGAACTGGTGTGAACCTGCTGATGCCCACCATTGCTGACAACCCAGTTACTCTAGGGTAGTGATGGCAAACCTCGACACTCCATCTGTTCTTGAAATTCAACTCCCAGAAGCCCAAGTCCTTGTGAATCCTTGCGTAGTAAACCAATTTGTGTGGATTCACAGGGACTTGGGCTTCTGGGAATTGAAGTTCAAGAACAGATGGAGTGCGAAGGTTTGCCATCATGGCTCTAGGGCTTCAACTGATGGCAACTCCAAAGTGTTCTGGTGCTTGGAGAAGTTAAGGTAGTGTAGAGATTTACAGAAAAATATTTTAGGAAAATGCCAAGTGTAGGAGATTTGCAGGATTTTGTACGATTTGTTCAATGCTGTGCAGCTTGAGGGTGAAAATGGAGGGCTGAACATGAGAAAAAATGACAGTAAGTATCTTTGATTAAAAACAGTTTGAAAGGGTGATGGGAAAACATATGGTAATTACTAGTTATTCAAAGGCACAGGGGATTTCAGGGAAGCCCAATAACGGAAGGTTAACATTCATAACATCACTGGTTAAGCAAAGGAAAAGACTGACAAGGGCAGGAGAAGGAAGAAGGCATGCAAACACTGGGAAAGAGGGGGAAAGGTAAAGGTTTCCCTTGCTCGAAAGCCAGTCGTATCCGACTCTAGGGGTCAGTGCTCATCTCTCTTTCTAAGCCGAAGAGCCAACGCTGTCTGCTTATGCAGATGTTTCCATGGTCATGTGGCAGGCATGACTAGACACCGGAGCGCACGGAACGCTGTTACATTCCCACCAAAGTGGTTCCTATTTATCTACTTGCAATTTCTTGCTTTCGAACTGCTAGGTTGGCAGGAGCTGGGACAGAGACGGGAGCTCATTCTGTCCTGCAATACTTGGGAATCGAACTGCTGACCTTCCGCCTCCCAGTTAGTGTCTTAGTAACTTGAGCCACTGCAGTCCCAAGAAAGAGGGAAGATGGTAATAAAAATAGACACCTAGGTCAAGGTTAGGGAATCTCTGTCCCATGGGTCTGATTCATCCTACATCTGTTTTCTCTGACTTTTCCAAGCTGTTTTCACATCTATCTATGGAGAAGGTGATATAGGAGCAAAGCCATGAATCCAGGAACCGGTAGATTCCCAACCTTGGGATGCAGCTGGCTCTGCAAACATTGGACAAGTGTGCTTTGCTTGGGTTTCCTAGCTGGAGCACTGGCAGGAAAATAATCCCACTGGAATTCTGACCACAATCCCCCAATTTAATCCAGTCGATGAAGGTACTCTGAGGTTCAGAGTTAAATTCCTTATTCTTAAAAGGATTTTTTTCACCTGTGACCTTGGAAAAGTAAAGAAAGAGAAATGTAACCAAAGGAAAACCTGACAAAACAACACCCCAAACAAATGAACTATGGGCATAATCCAGGAATCAACAGTGTACTCATTCCAATTCCCATTCTTCTTCTGCTTCTTGCCAGATAACTCTGTACATAAGCATAGCAACAAGCTGCTCAGAGCAACAGTTCCTTAGTCCTCCCCCTCCTCCTCACAAAGGTATTGCCATGTTGAGACACTGTCACCTAATGGAACCAGAGCAGCGATGGGATGTTACAGGTTCTCACCAGTTCGCGGTAGTAATTTTCCCCAGTGTCCCGGAGAACCGGTAGCAGCTTTTGGGGGGAACCACCTTCAGGGCTTACCTTTTCACTGGTTCCCCCACTGTGCATGCGCACCAAGCACTAGGTGTGCATGCACGCCTACAGTGCTTGGCGCATATGCACGGCCTCCTTGCTGTCCTCCCAAGCAGGGAGGAGGATGAGAAGCTGCTAGCCTGAAGCTCACTATAGCCTGCTCCCCAGGGGAAGTGACTTACCTTTGGATGTGGTGTGTCTGTGCATATTTTAATGTGTATTTAATACCTTTACCTATATTGATGTACTACCACAGTTCTTAAAAAGGTGTGTGTGTGTGTGCTTGTTTTTATTTTATTTTATTATTTTTTTTCTTTGGTCCTGCCCATGACATCATGACATCAGCTCCGCCCACACTGTGATGACATGGGGTAGTAAAATTTTTGACATCCCACCACTGAACCAGAGGCAGGGTTCCCTTGGACTGTGCTTACTGTCTAGCAAGGAATGTATCCAACCAGCTTCATGCTGTCTCCCATGGCTGATTCCCAAGGGAAACAGTTTTTGAGGTAGCAATGTATAGAATTGTCCACCTACTATCTTGGTTGAGGGATTCTGGGGGTTGCACTTTTAAAAAAAAGTTATTTCCAGACTGCCTGATTTCTGGTAGAGCTGTTGCATAATTTTGGATTCTGTTGTGATGATATTCAGTCTAGTTGTGGGACTGCTTGCTTTTTAAAAATATTACATTTAAGCAATGACCAAATTAAATAAAATGAACTAATTTAGTTCTACTAGAACTAAATGTACTTGTGGGAGGGAGGGGGGGATTATTTAACTTGACAGACGCCTGGAGAGAATTATCTTTTTGTGGGGATGGGAGGAAAAATTATATGATGAAAAGCCATAGTTGGAATGTTGAGAGAAATGATACAAGGTGGTGCTAAATTCCAAGATTTTGCATGCATTTGATTTGTAGGGTTGGGCACATTCCTTGCTTTAATCTAGAGTAGTACAGTAGGGACAGGCAAATTCCTCTCAGAATCTGACAAATAGCACAGGAATACCTCTCCCCTGTTTTTCCATGTCTAGAATCTGCTATTCAAATGTATACTGCATCTAAATGTGGGGATTTTGTTTAGGCATTTTAGCTCATTGGCAGTTGTCACAGGTGGGGCTGACAGGAACTTTGGGATGGATGGATGAGTGAAGAACATCTAGCACTTCTGTTTTTGGACACATCAGCTGCCATTGATTGTAGAAACTTAACTTTTGGTACAGCAAATACTACCTTTCCAAAACAAATGCTTTGTGTATCTTTGTGTGTGTGGTGTGTGCAACTTGTGGCTTCAGACCAGGGTTGGGATTCAGTTTTTTTTTACTACCTATTATGTGGGTGTGGCATGCTGGGTGTGGCCATGTGGCCATGTGACTTGCTAGATGTGGCCATGTGACTGAGTGGCCGCGCGCCCGGGTGGGAGGCAGGCGCTGGGCTATGACCTGAGGCTCTGGCAACCAGATGGGGGAAGCCCAGGGAGGCTCTACCACTGGTTTGGGAGACCGGTGGAGGCCTACGACCCAAGACTCCGACAACGGGATGGGCAGGGCCAACTGGAATTTCTACTGCCGGTTCGGGCGTACCGGGGCATTCCGGCTGAATCCCACCACTGCCTCAGACCTATTGTGGGAGATTCCCACTGGCCAATCCTAAAAGTCTTTAAAATAGCCTAGGCTGCCTGGAGGGTTATACAAGTTGCCCACCCTACATGTTTCCTGTAAGAAGTTGAAATTTACTTAGCAATACTTCGTATGTGTGGATTCAAAATTTTGTTTTGGTTTACTTTTTGTTTCCCCCTCTTTTGAAAAATTAGATGTTTGTCGCTGAAGAAAATGTGGATTTTCGGATACACGTGGAAAATCAAACAAGAGCACGAGATGATGTAAGCAGGAAGCAGCTGAGGCTTTATCAGCTGTACAGTAGAACAAGTGGGAAACATATCCAAGTGCTAGGGAGACGGATCAGTGCCAAAGGAGAAGATGGAGACAAATATGGTAAGAGTATTTACTATTGCCTCTGCTATTTCCAGTGTGTGTGTATTTTAGAAGCAGGCCCAATGAAAGGTGATTCCTTTCCTTCACCTTCACCTATCAAGGGTAGAATAAATTAGGCCTAACCAATGGCTAAGTGGGCAGACAGCCTGTAGGATGTGAAACTCACTGGGAAAGGAAAGGGAAACCTGATTGTTTAGGCTAGGCATATGGATTCTGTGGTCCTCTAGGTGATTTTAGACTTCAAGTCCCATTATCTATGACCTTTGGTAATATTGATTGTGTCTGATGGGTGTTGGAATCCAAAGGCAACCTACCTGTCCTCCATTCTGTGTTGACTGAATTACTAAAGTGGCATAAAATAACATGAATATAAGAGACAAATATTTTCTCTCTGATACTGCCTTATGTTTAGAATAATTACTCCAGGCAATTGATTATAGTTTATTATTTATTATAGTGAAATTATTTATTACATTTCTATTGTGACTTTCCTCCAATGGCCTCTTCAATGGTTTTCTCAATTTTTGTCTTCACTTTGTCTTTGTAACAATGCTGTGAGGTAAGTAAAGCTGAAAGAAGTAGAGACTGGTCTGGGGTCAGTTAGGGAGCTTTCTAGTTGAGTGGAGATATGAACCTGGACACCTTTTTGTGAAGACTTTGTTTTGGGTGACTAGGTCCCTCCTTGGTAGAGGGGGGCCTGGGCCTGGTTGACAGGGGTCAGCTGAGGACTTCAATGATTATCTCGTGGAGAAAATTGCTCAGATTCACTTGAAGTTTGACCCCGGTGTGGACACTATGGGTCTGGAATTGACCAGATTGCAGTCTTGCCATATTATCTGGGATCAATTTGATCCAGTTGTCCAGATCCTTGGATCTGTTCATGCCACTGCTTGCCCATTAGATCCATGTCCCGCCTGATTGGTCAAGGTGTCCAACGTGGTGACAGGCAGTTGGGTAGGAGCAATAGTCACTGCATCTTTGAGGGAGGGGGTGTTTCCTGCACCATTAAAACATGCTTTGGGGCATCCCCTCCTTAAGAAGCCAGCACTTGACCCAACAATAATGGCCAACTATCAGCCGGTATCCAACCTTCCCTTTTTAGGGAAGGTTTTGGAGAATGCAGTGGTGGAGCAGTTATAGGGAGCTCTGGATGAAGCTGATTATCTGGACCCCTTTCAGTCAGGATTTAGGCTTGGATATGGTATTGAGACTGCTTTGGTTGTGCTATTGGATGATCTCTGGCGGGAGTGGGATGGAGGTCATCCCTCCGTCATTGCTCTTCTTGACCTCTCAGTGGCCTTTGATACCGTTGACCACAGTATCCTTCTGGAACGGCTCCGAGGATTGGGGATCTAGGGCACAGTGTGGTCTGGTTTTCCTCATTTCTGGAGGGCTGGATCCATCGGTGTGGAGCGAGAGGTCCAGTCCTAGGCCCCTCCAATATGGGGTGCCTCAGGGCTCAGGGCTCTCACCTCCTCTATTTAATATCTACATGAAGCCTTTGGGTGAGATCATCGGTTCCCACCGGGTGAGGTATCATCAGTATGCAGATGATACTCAGCTATACATCTTGGTCCGTGTTGAGCCAATCCATGTAGTTGAAGACCTATCCAGGAATCTGGAGGCTGTAAAGGTCTGGATGGGCTACAACTAAATCCTGGCAAGACTGAGTGGCTGTAGGTCAGGGCCCCCACGTTATCCTGGGAGCTACCATCTTTGGAGCTGGATGGGGCTCTTTTGCCTCAGACGGACCCAGTGCGTAATTTGAGAACCCTCCTGCACTGACGACTCCTGCTCAATGAGCAGGTGGCAGTTGTGGCTAGGAGGGCTTTTGCACAACTTCGTGTCATTCACCAATTACACCCACTCCTGAACCAGGACTCCTTGCTTATGGTCACACATGCTCTGGTCACCTCCAGACTGGATTATTGTAATGTGCTCTACATGGGGCTGCCCTTGATAACCATTCGGAGGTTGCAGCTGGGTCAGAATGCGGCTGCCCATGTAGTGATGGGGTGCAGGCGTTATGCCTGTGGCTTGCCCCTGCTACAGGAGCTGCATTGGTTGCCAGTGTGCCTCTGGGTGCAATTCAAGGTGCTGGTAATTATCTTTAAAACCCTACATGGTAGTGGGCCAGGATACTTAAGAGACCACATCACCGCAAGGACATCTGCCCATCCCACTAGAGCAGACTGGAGGGGCTCTTTAAAAATACCAACTGCAAGAGAGTTTCACCTCTCTAGCACTAGAAGAAGAGCCTTTTTGGTATCTGCTCTGGCCCTATGGAATCTCCTGCCAGTTGAACTGCGTCTCCAGACAGAGTTGCTGCCCTTCAGGAAAGAGCTGAAAACCTGGCTGGTGGGGCAGGTGTGGGGAGGTGGAGAGGGAGCAACTACCACCCTCACTGGCTCATTTAGTGGAGGATCACGCATGCTTTTAAAAGTTTTTAACTAGATTTTTTAATTGGTGTGGTTGGGAGGTAATTTTTTCAGTGTTTGTAGGAATTTTAAGTGTCTGTATAGTTTTAAATGTCTGGGATTTTTATGTATGCCGCTCAGAGTCGCATGTTGATTGGGGCAGCTATATAAATTGAATGAATGAGTGAATGAGTGAATGAGTTAATAATAATAATAATAATAATAATAATAATAATAATAATAATAATAATAATAATAATAATAATAATAATAATAATAATAATAATAATAATAATAATAATAATAAAAAGGTGATCCAACCAACATAAGATGGAAGGCCAGGCTAGAACAGGTCTGGTTCTTAACTTTCTTATGAATAGCTATCATTACTCATTGTATCTAACAAAGATCTGGGGTAAATAGAAACCGAAGACTTAATTATGGGAAAGGAAAGGAAGGCTAATTTCAGGAAACATTCTAAAAGCTGGTACAGTGTCTATTCTGAGCCTCTTTAAGTCTCCTTCTATGGCTAAAGTAAGAGCAGATAGTATTGTGTGAGTGCAAATGATCTTATAGATGTCACAATTGGGAAATGTGAAACTTTTATGTCATATCACTTTTACGTATAAATTAATTGAAAATGCAAATTTAGGGTAGATAGAATTTGGATTTTAAAAATGTGTGTGCAGGGGTTCTTAAATCTTAGTGGTCTGGGTTAGAATCACTATGTATTCAACTATGTCAGTGATGGCAAACCATTTAGAGACCAAGTGCCCAAACTGCAACCCAAAACCCACTTATTTATTGCAAGTGCCAACACAGCAACAGGAGAGGAAGGAAACAGTCCCATTGGACTACTGGGCAGAGCAAACTCTGTGCTGGGGGAGGAAGGAAGCGCTCCCATTGGGCTGCTGGGCAGAGGGACGGGGCAAACTCTGTGCTGGTGTGATTATATGGGTGCCCACCCAGAGGGCTCCAAGTGCAACCTCTGGCATGCACGCCATAGGTTCACCACCACTGAACTATGAGAAACTTTAAATGTTTAACAAGTATATAGCAGACAAGTGAATTATTGCCAAAATTTACCCATTGCTCAATGGTCAGAATGGAAAATTAAAAAAAAATGAAAATTGAATTCAATTGTTGATTCCCCCTCTTTTAATCACCTTCTTTTCTTTATATTTATATTTGTAACCTCAGGCAAGAACAAATAACAAAATGAAATAATTTACAAAAATGACACGATCCCTGAAATATTACAAATTGTTGCATATTAAAATAGATAATAGCAACATAAGCAAACAAACAAACAAACAAACAAACAAATAAATAAATAAATAAATAAATAAATAAATAAATAGATTACTTAAACCAGTAGTCCATCTCAGTCCCCTGGATATCTGGTTGAAAAATAAAGTATTGAATAAGGGGATCAGCAGCATTACTAACCAATTACAGGCAATTGTGTAATCATTAGAACGTTAAATGATGTCTATTACTATTTATGCTTCATGTTTCTATCACCAGACACCATACAGTTGAAATCCAGAGTTTCTCTTGCATTTGGATGAACTTTGATAAATTAGAACAAGGGTGGACAATGATTATTAGACAAGTTGTTATTAGACAACATTAGACAATCCTTACAAATCTTTGCCACACAGCCAGTGGTAAAGAATGCTGGAAGCTGCAATCCAACAGCCTCTAGAGGCTTGCTCTTTAATCAAGACTGAAGGAGAAGTTTAGCCAATGTAAACATCATCTGAAAGTGAACAGTCTGATTTCTCTGTATAGAAATTGTTTTGCATGTACTGTACTTGAAATGAGCAGAAACTGTGATATTGCTGAAGGAACTAGGGGTGGGGTTTACTATTAAATACTAGAGCTGTGATGAGAAACCTTGGCACTCCAGATATTCTTGGACTTAAATTCCCAGAAGCCCAAGCACCCAGTGAATCCACACTAATGGGTTTACTGTGATTCATCTGGCCCACACTGCCCTCATCATTCCTGGAAGCAGAAGGAGATACTTCCACTCCCTCTACCCAAAAATATGCCTGTACAGGCAGACAAGTGAAATATTACCAAAATTTACCCATTGCTCAATGGTACAGGTACGTTTTCTTTCCATTTCCGGGAGTGACAAGGGTAGCGTGGGCTGGATGAATTGCAGTAAACCCATTCATGTTGATTCACAGGGTGCTTGGGCTTGGAATTTAAGTCCAAGAACATCTGGAATGCCAAGGTTCGCCATCACGGTACTAGAGTCTCTAGTTGTTGTACAATTTAAAGTGAGAACCAGAATAAAAATATGATCGATCACGGAAAATCATGCCAAATCCATCACAGAATGCTTTTGTATGCAAAAGCTGGACAGTGAAGAAATATGATGGTAAAAAATTGAATCATTTATAAACATGGTGTTGAAGGAGAGGACTACAGATGCCACAGACTGCCCAAAAGATAACTAAAAATATTAGACAGAAAGATAGATACAAAATAAAATTGAAAGATAAATAAATGAGATCTGAAGTTGCACTAAAAGCTTACATGACCAAACTTAGGCTATTGTACTTTATTATGAGAAAGTCATGCTAAAAACAGAAGATAGTTGGGGAAGAGGAAGAACTGGTATGAATATAACTCATGTAATAAAAGAAGCCATGGCTTCAGTCATGTAGCGTGGGTTTCAAATCTGCTGCCCTCTGCTGCCCAGGACACTGGCAGTGGGGGAAGGTTCCTATTTATTGTGAAATTTTGCCGCCGCCCCCCAAGTTACGCCTGGGGCATCGCCGCCCCTCACACTATGCCTCTGCATGGCCTTAGTCTAAAAAACCTGAGCAGGGTTGTTAATGATAAGACTTTTTGGAAGTCTTTGGCTGAAATCCTGCTTGCAAATCTACACTGAATAAGGTTGGTCATTTCATCAGCTGTGGCAATTTTTCAGTTTTTTTTTAAAAAATCAGTTCCTCCCCAAGTTTCCAAGGCTCCCATGGGATCCCCTCATCATAAAAATGCCACTGAGGGCTACAGGATGAAGGAAGTCCTTAATTGACCCAGCTGGTAAACTCATTCCAGAAGTGTAAATTTTCAGACGCTAAAGGCTTCTCCCTATCTTACATTCTGAGCAGCTTCCCTGTGGAGAAAGGTATTACATGGGAGCCCTGGAACATCTGGGTAGTGGGAGGGTTCAGGATTTTGTTTATTTCTGAAAAATTGCTACAGTGGTTGATATGACCAACCTCAGCAATGGTTTTGAATACTCAGGCATTTAAAAACACACCAGAAAAACACCTTTGTAGTGGTTTAAAACACATGGTTTAAAACATGGTTTAAAACACAACAACAACAATGACAATGACAGAAAATGTTACCATAATCTATATTGGGTTGACTTTATTTAATCACTTTGATGTAGTGCTTCTGAAAGGGACTAGGCGCCATTTAACTGAATATTAATCAGACTCTAGAATGATGAATAATGCTAAGTACTTTTCAAATATTTCACAGCGGCGGGGTGTTTAATGTTTCTGAAGTGCTTTTAGATAATTGATAAATGAGAGATTATATCTGGACAGAGTATTTAAAATGTGACGGCCTATTCATCAATTAGATTTTAATCTTGTAATTCTGTAAAATGTTGGTTTTTTTCGCATTATGGACAACAATACGAAATAGCTTACTAATTCTTTTGCCTACACTGACTTTTTAAAAGGAAGAAGTGGAGGAAATTGCCTAGTACCTCATGCTGATGGTGTTGATAGGAGAGGCTGTCATGTGTAAGCTGAAACACTGTATTTTTCCTGCACAAGAGAAGACATTCTATACTGTTTGCTCTCTCTTTGTTTGGAATTCATTCATGGAGCTTGTACTGCCTAGGGTAAGAAATGCTGCTGCATTTCCCACCCTCAGCTTATACTCGGGTCAATCTATTTTTCTGGGTTTTCAGGTCAAAATTAGGTACCTCGGCTCATATCCGGGTTGGCTTATACTCGAGTATAGCTCTGAATGGGAACATTTATCCATACCATATTCTCTTTCTCACCAGTCTACCTGCCATGCCACACAGATTTCCCCTCTCTCCTTCCAAAGGCAGACATAATTTACATTGCAGTTTCAACAGATGGAAAGCTGACACCCATCCAAGCAAGAGAAGGCAGGAATGAACATTTGCCACACATGCAATCCTCAACACATGCTTCCTGTAACCTGTGCTTGGGGTGTACTAGAATTCATCGCTGAGAGTTGTTTCTCTAACCCTTGAGGAGGTAGTGTGTGGCCTCCTGGCTATTTGGCATTCTTCCAGCAAACCCCCAGTTTCTTGGAGTAAATAAAGTTGAACAACCTTTTCCAGAAGCTTCTAGTGATGGCTAGTTTGCTGGGTCATTAAAAAAAAGAATGTTGAAAACTGGAAGTAGACATCCCACCACCTCTGATTTTATTTTTTCATGTCTTTGGTATTTTGGATGGTCTTCTTTGCCCAGGAGGGTCTTGGAGGGCCATAGAGAAATGTCTACTTTATTTACCAAAGTTTCCTCTGCTTCAAAACTTTTGTAGTATGCAAAGGGGAGCTCAGTAGGTGATATTACAATTTAAATTTTAAATTGGCATTTACAATGCTAATTTAAAAATTGATGATGTCATAGCTATGACACCTATTTATTGCATAAACTTGTTGAAAGGCAGTAGCAGCTTAATTTTTTTTGTAAAACATTTAGGCAGAATAGTGACCGTATGTTTTGCCTCATACTTGACTTCAGCATAGCTTAGAAACTTAGCTTCTTTTTTTAAAAGAAAGGTGCAAATTCAGACCAGCTAGTGGTTTTAAATTGCAAGTAGATAAATAGGGACCATTTTGGTGGGAAGGTAAACAGCATTCCATGCACTCCGGTGTCTAGTCATGCCTGCTACACGACCATGGAAATGTCCATAAATGCAGACAGCACTGGCTCTTTGGCTATAAACAGAAATGAGCACTGACCCCTAGAGTTGGATACAACTGGCTTTTGAGCAAGGCTGACCTTTACCTTTACCTAGTGGTTTTCAAAGGCATGAAGTGTCATGGCTAAAATTGAGGTAAAACCTAGCCAACTTTGTGGCAAGGATATGGTGAATTTTCCTTCTGAGCCTTTTCTTTCTAATCCTCTTTTTTTCTGCCCACTGGTCCCAGGACTCATACAACCTTTTGCTGTGATTCCCCTCGCTGTGCAGGGTTTGGAGCCTTGCCTTCTCCCGGCAGCAGTGTGGCTCAGGAGATGGTGGCGGGGTGTGCACCAGCAGGGCCCCCCTCAGACAAGCCTTACATGTGCCGCTCCAAGCCCCCTTGCTGCCGTGGCTGTCGTAAACATGATGAAGCAGTTGCTGAACAAGAGGTTGTGGCGCACCGAGTTGCACCAGCCTGTGTAGGTACTGCAGAAGAAGGAGAAGCTGCCCATGAGGTACTCGTTGATCTCGGCCAAAGTCAGGTGCACCCCCCCCAGCTGAGTCCCGGATGACCATGATGATCAAGGCGATGTAGGTGGAGGCAGCGGCAATATGAGCCACATGAAATGGTGCTATGGGCCGGGGCCAGCCCGCAGGCTGTAGGTTGAGAACCCCAATTAAAAACAAATGGTCCAAGGACACATTTTCAAGGATCCTTTACTATCCACACTGAATTTATGGTGTTTCATACCTGTAGTAAGTGTGGCCAATCAGCCTTCAACATGTGTTCTTTTATAGTCACAGATATCTTGTCTCCTTGAATTGAGTCAGATCATTGATGGAGGAATGTGTTGCCCTCCTTACACACCTCATCACAATCTGTACTGGCCTGGGCTGGTGGGAAGTAGACCTCAAGTGGATGGCCACATATCCCCCAATGAAGCCCCTGTCATCTTCTATGGCCAGTAGCAGTTTCCCAAGGAACTGGGTTTTTTTAAATTACTAACTTACATATATTTAATGGGTCTCTACATAACTTTTCCTTTGTGCATCATATGGGTGCCAAAGAGTGCTATTTAAAAACTGGAACACATTTCTAAAAGCTCAGTACATGCAAACAGCCTAACTGTTGTGGATTACTAAATACCATTTTTAAATAGTCACTTCCAGCTGTAATTTACTTAATCCAATCAAATGTATGGTCCTTTTCTTTCCTCTCAGCCAAATATTTCTCCTTGTGCTCTTCTCCCGTTGCTGCTTCTCACTTCTACACAGCCATTTATTTTCACAAACTTTGCCTGGGGACCGAGATGACCTCACTATCATGACGGTCACTTACTGTGGCAGCTGGGCAACCATATGAGGATGGGCAGGCAGGGGGTGGGTGGGTAGAATCAGACTGAGACAGGAAAGCTATTTCAGCCAGCTGTTATAGTTATTCGCTCTCTTTTCTCCAACATTTGATGGTCCTCAACCCACATCTCTTCCACTAGATCTGGGTGGTGCGGCTAGTGTCTGGTAGGAAAATCCTCCCTCCCCCTCGCTTTTGAAAGTGGTAGAAGGACGTCAAGAATGATGGTGCAGTGACATGAATTAGAAGCACAGGCTAAGAGTCAGAATGCTCTGTTGAACCACAAACAGCGAAGTTAGCTGGACCTCCCAGGTTAAGGGAAGGACTCAATTACAATCACCTTGGATTCTGTTCTGAAAGGTTCAGCCACCATTTAAAAATGTGCCGTAATCATCTTATTTGAAACATCTGTGCTTTTAGGACCTCATTCTTTATTTAATTTGCTATGTTATGCCTTTGTGCAGATATACTCTGAGGGGAAAATGCATTTGTCTAGAGAATTTCTATCTTGAACATTAGCTTTCGGCACAAAAGCTCCTGGATTGTAGTGTGTGTGTGTCGCTACATGCATATCATATAATAATGAACAGTGCACCCAGAGAGTTGGTTCACATATGATCAGAGAAGGCACATGAAGCTAGAAAAGTTACTTTTTGGACTGTAACACATAGAACATCTCAACCATTCCTTTATTGTAACATGTAGTATACCCCAAACCCTGGTTGGGGGATTCTTGACACTATATTGAAAAAAGATAACTTCTCCAAGTTGTGCAGGCAATTTTTTAAAACCTTGACACGAAAACTCCCCATACTGCTGTTTCTAGGGAGGTATGAATAAGTCTGTAACTTGTGTATACCAGTTTTACATTTTTTAAAAATGTAAATATAATGAGGGAGAATATTTTAAAGACAGACATCACAACCAGTGGTGGGCTCCAAAAATTTTTATTACCACACTGTGGGTATGGTATGGTGGGCATGGCCAGGGGGGAAGCCCTGCATTGCTCCCGAATTAGGACTATTTTATTCCAAAACTTGGATGGGCAGAGGGGCCAGCCAGAATTTCTGCTACCGGTTCTGGCGAACTGGTGCAAACCTGTGGATGCCCACCACTTATTCACATCCAGACAAAAAACACATTAGGCATTTATCTAACAAAATACCATCCCAAATAACCTAGTTGTTACATTCTTCTGTTATTGGTTTCTCTGCTTGTTCACCGCCCAGAGTGGGTTAACACCCAGATGGGCGGTATAGAAATCAATCAATCAATCAATCAATCAATCAATCAATCAATCAATCAATCAATCAATCAATCAAACTAACTAACTAACTAACTAACTAACTAACTAACTAACTAACTAACTAACTAACTTTGATTTTTTTAAAAAGCCAAAGTATTCAGACACAGCATATCCACAATACAGCAATTTTTATCAAATCTGCATCAAATGATGATAAGGGAAAATGTTTGTATCTCTTTCTGTCCAAGTTTTAAGTTTTTCTCAGTCAAGAAAAGAGTTCCACACATTAGCAAACAAGGCAGTCCTTTTGACTGTCATTGGTTAAATGGGCACATTCTGCTAAATTTAGCCCCATCCAGGTACCACGTGCAATACCCAGTATGATGTAGTGAATAGAGTGTTGGGCTAGCCTAGGACTCAGGGGGATTGGGTTTAGATCCCTGCTCAGTCATGAGAGCTGTGCTTAATGTCTCATACTCTGAAAGCTTTGTTAGAGTCTCTATAAATTTGTTCCAACTTGAGAACACATAACATGTCTTGCCTGAGCTAGTTAAAGTAACTTGTATTTGTCTGTATCCTTCAGGATGTGCTCACTTCCATCCTATTCTTTTTCTCCTCCCTCTTTTTTTTCTTTTTGGCACATATGCGCTAAAGGTATAGCCCCTGCATATCAAGCAGAATTATCCGCAGTTGCTCCCACAGTGACACGGAACTCGTACAGCACATGCAAAGGTTGCTCAGTCTTCCTTCCTTCTCTCCTTTTGTTATTTTTGAGACTAATACCTGGATGGGGCTCGAAGAGCAGGTGGCAGTCGTGGCTAGGAGGGCCTTTGCACAACTTCGTGTGATTCGCCAGTTACGCCCACTCCTAGATTGGGACTCCTTGTTCATGATCACACATGCGCTGGTCACCTCCAGACTTGATTACTGCAATGCGCTCTACATGGGGCTGCCCTTGGTGACCATCGGGAGGCTTCAGCTGGTCCAGAATGCAGCTGCTTGGGTAGTGATGGGGTGTGGGCATCATGCTCATGCCTCACCATTGCTCAGCTGCACTGGCTCCCAGTTTGCCTCCAGGTGCAATTTAAGGTGCTGGTTATCACCTTTAAAGCCCTACATGGTAGTGGACCAGGATACTTAAGAGACCATATCACCCCAAGGACATCTGTCCGTCCCACCGGAGCAGACCAGAGAGGCTCTCTTGTTGTGCCATCAGCAAGAGAGGTGCACCTCTCTGGCACTAGAAGGAGGGCCTTCTCTGTGCCTGCTCCAGCCCTATGGAACCTCCTACCAGTTGAATTACGTATACAGACAGAGTTGCTGTCCTTTAGGAAAGGAGTGAAAACCTGGCTGGTGGGATGGGTTTGGGGGACGGGCGGTATAATAACCCCAGCCCATTGGCTTATCTGAGCTCCCTTGTCTTAGTTGCAATTTAATATAAACTTTTAATCTTTAATCTTTTAATTTGTTTTAGCTAGTTTTAAACTCTCGATTAATAACTTTTTAGATTGGTTTTAACTGTTATTGATGCTTTTTGTTGTAAATTGCCCTGGGTCACTTTGTGAGAAGGGCGATGAATAAATTTGATTAATAAATAAATAAATAAATAAATTATTAGTTCCTATTCTGGATGAAGTCTGAGGTTTTCAAGATACTGGATTTGAGAGAGGGGGGGCAAGCTGAAGGACCATGTTTTTAAAATCCCTACTAAACTTTTTGCAGGATAATGATAGCAGAGATATTGATCAGTCTTACATCCGATGCCTCTGGTGCACTGGAGTGTAAAATCCATCTGGAGTGTAGTTTGAAAGTCAGGTGCTATCTATGTATCACATTTCTGGCCATCTGAAATCTGAGAATCCCTCAAATTCTGCACCTTCCCTGCCCTTTACATTTGTAAACTGGAGGCAGAAAACAAAGAAGTTGTATGTACTCCAGTTTTCTGTCCTTTCTGGCTGTTGTTGTTAGCCAAATATCACCTTTCCTTTTGACATATTTATTTATCAGTTGGATTTTTATCTTGTCGTTCCTCCAAAGGGGTCAATATGGTGCTTGTGACTCTTGTCTGTGTGCCCCCCCCCGCCGCCTTTATTGTCACAGTATGACTGCCTGATGACCATAGCTTTCTGGGCAATAGAACATGGATCTCCACCTACCAATCCAGCAGTCTGACTTCTGCATCATAGTAATTCTCCCCTTTTCATTTCTTGATCACATGCTAGTATGAGTAGCTATAATTGTCTTTTACCCCTGTCCTGTGAAACAGGGTAATACAGAGAGGGAGCTGAGGATTGGGGGGGGGGGAGGTTGGGGCAAAGCCATGCCCTCCTCTCCATCAGAATCAAATTGGAGAGTAAGGTTAGCTCATCATTAGATATGGAGCTCTTTCAAGATGCCTGTTTCTCATAGTATGAACTTGCCTGTTTCTGCACATTGGAAACCAGCTCATTTTCTTTGTTGCTGGGAATCCCCCCCACCCCTGGATTAAAAACAGTTCTTGAGACTTACATAGAAATGGGACTAAATAGACATATGAATGAACCCATGCAAAATTGATATACTGTATGTACTCACGTATAAGCCAAGTTTTTTAACCCCAAAAATGAGCCCCCAAAAGTGGACTTGGCAATGACCACTAGAGTCCCAGAACTGTGCCTGATTGAGATGTGACAACTATTTAATTAATTTTACCATATTTTGATGTATTTTGATTATAAAAACTCACTAGCAGTCACTGCATTTCCCACGCTTGGCTTATACTCAGGTCAATCTATTTCCCTGGGTTTTCAGGTCAAAATTAGGTGGGTTGGCTTATATTCGGGTCAGTTTATACTCGAGTATATACGGTATACAGTACTTGAAATACACTGCTCTGCTTGTTGTTGGCAGTGCTCATAGACTGGATCTTGAGGATGCTGGGAGACATAGTCCCCAAAGTAGTGCTCCAAAACTTGGATACAGCCCACCATTTCACACGTGGCTCTAGCTGATGCGTGTTTTGACTGATTAATCCCCTGCTCTTTTCCAGTACAGTTTTAATGATCAGTATCAATATGTTTGATGCCATAACTCTTTGGAGGACTGGATCTTGTAGGACAAATAAATACCACATTCATGCAACAGAGTAGATTTCAGCAATAAACAATAGGGCGCGATAGGGACGTCCTGTGGCATGAACAGAGTCTCAGCATGTGCCTGTTTGAATCAGTGAGAAATGACTGGAGGTATGAGACAGCCTTGGCACTACAGTTGGGCCAGAGTTCCTTAAACGTCTCACCTTCTCTAATCAGCCCTTGTGCTCCCCTGTGTAGCTGCTAAATTATACTTCTCTTGCCAGAAGCAGATTATTACTTTGAGAAATCCTGTAAGAGGCATAGTATGGGGGCACAAAGCTAGAAACGTCCTTCTCATTTAACCTGCTGAATTTTAATATAGGAAAAGATATTTTAAAATACAGCATCTTTAAATCGTTTGGGTTAACAATTTTGTCTCTGTGGGCAAGCACACATGCCTCTATGTCCATGTGTAGTTCTATGCAAGTGATTTAAGAGTTGCAGCATAGGAAATAGGATACCATCTGTCAGCAATTTAAGAGGAAGTGAGACAATGGATCCAACTGCAGCTCCAGTTTAGATAATCAATACAAATATGGTTAGTGTCATGATTTATCTTGTGAGGAACTTTATAAAAATGTAAAGGCCAGTTCCCCAAAGATAGGCCAATCTAATACCATGGTTGGGCCTTCTTTGAGGACTGTCTATGGAGCTGCTCTTTTTGAGGGCTTTTTGGATGCAGTGAGAATGATGGCCAAATCGTGTAAAGCAGAGTGAACAGTTTCTTTCCTGTGATGTCTTTGCTACAAGCATACAATTCCTTCAGCGCGCTGTGTCTGAAAAGTCAGGCATGCAAATGGAGCCCGCGTTTGTCTCCCAATGACAAATCATAAAATGGACACAAGTTAGTTTGCAATACGTTGAAATGGCTAAGTCTTTACCAAGATAGACAAACATCTTTTTTGTGTTTTTAAAAAGCTCCATATCTAATGATGAGCTAACCTTATTATCTAGTCCTGACCATTAGAGTGATTGAGGCAGCCATTTCAGGCTGATGATTTGAGATGTCATCAGAGGGCAGACACTTTTTCTTTCTTTGTATCAGAGCACTGCACAATTTAAAATTATGTATGTATATGAAATATCAAGTCTGGCCAGGTTATCCTGCTATGGCAATAGAGTAGACCATACTGCCAGTGACTCACTGATGATCATCAGGCGGCGGTTAACTAACTTGACAACTCTGAGAACTAATGGCCTTGGATAGCGAAGTCCACAGGGAAGGGCAATGGTCCCCAAGTAGATTAAATCTCACTTGAATCCATCTTGATGGAAGGCAGCAGCTTCATCCATCCTGGCCTGGGCTGATGAAGACTTTGCATGCCACCAAAAAGTGAATTGTGGAACTGAATCAATGGTACAGAAGTCATGCTGTGATGCGGGTGGGAAATGGAAGGCCACTGCATTATTTTGCTCCCAGGACAATCTTCATGACGATCGTTATTATGATAACCAATATTCGGAAACAGATATGGCACAAGACAAAGAATAATAATATGAACTATAGGTAAAATTAAAATAAATCAAAATTTAAAAACAGTTAGACTATTTTTGATCAGAAGGGGTTTACTTCAATCGTGTTATCTTGGCCATTTACTAGATATTCTTTTTTACACATGGTGAGGCATAAATTGCATGAATAAATGCTGCAATGATTGGATTTCTCCACGTTCATAGAAAATTTGTTTTGTATCCAAGTAGCTTTGCTTTACTTGATCGTTCTTTTATCTTCCTACTTTGTTTTGAAGTCCATTTGCTTCAAAGTCTGTCTTTTCCAGATAGTCCAGACAGAATTTTGTCCTGTTGAGAGATAACCTTCAGCCTTCGTCCATTCAGTAAGACATGTTGATTTTGCTCTCTGTAATCGAACCACTTCTGGTTTAGGAAAAGGGTGTATGTTTGTCTGTAAAGTAGGTGGGTTTAATGCTGTATTACCTTCTTTAATTTGTTATTTGGCAACATCTCTCAGCATACTGTACTTCCAGAGGGGTAATGTTAGTCAAATACAGTTGAACCCCGCTTTACGGACAGCTCGCTTAATGAAAAACTCACTATAATGATGGAAATCCTGAGAAAATAGTGCCAAAAAAATCGCTCTCTGGAAAGTTTTTATGGTATTCCAATGCTTCCCATAGTGGTGAGAGGTTGTTTGGAGCATTTCCACTCTGTTTTTGAAAATTTTCGTCACTTTTTGGCACCTCCAGAAACTCTACCCACAATGAGAAAGTGCTGAAATTTCCCCATTCTCTCATCAGCTGTTTGGCAGGTAGTTTTCCTGTAATTACCAGGGCTGGCCATTAGATGGCAATGTCAGAAATGTGCTAAATATGCATTTCAAACCAAAATAATAAGTTCTTGAGCTTGGAAAAAGCCAAATTAACATCTTTTATCTGTTCAAAAGTGCACTTTGGAATGTTTTGCTGTGTTTTTGCCACTTTATAAAGAATTTTTTTTAAAAAAGTTTTTTTTTCTTTTTCTATCCTCCAGAATGGAAATATTGGTTTTCAATGCATTCCTATAGGCAACCCTGCTTCACTTTAAGGAATAATCGCTATAAGGAAAATCCCGCGGAATTGATTAATTCCATAAAGTGGTGGTTCACTGTAGTAGACTTTTTCAGAAGGGATAGTTTTCAGGCAGCCAGTAATAATCCTACATAATTCATTAACTCTCTCCGCAACCAGCACAGAGACAAAGCTACTGTGCTTATTGTTTGTGAATGTGTACCCTGGTCTGAACCAGTCAGTTTCTTAAGCATGTTATTTCTGATGGCACCTTTCTGATTGGTGTTTAGATAATGTTTTTTGTACACCCTGGTCTGATCCAGAATTATGCCCAAATAGTTAGGAATAGATTTCCAAAATCTTGCCTTCCCAGTGAACTTGGACCTTCCTCTCTGTTTCTCTGTTCTTTAAGTGGAAGGCATAGACTTGTGTTTTTAAAGGATTAGGTTTCAGCTGGTTGTTTCTATAATGCAATATAAGGAAAGATCTTCTAAGACAGAGGTTAGCTGCTGTTCACTGAACTCAAAAGTACCCCCTCCCCCATTGTGAAGGCAAGATCATCAGCATAGGTGAAATTCCTGGTATATGTGAACATCAGTGGATCATTTGTGTAAAGGTTAAAAAGTAATGGTGCTAAGATACTACCTTTGATTTCTCCAGTAACTGTGTTTCCTTTGAAAGTCAATAAAAAATTTTTTTGGTTTTGAAATAAAATGGTAACCATTTCTATTAGTCCTTGATCTTTAGTAAGGAGAGAAAGCTTTCTGGAAATAAAAAGATGGTGGATAGTGTCATACACCACTATAGTGTCTACAAATGCTGTTCCAGTTATTGTATGCATTTCAAAACCATCTTCTATATGTTGGGTCAGATTTAAGATTTTTGCCACTCAGCTCTTGCCATATTTAAAGGCTGCCTGTTCTAGAATTAGAAGAGATTCAATTTTAGGGGTTAGATGCTTTAATACCATTCATTCAAATGGTTTGGATTGTAGCAAGGCCGTAGCCAGGGTGTGGCCAGGGTGGGCGTTGGCCACCCTGAGTTAGCAGCTTGCCCACCCTCAAACTCCCAGCTATATGTGTGTGTGTATGTATATCTGCCTGGTCCAGTTATCATTGAGTCCTGGCACTTTGCCATTTCTGCATTTTGTTATGGCTTCCTCTTATGTTCTGCAATATGAAGGCTTAGAAAGTTCATTGGATTCACTTCAAATATTGTTTTGATGTTTTATTTTTTAATATGTGTGGGTTGATTTTCCCTGCCAGGAGCAGTTGGTGTGCTATTTGGTTTAAGGTTCTGTTTGCATATAGTGTACTTTTGTTTGGATCATTATTCAGTCTTTTTACTAGCCTCTGAACTTTCTGGGCTATGTCATGTCAAGCTACATTGTCTGTACAGTGAGTTCTTTTTGTTTTTGCAAAATTCTAGATCATGGGTTCCCAAACTTTTCACACCACGGGCTGGTCACAAGGTTGAGTGGGCTGGTCACATGGTCCCTCCCACCAGAAGCAGAAGTAAAATGCATCTGCACATGCGCAAAACGCTGTCATAAATGCACCTGCAGCTGTCATAAATGCATTTACGACAGCTGCAGGTGCATTTATGACAGCATTTTGCGCTTCGGGGAGCAGTGTGGGCTTTGTTACTTTGGGCACCCCTGTTCTAGATCAACCATCTCCTAACTTTTATTGTATGTTTATTAAAAGGATTTTCTTCAAAGTGTGACATATAATTTAAGTATCGGGCATGTTTTTCCAGAGTGAGATCTGGACTGTAGTTGGTCCAGCACCTCCTTGGAATAGAAGCACAAGAACATTCTGTATTAGAAACTACACATAGGTCATAGTTCTTTAGTTGAGGGGCAATCTGAAGCATAGCTGAATTCAGCATTGTTATAAACTTTTCCGAGCTGGGTTAATAGATCTGACCTAGGATGGGTCTGCATTGGGTGTTTGGGACTGGATCACCTGCGCTCTCATTTTTGGCAAGAGATAGCATGAATCACATTGGAAGAAGAACAAGTAAAACTGCCTTTAATGTTGTATATGGTGCCATTGGGTCCAGTAATACTGTTACCAGAGTGAATGTGGGGACAAAGTTGACATCTGGGTTTACAGCACGGTTTAGTGCCCATCTCTGTTTCACTTTTGTGTAGTCTATTGTGTGTCATTTAAGTTAGTGTGACTTTTCCTCAAGAATACATATTAAGGGTTCCATTTTTTATTCTATAAATACAATGAGCTTCACTTCAAAATACCCAGTATCAGAACTGTAAAAGAGCCTCCACTGAACCCAGGAAACTCTATTTCAATGTAAAGATTTAAGATACATACTTAGGAATGGAATGCATCCAATTTTGAATCATAATCATTTTCTGCTTTGGATCCTTGTCTCTGAACCTTAAACAATTCCTTGTATCACATTTTTCTAACACAACTATGAATGTGAGCAGCTTGCTGATTTTTTAGAGCTAAAATTTATCCCTTTCACAATTTCCATAAACTGATCAATTTGATAACAGCATAAATTCAACATGGAATACTTCATGCATTCTGATAAGCAGCTAGGTTTCAATTACATTTTGTTGGCCAATCCAGCTATATTTTTAATTGACTTTACACATTCTGATTTTTCATGGGTGAGACTTTTGCCGGCAAATGGCCAGTATAGGATTGAATTTACTCCTACACTATTGACAACTATATTTAATAGCTCTATAGTCACTGGGAAAAAAATCAATCTAAATTGAGGAAGGGAGATTGTGGTGTTGGGATTAAGTTGCTCATTTCCCTGGAGGCCTGCCTTACACACTGATTATGAAAGGTTTTGCTGTTTGCTGTTGATGTTGGATTCAGACAGGATATTGGGCTTTGTACTGGGGCAATTTTAGGTTTATTTCAGGAGCTGACACACATTTTGTGGTCTTTCAAGCCTTTTGAAATTGGAAAATCAGTACCGTGTGGAGTCATTATTTTTTCCATCCAGATTCAGGATAGATTCCCAGTGTACAGCCTTTACTGCACTGTTAAGGTCAACAAACATAAGTGAGTGGGCACCTTTAATGGAAGGGCTTGAGAATGTGTGGCCCACCAGACATAGCAGGTCAAGCACTTCTTCCATCATTTGTCAGTAGCTCACTTGGCTCAGAAATATCAGTGCTACCACATCTAACATTCCCCAGCCTAGCTTTAATGAATGTAGTTCAATGTGGTTCAGTGCTGTACTTGGCAACGATCAATATCTTCTCAAAGCAGGTCAACAACCTGCTTCTTCTGTGTCTAGGCCATTCTTCTTCTGTGTCTAGGCCAGATATGAAACTGCCAAGATGAAGCCATCTTTGGGGAGTTCATTCTGTAGTTCCTTTTGCCTGACCTAAAGTTGCAGTTGGCCAGGGTATGCCCAATTGTGGTTCAGAAATCCCTTCGAGAAGGCTCTTTCTGTGTTTCCCATTTTGCCCATTGTATTGGTGCTTCTGCTGCTACACCTAGATCTTGGTAGAGCCCCTGAATCTCTGAAGAGCAGTAGGTTTTGTACTGCTTTCTCTAGAGAGGTTATTTCTCAGACCCCATGGTCTGAGGAGGGACTCCTCAGAACTAAGCAGTTGAAACTATCAGGATCTGTGGAGAACTGTGTAAGCACTGATGTGTGGCTAGTGCTGCTTTACACAAAGTCTTCCCACACTTAGTATCAGGAGTGGGAATGAGTGACAGTGGAAATATCAATGAGCTGAGCATGACAGCTGTGCATCAAGAGTTGTGTAATGGTGAGTATTGGCACTGGTAATGCTTATCTTCCCATTTTGGGGGTGGGAGAACGAGGAATTTCATGACAAAGCAAGTTGATTGTGTTCTTGTTGTTCCTATTACTGGCACATTTGATTCATGTAGCACTGTTATTTTATTGCTCATTTCATTCATTTTATTTCATGTAGGGAGGCATTAACATTTTTTCATTATGTCTCCTCATTACCACCTGCTAAGTTTTGAGCTGGCAGTCAGAACCTCCTCCATGAGAAGAAGAATTCCATTAAAATAGCCTGTCACTGAAGGCTCTTGTATCCAAGTGTGTTCCAGAGAGCCATGGAAGGGGGTTCTAACCACACTGATTGGTGTTCCTTTCATAGCCCTGATCACAGGGTGGCTGACATGACCTCACATAAATGCCCTCAACAGTGCAGAGGTTGAGCCTTGCCATGGTTCAGAGATGAGCTATGAATGATGAAGCAAAACATGAGAGATCTCCTAAGTGGAAATTTGACAACACTAAAGAAAGTGCCTTGCACCTGCGAGAAAGTCATGGGTCTGGCATGCCATTTGCTGTGATCCTTCCATTCAACTTGGCATATCAGAGCATAAATGACTCAATTTTGTATGGCTCCTTCAGAATATTGGTACCATATATACTAGGGCACAGGGCTGAGCTGGTTGAGGGGGATGGTGGAGGACAGGAGTGCCTGGAGGACAGTGGTCCATGGGGTCGCAGAGGGTCGGAATCGACTGTGCAACTGAACGACGATATACTAGGGTATAAGCTGACCCGAATATAAGCTGAGGTACCTAATTTTGAACTGAGAAACCAGGAAAATAGATTGACCTGAATATAAGCCAAGGGCGGCAAATGCAGCTGCTGCTTAGTGAGTTTCAATAATCAAAACATGGTGCATGAAAATAAGATGCAGCAGAAAGGCGTTTTCTCCATGCTGATTGAGATGCGCCAATGACAGGACGGGAGAAGTGGGTGGTGAAGGCTATTAGCCGCCACCCCCTTTTCCCATCATACATTGACCTGAGTACAAGCTGAACCCACTTTTTTGACCTCATTTTTAGGACTGAAAAACTAGGCTTATACTCGAGTATATGCAGTAAACCAAATGCTTTTAAACTTAATTAAAATGCTGTGGCTTTAACTGGGGCCAGTTTCTCAGTCACCCCTTTAATACAAAGCAAATGTGATGCAGCATGTTTTTGCTGTCCTAAGAGAGTCTGTTTTCCCTCCCCACTTCTTCTGCCCCTCAACTGAAGTAAAAATAATATATTTAACAAAACAAACTAGAGCAATCCTACCTTCACCAAAAAACTTAAAAGCCTATAATAGGAGCTCAGCAGGGTATGGATAGGACTGTTTGGAGGATGGGCTGATTTATTCTAGCAAAGATCTTGTCTGATCACTGTCTTTAGGACCAAACCAGCCTGTCCTTGCAGTAAACCAAATAGTGGCCTAAATCCCTATCCAGTCAGCTTCTAATAGACTAAAAATGGCATAATTAGTCTGGTAGTTCTTAGGAAATATTTGCGTGTGACTAAATATGCCTTTATAAGACATATCACAGATTAAGATATTTCTACAAGCTTTCCTTTCTTAAAGCAGAAAGAAAAGCAGGAAATGAGTAGCCATCCAGATATTATTGAATGGCAACTTCAGTTTGTGCAGTTACAGCCAAACAACATGTAAAGAAGGGATCCTCAACCTGTGGCCCACAGGCTGAATGTGGCCCATGGCATCATTTCATGTGGCCCCCCACCGCCTCCACCACACCAGGAAGTGCCATGTGGTGGAGGAAGGGCAAAATGGCTGTCCAGCCCCCGAAGCTATCTGAGGGAGCGTGATCTGACCCCCAGCTCAAAAAAGGTTGAGAACTCCTGATATAAAGGATCACATGTTCTCCACACTTTCCTCAGTAATTTTGTTGTTTAATTTCTAGTTTACTTATAAATAAACTATTTCTAAAACGTCCATCTCCTTAGATTATTACATGTTGCTGGACCTGTTTTAGGGCTCAGTCCAGTGCTACTTACCTGGGAGTAACCTTCAATGAATACAATGGGACTCACAGTATTTCTGAATCAGGATGCAGAATTCTTTTTCAGTGCCTCATGTAAGTCTGATATCTCTAGGTCACATTATGCTGCAAATCAAATTTTAAGTTGTCTTTCTAAAAAAAAAATCTTATACAACAAATATCTGTTTTTCAGCAGGAAACTGAAAAGTACAGTAGATTTCAGCTCATGGAGCTAAACTAGTTTGTCCTTTATGTGGTGACCTGTGTTAAACTAATTGATGGCCAGCTTTAAATATAACCTCTGATCAATAGGTTCCATTGATTCATTCTTTTATCTCCTCCCATTCATTCAATGTTGTAAGGAATTAGTCTTGGTCACAAACCAACCCCCACTCCTAAATAGGAGCATGCAATGGCATTGTGCCAGGAGCAGAGAGGATACCTGAAGAAACATGGATACATTATAGAGTATTTGGTGGAAAGAATTTTTGATCTGTTTACATCTTTGCTAGCTAAAAATGAGCAACACAAAGATGATAAAAGAAAGTCAATTTCCCTTCCAGATGCCATTGAGAAGAAGCTCTGCATAAAGGCCATTTAAAAGCAAGCTCTATTGATTTTGTTTGACCTCCAAACAAGCTGCAGTCAGTATGATATTCTTCCTGTTGGGGATGATTCAGAGTAACACTGAAGATTTCTCCTCTTTAGTCAAATAACCTTGGGCGGAAAGAAAATTTGGTCACTGGAGTTCTCTTTAATTTTCTTTTACCCTTCCAATTGTCCCTTCCCCCTCAGTTTCTGATCATCATCTGGGCTATATTAGTGTCATATTCGTGGATAAAAATTACTCTGGGTGTCAGCTAAAACACATTCCATTGGCCTATTGAACATACATGACACATATGATGTAACAAACGTTGTTTAGTCAACTTCTCTCTCTCTCTCTCTCTCTCTCACACACACACACAGAGTGCCCATCCTGAAAATTCGATGGAAAAGCTTGTGTATTTACTAATCAGGTGGCCGCAAGTCCGCTGCAATCTTCACTTTGTCTTTTGGGAGATAATAGCCATATGGTAGATCCAGCATCTTTTGTCTCCTCCTCACTATGATTACTCTTTTCCTGTCTGCAATAACTCTCTAAGGAGCAACTCCCAGTGTTATTACGCTGTATCTGAGACTCAACTTCTAAATGGAAAAGGTTTTGTCATTTGCACTTAGCATCCTGGATTAATCCAGACCTCCTCTTTTTTTATCCTTCTACAGTATATTGGATTTTAAAAAACAACAACAACACAAGGCTGCATTATTTAATAATAGATGAATCATTTTCATAAACATCTCACAAGATTGGTCAGAGTGGTTTTAAAAGGGGAAATCCTTTCTTAAATTAACACATTGTTCCCTTTGTCTCTCAGAGTTGGCAGGGTCATGCACAAATTTCCATAAAATAAACAAGTAAGCAAAACAACCCAGTGAGATTTGTGAGCAGTGTTAAAATTAACGAGTATCAAAACTGTTCATAAAATTAAAAGTTCAGTGGAACTGAAATAAAGCAGAAGGAAATAAGGACGCAACTAAGAAATAATCCAGTGTCACTTCTCATGAGAGAGAGAGAGAGAGAGAGAGAGAGAGAGAGAGAGAGAGAGAGAGAGTTTCATAATTGGGATGCTACCACCAGAAATACTCGGCCTAAAGTAACCATCAATTTAAACTGTCTACATGTAGGAATCATTACATAAGACCTCTGCTAATGGTTGTAAAGTAATGGTATGTTCATAAGGAAGGAAGCAATACTTTAAATGCCATGGCTGTAAACTAGGGGCAGATGGTGAATCCACTCTAGGTTTTAGTCCAAACCTTTTGAGCAATCCATGGTGCTGAACCTTTTTAAAGGGCATAGGATTCAGCACTTTGGATAGCTCCCATAAAGTTTGGACTAAAGCCTCCAGAGAAATAAATCTCCTTTGCAAAATCATAGACATCAATCTCCATGAACGATATTGTAGGTCAAAGACAGCACCTTTTGTGCTTGTAAATGAACTGGAATGCAATGATCCAAGACCAGCATAAAGGTACACTTGTAAGTCAAGACAATGGATTTTTCAATGGCTGAATTCTCCAAACACTTTTGATGGACAGCTCGACTTGTTAGAATATTCTAAACAAGAAGTGATTGTGGAATAAATAATGTATGGTGAGATCTCCCTTCTTCCTTGAAGATCACTTGGGGCTAAAATGTTGCAAGAATTCTTCCTAAATTTTCTGGGTAATTCTGCTGTGCATTATGGGGGAAATGTGTGCATGCCTTCTTTCATACATGATTGTCCAAAGGCGTCTGGCTCTGTGGTTTGTTAGGAAATGTATGTATCTCAAAGAAGGGATCAAATTCTAAAGTTGCAGAGGTATGAGGAACTGAATGCAGCTTTTTTAAAATCCTTATTCTTACACTGAAAAAGGATCTTGTAGTCATAGTCAACACTAGGGAGAAGTTAACCCATCAGGAAAGAGAAGGAACAATCCAAGACATTTTGCTGCCTGAAGCAGAAGGCTCTTGTTATGCATCTGTTACACAGATACTTTGTACTGCATGAGAAAAATGAGCAAAACATCTGGTTACAGTTCTGTATTGTCTTCAAGCATTGGAGATTTCTAAATATATTAAAAAGGGTAAGATGTAAATCTTCTCCTTTCTCAGTCTAATGTACACAGACTGAAAAAGGGGAAGATATACCATCCTCACTTTAACAATGGCACTGTGAGATCCTAATGCAGGAATTCTCAACCTTTTTAAGATGGGGGCCGGGTCATGCTCCCTCAGACAGCTTCAGGGGGGAGACGGTCGTTTTATCCTTCCTCCACCACATGGCACTTCCTGGTGTGGTGGAGGTGCAACATGAAATGGCATCGTGTGGCACATCTGGTCCACGGGCCACAGGTTGAGAATCCCTGTCCTAATGGTTCATAGGGTTGCCTTCCACACACCACCTGTGTCCAGTGTAGCTAACAGGAAATGTGATAATACTGCTTGGAACAGATGTCCAGATAATTGGGATGTGAGGACTCATTATGGATGAGAGAGATTCCCCCCCTTATTAATTTTAAAATTAAAAATATTAGATAATGAACTGATTTTATCATACTTAGATTGGAAAGAACTTGAGAGATTTTTTTAAAAGCATGAGAAATCAAAATGGATGAATTTGTGTATCCAATCACTGGGTTTTGAGTACTTAACACTTAAACACCTGAGTTTGAATCTCTGTGTATTGAAATGCATTAGCACTGAATTAAGATTGCCGAAGCACAGCGACCCTCCTCCTGTTCCAGAATGCTTTCTGTCCCACTTCCACCCTGGATTCTAACTAGGATAAAATTCTGGACAATTCTTAATGCCTGTTTCTTTTTATTTGTTGAAGCATTTTTATTTGTTTATTTCTGTTTGTTGAAGTTCTACTTGGGAACAACCTACAACATTTATATGTGGGCAAACTTGTTAAACTGAGTCAAGCAGGTGTATGGCAAAACTAGGAGGGACATGGGAGAAGAGAAGTGACCCTATAGCAATGTGGGGCCCACTCCCCACAGGGGGGGGCCCTTCAATTCCCAGTAGCCTAAGTCAGAACATTGGCTGATTAGTGCTTTAGGGAATTGATTTAGGCTTCTGGGAACTGAGGTCCAAAAAACAAAGGTTGGGAAACACTGCTCTATAGCCAACACTAAAAGCCAATTTTCAGAGAGAGAGAGAGAGAGAGAGAGAGAGAGAGAGAGAGAGGTGAATAAAAGACTTCCAAATTGTGAGGCTCTGACAAGGAATAACCTCTGTATAGATTGCTTTGTCATCCTAAGCTCTGCCCCCTCAACAAAGTCCAGTTCCAAATACAGTAATACAATCCTCTCAGGTCATATGTGTGATGGGGTAAAGGCACAGATCTTAGTTAATTCAGCCTTGTATCATCTGGATAGCTAGAAACATAACTGAAAAAAGCACTGCTGAATCAGGTACTGTTACCTCTGTGCGGACAAGCCCTTAGATGTAACTTCTGATACCACTGTTGTTGTTCTGCTAACTATGTTTGTAAAAAAGGACTTTAGCTGTGGACAGTATGACTATTAGATGTGACTGCTGGGGAACTCTGGGCATTGTAATGGAAGAAAGTAACTTTTCAACGTTCTGTTGCTGGTACTAAAGCAGGCATTGTTTTATCATCTTTGTATCTGGCTTAAATAACTTCTTTTTTTTCATGGCATGTATTTTTTATTTTAAATATTTCTACCCTCCCTATATAATACATTTGTGTTTTTTCAGTCATCTAAAATCATGCCGAATGATACCCGGTGATTGTGGTTATTTTTCTGATGAAATATAAGGTGTATATGGAGCAGGATACCCAACAAGAACCAATGAATGTTAAGCTACCTTCAAACATGTTGGTTCCCCCCTCCTTTGTTTAAAGTAGACTTACTGGGGCTGCATTCAAAGGCATCCTGGCGGGGAAGCGGTGCTGGAATAACCACCACCCCCAGCTGGCTAATATAGGGAGGACTGCTTGCTTTTAATAGAATTCTTATTGAGGCTGGAGAGTTAGGGTTGCCATAATTCTCTCCCACCAAACTGGGACAGCCACGTGATGTCATTGCATTCTTCAAACTGTGCTTGCGTCGTATGGGGCTGTCAGGGAGACTGTGGCTCTAAGACCCCACAGAATCCCTGTCCAGGGCGGACAGCCTTCATCAGTTTAAAATAAAGTGTAATCAAGAGATTTTTCCCCATGTGATTCTTCTTGCAAAAGACTATTCTTGTTGGTTCTATTTTTATTTTATTTTTTTATTTTTTGAATAACATTTCTTGGGCCACTCTTGAAACCACTATTCCTCCCCCTGAGGTCACCTCACTCTCCCCTCCACACACATCCCACTGAGATAGAATCACCCTCAAACCCCACATGAGGATCCCTCGGAAGAAATGCAGTCCATGGCGCCTCCGTTTCCCTCCGTAAGGAGAAAAGCAGGAGACAGGAAGGGACTTATTTTGGAGGAGGACCATTGCGATGGAGGACTCTTCACTTTCTGTCCACCCTGTTCCCTTCCTCTCTAGGAATACCGACCCTATGCAATTAACCCTTTGCAGTCATGTGAAGAAGGAATCCCAGTGTATGGTGAAGGTTTGGCTTCTTAGATATGGGTGTTTCTTGCTCCCTCCAAGCATTCGAGGAGAAGGGTTGAGGATGACTCTTTGTCCCCCAAACTTCAAGGTGAGCCAAGGGATTTTTGCAAAGAGTTATTTCACTGTCTCTGTGCCTTTCTTTCAATTATCTTGCTTGCAAGCATCTCCCCTCCCTGGCAGGCTTCTCAGGGTGCTGTTTTGCCTGCACCACTTTCAAGCAGGATAATTGAAAGAAAGGCAGGGAGGCAATGAATTAACTATTTGCAAAAATCCCTTGGTGAGGGGTGATCTTGCTTCCTTTGTTCAAATTTAATAATAATAATAATAATAATAATAATAATAATAATAATAATAATAATAATAATAATAATAATAATAATAATAATAATAATAATAATAATAATAATTTCAAATTTATATCCCGCCCTACTCAGGAAAACCCGACTCTAGGCTGCTTACAAATCATAAAAAATAAAACAATGGATACAATATAAACAGCAAATCAATGATATACAATAACCAAAATACACCATGAACAAAAAGTAACAGCATAACATCATACAATATACAAAATACAATTGGAAACACCATATAAGAACATGAATAAATATAAAATTAACGGTCAAGGTAGTTAATAAATCTTACATAAAAATACAGTAGAATAAAAAAAATTATAGTCAAACTGGCAGGAAAATTATACAATATAGTCAATTACAATACCAAATTCAAAAATCCAGTACTTTTACATGTTTTTTTCTTGAACCGGCCAGGACAGCTTGAATCCAGGAAAATCCTGGAAAACCGGGACATATGGCAACCCTACAGAGAGTAGTAGGTTTTTTTTAATGTTTTAAGGGTTTTTAAGGTTTTTTAAAAATAGTTTTTAATGTGGGATTTATGTATTTTATGTTGTAGTGTTGTACACTATCCAGAGTCACTTGCCGAATGGGCGGCTATACAAATTTGACCAATTAAATAAATAAATAAATAAATAAATCCTTCTGCATATGGCAGAGATATTCACCAAGGTGCTGTTTTACATCTAGCAGTTCAACTCTTCACAGTAAAGGCGAGGCTAAATTAGAAATAGTTCAGTTCAAGAACTTGCACAGGGGATCCCTTGCCCACAAGAACTGCTGTGGGTGGTAACACAAATGTGGGTCAAAAGATTCTGTTACAGCAACAGAAGTGTCTCCAGGAATGTCTGCACTGTTGAAGTAATTGAACACCATGGCTGAAATCTTTTGGCTTTAATGTAGTAAGTCACAACTATAATAGGTTCATTCGAATTGCTGGGGGTTTGGTAAGTCAGCTCCTCCATAGGTTCCAGTAATTCTATGGGTCTGTTCTAGCTTCAGTGTGTGATACTAAGCAACAGAATTTCAGCTAGTGAGAGAAGCTAGCAACTTTCCTGTTTCCAACAGCACCCCATTATTAAGATCCTTCTCCTCTGACACTAATGCCCAGTGATGGAAATGAATGAGATGATGCCACTATCTTTTGGACATTTATTTCTTCTCTCCCCTCAACCCAAGCAGCAGCCAATAATGTGGGGTAGAGGGGAAGAACTGTGCAATGCAGTGACATCACATTATGTTTTGACAGTGTGTGTGAGGATTTAATGTAGGTAGTGGCAGTGGAATAATTTTAGTAGGAAAGTTGTGCCATTGTACTTTGCATGAGAACTACTGTAGGGACTGTGGTGGCTTAGTGGTTAGGATGCTGAACTTGGCAACTGTAAGGTCAGCAGGTCAGCAGTTTGAGACCCGAGTGCTACATGACAGAGTGGACTCCTATCTCTATCCCAGCTCCTGCCAACCTAGCAGATCAAAAGCAAGAAATTGCAAGTAGATAAATAGGTACCACTTTAGTAGGAAGGTAAGCAGTGTTCCATGCACTCCAGTGTCTAGTCATGCCTGCCATATGACCATGAAAACATTTGCAGATGCAGAGAGCGCTGGCTCTTTGGCTATAAACAGAGATGAACACCGAACCCTAGAGTCAGATACGACTGGCTTTTCGAGCAAGGGCGACCTTTACCTTTACCTAAGAGCAATATTATATTTTCATCAAAATAGTAATGATAAGGAACAGCAACTGGATTAGAGTGCCTGTTACAGTTAATCAGTGAAAGGAAACAGATTGGAACTGCATCAGCTTCTGGTACTTTCATTTAGTGACAGAATATTATTGCCTAACTCAGGGGACGTTTTCATTAGGATGTACATTTAAAATGTGGTCATTGCTCTTGATAGTCATAGTCTTAATCCTAGATTACTACTCCCGCTTTAGAATTTCTCAAAATCTCCCTTACTGGCCAAATTCTCCTTCAATTAGTAGAACCAGAAAGTTACAAAGATTTGTTTTTCCCATAAACTCAAACTAACTTTTATTATTGAGTTACTTCACATGAGCAATCCTTTATACGGAAGGGGGGGGGTCATTTCTGCTCGTTGATTTCTGTAGTTTGTAGATTGCTACATAGCATTTCAAGAGACTTTTTGAAATGAAAAAATATTATACAAATGGGATAGCTTAACAGATAGTTAGGGGGCACAAACAGTAGAAAATTGTAATGCTGGCTTTAAGAGTATTATTTGAGTATGCCAAGGGATTGAAAGCATAAAGTTGGGTGGCTTTTGGAAATATTTTATAACCAGCAATCGAAAGAGAATAGTATACTGAGAAGTCTTTTATATAAGTAATTCCTAAAACAAAATTTCTAAAACAAAAGTACTGTGATGTATGTATAGATCAAAACTATTCCACCAAACTATTCCACTTGGAAGGCTAAGATACTAGGATTCCCTTGCTCGAAAGCTAGTCATATCCAACTCTAGGGTTCAGTGCTCATCTCTGTTTCAAAGCCGAAGAGCCAGTGCCATCTGCCTCTGCAGACACTTCCATTGTCATATGGCAGGCATAACTAGACAGCGCACGGAACGCTGTTGACCTTCCCATCAAAGTGGTCCCTATTTATCTGCTTGTAATTTCTTGCTTTCGAAGTGCTAGGTTGGCAGGAGCTTGGACAAAGACGGGAGCTCATTCCATCCTGCAGTACTCAGAATCGAATGGCTGACCTCCCACCTTCCACTCAGCCACTTGAGCCACTACAGTTCTATAATATCAAAAGATCAAGACTCAGTGGGTCAGATCCAGTGCCCTGTGAGTGGACTTCAGTGAATGAGATGCTCCACACATGACCTTGTTCCTGAAGTGTGCTATTATGTCTCTCTTTCTTCTTCTCATAAATTGAGACTTATGCCTGATCCAAGACCCTACATTTAAATTTTCTTTTTCATCACTGTACAATCACAAAGCTGCTTTCCTTTTGAAGAATGTATTGGATGAATTCTATGCTCACTCTTCACCATGTTTAAATTGTTGACTGTGCATTTGCCCCTTGTCCCACAATTAACTGAGTTCCAAGTCCACAAGAATCTTTCCTGCTGTACCTGGTAGTGCAAACTTAGTATAAACTTAGTTATAGGATATCTGTCACTTAGCTGGCATTAGGGGAGAAGTTACAATGAGCTCCTTTGAGCAAATATACAAACATGTATATTCCCATTGGTAAAATGAATCATCATAATTCCAACTTTTATTGGAGGACACAGAGTAATAAAGCCTGCTCACCATACAGAGAAAATAACATCTTTTTATATTAAGCACAGTTTGTAATCTGAATTCAACCAATGCTTTTATACACTCATCAAATCCCCCCTGATTAGCTTCTGCTTGGAGCTCTCACAAGTGCAACAGTGTATAACCTTGGAAAGGCTTGTTTTTGGACAGTGTCAGACCTGGCACCCAGCGAGATTGATGTGGCCAACAGAGAAGAGCAACTAGTGCCTGAACTTTTCAAGATGGATTGGCCAAATGATGCTGAGTAAATACACATCAATTGAACCTCTGGCAGAAAGAGGAGCACAGAATAACCACGATGTTCTTCCCATGACTTATGTTCCCTGTTTCCATAATTTATTGTTTTTTCACACTCATGCTGCTGCTTCTTTTTCTTCGGTTTTTGCCTTGGCAGTGCAAATAATGGGACATCCTGGAAAATTTTTAAATACATCTGGAATTTCTGCCTGGCTCCCCTGGCTGAGTGGAATCAGATGTATTTGGGATGCTCAGTTGGTTGTCCAAACAGTACATGTCAGTATGTCCACTGGTGTGCTCTGGTTGGACATGCTGCCTTGGTAGCCTATTAGGGTTTTTAAAATGAGACTCCAGCCCTAAAAAAATTGTGCGATAAAGCATACTGAGGTATGCCGAAGACATGTGGCAAGTGTGTAGTGGCAAATTTTGATTTGCAAGTGCTGGTCATGATAGTCCCCATGGCCATCGAGTGAGCAAGTTCAGAAATGTAGGCAATTTTGTTAATCCACACCAACTGTGGTGAGTCAGTGGTTAGGAAGCTCGCCTAGTTTGCTGAAAGTTTGGCAAGTTGGCAGTTCAAGACCTGAGTACTGCATAATGGAATGAGTGTCTGTCTCTGTCCCAGATCCTGTCAACCTAGCAGTTTGAAAGCAAGAAACTGCAAGTACATAGATAGTGACCATTTTGGTGGCAAAAGATCTTGGGGACATGAAAGGAGCCTTATTCGGGCATGGTGTTTCTACAGCAAAAATCCTTTCAACCCAGAAAGCACCTTTGTATGCTTCTCACCCGATTTAAAAAAAGTATCATCTCTGTTAATCAAATAGTCTGACACTTTGATCTTGTGGAGCCCGACGGAAGCAGAGCCTATGGTTGGACAAAATATACAGAAGAACAAATTATAGATGAAAGTATATCTCTTAGTAACAGACACAAAACAGGCAAAGTTGTGACTTATGTACAAGCCTGAAAAGTCAGATTCTGGCTTTACAGAAGAGACTTAAACTTTTGCAAACAGGAAATTACTTTGATCCCTTATGTTCTAACACCAATATGCATACAAGTGATTATTTACATTGAAATCTGTGCAGTAGGCCTACAAAAATTAAAATCCCCATTCCCTGCAAATTGTTTTTTTTCCTACACACACCATTCAAATGGATAGTATTTCTACTCAGGTTATGACATATTTTCTATAAATAAAAGTCTTCAGATTTGGTCTTCAGTGCATAGTGATATCATACACAAAGGAATCTCATGAGATCCATGAATACTTCTTGGTTTTTTTTTTTTAGCATGAATGTAACATCTGGTTATTAGTAAAGATTAATGGTGTTTGACATAGTTCCATGCATACCTAAACAGGGCTGGCTCAACTATTTGGCAGAGTGAGGCAGACACCTTAGGTGGTGGTTGCTACATGGTGGAAAGGGAGCTCCACGTACCTCCACTAGCTTGATGCCTTCAGATGTGGTGCAGGATGTTCTGCTATTTCAAGTGCTGAAGGAGAATTCAACTATCCTTAAAAGACCTGTTGATTTTAAAATAGGGAACTGGAATAAGGTGCCGTTGTGTTTTTTGGCTTGGGTAACAAATATTTTGGACCAGCTCTGGTACCGTAAACTGAGAACATGTGATGAAGTGTGGATTGGGGAACTATATTGCCAGCTGTGGCAGATATAAATGGCAGAGACTTTACACTAAGCTGTTGATTATATGAAAATATGAATTTTCTCTCATGTATTTTGTATAAGTCTTATAGTAGACGTTGCATTGGGTGAAGAAAATGTCAAATATATTAAATGGTTAGATATGATGGAATTTATTCTATTCCTGTTTATATTCTTGGTAGGTTAGAGGATCATTTTTGAGAATTTTTTTTAAAAATATATCTAAAAACAATTGCCATTTTATCCAAATAGAGCCTTGATAAATTTACACTGTATGCTACTTGTAATTTCATTCTATATGGATTTCATTAGCATGAGTGTAAAAAACTATTCAGAGCTCAAAACAGTTGATTAATTTAAAGAAGGGGACAGCAAACTTGGCTCTCCAGATGTTTTTGGACTTCAATTCCCAGAAGCCCTGATCAACAGATGTACTGACTTGGGCTTCTGGTAATAATTGAAGTCCAAGAACACATGGAGAGCCAAGTTTCTGACCCCTGATCTAGAGGAATAAAATATACATTTGAGAGAAAAGGCAAAGAAATCACACATTCTACACCTATTCATTAATAGGATGCATTCAGATTAACATATTGGTTTTAAAATAGCTGGCAGAAGGGCCAAAGCACCTGAACATTGTTTCTAGTCAAGAAAAGGTCACTTTGATGACAGCTTTGGTTGATTTCTTTTGGGTAATTTTCCAAAATATGAGAAGAGAAAGGAGTGAGTTGATAAACTAACCAAAGGAAAGCAATGTTTTTTCATCTTCTCAATAGATGGCATAGCTTTTAAAAAGAGAAACATGTGGTCTTTCAGATGTTCTTGGACCACAACACCCATTATCTCTGACCAGTTGTCATCATGTGTGCGATTCATGATAGAAGGCATTCAACATCTGGAAGTCAACAGGCTGCACTCTGATGTAGTTGAAGATGTTTTAGTAGCCATCTTTTTTTCCATCCCTGTTTACAAATTGCACCTGTGAACATTTTTTCTTCTATGAATAAAGGAGTCTAAATCTGAGATCTGGCTTTCAGATAGTTAGAGACAACTAAACTAGAGAGTACAGCCAGTAGCCTTGTTTTGAGGCTATTTCCCTAGGCTTTTAAAGTCTTCCATTCACAATGTTTGTAATTTAAAATGAAGTCAGTTGTGGCGTGTATCTTTGTCTCTTCTTGAATTAGTAACATCAATATCTTGTGTGTACCAGGGCAAGTGAAGGAGAAATCAGATGCCAAAGTTCTGTGTTTATATGAATAAGAGTTCAATATGTAGGCAATATAGGTTCTCTCACTTGTTCATAGCCTGTAGGTTTTATTACTCCCCACAGACTTTACATAATTTTGGCATAGTTCCCTCTTCATTATGTCATGATTATGGAGTGGATACAAGGTCATTCTATCATGTAATGTAGGATTCAACATTTGGATTGTAAATTTGAGCTCTGTTTGGAGGCATTTCAGCCCTTCTGAGGGGCTCTTTTGCACATCACATTTTTTGTGCACCCAGAAAGTCTCTGTCTTTGCAATAATGTGTAAAGGACAGCAAGACTTGTGTGCATAACTATATGAACTGTGAAGTAGCTGTCCGGCATGCATATTCATATATCAAAAATGACACCCATGCTTTTCCCACACACACTACTTCTAAGGCATAGTCTACATTATTTCAGTGCTGAAAAGTTATTGCATTAATGGCAAACAGGTACCCTGTTTCATCTTACATTGTGGTTAAAGCAAGTTAGTTTCAGTGAGCGCCTAGTATGGGTTCTTTTGTCAAATACAGGGGCTGGTTTTCATGGTGAAAAGCTGTAAAAGAGGTCTAAAAGTGAACCTCAGCTAACACAAACATGAGTTGGCTCAAACTGGCTTTATGTTTTCTTTTTAATGTGTGTGTCTTATGTACCATCAATTCAAAACAGACTTATAGTGACCCTAATATAACTTTGATGGTAAGTGAGATATTTCAGGAGTAGTTTTAGCAGTGCTCTCCCCTCCCCATAAGTTTCTATGAATAAGTGGGGGTTTGAACCACACTTGCCTATTTTTGATCCAGAATTTGGTATTTCTGCAGTGGAGTAGTCATCAGGGCAAGTTGATAAATAAACAAATGCTTCCAGGAACACGTGACTAGAATCCCACATCTAATTGTGAAGAAATGAAAGGATAAGGGCCGAATTAATTAATAAATGGGATGAAAATTGGAATTTAAATGATAGATGGGACATTGCTCCCCACATAATATGGGATGCAATGATGGTAGTATTCAGGGGAGACTGTATAAAGGAATCAATTATAGAAACTCAGAAATCCAAAAAAGTACATTAGAATTTAGAGAAAGAAAAATTCTGGAGTCAGGACATGTGAGTATGGGGAAGAAGGAAATTTATAAAAACCTACAACGGGTAAAAGCAGAATTTATTGGGATAAAGTTAATAGGGATATTTTATATCTGAAGAGAAATAACTTTGAATATAATAATAAAAGCATGAAATGGTTGGCGAAAGCAGCCAAGGGGGAAAAAGCAGTAAAGTGAAATAGAGGTATTAATTGATAAATCTGGAACGTGATGTTATATAATACTAGACAAAATGAAAAGAGTGGAGGAATTCTACAAGGAACTGTATATGAACCAAGACAAATACAGGTAAAGGAACTAAAGGCAATTCTTTTTATTTTCAATAGCACCCTAGTGATGTGTTTGGTTACAGTACCCACCAAGAAAGAAACTACAGTCTATTTGTCTGGGAAAACCTGCTCCATAAGGATAGCATGAATAACTCCAGAGAGCACAACTGGGTTGTAACACTTAAGCATTGGATTTTAAGAAATGGATTTGCATGAACTTAGTTTTCTAGTCATCTCAACACACTTCCCCTTGGATTTATCCTAGTGTTAAGGAGTTACTTGATACAGAAAAACCTAAGTCCAAATTTTCTCATTTTTTCCTGCAACTCCCCGCTAATATCTTTTCATTAGCTTTCTGGTTCCCATCCTCCCACTCAAGGGAAATCTTTGAAAGATAATTGGCATCACCACCATCAAATATTTCTCTGACTTAATGTTTTCTTAGCTGGACTATAGCTTTTCAACACACATACACACACACACATATATAAAATTCTTTTCAGCTAGACATTTGAGGAATTGCCCTGTTTTCCAGTGGGAGTTCTCAAGAAACTTTAGGTTAAATGGACCAATACAGGAAAAGCCTGCCAGGAGAAGCGCTTTTCCCTTGTTAGGAACAGGGCAGAAATGATTTCTAAGAAAGGATATCAGTCTTCCTGGCCACATTCATAGCAAGGAAGTTTAAAGCAACAGAATGTTTCACCTGTTTTCCACTTAAAGAGATAAAAGGAAAAATGTAAAGGTTCTCCTGGTGAGTTTAATTAAGAATGCCATCCATATGTGGAGTAAGATGATGGATTATTTTCTTAAAATGTACAAGTTGAGTGCCAACATCTTCAGGAAAATGACATCAGTTTATTGGTCCAGTACCAATAAGGTCTGTACACCTGTTGCATACACCTGACTTCAGAGATTGTTGAGGCTGGGTACATTTGGGCCTTAAAACAAAATGCCTACAAATCCTGCCCCAAAGCTCAGGATTGGGGACCTCTCTCGTTTTGTACATGTCCTCTTTCATTTCAGGCTGGGCAGCCTAGGAATTTTTTCTAGCTGAGACAAACTAGCAAATGGAATCACATCTCTCCACCCCAAAATCAAGAGAAATAGTATCCAAAGCCAAACAACAAGTTGCCTCAGCATATAAAACAGACCATTCTATAACTGCCTCTCCTTCCTGCCAGGAATAACAATAATAACAAATTAAATAACTAACCATTTGCTGCCCTTTCATGTAATTCGAATGGCTCTTTCTGAGGTAATTGTCTACCATTGCCTAATGGTGGCTGGAGTCTTCTAAGTCATGCAGTTCCCATTACAAGTATAAGCCCTAAATGAGGTGTAGCTAATTTGTAGTCCTTCAGCTGTTCCTGGCCACCATCTACTATAAGCCTCAGGTAGCATAACCAATGGTGAAAGAACAAGCGGTCTATCCCAATATGAGTTCTCTTGGCAGCTCATTGTGTACACATTTCATTTTCTGGTCAGGAACTCTTTGGGATGATAGCCACTGAGAAATTGTTTGGGCTGCCATTTTGGTTGCATTCAGATTGCCCTGGAACAATGCAACACCCTGAGTATTTAAAATAAAATAGTGGCTGCCAGAGACTAAGGTGAAACTCAGTTACCTGAGGTGAGAGGTACAGCCTCCCACTTCCCCATGGAAGTGATAAGTGGGTAGCAATCTTAGCCTATTTTTATTCAGCTGCACTTGGACAATGGCAAACTAACCCATTGCAAGACATGTAGAAGCTATAAGAAAGAATTGAGATATACAAGTATCACCGGACGCTCCAGACGCTCCCTTGGCTGGCCGGTCTAGAGGGAATAAGAGCTGTGGGGCCCAGGCGGCCACAAAAGACCTTGCTGCCGCCGCCGCCACCCTCACTGGATGCTCCGGACATTCCCTTGGCCGGCCAGCCTAGAGGGAGCAACAGCTGCGGGGCCCGGGTGGCCATAAAAGACCTTGCTACCGCTGCCCTCACTGGACGCTCCCTTGGCCAGCTAGCCTAGAGGGAGCAACAGCTGTGGGGCCTGGGCAGCTGCAGCCAAGACCCTGTTCCCGCCCGCTCACCCTCCGGCCCCATCATTGCTGGAGGGATGACGATCGGGCTCAGCGGCGGCCGCTCGGGCAATGGAGGAAGCTCCCATCCCCTAACTCCGGGCTCTACCTGTCCAGAAAAGGATAAGACCAACTTCCTCCAGCCAGAGGAGGAATTGACTTCAGCTGTGTGAGGCAGCAGGCTGATAAAACCCATGCCGCCACCTTTACCAGACTTTTGTCCAACGTCACCTGGATAGTTATGTTGTGTATTGATAGTTATGAGATATTTTGATTTATTTTGTATTGATTTATCATGTATTGATCTATCTGGGATCGGTTCGATCCAGTTGGCCCTGAGGAAGTGGACAGGCTTCTTGGATCTGTTCATGCCACTGCCTGTGAATTGGATCCATGCCCCGCCTGGCTAGTCAAAGCATCTAGGGCTGTGTCAGGTGGTTGGGTCGAGGCAATTATTAATTCATCTCTGCAGGAGGAGTTTTTTCCAGCACCCATAAAACATGCTTTGGTGCGCCCCCTCCTGAAAAAGCCATCCCTCAACTCTATGGTACTTACCAACTACCGACCAGTATCCAACCTACCCTTTTTGGGTAAGGTCTTGGATGAAGCCTTATCTGGACCCTTTTCAGTCAGGATTCAGGCCCGGATATCGTACGGTAACTGCATTGGTCGCATTGGTGGATGATCTCTGGTGAGAATGGGACGGAGATCATCCGTCCATCCTGGCTCTTCTTGACCTTTCAGCGGCTTTCGATACTGTCAACCACGGTATCCTTCTGGGAAGGCTCCAAGGATTGGGGATCCAGGGCACTGTGTTGCCCTGGTTTTCCTCATTTCTGAGGGGCCGGACCCAGTCGGAGGGGCCAAATCATCCAGCCCAGGCTGCTCTTGCCACTCCTGGAAGTGGAAGTAAAATGTGTCCACACATGCACAAAACACTGTCATAACTGCACCCACGGCTGTTGTAAATGTGTTCTTGACAGCTGCAGGTGCATTTATGGCATCATTTTGTGCATGCATGGGCATGTTCTACTTCCAGTCGAAGGAGCCACATGACCGGTCCGATCAATCACATGACCAGCTCATGGCGCAAAAAGTTTGGGAACCTCTGCTCTACAACAACCATCATTCCACAAATCCTCGCAGGAACAATTCTAACAGTGTAACAATGTTTCAAACAAAATTTTGTATAATAAGCTAAATGAAAGAACAGAGGCAGAAAAAAGGAGGCAGAATGGCCATCTGAATAGCAATACAGTTATACCTCACTTAAAGAGCATAATGAGTTCCACAGGACTGCTCTTTAAGCGAGTTTGCTCTTTAAGCGAAACACCATTGTAAGCGACCAATTGTGTGGGGGATTGCGAACCCCGATTTATTTGTTAAGCGAGTTTTTGGTTGGTTTTATTTGTTAAGCGAAGCGAACATTCAGAGAAAATTCTGCTCTTTAAGCGAGTTACTCTTTAAGTGAGGCGCTCTTTATGCAAGGTTTGACTGTATATATCTTTCTTTTTGCCTTACAGTTCTGCAAAATGGTTGATAGAACAGCTGCAGGGCTATATGTATATTGTGTTTTCTCCTCAGTCTGAGCTCTCTCTAACATCTCAGTGATTGGAGTGTCTGGAGTGATTTTGGGATTAATTGAGCAGTTTTGCATATCTAGCAAACTGTGCATTAAAATCCCCTTGCTTGTTTCTCCACTGTATCCCTCTTGTTGTTTATGCTCCTACTGGGATCCAGCCTTATGCTCCTACAAATGTGGGTATGAAAACACCAGGCTTAAAGAAAAAAGATGGGAAGGGGGCATTGGGCTTAAAAGGTTAAGACCTTGTAAATGTGTCAATGGGTTCTATTAGTAGCTAGAAGTAGTGTTTATTAGTTACATTTCAAATCTTTCCTCCTGGTGGCGCAGTAGTTAAACTGCTGTACTGCAACCAAAAAGTTATAAATTCAATCCTGGCCAGGGCTCAAGGTTGACTCAGTCTTCCATCCTTCCAATGTCGTAAAATGAATATCCAGCACATTGGGGGCAAAATGCTAATTAACTTGTGAATGCCCAGAGAGTGCACTAAGCACTATGGGGTTGTATATAAGCATGATTGCTTTGCTCCATTGAGCTTGGTTTTTGTTACAACAATCATCCGAGGTGGGTGATGACTGAGACAAGATCATCAAGTAGATTTTGTTCTTCAGTGGGGACTTGAACCTGGACATCTCTAGCCTCAGTCCAGCCCTCTAACTATTATGCCACACTGGTGCAGCGCACAACCAAAGAACATAATACCAACATTATTTTTGTAGCCTATTTTTAAAGAAAGCACAACCCCAGAAAGATTATTAAAAAGAAGTTTAATTATAGCAGACCTGCGAGTGTGCCACAGTTGTGCCTTATGTTACAAAAGTGATTTGAAATGAATCCAAAATGAGGGATTAAAGCTGGAGTCCAATTTATATCTTCAAAAATACAAAAGGATTGTGCAGACAGTCATTTGTACTCAGTTGCTTGCAATGGGCATTGAAAAAGCCAGGACTTGCCTACTATAGTGTTGCACATTTGCCTTGAACTTTTGGTGTGTGTACACCACAGAACAGGACCTGCGGCTATGAACGTATCCTGTGATCCTTAAGATCAGTTGTTTGGATGTCTGTGGACAAGTTTACACCAGGATCCTGTTAGTTGAGCTCAGTAGTTCTTCCTTCTATGAAAGTGAACTCAGGGTTGTGTGGAGTATGCTGCCCTCTAAGACAGGGGTTTGCAACCTATGGACCATGGGCCTGATCTGGCCCACAGCACCAAATAATCTAGCCCCTGACCTTGCTCCAGCCACCCCCGCCCCCACTGAAATTGACCGCGGACTCATTTATGGCCACGTAAATGAGTCCACGGCCATTGTAAGCATGTTTACTACAGCCATAAATGACTCTGAGGCCGTCGTAAATGAATTTATGACAGTAGAAGATGCATTTTACAGCACCAGTCTGGCCCACTTAGTTGTCCGAGGGAGCGTGGTCCAGCCCGTGGCTGAAAAACATTGAGAACCCCTGCTCTAAGATGTTGCCTATGGATAATGGGAGTCTTACTGCAAGCACCATGGGAAGGGTGCACATTTCCTATCATGGCACTAAAAGTTTGCTTTTGAATATCTTGTGTTTTGCATTTGCAAGCCATTGCACTGCATTTCTACTTTTTATGTGGATGGATATTGTTTCTGAGGTTTTCCCACGGCACGGTTGCTTGCTTTCACTTCTGCCCTAATTTGTCCTTGTTACTGCAAAAAAAGTATTTTGTAGCCTGGGCTAGTAGGAGGAAAAGTAATTTTCATTTATTTCCTAAATTATTGCATTATTTTATTGGCTCTTTAAAATGTATTTAAATTTTTTACTTGAAAAAAGAGGGTATCATATTTTAATTAGTAACAGTGTCAAAGGAGAGCTAGATTAATTATTAGAAATCACGCCATCCAGATGGTTTTAATTTTAACAGCAGGGGACTGACATCTTTTTAAGGTGATATTTTTTAAATTAAAATCAGCCTGGGCATTACTCATACTTGTTTTAGTTCGAGGGTGAGGTGATGTATCTTGTACTGTAGTTTTGAAACTACCCAGCTTTAATGAGAATGTTTTGGAACTGGGAGACAAAAGTTAATTTTAAAAGATGCAGTCCCTTTTCACTTAAATGACTGAAAATTGACTTTATTTGGCTCATGGTAATGTGGGTAATTTTTTTTTTTTGGGGGGGGGGTCATTATGTTGCACTGTTGGATCTCTAGGGGCAAAGTTCACCAAGAGTTGTTTATATCTGACAATCATAGCAGAAGGACCAAGACCTGAGTCCCACACTATCCTTGGTGTACAAATACAGAAACATGAGTGAACAAAAGGAGAAGGGGCAATTTGTAGCCTGTAGAGTGACATACTGTACTGGGTTCACATATGATGGGGTACACCTCAGACCCAGTTTGTCCAATGGTGTCTACTCTGACTAGCACCAGCTCTTTGGATCTCAGAAAGACATCCTTCCCCATGTTGCTTTGCCAGAGGTATAACTCTGCTCATTGAAGGTCTTTATCATACTTCCTTAAAGACCTTATTTGGACTTTAGGCATATTTACCATCGCTATCTGCAAGTCCCACTTTTTCCTCCCAGCTTCAAATGAGAGAATATTTTTGTATCCTTTACACACTAATTTATTTATTTATTTATTTATTTAGATTTATATCACTGCCCACTCGCTGTGGCGACTCAGGGCGGTTTACAATCAGGAAAAAAACACAAAAACAAAACAACAATAACACACACACAATGCAAACATCTAAAATCCATTCCTCCTTCCGGCCAGAGGACGTTAGTATTTTCCTTCCCTGGGCAGATAAGGCCCAGGATTAGGAAGTGGGAGCTTCCATCTAAAAACCTTAAAACTTTTAAAAATTAAAATCTGAAAAAGATTAAAAACAGATTAAAAACACACCAGATGCTACAACTACTAATTTTAAAAGTAGAAAAAGAGAGGGGCTCAGATCAACCAATGTGCTGGGGTCATTATACCTTCCATACCCCATTATACCTTCCATACCCCAAGCGGTGCAGTGGAAGTCCTCTCCAGGTGCCTGGAGGCTGTGAGGGTTTGGATGGGGGACAACGGGCTACAACTGAATCCCGGCAAGACTGAGTGGCTATGGGTGAGGGGTCCTGTGCTATCACAGGAACTGCCAACTTTGGTTCTGGATGGGGCGGTTCTGCCCCAGAAGGACCCGGTGCGTAATCTGGGGGTCCTCCTGGACTCACGACTACTGTTCGAAGAACAGGTGGCAGCCGTGGCCAGGAGGGCTTTTGCACAACTTCGTGTAATACGCCAGTTACGCCCCCTCCTGGACTGGGACGCCTTGCTCATGGTCACACATGCTTTGGTCACCTCCAGACTTGATTATTGTAATGCGCTCTACATGGGGCTGCCCTTGGTGACCATTCGGAGGCTGCAGCTGGTCCAGAATGCGGCGGCTCGGGTAGTGTTGGGGTGCGGGCATTATGCTCGGGCCTCACCACTGCTCCGGGAGCTGCACTGGCTGCCAGTATGCCTTCGGGTGCAATTCAAGGTGCTGGTTATTACCTTTAAAGCCCTATATGGTAGTGGGCCAGGATACCTAAGAGACCGCGTCACCCTAAGAATGTCTGCCCGTCCCACCAGGGCGGATCGGAGGGGCTCTCTTGTTACTCCATCAGCCAGGGATGCTCATCTCACGAGCACTAGGAAGAGAGCCTTCTCTGTGTTCGCCCCGGCCCTTTGGAACCTCCTCCCGACAGAGCTGTGCCTGCAGACGGAGATCCTGCCCTTCCAAAAGGGCGTAAAGACCTGGCTGGCGGGTCAAGTGTGGGGACACAGTAACGCAGGTTCCCACCTAGGATGGCTGATTTAAGGGCAGCCATCCCTCCCCTCACCTGGGATCTGTATCTGTATCTGTTTTTAGCTGTTTTATCTGTTTTATTGCTTTAATGTTTTAAATTTTTCTATGAACTTTCAAGGTTTTTATATATTGTTATGACCAATACCTATGGCGGTAATGTATGTTGTAAGCCGCCCAGAGTCGGGTCTTCCTGATTGGGGCGGGATACTAAATGCGAACAATAAATAAATAAATAAATCTGTCCTGCCAGCCATGTTTTTAGATTCTTCCCAAAGGGTAGCAACTCTGTCTGGAGACGTAGCTCCGTAGGCAGGAGGTTCCATAGAAAATGCATTTTCTAATGTTTAGCCTGAAAATGATTTCACCTCAAAGCTGTTCATGACTGAACAGCTGGCCCTACCTTGCACCCTGCATCTCTGAGCAGTCATATCCACCTGCTTTGAACATACCACCTAGGTGAACACTTGTGTGAGTCACTTCTGATGAGACCTACCTTTGCTGAATTTTGACTCTGTGACCAAGGTTAGGTCACCCCAGGCTTACCTGAAGATGATATTCTAAAGCAGGGATGCCCAAACTTTTTGAGCCATGGTCACGTGGTTCAGCGGGCTGGTCACATGGTTAAGTGGGCTAGTCATGTGGTTCTTCCCACTGAAAGAGGAAGTAAAATGAGCCTTGCATTCTGTTTTGCAACAGGATGAGATAGATTTTAAGCTCCCATTTCCTCTGCTTAAGCCAGGGATGCCCAAACTATGGCCTGTGGGCCAGATCTGGCCCCCAAACAAATTCATCTGGCCTGTGCCACCCTTGTCACTCCCGTACGGGCATGTTTTACTTCCGTTTCCGGGAGTGACAAAGGCGGTGCAGGCCAGATGAATTGGCATCAGGGGTCAGATCTGATCCATGGGCTGTAGTTTGGGCACCCCTGTTCTAAAGGTACCTTCACATAGGACAGTAAGGCAGAATGCTGTGGGAACTGTGGCTATACATGACAGAGCAGTGTAGCAATGCACACTGCTCAGATGCCATTGCTTGCATCAGGAACAGGAGAGTTGGGGGGAAAAGCTCAGGGCTGTCTGGCTGGCTGAGTTGTGTGGCTGGTTTGCCATGCAGTCTAGTAGCAGACAGCTTCACCTTTCCAGCTTGCTCCCTCCCGACAAGTAAGAAAAAGAAGCTGAGAACAAACCTTGGACTGTTCCCCCTCATTTGGGGTCAGGTACAAAAGGGAAGAGGGAAGTTAACCTTCATTAGAGGACAGAATAATGTAGCCACAGGATGAAGTTCCATGTTTTGTTTAGCCACTCCTGCCGCAAACAGGAGCAATTGAACAGAATGATGCATAAATGCACAGCTCATTCCTTTGTGGTTAGGGTTTCCTCAGTACCCACGCTTGTTCTACAATTATGGAGCATGAGAACGCACAGAACCAGAAAGCCCTCAAATGAGAACGCCATTCTCAAACAGGTGATCTTATATTTACTAACACCATGAGATGTATCCTCTGAATTACAAACAGGTCTGATAACTATAGTTCAGTGATGGTGAACCTTGGAACTCCAGGTATTCTTGGACTTGAATTCCCAGAAGTCCAAGGCAGCACTCCTGCTAATCAGGGCTTCTGGGAATTGAAGTTCTAGAACAGCTGGAGTGCCAAGGTTTGCCCTCACTGATATGGTGTCTCCATAACATGTTATACGTGCTTTTCCAAGTGACTTTATCTTCATGCCAAAGGGAAAACTGCATGGATTTCCAAAGTTAACAAGGAGCTTTTAGAGAAGAAGAAAAATTGAAGGGGTGTGTGTAAGTGAAATGAGAATTTTTACATATTTCTGGCATAATAGGAAATACTACTACCATATATATTCAATTATAAGTCATCCCGAATTTAAGTCAAGGTACCTAATTTGGACTTCTAAAACTAGGAAAATAGATTGACCCGCGTATAATTTGAGGGGGAAAATATAGCAGCTGTTAGTGAGTTTCAATAATTAAAATACATGTAAATATGGTAAAATTAATTAATTTAGATATTTGTGTGGGTATGTTTTTGAGTGTTTATGTTGACCCGAGTATAAGTCAAGTCCCATTTTTGGACCTCATTTTGGGGGCTAAAAAACCCAAGTTATACTCGAGTATATATGGTACAGTAATACCAGGGATAACGATTGCATCGGATAACGCTAGAATCGGATAACGATGCAAGTTTTTTGGAAAAAACTTGCATCGGATAACGATTCTGGATAATGATTCTTAGCGTTATCTGATGCAATGGTCTGTGGGTGTGGGGTGGTTTGGGTAGAACTACCTAATCCACCCCCAACCCGCAGCAGTCTCTGTGACTGCAGTAGGGTCGGGGAAAAGCACCCGCCTTTTCCCCGACCCTACTGCAGTCGCAGAAACTCTTTGTCTCTTTATTTCCCTCCCTGTATTTAAACTACAGGGAAGGGGGAAAGAGAGAGAGGTGATTGGTTCTCTAGAGAACCAATCACATCTCTCTTTCCCCCTTCCTGTAGTTTACATACAGGGAGGGAAAGAAAGACAGAAGCACTTCTCTCTCTCCCTGTAGTTTAAATACAGGGAGGGAAAAAGACAACATGGTCATCATTTTACTTATTTCATGATACATCAGGCCTAGCATAATTCATGAGCGTTGTAGTTGGCTGGGCAGGTGGGATATCGAGGGGCACAAAGAACAGTAAAGGATGGTCCAAGAAAATAGCCATCATTTGTAGGATGAGAGGGTGGTGGTGATGATTTCTGCAACTTTTTCAGAAAAATGAATTCTGAGGAATGTTAAATTCACTCTAGTCAGCTCTTCCTTGATATTAGAAGACACTTTTCTCCCTTTGGTGGAGTCAAAATGCTTCCCTCTCCTCTCCTGGTAGGGTCTACAATTAAAAAATAATCTTGCTATACCACCAAGGAGTCTATTCCTGCATGCTCAGTTATTTCCCCTCCTTATGGGGATTCCTCAATCAAGTCCCCTCACTTAGCAGTATGACAAGGCCAGTCTTCCTGGTAATTCCATCTCTCTCCACCCCCCACTTGCTTGTGTGTAGTGCAACAACAGTAGAGACCTCATCCTACCCTAAATTGACTTAAATATGCTTCAATTGGATTGGGATTGAGTAAAACCTAACATGGATGGAATTTCTGGTGCATAATACAATCTGGAATCAATGGTTGCCAATGTCACTTATTTTTAATAGCTATGGTATGTTTATGGAATTAATGCAATGTATTCTGAGTTCAGCAGAGTTCCATTGACTGCAATGATAATATCTCATGTATCTGTCTATGAATATTCTGGAGCATGGTGCTGACATTCTGTTGATCGAGTAGCCTTGAGGGCTTAAATGTTTGCTTTTGGCTTGTTCCCCTAATCCCCTCTTCCTGTTCCAGTGATACAGCAAGGACATTCAGTCTCACATCTTTGATTGGCAGAATGTATTGGAGAAGCTCATCACTCGCTCACTCTGTGACCAGTCTGATAAACGCCTGTTTCTTCTTCTTCTTTTCTTCCTTTACAAGCCCAGCTTCTAGTGGAAACAGACACGTTTGGCAGTCAAGTCCGGATCAAAGGGAAAGAGACAGACTTTTACCTTTGTATGAACAGGAAAGGCAAGCTAGTAGGGAAGGTAAGTGTTTTCTATTAATTCATTTGTAATATGAGTGTTACCTTTAGCAGTGACTGTGAACCCCCCATAATGATGTGTTCTGAACTTTGCCTGTCAAACCCAAATGAAAAGCAGGACTTGAGGAATGTGGAATTCTTAAAGCATTCATGCCTTTACTTTAAAAAAAAAATAGAAAGAAAGAAAAAAGAAGAAAAAGAAACCCCCCAAACCCATAAAATTAAGTACTGTGGCTAACCACTGGGGTTTTATTACTGATTTCTTTGCGTACACACAGGTTTCCATTTTACAGTTGCATAAATTGATAAAAGATGTGTATATCTCTTCCAAACAATTGAGAGTTTGCATTACGTGATCAAACTTTTTTTACCTTAGTGATTTAAACAAACAAACAAGCAAAATAGTCGAAATGTTTTAAAGAGTCTGGCAATGTATTTTGTATCTTAAAATAAAAAGATTGGGGGAGCCGGAATGATGCAAAGTTAATATTGCAGTCTTGTTTTAGATGGGCTTCATAATTCTTGCATTACAAGAATATTTTATTACTTTTAATTCCCCTCCCCGTCATACTATGTAACAAATTACATTTCATTTGTATATCTAAAAAAAGTTTACTTGCTGCTGGTATCAGGTTAAAATGAATTGACTGTGGTTTTTAGTTTCTACTGTCCCTGCATCCTGTAGTCAGCAATCCCAAATTTTTGACACAGATGGGGGGAGGGAGGGGGGAAGTTCATTCAATACATTATAAAATCCACTCTCCCTGTCTACCACACAGAAATTAAAACACTGGCATTGAAGTTGGGGGAAGAATGTCTGTGCGTACACATATGTGGTAGAGGAGATGAATTTAGTTTTTCTCAACAACGGTATAGAATGTAAGGCTATTTCTCTCAGTTTGTTAGATCATACAACTGCAAGTTTCTTGAGCTAAATTCAGTGATAGTCCTACATAGAGCAAACCAGCTCAAACAAATGAGAGTTTTTATTAGCAAGTCCCATTCATTTCACTGGGTCTGTTCTAAGTACTAACACTGTTTATATCCCTTGTCTCTCTGTCTCATTAATATTGATACTGCCTATCTGTATTAACTTATCTATAGTTCTCTCTCTCTCTCTCTCTGTGTGTGTGTCTGTAGAGCGTCCAATTCTTATCTTACCCAGCCTTTTCCTGCCCAAACTTCTGAGAAGTTCATGTCATACTTTGGCCTGTCCAAAAGTTGCTCTCTCTGTATGGACAATCCATTTTGGAACGAAAACCTTGCAATTCAGATGAATTGCCCATATGAACAGCTTCTTGAGAAAGAGAGATTGAGAGAGAGAGAGAGAGAGAGAGAGAGAGAGAATATTAGTGATACCAAAAGTTATGTTTTTAATTAGTATCATAAGTTTCAGCTCTTTTTGTGGCAACAACTTGAGTAACTGCATTTTTAATATATCAAATACTTTCTAAACAGCCAGTAAACCCCTTGACACAGGTTTGTGCCTGGGTTATGATACAACTATTTAAGTCTACCAAGGGAGAGAAAAAACCCATAAAGCTCTTTTGCAATCACCCCAGAGTGTTTGCTTGCCAATAATGAAACCATGGACTGTGATTCCAACCCCCCAGCTCATTTCCTATTGACTTACTCAGCTGCGTAATCCTTAACTATACCACCACATGCCATCTGGCTTTCCTCTCCTTCTCAGCGAACATCTCTGGATTCTTCCCCAACTGAAAACCTGGTTTGAGTTTAAAATCTTTGTTTCATATAATCATCTACAAAGGGTATTACAAATGAGAGCAGGTTGTTGCTATTCTCGTTTGGGAATGTCTGACTGCGGTTAACTGTTTCAGAAATGGGGCATGCTACTCACCTCGGAGCTTATTCGATGGGAGTACCTGGGCAAGTGTATTGATTGTTGGATAATAAAAAAGCAGCTCCTCTTACTTTTCATCTTTCCTTCTTTACATCTCTACCAACTTTTCTCTGCCAAACCTTCCAATGGACCTTTCACGGGAAGCTGGAATATAATCTCCCTGGATCTTGTTCCTCCCCTAACTTTGTCCCACCATCACCCTCCTTCATTTTCTTTTCCATTATTGTTTGTCACTTCGCAGCTAGATTTGGCTACGATAACACGAACAAGGTTCTAAATCTGTTTATTTTATGTTTGTGTTCCATGCATACACACAGCTGGTCTAGATTAACAGGAAAAATGTAGCCAAATCAGCCAACATTTGCAAATATAGCTAGTGCAGACAAGGCTAATAGTTTTAAAAACATGAGTGGGCTAGTCAAGGTCAAGAGTCTATTTCATTTCATTTATTTCATTTTGAATGGAGGCAAATCATTGCACTACCTCTTCCCCCTTTATTATTAAAACATACACTTGCCCCTCCCCTCACATTTGGAATTTTTTTAATCATTAAGTTTGCACTTTGGGATCTTTGAACAAAAGCATGAAAATAGCAACCATTGTTATCAGAGATCTGGTCCTTTTTTATTTTAAAGATAGGGATCTGTCCCATTTGGTCTATAAAGCTTACCTTTCTTTGTCTATTAGGAGCAGGCTGAATGTCACCTGATATACCAGCAATTATACTCGAGTATAAGTCTAGTTTTTTAGCCTCCAAAATAAGATCCAAAAAGGGGACTCGACTTGTACTCGAGTCAACAACCCTAAGGGTCCCAAAATGAGGTGGTGCAAATTCAAACATACATTTTAAAAAAAGCAACTAACACGACCGTAAAAACTCAAAAACATGCCCACACAAATGTCTAAATTAATTAATTTTACCATATTTTCATGTATTTTAATTATTGAAACTCACTACCAGCTGCTGCTGCATTTTCCACCCATGACTTATACTCAGGTCAATCTATTTCCCTAGTTTTAGAGGTCCAAATTAGTTACCTCAACTTATATTCAGGATGACTTATAGTCGAGTATATACAATAACTCTATAGTTCTGGTTGGACTGGCAAGAGGTGAAAATTGGTTCAAACCAGCAGCTGTCTGTATGACAGTGGGTCATGTGCTCCTCTTTTTACAGACATCTGTTTGAAGGACTATCAGAATACAGGGCCCTGTTGAAGGTGTCCTCTATTTGAAGGACCATATAGTCATAGATTAACTTAAAAATAAAGCTTCAGGAAGAGGAAATCATAAAGCTTTGAACTTCTCCTACTCAACACCTGGACTGCAGCCTGGCAGGCAAATGAATCCAATTGTGTCTTGGGCTCAAGTGAATGAAAGAGCTACCAGCTGAGTAGCCCGGTGACTCAGTAGGCACACAGGCCAGCTGGTCATAGTCTTTCCCACTCAGATGAGATATATTGGCTGAATCCTATGGGTTAGTATAGTAAATCAGATTAGAGTAGATGCAACTTACAACAGGATTTCTGCCATTGTAATTCTGTCTCATCTATAAATATTTCTAATTTTTCACCAATCCATATATAAATTAGTTCATACTATTATATACAAATGAGTGCTTTCTTTTGTGCTATACTTATGTGATGAATGTTTTTTCTTTCTGAGTAAAGTTTGGGTAAGCAACCACCTCAGTATACACTCATGCAAGTCCCACCAGGGGATGGCAGCATTAGAGGGCAAGAAGAAACACCATCAGTTGGAGCTGGGGATTGTAGCACAATGAAAGAACATGTGCTTTGTTAAGTTTGATCCTTGGAACCTCTAGGTGAGGCTAGGAAATTACCTTACCTTAGGAGAACTGTTGCCAATCAGTGTTGACAGTACAGGACTGCATGGAACAAAGGTGTGACTCAATTTAAGGCAGCTTCTTATGTTCCCCTAGGCAGTTACTACTGGAATTATTAAATGAGGAGGAGAAAAATGGGATTAATGAGATGTAAAACTAACTAATAGACAAAAAACTGTAGCAAACTCACGTCAATGGTGAATTTTTGGAGTCCAGAAAAGGTAGAGACAGGTAGTTTTTCACAAGGTGAACATTTTAAATTATCTGTGCATAAGGCAATAGCATTGTATTCCTGAAAACATAGCAGTGTACTATTACTTCTTAGTCTAAGTATATGTTCAACACAATCATTTTTGTAAAACTGGAAGTAACGCCTAGGTAAGGAGCTGCAAAATTGCAAACATCTCTTCTAAGTTTTGAAGGATGGGTAGTTTTTGACTTCTGTATAGGTTATTGATCTTAATGGGCCTGAAATAAGCAATGCCATAGTCATTCTCTATCACATAATTGTTTTAATATCATTTTTTTTGGGAGGGAGAAAGCCCCTTAGAGTTGTGCTTCCTAGAATTTGAGGATGCAGTAGATTATAAATCACAATAGACCAAATGTAATATAGTTCGATAGTTCTTCATCTACCCTTAATCACATATAAATGAGACATACAGTGAAACCTCACATAAAGAGTAACTCGCTTAAAGAGCAGAATTTTCTCTGAATGGTCACCTTGCTTAACAAATAAAACCAACCAAAAAGTCGCTTCCCAAATAAATTGGGTTTCACAATCCCCCCCCCCCACCAGGAGTCACAATTGGTCACTTACAATGGTATTTCGCTTAAAGAGCAATCCTGTGGAATGCATTATGCCCTTTATGCAAGGTTCCTCTATATTCTAGTAAGTAGAGATGCTACACAAATAAAATAAACATTTTAATATTTTCACAACAGAATATGGTCTTGGGAGACTCCTAAATATAATTGATGCGGTAAAGTACTTAAATACATACAGTACTTGTGTTGCAAGGCCCAGGTTCAGCACCTGAAATGTTTAGTTGAAGTGGTCTCAGGATTAGAGCAGACCTCTTTGTTCAGCATTGCAAAAGTGTTCCAGGCAGTTGAGATGGAACTGATGTCTATACAGATGGCTTCTGTGAGATTTAAGACAATAGTCTGAGTCCTATTGGTTGTCAGGTTACTTTCTGGGCTACAGCTCCAACAATGACCTAAACCACTGGCCTTGTAGGCTTGGGAAATCTAGGAACTGTAGTTCAAATAAGCAGTTTTATCCAGATTCTGGATCAGATTAAGTACTCTATATGAGATCTTGATGTGCACATTAACCTTGATTTTTTTTCATAAAGAAGCATTTTTATTTTTAAAAAAAACTCCAGCAGTCATCTACACAATAAGTTGTACTTACATCTGTGACTATAATTAATTCACAGTGTGGGAGTTATACTAGAAATACTGAACTCACTTCTGAGTATATTCTACAGTTTCTCATGAACATCAGTGGGTCTATGGACTCATGAAAACTCCTATGGATGTTTTTTCCAACAGAGCTCACTTTGGGTTACAATGCAGTGACTAGCAGGTTATGTCAGATCAACTGTACAACAAACCTGGGAATGGTAAAGAGCACAGACTGTAAAAGCTGGCTTTAGATCATCACATTTACATGCATTTAACATACAAATGAAGAAAGAAGTAGTACTGTTCAGCACAAATCCAGTGATAAACAGGCCAATTCATTAGAGAGGCAACTTAAGTCCTCCTAAAGAACACCTAAGCTCTCCTAAGCAACTAGTCCCCCCACCCTTGAGATTCCAGACAACTTCTCAAGAAAACAATGAGTATTAAATTGGTAGGTTCCAAGGCAGGTCTTGGTATACATCAGTGTTACCCAACCTTTGGTTTTGGGACTTCAATTCCCAGAAGCCTAAGTCAATTCCCCAAAGCACTGATCAGCCAATGCACTAACTTAGGTTTTTGGGAATTGAAATCCCCCTGTGGGGCATGTGCTCCATGTTGGGAACCACTGGTATAGATGTAAACGTTTGCACCAGTTCAGCATCTATTTGGCTCTTGCAGTGGTTGCAGGTTGTTGTCTTTCTTGGAGCTGTCCGTGGTCCCACAGCATGAGTCTTGCTGGTCCATATCTTGATGCCTGCTTTTTGGTGATGGCTTTTCACTCTGGCTGCCCTTCATGAGTTCCCTCACAGCTATGCAGCAAGGGATCTCTGCTGCATGATGTCAACTGCCTGTCCCATATTACACCTTGTTGTTGTTGTTGTCATTGTTGTTGCTGCTGTTATGTGCTGTCAGGTTGTCTCTGACCTATGGCAGCTCTAGGAATGGAAGGTCTCCAAATGTCCTGTCCTCAACAACTCTGCTCAGCTCTTGTAAACATAAGCCTGCAGCTTCCTTCACAGAATTAATCCACATCACAATAAGTTCCCTGATGTTTATCGTTTCTGTTTAAGATTCCTTTAGAAGCTACAAGGACTTGAAATATAAGCCATCCAGGAAATCACCTTAATATTGTCATTATTTCTTGAGAAAACTTTGGAATTTTAAAAGTTTTATTCTTTCTAACCTTTTCTGGATCTTTCATGAACAATACCTTGCCCAGCCCTTCCCGGTTCACATTAAGGCCTGAAGTACATAAGCCACTTGGTCTAAACTTGAACTTGCTGTACAATAGAAACAGATTTCTCACTGAGAAATTGTACAGTTTTCTGGTGAGAAAATTACTTACCAGAGAGTTACCACAGTAATGCCAGATGGTGGGGATTGCTGCAGTTCTTAGGAGGGCCACAAAGAAATGGTTGCTTAATGCCAAAGACGATGTTGGCTATATTTTTTAAGACTAGCTATTTTCAGCAGTGTTCTTCACAGAGTAGTAAAAGTTTGAGATTTTTCATACTATAGTTGTAAAATGAAGGTTCGTTTGCAATAGGTGTGGATTTAAACCAAGAGTTTTCATTGTGGCTATCCAAAGATAAGTTAGCCCTTGCAAAAATATGGCCATGACGTATTGTGTCTGATGCGTTTCTAGCACATGCATGTATATGCAAACAGCTACCTACATCCACACACCAGATTATATGACAGTGAAGAAATACATGTAAAGAATAAGTGAGCCCTTTCACTGGAAAATTTTAAGTAATCTAGATATAAATCACTGACCGTGTGATAAGGAAGTGAGCAAATATAAGACAGAAGAAAATATGCTATATTGACCCAGTTTTACTCTGTAAGTAAGAACAGTTTGAAAGCAAACTCTAAGAGTATCTACACTGCACAGATATGTCACTTTGACTGTCATAGTTTCATCAACGAGAATGCTTGGATTTATTGTTTGATAATTTAGTTAGAATTCTAGACTACTGGGGAGGTCCAGTCTCCTTCCTGGACTACAGAAGAGAATTGTAAATACCTCAAAAACCACAAATCCCAGGATTCCTTTGGATTGAACCAAAGGATTCCTTTGGATGAAGCCATGACAAACAGTGCTATGTTTGTGCAGTATATGAGTGTGATAATGTGTAGAGGAACTCATTCTCTTTATTTCTGAGGATTTTCTACTTTTTGACCTCATAGTTAAGATATCCTAAGAAGCTTTGTGCTAAACTATGGATAACTTTTTTTAACCAATGTAAATTTGATACATACTGGAGCATGCAGCAGAATGGGCAGGGAAATTGTTCTCAATGGGATGGACAGCCATTATAATAATAATTTCGTGTCAGAAATTATTCTGGGCTGAAAGGATTTTTGTGGAAGAAACTCCACTCAGGGAACACTGAGATGAGGCTCCTTTCATGTACCCAAGAGATAGGCACTCAATTCATCATGCAGTACCCGGGTCTCACACTGCCGACTTGCCAGCCTCCCAGCTAACAAGGCAAGCTTCTTAACCACTGAGCCACCACAGTTCCTGAGAGCCATTTAAAGGATGCTTCTTTTCAACTTCATTGCTTTCAATGAGATGATTGTTTGACCGGTCCTCTGTATGCACATTCCTTTATGATTTGGGAACTTCCAAATAAGTTGCACAAGAACTTTCTCATCCAGACGCTGTTTCCTCCTCCAACTATCTTGCATGTAGATTTCCACATAAAGCTGCCAATACTTTTTCTTTTCCTGATGGGAAGCAAGTTGGATAGTGTTAGAAAATGAGGAAAGTTTGGAATAATGATCTGTACTGCCAGAACTACAATAACAGGCTCAGAAATAAAACATGCCAGTTTACAACTACATCCCTCAAACAAATAGCATAGACATCTGTAAATTAATCAAGTGAAGTTTGAACAGTGTAAAATGTTGGATGATATATACCCTACTGCTATCATTAAAAGACTGTAAATTGTTCTGTCACTGACTATTAAAAATAAATGGAGGAATACTTTCCGATTAGGCCGTACATTTTGTCTGCTCATTGCGCTGTGTTTCAGTCACTAATTTTCATAAATGGAAGATATTTGCACATATACCCTCTTGTGGTTGAAAACCTATTTTAGTTTCACTGCCAAGCTGAGATTTTTTTAAAAAAAATGGTAGCTATGAATGTGACATCAAATGGAACAAAAAATGTAAATACTTTTAAGATTTAAACCAAGCTGTTTTATATTATCTTTTCTTGCTTTTGTCTTTAACATGTCTTAGGTTTTGTTGACAGACACTGGTAGGCTTTCTGAGCTCCTTCAGCCAAACCATGAGAACAAATTTTGCTCTAATGTCAACAACTTACATGTTTTGTCACAGCTTCATCTTTGACTAACAGTATTTTCAGTGGTGCTAAGAAGAACTCTTCATAGAAAATTGCTCATAAATAATTGAACTGAGTCACAGGAGGGAGTTTTCATATATATATGAACCAGTTTGTTGGTGGTCCATATCAATGTCACCATCTATTCAGTCATTAGTCTGTTCTTCCCATTTCACAGATCAGCCTGCAATTCAGAAGAACAGCTTAGATGGGCTTGCTTACGAATGTGGACTATACAAAATTATCCCAATTGCTATCTTTGAGTAATACAGTGGTTCCTAACATGGGCACACAAACCACAGGAGAACGTCAGTTCCCAGAAGCCTAAGTCACTACATTGGCTGATCAGTGCTTTGGGGAATTGACTTAGGCTTCTGGAAATTGAAGTCCAAAAACCAAAGGTTGGGAAACTGGAGTAATAGATGAGTTCATCAAAGGTGCATCATAGCATATAAATACAGAAATGAGGAAATAGGATAGAAGTTGAAGAAAGAGGGAGGAGCTAAGAAAAATTCCATGCTTCACTAACATAAGCATTGCTGCACTACCTGCTTGGGATGAAACTTCATTTTCTTGTTTTGATTCCAAGTCTGTCTTTAGGATTACATTATAATATGCTGCAGTCCAAATAATCCAGAGGAAGTCAGCTCTGGAATCAAAGGGATATAAAGTTATATGTAACATGTCCCTTTAATTTCAGATGGTCCTTTTGATTTTCTGCAACTGTAAATCTGTCTAAAGCTAGAAGGGCCCATTTCCCTAGAACAGAGAAGGTCTTTTATCATAAATTGAACTACTACAATACCTTGAAAACAAGTCATATCAATGGTTTCTTCATTTTTCCACTTGGAGTTTTATTTTTATGCCCACTTTTGGCACTGTCTTTGAAAGAAGGAGTTGATACAAAGTGAGGCACATGGGAGAAGGTATGGGTCTTTAATCCTCTACTAACAGTGGGGGAAATGTCTTCTGGGATGATATACCACTTGTGTACTGTTCAATACGACATTTAATCAAGCAATGGCCAAAGTCCTGTTGGTGTTTTTGCAACCTGCCACTACGGCCATTGGCTATGCAATGATTACCTGTTTGGCCATCTGGTTATCACCACTAACTACCCTTTATTCATATGGCATCTTGCTGTTCCCACCTAAGATTTATTATGATCTCTGCCTTCTACTTGTAAATCAGAGATTGCTGCATTTTATGCACTGAAGAAAGGAGAATCATTTTTTCCCTTTTAGTGCATAATTTATAGGTGTCAAAGGCTTCTTTAGTTAAGCACAGTCTTTTTCAATTGTATGCCTTTAGATTTCTCTGGATTAGACAAAATCCAAAACTGAGTGTTAGCAACCTTTACTTTATGTTTCAATGTATAGTCAAACGTCGCATAAATAGTGCCTTGCTTAGAGACTAACTCGCTTAAAGAGCAGAATTTTCTCTGAATGTTCGCTTTGCTTAACAAATAAAACCAACAAAAAACTCGCTTAACAAATAAATTGGGGTTCGCAATCCCCCCTGCCAGAAGTCACAATTAGTCACTTGCCATGGTGTTTTGCTTAAAGAGCAAACTCGCTTAAAAAGCAATCCTGTGGAACACATTATGCTCTTTAAGCGAGGTACCACTGTACAGTATCTTGTCTTGTACTGCGGAGAAATGAAAAATGGTTGTTTCTAGATATAGACTGTCATGTCATAGACAGGACCCCCAAATTTGGACTTTTCAAGTCCTACTAGATTCCTCATCTTCAGAGTGAGAGCAAGAAAAGGAACTCACTATGTTCATTCAAGGTCTGTGCCATTAACACATTACTTTTCTGTGGAAAAGTAATGCACTTTTCCTTTAGAAAGCAAAGGACCTTCCTAGCTGGCAGTGAAGGGTGATTAAAAATGGGCACAAAGAACATGTCTGATACATTTCATTCTGAAAGCAAAGAAACAAAGCAAAAATCATGTAGGGAAATGCAAAGTTGCTCATTGATACTGATTAAAAATACCTGTATTTCATCATCTTGGAACCGAGGAGGAAAACGATATGGTTCCTTATTTTTGTGCCACAATAATGTTGTGAATGAGAATGAGACAAGTAACCATTTCCCAGACAGTCATAAATAGCCAGAATGACTAATTAACTGTAATCCAGTAATATGTCACAACTAGAGTGGGTCAAATGAATCGGTGGGGATTTGGTGAGTTCCACTGATGCAATGGAGCTACTCTAGTTGTCTTACTACTGAACACCAGCCGTTGTCTTTTGATGATGATGTGCTGTCAAGTCACCTCTGCATTATGGTGACTTTTTTCAGGTATTCTTTAAGGTAGAGAGTGCACAGTAGTGGTTTGCCATTCCCTGGGATTGTGCAGCTTGCCCAAAGCTATACAGGCTGGATTTTCTCCTGGGAGGCAAAGTGGGGACTTGAGCTCCTGACCTCTGGCTCCACAGTTGGTTCACTAAACCTAAACAATTGAGCTAGCTCTATTGATGGCCATCATTACCACCACATCTGAAAGGAGAAAATTCCTGTGAATTAACATAAATCAAGGTTCGAGTGGGAAAAGCAGTCCTTACATGCTCTACCATTGAACTATGACCTCTCCTCTTCCTCATTCCTGTTTGCAAATGGACAGTACTACTATGACTGGTATTGCTGTGGAGGAAAGGCTTCTTGGGAGGTTGCTACAGGCAAAGGGAGATGTCCTAGGGTGCTATATTATTATATAGTTCAGTCACAGATTCTGCGAATTCACCCATTCATCTGTTGCTATGCCCCTCCAACATCTTTGCTGAGTCCTCTGCCAAGACTCCTGAGTCCATTTCTCAGAGGATCCTTCAGTTTTGGAGGCCAGCGTATTGGAAGAAGGACACAAGTAATGAGTAACACTTGGCATTTACTTAATGCTGAGGATGGTCTGGCCTACAGTGCCGTGAAGCAGCTGAAAAGGCATAGATCACAGGAAATCTCTATGGTCGTATTTTCAGGGTTTCTTGGCCTGGAGTCAGACAGCTGAGAATGGAAGATTCATAGGACAGTTTGATGCAATGGCTTCATTATGCAAAAGATGTAGCTCCAGCTCAACAATCTTCCTGGACACCCGCAGCAATCTGCCAAGATTCTCAATAGATTTATGAGTTGTTACAACCCTGACACAGGGGTGAGCTGTTCTGCCCCCACCCGCCAGTCCACCCCCACTTTCTGCTGAAATATTAGATATTATATTCAAAATGCTGTTTTGTGCCAGTGTATGGTATAAAAGAAAAATCTTCATGGGGAGAAACACATAGGGTTACATCCAGAGGTGCTATTCTCCCCCTTGTTTTTTTTTTAAAGTATCAAATTAAAATTATGCACCAGAGCACTCAGCCAGAAGGGTGCAAAGAAGGCCAAAGCTTTTTCACACTGAAGTTGATTGTCTTGAGAAATGGTATGCTTTCCTTAACTGGAAAGATGTAAACAGTGACTGGATTTAAAGGCAATTCTTTCTAGCTTTAAAATGTTATGGGTCTTGTATTTCATCTTGCACAAGAGCTGTACAACTTAAGTTTATTCACTAAATTAATACTCCTAAGAGATGCTTTTCTATAGAATTCCATCCATGCTGACTTAGCCTGCAAACCCTCTCTCACTTCCAACTGGATTGTCTAGGAGAGAAAAGAGTTTGGAGTTCGGGGAATTCGGGGAGAAAGTGCCAAAGTAAGTTGTCATTTGCTATGGCCTAAATTCTATTGTGGAAAGTAAACTTGTAAGCTTCAGTCCTTTCCTTGCTAATAAAGGAAGATCCCTGCTTAGATTCTTAGATATATGTGCAAATGCTTTCTTGGTGAGAATTGTGGCAAGAGCTCTTTTTTTGCCAGCAAGAGACAGATTTAAAAGCATGAGTTTGCTTATGCAATAGGATTTTGGCCAGTGTGTTCTTCATGGTATGTTCCAGGTGCAATAAACAGAATTGACCTATTGAGGGAACCAATGAGCATTGAAACTATTTTTCCCATTAGTTCACCAGTAAAACTAATGGCTTAGTTAGTATCAAGAAATAAATACAGTGGAACCTCATATAACAAATGCATCATGCAACGAAAAAAGCATACAATGAAGAGAATTTGAAAAAAATGTTGCATCGTACAATGAATTTTTTTTGTTGTACAATGCAATGCTTTCCTATGGGGAAAATTGTTCAACGAAAATCTCTATGGGAAAAATCGTACAATGAAAACTTTTCTTTCTACAATTTCTCCTGTAGAGATTTTTGTTGTACAATTTCTCCCATAGAGATTTTCGTTGTACAATCTATGCATTGTACAATGAAAAAATTGTATAATGAAGTGCCTTGTGGAACCAATTATTTTCGTTATACAAGGTTTCACTGTATAGGTATTTTTGCAGATGTGGATAATGATAATGATAACAACTGGCTACAGATGTAAATTAGGAGTAACAGAACAAGTTTCTTTTGGGAAGTAACATTCAAAGCTCTGACCATAGTTACCATATGTGGAAATACAGTCTTGTCCTTATCTTTTCCAACATTAATTTGCCCAAGGTTTTATAATCTGGTTTTGTCTAAGTATGGTTAATTCCTGTCTAAAGACTCATTTACAAGCATTTTTCTAAATGCCTGCTGAAACTGACTTTAAGGGTGCCAGCTGGCCAGATAGTTTAATCAGCTAGGAAAAGAGGTTGGAAGTTCAATTCCCTGTTGTGTCTCTCAGGAGTAGAGCCAGCCTATGTAACCATGTGTAAGCCACACAGTCCCAGGGTGCCCCTAGATGAAGGGAATGGTAAACCTCTTTTCAGTACAGTCAAACCTCGCATAAAGAGTGTCTCGCTTAAAGAGTAACTCGCTTAAAGAGCAGAATTTTCTCTGAATGTTTGCTTCGCTTAACAAATAAAACCAACCAAAAACTCACTTAACAAATAAATCGGGGTTCGCAATCCCCCCACAATTGGTCACTTTCAATGGTGTTTCTCTTAAAGAGCAAACTCGCTTAAAGAGCAATCCTGTGGAATGCATTATGCTCTTTAAGCGAGGTACAACTGTACTGTCTACCTAGAAAACCCTGGAAAGGTTCACCATGACTCAGAACTGACTTGATAACATACACTTAAATATTGTGTTAGAGTGCACAGCACTATTTATCAAGTGTTACTAGCTGTTAGTTAAATATTATTAGGTAAGGATAGAGGTAGATTTCATGCAATTCAGATTTTGAGAAGAACACTGTGGACGTATGAATAGCATTCAGTAACTGTTACACAGAGGACACCAGTCTTGTAACTTTTCCTACACATCACTCAAAGAATGAAGGTTCTCATTGTTTGTTGTTTTACAGTATCATTATTAATTAGGGGTGTATCATTCAATTTTATGGAATACCAATCCCAGATGTGGGGACATGAAAGGAGCCTCTTTCAGGTGTACCCTGAGTGGAATTTCTCCAGAAATAATCCTTTCAACCCAGAGTAATCTCTGACACAAAATTATTACTATTAGTAAGGTGGCCAACTTTATAAAGTTGAATGCGGGACAGGGGCGGGGCCAACTTCATGACGTCATGGGCGGGACCAACGTCATGACATCATGGGCGGGGCCAACGTCATGACGTAGTGGGCGGGACCAACGTCATGGGCATGGCCAACGTCATGACATCATGACGTCGTGGGCGGGGCCAAAATAAAAATAAAATAAATAAAAATAAAATAAATAAAATAGAATTAAAATAAAAAAACAAACACACACACACCCCTGATATTTGAAAATAAAATTCCAAGTAGATCAAATTGGACTGTAAACGGTTGAGAAGAGTGGCCTGTACATTTGAGAAATGTAAATACAAAGACAACAAATGTTCAGGCAGATTTGCTTCCCAGTTCTCTTGTTTTCTGTGGGAGTGATAATTAACCAAATGTTCCACACAAACAACCCAAGAATTACTTCAGTGCCTTTGGAAACAACATTTGCTTTGTTTAAATCTCCTTTCATTTCAACCAATTTTATGTTGAATGTAGTCCTTTCAGCACTATCACCTTAATTACACTGCAGTAATACAATGGTTTAAATATTTAAATATTTTTTTAATGTGCTTTAACATGCCGGTTTTTTTTTACCTCATTGCCTGGTAGCCAACTTTTTTTATTTATTTAAATATGAACTCCTTTTTCTACAGATCTAAACTAGGGCAGTTCCTCTAAAACTATAAGGAAGAGATATCCGTCAAATTCAAAACAATGTACCTGTAATTATAACTCAAATTATTTGCCAGTGCTCAGAAAGACTGCCCTGTTTATCCTTCGAGCTGACCTCCTCAGCTACATAAAAGGACATGGTAGGGAGATGATGAGTACCCACAAAATGTCTTATTGTTCATGATTTTCAGAGACCTCCCAAACCAAGATTCCCCAACAAGACTTCCCTCTGCATCAAGATATTCTAGCTTCAAGGGAAAGAGACCCTGATTTTGAACTCATTTGAAGCCCATTGTCACTAGTTGTTACATAGACATTGATAAATGGGGGAGTGGGGGTGGAGGTAGATTTCATGCAGTTTGGATTTTGAGAACTCTTGTCAAATATGCACATTGGCATATATGTGAACATGCAATACAGATATATTTTGTTCTTTCAAATGTTCTGAATTTTGAGATGTCGTTCTCATAATGTAAAAAAGTATAAAATGCATATCTGAAAACTGTTCTCCATCAATCATTATCCGAGGAGAGCTGCTTGCAAAAATGTGTACAGTAGTCAAAATTCATGCATACAAAATCCAACAAATTTTATTACTGACTTTAGGGAGGAAACAGTTGCAAAGCAATACAAATACTGTATTGCTTTACAATATAAAATATTGCAAATAAAATAAAATATAAAATATAAATATACACCCTTTGCCTTCATTATTGCCTTCTCTAATTAATCCAATACAGTATTTATAAAGAATAGCAAGTATGCTGGGAAATAAATAATTTAACTGGGAATTTGGGATTTTTGGCAAAAGAACCTAGAGTTTTCTTAGGGTCAAGGAGCCTGGGACAACTATGTGCTTCAGATAGGACAGTGATGGCCAAGTTTTTAGAGACCGAGCACCCAAACTGCAACCCAAACCCCACTTATTTACTTCCAAGTGCTAACACGGCAACAGGAGAGTGAGGAAGCATGCCCATTTTACTGCTAGGCAGAGCAAACTCTGTGCTGGGGGGATGGAAGAAGTGTTCCCATTGGGCTACTGGGCAGAGGGGTGGAATAAAATCTGTGCTGGGGGAGGGAGAAAGTGCTCCCATTGGGCTGCTGGGCAGAGGGGTGGGGCAGACTCTGTGCTGGGGCGACTGCACGTGTGTCCATAGAGAGGGCTTCAAGTGCCATTTCTGGCACGTGTGCCATAGGTTCGCCACCACTGAGATAGGGGAACCTGGATCTGTCCTGAGCTTTCAGCTTTGGCAAAAGATCAAGCCCTGACAAACAGGATGAAACCTAAAGGGAATGGATTTGGCCCTTGTAGTAGGCTGGCCTAGCCGCTTGGGCAACATTGGCTTGGCTTCAATGGGGGATAATCCAGTAATGGAAGCATTGGGGTGGCATGGGGAGAGCATGATCTCTCTTCAGCTACCCCTTTAAACCTCCCTAAGTATGCTGTGAAGTTATCTGGAGCTGTTATGGTGAGGCAGCACTAAGTGTTGTGGGGGAAAGGGAGGAGAGGAAGTTATGTTATGCTTTGCCACAGTGATGTTGAATCTTGGCCAATGTCCTATCTGCTTTAAGATACAATATATCTGTTTCATCAACAGCCTTGCAAAGAAGTTAATGTAGTGCTATGACTAATGAAGTAACTTTGCATGCATTCCACTCCAATGCAGCTGAATATTCCGAGTATTATGGGAAGAGGTGAGATGGAGCAGACACACCTGACAAAGTATTTTATTCTCTTTTTCATGAGAAAACAGAACAAACTAAAGTCTTATTTGCTTTGGCAGGTGCTTGATTATTTTTCTTTTCCTATGGGATCTTTCTTGGGTAAGCTTTCATATTGGGTGAGAAAAACTGTAAAACTAGTAGCTTTTCTTTTTTCTTTAAAAAAAACATGGGTTTCAGCCACTTCTTTTAGTTGTATATTGCCCTTTTGAGACCCAATGTCATGAATTTAAAACAGGGGTGCCCAAACCTTTTGGGCCGTGGGCTGGTCATGTGGTTCCTCCCACCAGAAGCAGAAGTAAAACACATCTGCGTGTGTGCAAAACGCTGCCATAAATGTACCCGAGGCTGTTGTAAACACATTTATGACTGCCATAAGTGTTTTATGGCAGTTTTGCGCATGCGTGGACCCATTTAACTTCCATTTCCGGGAGCGTTGTGAATGGCATGGGCCAGATTATGAGGCACTGCAGGCTGGAGCTGGCCCATGGGCTGTAGTTTGGGCATCCCTGATTTAAAATAATACACCTTTTGGGCTTCATGCAACAGTGATGATGGATGAGATAGCTGTTCACAGAGTGGTTTCTCTAGTAGAAAAATAGAGTGGCCCAAGTATAAGTCGGGGCTGGAAAATGCAGCGGCTGCTAGTGAGTTTCAATAATTAAAATACATGAAAATATGGTAAAATTAATGAATTTAGATGTTTGTGTGGGTATGTTTTTGAGTTTTTATGGTAGTGTAAGTCATTTTTAACTATATGTTCAAATTTACACCACCATGATTTAGAGACCCTTGGGGTAGTTGACCTGAGTATAAGTTGAGTACCCTTTTTGGACCTCATTTTGGGGGCTAAAAAAGGAGACATACTCAAGTATATACAGTAGTCTTTCAGTTATTATCACCTGAAGCTTCTCAAAGACCTACAGATCATGGACATATTTGAAAGCTCTAATCCTGAAAACATATGATTCAAAAAGTATTGGGGCTCGCAAGAGCATCCAGTAGAGCAGGGGTGCCCAAACTTTTCGGGTCATGGGCTGGTCACGTTGTTGAGCATGCCAGTCACATGGTTCCTCCCAGTGGAAGCGGAAGTAAAATGTGCACACCCGCACATGCGCATAACACTGTCATAAATGACCTGTGACTGTCATAAATGCTTCCCAGCGCTCACGGGGATGCCTCCGCCTCCAGCACATTTTTCCTGACTTGTGATGCGGCAGATGATGTTTAGAGAGAAGGGAAAGAAAGAAAGAGACACAATGCCTTTCAGACTAGAACTGGAGTGGGGCTTCCTTCCAAAGCTCCACCACCAAAACTCATGGGTGGTTTGGGAAAACTCCCCCCCCCCACTTCTCCCAGCTCCGAAAGTGCATGGATGGGTGGTGCATGCCTACTGAGGTGGCCACTCACAACAAGGCTTGTGGTGGCGGGTGGTGTGGTGTGTGGGGCAGACGGCAGGCCATGAGTGGAAAAGGCCTGTAGGTGATGCCCTCGTACATCAGCTGAGCGCAGTCAGTTTTCCTCCACAACAGCAGGAGCAGCAAATAAGCTCTGCCTGGGTCTTTTGGTGATAGGGAGGAAGGGGGCTGATGGGAGGGGGAGGAGAGTCAGAGGAGTGGCAAGTGCCACATCAATGGGAAGGCCCAAGGAGGGACACCCACATGCACACACCCTGGGCTCAGGCAGGGGTGGCTGCGTTGGAGGTTGCAGCTCCCCGGACATTCAGTAGAGGCTGAGGGGAGCCACGTGATTGGGAGCCACAGTCTTGGCACCTTGTTGCTTAGCCCCCCCTCCCTAAGTCACAGCAGGTCTTTTTAAAAAAAATTATTATTATTATTATTATTATTATTATTATTATTATTATTATTATTATTATTATTATTATTATTATTATTATTATTATTATTATTATTATTATTATTATTAAATTAGACTTATATGCCGCTCTACTTGCCTCGACAAGGCGACTCAGAGCAGCTCACACAACATAGACAACATATACAGTATGACAATCTCAAATATAAATACAGCGTAATATAAAAATATAGCAACACCAACTTGGTAAATAGGTACAGGCAAATTGGTAATAAATCATTTTGATATGTGCTCCGTGATTTAGATAGAAGCTTTGCCTTTTCATCATCCCAGGGACTCCTGATCTATTCCTGGTTGTTTGATGTGGATCTGTGGGTCTTAATTTGAAAAAGTTGCAGCCACCTCTTTTCTTCCTGGGCAATGAGATTTTTTGTTTAATTAAGGAAGAATTGTTCCTAATTAAAGATGAGATATAATGCTTGCCTAACTTGTACTTAAATTCTTGCCTACTGCCTCTATTTGGTGAGTCTTTGGTCTGGGAGGATTTTTTTTGGGGGGGTGCTGGAGGTAACGGGAATGTATGGGATTTCCCCCCAACCCTCAAATAGGCATCCTTATCTCTTCCTGTCCAGGACCCTCCCAAGGTGCCCAGCACAGGCCTGGCGCTGGGCAAGAAAAAAAATGGCTGGTGCCCCTGGGCTGGCAGGGTGATGGAGCAGTGGCACCACCAGAGCATTGTAGAGCATAACTCAGTGGCCGCCGCTGGTGGTGGCGGCGGCGGTTTTTGTGGTCCAAGGAGGCCAGTCCCTCTTCCTCCTGGAGCTGCCACCCACCAGGCTTTGGGGAGTGATGGGCTGCAGGCAAGTTGGTGGGAAGGACTGTGAGCCTTAAGGAAGGGCTCTGCTTCTCTCTCGGCCACCTCTTCCTCTGCCGAGACCTTAGTAGCCCCAGCCGGACCAAGGGGATCGAGACCAGCAGGTCATTGGATTGGAGGTAGCTGCCACTGCCGGTCCCACTCCCTCCCTCCTCCTCAAGGGTACAAAGCACTTTCCCCAGGGAGCACCTCTTAAAGTTTGCCCGCTCCTCCAATGCTGATCCCTGCCTGGCACCTGAACTCGCCAGGCTTGCAGAAGGGGTGGTGGTGGTGGTTTGAGCGGCACAATGCCTGGGATGTGTATATGCATGTGCGGGTGCGTTATGCGCACGTGCATATGTGTTTTACTTCCGCTTCTGGGAGTGGCAAGGGCAGCGTGGGCCAGATGATTTGGTACCATGGGCCATAGTTTGGGCACCCCTGCAGTAGAGCAATAGAAATCTGGCCACCTATGTGTGTTTATTAGAATGAAAAAAGTGAGAAAGTATCTTAAGGCTTAATAGCCAGATTTTAGCCTTGTGGTTATTGCTAATTGCTTCTTCCTACCACAATTGTAACCCCACATTTTAGGCCTTTACCAATCTCCAGGAGAGTTTTTTTGGTCAGGATGCTGCCCTGAGGACTTCCTCCTAGATTAGTATTTTGTCTGAACATAGACACCGAATATCCTTTTGCCTCAGATTGAATATATTGTGACTTTTTTATTATTCAGGTGACATACATTGACAGAATGGGGAATGTGTAGTTGTACAGATGTTGGTTGGGTGCAAGTCCCTTCCACCTTAGTTTAGCATCACCAATAACATTAGTGTCCAATAAAATTACGGGACTCACTTTGCCCTCTCAACATATACAATTACTCTGAAAGCTTCTGCTGTCAGTGATCTGCCTTTCCTCTCTGTCCATTTCATTGATTATGCATGGAGTAACAAATATGTGCTCTAAGGGAATGCAGCAGCATTAATGTCTGTACAGTATTCCTTAATACAGTTAATTATCAAATATTTCACAATATGGTTAAATAAAATGAAGTTATTAATCAAAGAGAAAGAATGATTTTTCCTTCTTATTTTCCTTCTGGTAAAATAGGGTGTTCCAAAAGGTTGCTATACATAGGAAAAATTGCATAATAGATATCTTGGGTGAGAAAACTTCATGTGTGTGTAAAAACAGGAGGCAAATATGTAGATAATGTTTTGTAAATAGTTTGTAAACTTGTGCGATGAATATTTTGTATATAAAGGTACATTAAGCTACAATTTCTCATTTTTCCTATGAACATTTGGGACACCTATGGAAACTATTGCAGTAAAACCTCATATAACACTAAAACCTGGTTCCACAAGTCTTGGTGTTATATGATTTTTAGTGTTATCTGATGCATGTTAAAATCCTATGGGATCCATAGAGATACATTGTAACCACACAGGCTTTAGCGGTTGTTATCTGAAGCATCCCATAAGATCTTAATGTTATCTGATGCAATTCTTCCCCCCAGATTCCTTAATGTTATGCGATTTTAGTGTTATTCGATACTAATGTTATATGAGGTATTACTGTATTGAACTACAGTACTTAGATTTTAGATTATAGAGTCTTTTCCTTAGCCCACTATTTGGAAGTGGATGGATGACTTAGTCATGTACTCAGCAGTAAGATTGCCACCAAACTCTTCTCCTTGTCTGTACAACAGGTAGGAAGAAAACTTCTGCTTCAGAGACTCTCTCCCTATGAATAGAAGATTTAATAAATAAGGATACATGTCTTAGTGACTTGTCTCCTTTCTTAAATGGGGAGGTTTCTGTTATGTATACAAAGTAGTAGTAGAAGAATGAATGGGGCTGGATTTTCACCCAAAGAGTTTTATTACATATTAAGAAAAACTGGGTATAAAAAGATGATATAAAGCAGGCATGAGCAAACTACGGCCCGTGGGCAGGCCATGGCCCCCAAAGCCATTTCATCCGGCCCTCAATGCCTTGCCAAACCAGGAAATAAATACGGACGCTTCCGTGCATGCATGAAAAGTAGCCATTTTGTGTACTGGTTTGGTGCAGGACACAAAATGGCCACTTTTGCACATGCACAGAAGTGTCCATGCCAGCCCAGGAAAGAAAATGGCCACTTTTGCGCTATACAGTATCCACTCAGAGCACTGCATTCAACCTTCTACAAACACACACACACACACTCTCTCTCTCTCTCTCTCACACACACAGAGTGCCAAACTATTGTAATAATACAGTAAAACCTCGCATAAAGAGCACCTTACTTAGAGAGTAACTTGCTTAAAGAGCATAATTTTCTCTGAATGGTCACCTCGCTTAACAAATACAACCAACCAAAAACTCGCTTAACAAATAAATCAGCTTTCACAATCCCCCCGCCAGAAGTCACAATTGGTCACTTACAATGGTGTTTCGCTTGAAGATCAAACTTGCTTAAAGAGCAATCCCGTGGAATGCATTCTGCTCTTTAAGCGAGGTACCACTGTTCATTAGTAAAGCTTAGTAAACTAAGTTGAGTGAGAGAACAGAAAAAATAAAGAGAAACAACTCAGGAGACAGAAAGGCTATCCAAATAGTGACGTAAGTCTTTTTCTTTTCCCTATAGCTCTACAAAGTAGCTGTTGAGGTGTCTGTAACGGAATATGTATATATACTGTACAGTGACTTTAGGAGACTGCAGTGACTTAGTGGTTACGACACTGAACTTGATGACTGGAGGATCAGCAGGTCAGCAGTTTGAGACCTGAGTACTGTAAGACGGAGTGAGCTCCCATCTCTGCCCCAGCTCCTGCCAACCTAACAGTTCAAAAGCAAAAAAATAGGTACCACTTCAGTGGGAAGGTAAACAGTGTTTCGTGCACTGTCTAGTCATGCCTGCCACATGTTCATGAACAGCACTGGCTCTTTGGCTATAAATGGGGATGAGCATTGAACCCCAGAGTTGGATATGACTAGCCTTTCGAGCAAGGGTGGCCTTTACTTTTACCTTACAGTGACTTCCGCCTGAATTGTCTGATTTGCTTCAGTGGTTGGAGCATCCAGGGGAGATTTATTTTATTTATTTATTTATTTATTCTTCAAATTTATACCCCGCCTCGCTCAGGCAAGCCTGACTCTAGGCGGCATTATACAAAAACAAAACAATATCCCACCAAACCCCCCCCCCCCATCGATCTTGGGGAAGGGAAGGGGGCAGTGATGGGATGTCCCCGGTTCCAGACGGATCCCTGGAACCGGTAGGACCAATCCCGGAGAGTTCTCCGGGAGGGGAGTCCACTTTTGAGGCATCCGGTTCCGGACGCCTAACCGAAAGAATTTTTTTTAAAAAAAATCGGAGCTAAAATGGCTCCAATTGACTGCGCATGTGCAGAAACTCAATCTGACGCATTGCGCATGCGTCAAATTGAGTTTCTGGACATGCGCACTAAATTGGAGCCAAATGGCTCCAATTAAAAAAAAAAAATCTTCCGAAGCTGGAGCCGCCCCTTTTTAGAGTGGCTCCAGCAGCAGCGGCGGCAGCCCTAAGAGAAGGGCACCTCCCCTAGCCGGCCACCTGGTTCCCACGGGCACGTTGGTGCCTGGCCGCGCCGTCCGCCCGTGCCGCGCCCTCCTAGGGACTTGGGCCCGACAAACCCCCATGCCCTGGGTAAGCCCGGCAGGGCCGAAAAGGCAACGGCCCGAGGAAGCAGCAGGCGCCCGGCAGAAGACGATGCGGCAGTGGCGAGCCCCGCCGGGCTTACCCAGGGCACGGGGGTTTGTCAGGCCTTCGTAGGAGGAAACGGCCACAGTCGGGGGCAGCGTGCCTTGCCGGGTGGCCCCGGGCCACATGGAGGTTCGTCGGCGCCAAGGAAGGTAAGTGAGGCTTTTATATTTATGGTGGGTGGGTGATTTATTTGTGTTTTGGGTGGGTGGTTGTACTTTTATTTAATTTTTATTTTATTTATTTATTTCTTTTATTTCTTTAAGTTATTTACGGGTCTGTGTGCATGTTTATTTATTTTATTTTATTTTTTATTTTTGGCCTTGCCCACAACGTCATGACGTCATGACGTTGGCTCCGCCCATGATGTCATGACGTCATGACATTGGCCACGCCCATGACGTCCATGACGTCATGGCATGGTAGTAGAATTTTTGACATCCCATCACTGGAAGGGGGTCCACAGTTCGCCACTTTCTCCTTTGTTAATAGAATTTCAGTCTGCTGTATTATTTGTAAGTTCCCCTTTCTTCAATTCAAATAGCTGAGCGTCTTTATAACTCTACAGATGTGAAATGACCAGTGGTGGGATGTCAAATTTTTTACTACCCCACCGTGACGTCATCACAGTGTGGGCGGAGCTGACATGACATTGTGGGCGGAGCAAAATAAAAAATAAAAAAAATAAAAATAAGCACACACACACACACCCCTCAACCCACCCACCCACCCACAACACAAGGACAGCAAGGAGGACAACAAGGAGGCCATGCATATGCACCAAGCACTGTAGGCATGCATGCACACCAAGTGCTTGACGCACATGCACAGTGGGGGAACCAGTGAAAAGCTCAGCCCCAAAGGTGGTTCCCTCCAAAAGCTGCTGCCGGTTCTCTAGGACACTGGGAAAAGTTACTACCGGTTCTGGCGAACTGGTGAGAACCTGTTACATCCCATCACTGGAAATGACATGAAGGATTTGTTGTGGTACTGCTCCAACCCAGTGGTGGGGGCAGGCTCCTTGCTGTGCCCTGTAGTCACCCCAGAAATACACAGCTGTCCTAATTGGTCAGATTTTGCACATTTGCTCAAAGGTGGCATCCATGCTCTGCATCGATTACCTGTGATAATAGATTTCACCAATTTACATATATGACATGAAAAACACCTTGTGATTCTTAAAACATCCAAACTCCTAGATAACTCACTCGTCCATTGAATCCGGCCTTTGAACATCAAAGAATCTTTAACTTCATGAACAATATGATAGCAAGGGGAAAGAGGGACAGGTGATCAAGGGGTAACTTGTACCTCCAGGGTTATTTTTGCACCCCTGCAGCTCCAAGGATCATTTCTGGCCTCTGTTTTCAGATTTTAAAAAAGTTTAAATGTTATTTTAAAACCTACCTCCCTAAAAGAAAATCACCTTTTTGAGTGCAGTATTCTGGAGGGCCCTCAACACTCAAAGGGCCTCCACCTCCAATATTTAGGGTTTTTTTTAATTGCAGGACACAATTACAATTTTTTATTTAAGAAAAATCAATCATAGTTGCCTATGCAGTGTAGAAACACTATTTAGATCAATTCAGAAGATATAATTGAAAGATACACTGTAGCACTGGAATGATTGGGAGCTATAGAAATGTCTTGGAAGGGTCATACTGTATTACGTCTGGCTTGCTTATATTGCATTGAGCCAGATTCTATGTATATACATGGTCTTATCCATAGGCTGAAAGAATAGTATATTACTGTATATAGTATGTTATAATAAACCAAGAAATAGTCCTCTCCTTCCTCTGTTCTGGTAAATCCAACTCAGGCAATCGCTACAAATGTGCTTTCTGAGGTTTGCACCAATTTGCCATTTATTGAATGTTTATTAATTGATCAGTCTTACAACCCTATAACATAACAGAAGAATTTAAAATCTGTACAATACAATGGCGTGCAATAAAATACAATAAAAATACAGTAAAAATACAGTACAATAAAGTACAATATGTACATACCTGAGCTATTAATTAATACATGCATATCCATAGTCAGATAAGTGAATCTCCCTTGCAGGATACCCCAATTTGATTGATATATTTGATTCTTTTAACTGATGCCTTAATTATAAACTTGGCAGTTCTACATAAAAATGTGCATGTTAGAACCCAGAATATTTTTTTAAAAAACCAGATACCTGTCCCATATGTAGCATAAATTTAATAACTGATTTTATTCTATTCTGTTTTAATCCAAATGAATGTGTTTACGGGGGTGCATTTTGATGGTATTTCATGCACCTAAACCTTTTTTACTGTACTTGTCATCGACCGCAATAAAGTTAAAAAAAAAAAGATAGGGTAGTTTGTTATTAGAGTCCCAAACATTGTTTTTTCCAATAGGGATGCAAGGTATTTAAATCTAATATCAGTGTACAACTGGCAATTGAATAAAAAATGAGAGATATTTTCAACATTTGGAGCACCACATATGCATGTTCTTTCGTGATATGGTAAGTGGTGAAAACGCCCATATTTATCCATGGAGTCTAGTAACTCGAATCTGGCTCTAAAATAAGCCCTTCTTAAAGGATAAGGGAGGCACATCAATACATATTTTTCAGGTTGAAATCTAATTTTGTTAGCAGCCAACCACCTTCAAGAACCATTTTTGGCCAGTAGTTCCAAGTCAGATTGCGCACTGATATCTAAGAATCTCTGTTTAAAAATTTCCTTGGCCTGAGTGGCCACTGAGAGCAAATACTTAACTGAGAACCCATGATGAGAAATTACTTCGCAGAGTTGATTAACCCAGAACATGGGATGATCCCACTTTATCTGTTCGGTTAAACATAATTTGGGAAGCCTATTAGAGTCTATTGATTGAATCCTCAACCAATATGAGAATGTTTTAAATACTAAATAGCTATACATGGAGTGTATACATGGTCTTATTCATAGGCTGAAAGAAAAGTATATTACTGTATATAGTATATTATAATAAACCAAGAAATAGTCCTTCCTCTGTTCTGGTAAATCCAACTGTGGGTTTTTGAGAACTTTTAGAATTTTAGCCTTTTTATGTGTTTTAGGATGTGTTAAACCACCCTGGGTTGCCTTTGGCGAGAAGGGTGGTAAGAAATTTAAATAAATAAAATAAACTCAGGCAATCACTACAAATGTGCTTTCTGAGGTTTGCACCAATTTGCCATGTATTGATATTATATTCTTTTCTTCTTCTTCCTTTTGCAGCCAGATGGCACCAGCAAAGAGTGTGTCTTCATCGAGAAAGTCCTAGAGAACAACTACACAGCACTCATGTCTGCAAAGTACTCGGGCTGGTATGTTGGTTTCACTAAAAAGGGGAGGCCTCGGAAAGGGCCCAAGACCCGGGAGAACCAGCAAGATGTTCATTTCATGAAAAGGAACCCAAAGGGTCAAATGGACTTACAGAGACCTTTCAAATATACCACAGTGACCAAGAGGACTAGGAGGATACGACCCACCAACCCCAGTTAAAACACAGGAGAATAAACTACAATTGATAGACTGTGCCAGAGAAATATTTTTACATTGAAAAAAAAGGGAGAAGTTCTATTTTTGTACATTGTTTTTAATTTTTTTTAAAAAAAGACTGGATTAAAAAACCCACTGGGGAAGTTGTAAAAGATTTATTATAACTTGAAGAAGAAGAAGAAAAGAATGGCTTTATTTAAGTTGACTTGGTTTTTCTTGCGTGCGTGTGCTGTGGATTGACGTACAGGTACTTTTTTCTCTTTTGGAATGGACAACTTTTTTCAAGACAGTCCCTAGAAGGGAAGAGTTCATCTGAAAATGGTAATAATAATATGAATATGATTTTTTTAAAAAACCAAACCCACCACAAACCAAAGAAAACCAAAGTTCTTTTCCCAAAGTCCCTGACCAACCTTGGATAATTCTCTGGTGTTGCAGTGATCTGTTGTATTGTCTGCTGCAAGTGCGACCAAAACATGAGACAATCTGCAAAACCCATCATTGAGCTTCCGTGGAGGGCTCAATACCTCAGTCCTTTGTAACCTTTCCGACGACATAAGGTGTCACGCCTCTGTGATCCTGCATTATGACGCTCACTTCTGGAGAATGCTGCTAATGACCTTCAAGTGACTAAGTAAAATAACGTAATAACACCAATGATAAGGGAATATTTTAAAACCAGCTCTATTATATATATAAATATATATTATATATATAAGCTATTTATTTCACCTCTCTGTATATTGCAGTTCCATGAACCAAGTATTACTGCCTCAACAATTAAAAAGAAAATTATTTAAAAACACAAATATGTATTACTGCTGTTCACACATTCATCTCACCCACCTCCCCCAACTTTTCAGTGAAATACAAGGACCCTACAGCTTGCTATCTGGGGGTGAGCTCAAAGGGAATTAAGATACAGTACAGTCAAACCTCGCATAAAGAGCGTTTCGCTTAAAGAGTAATTTGCTTAAAGAGCAGAATTTTCTCTGAATGGTCGCTTCGCTTAACAAATACAACCAATCAAAAACTCACTTAACAAATAAATCGGAGTTTGCAATCCCCCCCACAATTGGTCACTTACAATGGTGTTTCACTTAAAGAGCAAACTTGCTTAAAGAGCAATTCTGTGGAACGCGTTATGCTCTTTAAGTGAGGTACAACTGTACTTGTATGATAGTTCAGAATGTTGAGTCACATACACCAGAGCTTAACAAATAATTATTATCCCCCACCCCACCCCTTTCCTGGAATCCAGCAGAGTTGGGGGATTCCATGGACTGGTTGCCAAATGTTCTGCTTTCTTTAAGTTCAGGTGGAGTTTTAAGATGTGCCATGAAAAGTTTTTTTTTAAGTTTGCGTTTGTTCTATCATACACTTCTTATTCTGCCTGGGTGAAGCGGCCCCAGATGAAAGGTGGTAATAAATACTCTCAAGGCACTGCAGTGGCTCAAGTGGCTAAGACGCTGACTGGGAGGCAGAAGGTCAGGAGTTCGATTCCCGAGTACTGCAGGACGGAATGAGCTCCTGTCTTTGTCCCAGCTCCTGCCAACCTAGCAGTTTGAAAGCAAGAAATTGCAAGTAGATAAATAGGGACCACTTCGGTGGAAAGGTAAGAGCGTTCTGTGCACTCCGGTGTCTAGTCATGCCTGCCACATGACCATAGAAACATCTGCAGAAGCAGACAGCGCTGGCTCTCCAGCTATGAAACAGAGATGAGCACTGAACCCTAGAGTCGGATATGACTGGCTTTCAAGCAAGGAAAACCTTTATCTTTACTATATAATACTGTCAATATGTCGCCTTTCAATGGCAATAACTTTTTTTATCATATCAGAAGCACATAAAGGTGCTTTCTGGGTTGAAAGGATTTTTGCTGGAGGAACTGCACTCAGGGGATGCCCGAATGAGGCTCCCTTCATGTCCCCAAGATCTTCCCCACCAAAGTGGCCCCTGTTTATCTACTTCCAATTTCTTGCTTTCTAACTGCTAGGTTGGTAGGAGCTAGGACAGAGACAGGCGCTCATTCCATCATGCATAACTCAGGTCTCAAACTGCCAACTTTCTGACCTTCCAGCTAACAAGGCGAGCTTCTTAACCACTGAGCCACCACAGTCCCGGCAATGGCAATAACTGATTTGGGGCCTTTAAAAAATTCCCTTTTGAACTACCAAAGTAAGTGAACCTGCCAACACTGTTCACTCAATTTTTCCAGCAAATGTATATATAGGTGGTGGTGGTGGTGGTGGTGGTGGTGGGGATATCTTGCTGCCTTCCCAAATGCATGAACATCTCCATGTAGTCAGTGGCGGACTCCAAATTTTTTTTACTACCACACTGTGGGCATGGTGTGGTGGGCGTGGCCAGGGCGAAAGCCCTGCATTGCACCCAAATTAGGACTACTTTATTTCAAAACTTGGATGAGTGGGGCCAGCCAGAATTTCTGCTACCAGTTCTGGCAAACCGGTGCAAACCTGCTGATGCCCACCACTGCATGTAGTCCATGTGTAAATGATAAGGGAAAGGTGCTGGCACTGGAAATGGGTGAAGGAACAGCCAAGCTAAGGGATGAGGCAGCCTGGGATCTTGTGTTGATCTGCAGAAGTTCATGTACTTTGTTAAAAATGCACTCTTAGTCCCAAAAGCCTTCAAAAATAAACTTTTATTTTCCTTATATAAGAAAAAAATGTGATTGTCCAAACTGGCAAATATGCAAGGCTTTAGTTAACATTCCTAATAAAGGAAGATAAATGGTTGTATATGAAAAGTTGATTCAGAACTGTCTGGATTTGTTTGCTTCAGTTCTTTTTATCCCTCTTTGAATGTCAAGATGATATGCAGCCATCCATAAATTTGTTCAGATTATGATTTAGCTGTTTTTGTTCTGATAATATATGCATAGTAAGCACAACCTCCACCACCACATTTTTAGGACTCGGCTCCTAATTTATAAACTTGACTCATTGGTCTGCCCTGATGCATCAGCAGATAATAATAATAATAATAATAATAATAATAATAATAATAATAATAATAATAATAATAATAATAATAATAATAATAATAATAATAATTATTATTATTATTATTATTATTATTATTATTATTATTATTATTATTATTATTATTATTATTATTATTTAAAAACCCAGACAAAATATAGTCTAGGTTTCTTTACACCAAATATGAAGGAATCTCTTTCAGTTCCAAATTTAGTTCCAGAAATGTTCTGGGGGGCAGGGCCAAAGACAAAGCAGCAGGACCAAAAAGATCAGCATGCTTTAGCTAAAAGGTAAAGGTTTCCCTTTCTAGAAAACCAGTCGTATCTGACTCTAGGGTTCAGTGCTCATCTCTGTTTCAAAGCCAAAGAGCCAGTGCTGTCTGCTTCTGCAGATGTTTCCATGGTCATGGTCACTAGACACCGGAGTGCACGGAACGCTGTTACCTTCCCACCAAAGTGGTCCCTCTTTATCTACTTGCAATTTCTTGCTTTCAAACTGCTAGGTTGGCAGGAGTTGGGACAAAGATGGGAGCTCATTCTGTCCAGCAGTACTCGGGAATTGAACTTCTGACCTTCCGCCTCCCAGTCAGTGTCTTAGCCACTTGAGCCACTGCAGTCTCATGCTTTAGCTTAAACGTCCCAAAACCAGTAACTCAGTCTTCAGGGAAACATTTCAACCTTTCAGAATGAGAGAGAGGAAACAACTGTGCAACTGCTTGGGAATTACCAGTTGGTGGTTTCATAGGGAAGATGGTCACTAGAGGGCCAGGCTGGGAATTCAGGGAGAAGAGCGGATTCAGGATTGGGGACCAGTTTCCCCACTGCTACTGTTCAGAAAAGTATCAATTGCAATGCATTAGCAAAACTCAGCTATGGAAATGCTGATGGGGCCTACACTGCAGATATGGAGACTGAGAGACTGCATATTTCTACACGGGATTTATCTGAGGGTGAAGTGTGTTAAAAGCAAGGGCAGTTGCTTGAGGCTAATCAGAAGTGTTTCAATAGTCATTGCATCACTTTAGGTCAAGTGACAGCTTAAACAACAATATATTTGTTATTACATGTATACATCTCCATATTAAGTTCAGACTTCGCTATAGGAATAATGCATCCCGACCCTACGTAACCTGAGACAGTAAAGCAAAAATATGCTTTTCCAAAAGTTTTAGCTCAGGAGTTCTCAACCTTTTTAAGCCGGGGGACAGGTCACCGTCCCTCAGACATCTTCGGGGGCTGGATGGCCATTTTGCCCTTCCTCCACTACATGGCACTTCCTGGTGTGGTGGAGGTGGTGGTGGGCCACATGAAATGGTGCCACAGGCCGCAGGTTGATAATTCATGTTTTAGCTATTGGTGTATACCATTAGTTCAACTGGATCCAAATTATTTATCTTACAAGTCAAAACTGGCATGCTTTGAATTGAGTTATACCTGCCTGGTTTTCTTTTGTGCCTAAATATTTTAGAATATTTGTACAGCAATACCTCGGATAACGTTTTCACCACATAACGCTAAAACCGCATAATGTTAAGGAATCTGGGGGGAAAATTGCATCAGACAATGTTAAAATCCTATGGGATGTATCGCATAATGTTCACTGAAGTCTATGCCGGTTACAATGTACAGTATCTCTATGCAGTTTAATGCTATGTGATTCATCCCATAGGATTTTAACGTTATGCAATACGTGTATCACATAACGTTAAAAATTGGATAATGCTAAGACTCATGGAACCAAGTTTTAGCATTATCCAGGGTATTACTGTATTTCAATTTATCCAAGTAGTGGGGAAGGGAAAATGAAGGAAGATCTAGAGCTCTGGCATCGTATGGGTGGGGATGGACTTTGTAGAGTGATTTAGAATCTCCAAAGTACTGTGGAACTATAACTGTATCTCTACAACATGGACTGGCATTTTACTAAGTCCAATTAAAGTCAGATTTTTAGGGTGTTTTTTTTAAAAAGATCTTTATATGAGCCAAACCAAAGTAGAACAAATTGAAAGGGAACTGTGGTGGCCCATGAAGCATGGATGAGTAATGTAGGTTTTCAAATTACACAGACCTTGTCGGCTAGGAGATTCCAGGATTTTTTAGTTCAAGAAAGTAACTTTGCAAATCTCTGCTTCCTTGTGAGTATAAATATTATCAGTCCTGTCAGGCTGAAGAAGCAAATAAGTCTGACACTTTGAGTCAGAAAGGATAAGAGACAGAGAGAGATCTGAACTGGCTTCTTCATTAGACATGTTGCGCAAACCTGCAACATTCTCACTGGTGCTTCAGCGCCTCCACCTTGTTTTTAGAAACCATGCTCCCATTAGGTTTGTGTCACAGGAGTAGATCCCTTTCAGTCTGGGCATCTCTTTAAAAGAGCCACAATGTCAGTACAGTATAACTTATCCTGCCGTGCATTTCTCTCTCCTGGCGGAAGGCAGCCCTACTGAGCTTAAATGTACTCTTGCAGGCATGGCATGGCTTTAGGCTCCAAGTATTAAGTTTAAAGGCTTATGAGTATAAACCTGGGATCCCATTATAAGGGTGGGAAGTAATATAACCAAATCAACTACACATTTGAAACTTTTTTGGACACATACAAATATCTGAGCTGCTGCTACGCTTGGCATACACAAAAACAGTCCTTGGTGCTATATTTTTCCATTAATCATGTGTGCCATGACAGTAGATCAGCTTCCAAAGCAAGTTCATGGCTCTGTCCCAGATTATGCTTCAGTTTATGATTACATGCTCATTGCTACACAAGAAGGCATAATGCATAACTGTGACCTCCATGTTTTATGAGGCTGAATTACATGGAGTAGGTTCTGACCACCACTCTTGACATAACTAATCCAGGAACTAAAAATCATGGAGCAGTAATTTTGAAAGTGAGATAATTTAAAGGATGTAATAAATCTTACCACCCTCCCTCTCAGGGCCACTCCTACTACAAGGAAGCATGAGGCCAATGATGCAAGAGGGCCATGATTTGAGATGTCATGAGAGAACAGAAAAATGGAAGTCATTTCATACATTATTATTTGTATGTTGAGACGGATTCAACCAGAATCCGTATTCAACATTATTGCAGTTTAATTATATTGTGAAGGTTGGGATTTCTGTCTTAGGCAGTGAAATAACTTGAGCTATGGTGGTTACTATGGTCCATATTGTGCAGGTTGGGATAGCACTGTCCACTACTGACTCAGGCAGCAGAATCTGATAGTCTCATACTAAAACAGTGTGGTGTAAGGGTGGTAAAAGCTTGCTTTTGTTGTTCAGTCGCACAGTCGATTCTGACCCTTTGCGACCCCATGGACCACTGCCCTCCAGGCACCCCTGTCCTCCACCATCATCTTCAACCCGCCCAGCTCTGTGCTCATTGTGTCTACAATACCATTGAGCCATCTCATCTTTGGCCTCCCCCTTCTTCTTTTGCCCTCCACCTTTCCCAGCATCAAGGCTTTCTCAAGTGAATCCTCTCTTCTCATTTGATGTCCAAAGTACTTTACCTTTACTATTTGACCTTCTAAGGAGTAGTCAGGGTTGATTTCTTCTTAGATTGACCTATTTGTTCTCCTTGCTGTTCAGGGAACTCTCAAAACTCTCCTCCAACAACACATTTCAAAGGCGTCTATTCTTCTGCGCTCAGCTTTCCCAATGGTCCAGCTCTTACAACCATACATTGCTACTGGGAATACCATTGTTTTGACTACTCAAATTTTTGTTTTCAAGGTGATGTCTCTATTTTTAACTACGGTATGTTCCCCAGGTTTCTCATAGTTTGTCTTCCAAGAATCTGTCATTTTTTAATTTCATGGCTGCAAATCTCCATCTGCAGTGATCTTAGATCCTAAGAAAGTAAAATCCCGATTTTGTTTTCCAAATCTGCTGGCATATAGAATGCAATAATTTGACTTCATCATCTTTTAGGGCTTTGAAAAATTCAACTGGGATATCATCATCTCCACTAGCTTTGTTGTTTGCAGTGCTTTTTAGGGCCTTTCTGACTTCACTCTCTAGGATGTCCGGCTCAAGTTCAATGTTCTCATCATTTTGATTATCAGGGGTGGTGAGGTCCTTTTTGTATAGTTCCTCTGTGTACTTTATCTCTTCTGCATCAGCTAATTCCTTGCCATTTTTATCCCTTATCATGGTCATTTTTGCTTTAAACATCTTGATTTCCCCAATTTTTTAAAAAAATATCTCTACTCCTACCCCTTATGTTGTTTTCCTCTATTTCTTTGCACTGTTCATTTAGGTAGGTTTCCTTATCACTCCTTGCTTTTCTTTGAAATTCTGTATTAAATTGATTGAATTATTTCCTTTCTCCTTTGCCTTTTGTGTCCCTTCTTTCCTCTGTTATTTTAAGAGCCTCATCGGACAAACACTTAGCTTTCTTATGCTTCTTTTCTTTTGGTATGGTTTTCCTTGCTGCCTCCTGTATGATGTCCCATACCTCTGTCCATAATTCTTCTGGCAGTACAGTATGTCTATCAAGTCTAAGCCATTAAATCTGTTCCACACCTCCACTGTGTATTCCTTAGGGATGTTGTCTAGGTCATACCTGTCTGGCCTAATTGTTCCCCCTATTTTCTTTAGTCTAAGCCTGAATTTTGTAATCAGTAGATTATGATCTGAGCCACAGTCTGCTCCAGGTCTCGTTTTTTGCTGACTGTATGGAGGTTCTCCATCTTTGGCTACAGAGTATGTAATCAATCTGGTTTCGATGTTAGCCATCTGGTGATGTCCATGTGTAAAGTCACCTCTTGTGTTGCTGGAAGAGGGTGTTTGCTATGTCCTTCAAATGATCCTGATTGTCTATTATATACAAATTGAAACCACCTCTCCCCCCTTTGGTTAGCAAGAATACAAGCCAAAGGACACACAAAAACACAAAGGCAGTAAGAATATCTTAAAGATTCCTTGGATATACAGTTGCTGCCTTTCTTTCAAAGCTAATGTGTGAATTTAAACTGAGCGGTAGTCTTAAAAGGGAGATGGTTGTTGAGATAGGAGGTTCTCACAGCTCAGATTACCCACAACAATGGCAGCTAGAAGAAACCTCCACTGATTGATTTATCTGCACTTCCTCAGGTTCACAAGGGGCCCCTTAGCTTCCCCTCTTTTCTCACCAGAAGAATAATGTAGGGATATATCCTGGACTCTTTTACAGAGAATGAAAGGTGAGTATTCCATCAAGGGAGAGATTTGCAAAGCATTCCTACACTTCAAATTGCATTCCTTCTAACTTCATAGTCATACTATTGTTACCTCACAAGACAACTGAGCTTGAACTCTGAGCAGGAGATGTATTTTATAAAAAATTATGAATACCATGGGAGAAAATGCATTTCACCATGGCTTCAGATGTTCAGCCCCAAGCCATAGACAATGTGGGGCCAGCTGGAGCCATGACACCCAAGGTGGGACCAGTGAGACCAAGTCCCATTCTCCACAATTGTGTGTGGATAGAATGGCTGATGGGGCATCTGTGATTCATAATAGCTCTGGTCCTTTTCTCAGCTGCCCAGGCTTTCAGACCAGTCTGTTTTGTGCTGGCCAGGAAAGACTGGCATTCCTGGACAAGTCACTTTCTTCTAGAGGTGAGGTAAAAGTCCCTGGTAAGTACAGTTCTTAACAAGAATAGAAAAGGGTGACAATAGAAACCAAGGCATATTTCTTTCATCCAGCTCACAAAAGAAGAGGTGGGATTTTGTTTACATTTATTCTTCTTTCGTCTGGCTGCTGTTTCCAAGCCCGGCTTGTTTCAGATCCCCTCCATGTAGCTTTCCCATAGTGTTGGCCTCATTTGTGAGCATGGGGGTGGGGTGGTAGGGAGAAAAATCTGAGCCACATTTACCCTGTGTGGCTGCTGAAACAGTGTGCCTGGCCTCTGCCACCCAGTGCGTAGCCTCTAAACCAGCTTCAAATTAGCCTTCTCCACTCGTAACATTTTTCATCCCTGGGAGACAACGTTGGGAGAGCTGTTTTGATGCAGTGATTTTGCACATACCTTTATGCACTTTCCCCTTCCTAATCCCCCTTTGCTCACAGAAGCCAAAAGGTCTTCCAGCCAAAAAGGAAATCAAAACCTTTTGTTGGCTGCTTCGTATAAGAATTATGGGTAGGGTGAGGAGTTGTAACTGGGGTCTTAATTAGCCATTGTAAATAACAGAGAAATGGTAAAGCCTACAACCATACCACCTTGGGGTGTGATGGTGCCGGACCACACAAACGCTAAAGCAACTGGGCTGGCTACTCACCATGGGGGTGAAATCCACTGCTCACAAAAGCAAGGCACACTGGAAAAAGCCATTTGAAGTATCCCATGCACAATGCACAGGCTCCAGATGAACTGTAACTACTTAAAGATCAAGGCAAGGAGGGGCTCTTGGGGAGGAGGGGCAGAGAATGTGTGAGAAAGCTCCACTCAAAAGTACCCAACATGTTAAATCCTCAAAGAACAGGACATGCTAACAGCAGTACAAATGCTAAAATTCTGGTCACACTGGCAGATCGCGGTTTTCACACCTGATTTTTAAACCCTGAAGCAAAGGGGCAGTTGTAGAAATGGTGTAAGATATCATTTAAGAGGAAGACAGGACATTTATACAGCACCAAGAAAGAAGACAACCTGTGTCAACCTACATATTTACAATCAGACTTAAAAGAATATTTAAGCAGAATTATAGCATTTTTCACTGGAGTGTGTAAGAGAGTGATTAGGGAACTTGTTCCTGCTCACTCTGCTCTCTAAGTGCGAGGAACAGTTTCAAGCTCCTTCCTTAGGCTTCTTTACTTTTAGATCAAGCTTGGACTTGATCAAGGTTAGGCTTTTTAGAAGTCAGTTTAAATTAATACAACATTCAAAATGTTACGTGTACAGGAACAGATGTCAGTTAGGCTCATGATGAGGGCTCATGAAAATAAGTCAGGCAAAGTTTGAAAAGAAAAATGCATGTCTAACTTTTCCCACCTACCCTGACAAAAATTTTACATAATGGCTACGTTCTTTGTTGGAACGATCATTGCAAACTTCATATTTCTGATTGTCACTTGAAACAGGAGAGGTATCATATTCTTGGATGTTACTTAACGACTCTCCATGCCACGGACCTGCATGGAAGATCCACTAGCCTCAACTAGAAGGTACAGTGAATCTACAGGTTGTCAAGCATTGGGGTGGGGGACTACTTTGAATTTGAAGGAACATCCACCGGCGAGTTGAATAAGGAACCATGGACAAAATAAGATTGTGGGCTAAAAATAAAGAAGTTTATTTCATTGAATCGTGCAATTTCAATAAAGCAAAGTCTCACCCTCAAAATGACCAATCTGTCTAATTTGGGGAAAGGCTGAGCCCGGAGTGACACCAGGGCAAGGTTTTTATAAGATTTTACAAGGGGGAGATTAAGGACGGTCTAACTACGGCATTTTAACACAGGAAAATACCCAGTTACAAAAGTTACAATTAATACAAAAGATGTCTCACATTATGCTCACAAAAGAAATATTTACACAGATTAAAAGGTAAGTATTACAGTTTACACAAGCATGAAAAGCAAAGATTTCTAAAAATAAAACAATAAGGTTTACAAATCATTGATACAAAAGTTTGCATAATCAGTACATTCCAAGTCTTGAAGATTTTCTGTCTTCCAGACCAGACATCTCCACCATAACTAGTAATGTAGAACAGACAGTTCACCATGATAGCTAAATTTCATAATTTCCACTTTTATTTTTATTTTATTTTGAAATAAAGAATATTTTATTATCCCCGAAAATAACACTAATCACTAGGCTTATGTTTGCACAAGCACAACATTCCACACACATCCACGACAAAACACATGTGTGTACATAAGCACGAGACTCGTTTTGAGAGTCCCCTGGACAGCAAGGAGAACAAATAGGTCAATCTTAGAAGAAATCAACCCTGACTGCTCCTTAGGTCAAATAGTAAAGATGAAGCTAAAGTACTTTGGACATCAAATGAGAAGAGAAGATTCACTTGAGAAAGCCTTGATGCTTGGAAAGGTCCAGGGCAAAAGAAGAAGGGGCGGCCAAAAATGAGAGCGCTAGATGGCATTGTAGACACAATGGGCACAGAGCTGAGTGAGTTGAGGAGGATGGTGGAGGACAGAAGTGCCTGGCGGACAGTGGTCCATGGGGTCGCAAAGGGTCAGAATCGACTGTGCGACTGAACAACAAAACAAATGGAAGCAGATTTTGTGATGGAGAGGATGCAAGCTGTCAGTTAATACAGCAATAAGAGAAACACTGTGGAAAAATTATCAATCTATGATCTAATATCAGTCTATGATCTACATGGAGAAATGGCAAGACTGCTGCAAGCAATGCTGTGGTTTTTATTTAATCACTTAAGAACATGTGGAAGGCTTATACAGACTTGGCTCTGAATGAAAGTTCTGCAGAAACAGGTCTAGTGACAACATTCATTAAGGTCAGTCTGCATTGCAGTTTTGAACTCTAGATATATGTGCTGCCAAAACTTGTAAGCACCTGGCTCGGAATATAATTTTGCCTAGCTTGTAATGCTCAGACATCTTGCAAATTCAGCCCTGTTTTCCTGAGATGTTCTGCTACACGGTTTGGATTGTATGAAAATTATATAAATGAGGGTGTGGGTTCATTTGCATATGTTTCTCTGGCCAAGAGATGTCAATGAATGCCAATACCACCTCAGTGAGAGCTGTGCAAACTTGATAAAAGGTGGTTGGAAAGAGAGAGAGAGAGAAAGAAAGCTAGCTAGCTTGGTCATGGGCAAGCCCAAGAAAATACTTGAGCATTAACAGATACTACACAGGATCTTAACCAAAAGGGACAGAATTCAGAAAATCAACAGCAAAGACTGCCCAAATCAGACAGGATTGCATAGCTTCCCATGAACTCTAAGCTTTATTTTGCATGCATCTCCTAATCTATGTCTACATGCAATATATGTTTAGTTTGGTTATAATCTGAATTCGATTGCTTCATCAATAAAGTAAAAAAAGGACTATCCTTGAACTTATCTAATGGCTTTGAGGGTGGTGTCTCTGTCCCAGAATACTGAAATGTTACTTTTCGACCAGAGTGCCCAGTATCTCTTCCTGATATAGGCAAATGAAACACTTCCTTGGCCCCATTATTTAATTTCTAAAGGCAGCATTAGGAGGCAGCCTCTGGAACGCCAAACCTCCCACCCCCTCTCTCTGTGCTTGTATATGCCCCTCTGCACATGAGTGTGTGCCTGTGTGTGTGTGGCTGGCATTTTATAAGGAGCAAGCAGATCAGCAGGGGATGCAGGAGAAGACAGGAGGGTGATTTCCAAAGGCAATGTGAGGAATGCTGATGCCTCCTGTGTATGTATGTATGTATGTATGTATGTATGTATGTATGTATGTATGTATGTATGTATGTATGTGTCTGTCTGTCTGTCTGTCTGTCTGTCTGTCTGTCTGTCTATGTGCCTGTGTGCGTGTGACTTGGCTGGGATTTTTAAAGGAATAATTGGAGCAATAGCAGCAGCAGCAGGAGACAGGAGGGGGATTTTTGTTTGCTTTAACCACCACCACCCTTATTTCTCCCACATCTCTCCCCCCCCCCACCTTTCTGACAGCAGGCTGATGAGGGCCGAGTAGGTTCGTTTGAGGTCCATATGCCATTTGGATGCAAGAATTGCACCAAATGGCATATTGGGCCCCTTAGTAACCCTTTCTAGCCTGCTCCAGCTTGCTCCAAACTAGGTGTGTAGAGAAGCCAGGCTGTCCACAATACAAAACAGCCAAAGCATTGGGCCCTTTACAACTCACAATGCATCAGAATTTGCACTTTAAAAAAAATTGCATTCCTTTCAGTCTTTGGGGGAATGCCATAATTTCCATCCACTGCATTACTGTAAACCAGCGTTTCCCAAACTTTGGTTTTTGGACTTCACTTCCCAGAAGCCTAAGTCAGTTCCTCAAAGAACTGATCAGCCTATGTACTGAATTAGGCTTCTGGGAATTGAAGTCCACCAGTGTTCCATAGAACGTAGTTTGGGAAACACTGCTGTAAACAATATTTTCTCATTGGATTGGAGGTAAAGGACAAGGTCTCTCTTGCTCGAATGCTAGTCATGTCCAACTCTAGGGTCTGGTGCTCATCTCCGTTTACAGCCAAAGAGCCAGTGCTGTCTGCATCTGCAGATGTTTCCCTGGTCACATGGCAGGCTTGACTAGATGCCGGAGTGCATAGAAATGCTGTTACATTTCCTCCTGAAGCAGTACCTATTTATCTACTTGCAATTTTTTGCTTTTGAACTGCTGGTTGGCAGGAGTTGGGACAGAGGTGGGAGCTCATTCTGTGGTGCAGAACTTGGATCTCGAACTGCTGATATGCTGACCTTCTGGTCAACCTTCTGGTCATCATGTTCAGTGTCTTAACCACTAAGCCAAAGGAGCCCATTAGACTGATTTAAAGTAGGGAACTATAATTCTAATTGTTGCAAATCTAGAAACATCCCCTCCATTTGCCAACATTTCTCAGCTTCCTATCAAGGCCCGTTACTGTGAATATGAAATTAGCAGCTTCCACGTATTATTGCTTTCAAGTTTAGTCAGGTATATAGTGCAAAAACAGTGAACTTGCCCATCCTGTTTTTTCGGTTTGTTTCATCCTAACATGCTAACACTGGAAACAATGGAAAGACTCCTTTTTTAAAAATCCAGCCTGCTTAAAATTAAGAATCTGACTCATTCTTTGGGATGGTTCATCAATAGAAAGCTTTCATCCACAGGTTTTGTCTCCTCACAGGTTGCTGTGGCCTCCTTTGTGTACATAAAGCTTCTGTGTAACCTTGCATTGTCAGGAAGCCAGAAGCTACACTTTGTGACGAAGCACATGCCTTTACGGTACGTGGTTCATTAAACACCTTTCCATCGAAGCCAAGAGGTCTGCAAACCAGAAGGGAAATCAAAAGCCCCTTTTGGCTGCTTTGCAGCCAGACAGAGAAAGGGCCATGCTGTCTCTCAACATGCAGAAGAAAACAAACTTGGGGGGGGGGGAACGTTTGGCAGCCAACTGGGTGATCGTCAATAAAAGCTTGAAGTATCTGGAATGGCTCCATTAAGTGGTGAACCTTCTGGTAAACAATTACGGAGTTGCAGTCACCAAGAGCCAGAGATACTATGGAACTTGGAGTATCTGAAATGGTACTAAAAATCCAATGCTCTGCTAATGTTCTTGGACTATGAGGAGAAAAGTGTGTGTGTGTATGTGTGTTCTGCTCCATGAGTTCTTATGACAAGGCTGCTGTCACTCAGGATAATTGAAAATCTCCACAGGGACATTAACTGGATTCCAAGCCAAATCGTGCTTGAAGTAAGATTTATCTTCTCCTTCACATTCCTCTTGTATCAAGTGTACCCCTTGTTTTTGTGAAAAGCTTCTTCTCTTCTTTGCTCCCCCCCCCCCACAACACAATACTACAAACATCCTCCTGCAAGGAGACTTACAAGTTTCACTGCTAAATCTAGGACCCAAGTTGTAAAATGAAATAATGAGAATAATTAAATCACGTTACTGCTGGGCAGTAGAGAGTTAATCCACTGAATCTTTTAACTGTGGCCTCCTTTTTAAAACCTTTTTAAAACCTGCATTTTCCCCAAACATATATGACTGAAAGTGCACATATTATATTTTTGATATTTTTTAACTGACTTCAAGTATGAGCATGAAAGAAAAGTGTGTGACGCCATTCCATCTGGCCCATCACTGCCTCTGCTGCACCCGGAAGTGGAAGCGGGCATATTTACATCAGCCATAAAATACACCCACACATGCCCAAATGCATCCACGGCTGTTGTAAACACAGAAGTGGGCGCATTTACGACAGCTGTGAATGCACCCACTTCCACTTTTGGGGTGTGTAGTCCTGCCCACTAAGCTGTCTGTTTGAACTGAGGGAAGGGGCACGAAATGTTGCTGAGGGTGGGTGGAGATGGTGGGCAGTCCTAATCCCAAATCTTATTGAATCAGCTTGAAAGCTCCGAAACTGGCTCCACGCAAGTGCAGACCCATAAGCGTGGAATCACAAACAACATACTTGGAGAACGAGTTACTGGTAACTACAACCTGTCTTTCTCGTCTCTTTCACAATGTGTTTTCCTCTTTTGAAGCAATGTGTAGATATCCATTTGAGTATGAGGCAGTGCCACGACAACCATTCTCTAATGAGGGCATCCAGGTCAAACCAGACTGGGGGAGAACCTCTTGTTTTGTTCTCGAGGGTTGTGGTAATTTCTGAGGGAGAAATTCTTCACACAGAATCTGTGATTTGCTGTGTCTGTCGTTACAGTGATATCTCGAGTTACAAATGGTACGAGTTACAAAATGTTCACAATACGAATGAAAATCAATTGAAACTAATGGTCCGAGTTACGAATTTTTCTGGAACAGATTAATTGGTTTTCAATGCATTCCTATGGGAAACCATGTTTCAAGTTATGAATTTTGGTTTGCAGTGCATTCTTATGGGAAATTCGAGTTACAATTTTTTCATAACGTGAAAAATGCCTTGGAACACAATAAATTTGTAACTCGAAGTACCACTGTATTTCTATTGCCCTAAGCTTGTCTGTAGCGCCAGTGGTACCAGAGCCTTTTTGGATTGCCACAATCCTGTTCCTTCCAGAATACCTGGAAATAGGCCCTGTGAGTGGGATGGTGGTGAGGGTAGCCCCACTTCACAGGAGCTTCTCCTAAAAAAACAAAAACAAACCAGATAGCAGGGCCAAATGGGGAGAACAGAAGGCTGTACTGTTGGGGAGAACAGTACACTGTATTGTTGGGGGGGGGAAAAGGAACAGCTCTACTGATCATTCTCTACCACAGGGGTGTCCAAACATTTTGGGCCACGGGCCGGTCACGTGGTTCAGGGAGCTGGTCACTTTGGCCCAGGGGCTGGATCTGGCCCCTGATGCCAATTCATCCAGCCCATGAAGATTTCGTTGCTCCTGGAAGTGGAAGTAAAACGCGCCCGTACAGATGAATTGGCATCGGCAGCTGAATCCAGCCCCTGGGCCATAGTTTGGGCACCCATGCTCTACCACCATGGATGAAGAAACTGTCCCTGAATGTCTGGTAATATGTCAAGATATTTCTCTTTTTTTGGCAGGGCATTTTATTTTTTGCCCTGGTGGGAAAAGCAAAGGGAAAATGGAGACTATATTGCTTCAAGCTGCTATCTAAACATGGAACCATAGATTTACATCTTTCTCTTACACTCTCAGTAAATCAGTTTTTTTTAAAGTGACTCACAAACAACTTATTGCGAAGTTAATCTTAAATTGCACAGTAGAATTTTGGCATGAATTAAGGTAGCCTGCTGAAAAATATATCTTGTTTATCCTGCAGTGGCTCAAGTGGCTAAGATGCTGACTGGAAGATGGGAGGTCAGCAGTTCGATTCCCAAGTACTGCAGGACAGAATGAGCTCCCATCTTGTCTCAGCTCCTGCTAATCTAGCAGTTTGAAAGCAAGAAATTGCAAGTGGATAAATAAGGACCACTTCGGTGGGAAGGTAAACAGCATTCTGTGTCTAGTTATGCCTGCAACAAGACCATGGAAATGTCTGCAGAAGCAGACAGCAGATGATCACTGAACCCTAGAGTCAGATATGACTGGCTTTCAAGCAAGGGAAACCTTTACCTTTACATGCTACAGCCCAAACCTATCCATGTTTACTTGCAAGTCCCACTGTGATTAGTAAACTTTTCCTTAATTAGATATGCATGTTTACTTTGAAGCATGTCCCATATACAAAATGGCCCTACTCTCTAGCCCAGCAGTTTAAGGTTGAGGATTAGCTGGGGGAGGGGAGGGATGTAGTGGACCCATTGCTACTAACCTACATCCAATCCTCTCAATTTTTACTGAAAAATTCTGTTTAAAAATGGCACAATATGCTTTCGGAAAGCACATGATTTGCCATTTAAATGTTTGACCTTCTGAGGCTACCTTTTTAAGAAACTAGAGGTGACATTTGATATTTTCCCCTTTTTATTACTTATGCAAACCTAGGGGTTTATTTCTATGAATAAGTTTAATTTATAATTATCTATACATTGTTTCCATCTTAACCTTTCAAAGCAGCATAAAACAACAACAACAATTGACAAGTGCACAGCAATTACTGATAAGGCAGGCAAATTGTCAAAGGTGATGGGTTTGAGTTATATAATGAAGGATGTTTCAAAGCATTAAGATAAGAAGAGGGATACACGTACCTGAGAGTTCTGGAAGCTTCTGACGTGATACACAACCTAGTCAAAAGAACCACTTCTACAAAATATATAAAGCAGGTCCAGAAAATCTTAAGGTGAAAACTAAGTCAAGGCAATATCATACAGGCAATTAATTCCTGGGCAGTGCCTGTTATATGATATTTAGCTGGAATAATTTATTGGACCCAAATGGAATTAGACAACCTAGACCAAAAACAAAAAACAAAATAAGGAAGCTGATAACTATGGATCATGCCCTGCGCCCAGAATGTGACATTGACCATTTTTACCTACCAAGAGGACTTCCCAAATGAAGAACATAAGACTACTGTACTTATGTGATGGCTTTTTATTATTATTATTATTAACTCACATTTACTACCCCGCCCCAATCGGGTAAACCCGACTCTGGGCGGCCTACAACATGAATTTAAAATCACAAGTAAATCTAATATGGTAATAGTATTTAAAATCTCAAAACCTTAAAATTTATAAAAGATTAAAACGGTGCAGCAAATAAAACAAAAGCATGAGGGGTGGCTGTCCCTTAAATAAGCCAACCTATGTGGGATCCCGTGTTACTGGGCCCCCATATATGCTCCGCCAGCCAGGTCTTTAAGCCTTTTCGGAAAGGTAAGAGCTCTGCCTGTAGGCGCAGTTCCGTTGGGAGAAGGTTCCACAGGGCCGGGGCAAACACAGAGAAGGCCCTCTTCCTAGTGCAAGAGAGATGAGCCTCCCTAGCCGATGGGATAACAAGAGAGCCCCTCCGATCCGCCCTGGTGGGACGGACAGACGTTCTTAGGGTGACGCGGTCTCGTAAGTATCCTGGCCCACTACCATACAGGGCTTTAAAGGTAATGACCAGCACCTTGAATTGCACCCGGAGACATACTGGTAACCAATGCAGCTCCCGGAGCAGTGGTGTGGCACGAGCATAACGCCCGCACCCCATCACTACCGGGGCGCAGCATTTTGGACCAGCTGCAGTCTCCGGATGGTCACCAAGGGCAGCCCCATGTAGAGCGCATTACAGTAATCAAGTCTGGAGGTGACCAAAGCATGTGTGACCATGAGCAAGGCGTCCCGGTCTAGGAGGGGGCGTAACTGGCGTATTACACGAAGTTGTGCAAAAGCCCTCCCGGCCACGGATGCCACCTGTTCTTCGAACAGTAGTCGTGAGTCCAGGAAGACCCCCAGATTACGCACTGGGTCTGTCTGGGGAAGAGCTGCCCCATCCAGAACCAAAGCTGGTAACTCCCGAGATAACACAGGGCCCCTCACCCATAGCCACTCAGTCTTGCCGGGATTCAGCTGTAGCCCGTTGTCCCCCATCCAGATCCTAACAGTCTCCAGGCACCTGGAAAGGACTTCCACCGCACCGCTTGGGTCCCCACGGGCCGAGATGTACAACTGGGTATCATCTGCATACTGATGATACCTCACCCCGTGGGAACGGATGATCTCTCCCAGCGGCTTCATGTAGATGTTAAATAGGAGGGGAGAGAGTACCGAGCCCTGAGGCACCCCATACTGAAGGGGCCTGGGGCTGGACTCCTCCTTCTCCAACCACACTGACTGGGTCCGGCCCCTCAGAAATGAGGAAAACCAGGACAACACAGTGCCCTGGATCCCCAATCCTTGGAGCCTTCCCAGCAGGATACCATGGTCGACGGTATCGAAAGCCGCTGAAAGGTCAAGAAGAGCCAGGACAGACGGATGACCTCCATCCCGCTCTCTCCAGAGATCATCCACCAATGCGACCAGTGCGGTTTCTGTCCCATATCCGGGCCTGAATCCTGACTGAAAAGGGTCCAGATAATCCGCTTCATCCAGGACATCCTGGAGTTGCTGCGCCACTGCCTTTTCCAGAACCTTACCCAAGAAGGGCAGGTTGGACACTGGGCGGTAGTTAGTGAGTACCATAGGGTCGAGGGATGGTTTTTTCAGGAGGGGGCGCACCAAAGCATGTTTAAAAGGCGCTGGAAAAATCCCCTCCTTTAAAGATAAATTTATAATCGCCTCAACCCAGCCACCTGCCACGGCCGTAGATGCTTTAATCAGCCAGGCAGGGCATGGATCCAGTGCGCAGGTCGTGGCACGAACAGATCCAAGAAGCCTGTCCACTTCCTCAGGGCCAACTGGATCGAACTGATCCCAGATAACATGGCCAGACTGAGCTTCGGTCAACCCCAGCTCCATACGATCCACGCCGAGATTAAGCTTTGAGCGAATCTGAGCGACTTTCTCCGCCAGATAATCAGCAAAAGCCTCAGCCGACCCCTGCCAACCAGGGCCCGACCCCTCTTTACCAAGAAGGGACCTGGTCACCTGGAACAAGGTTGCTGGGCGATTATCTGCGGAGGCAATAAGGGCGGTGAAATATTGGCGTTTCACCGCCCCCATCGCCACTAGGTAGTCTTTAATAGCAGCTCTAACCAGTGTTCGATCAGACTCACTCCGAGTCTTCACCCAGCAGCGCTCTCGGCATCTCTTTGCCCCTTTGAGCTCTCTTAGTTCTTTTGTAAACCAAGGGGCAGATCGAACCCTACAAGTGCGGAGAGGCCGTAGTGGAGCGATTACGTCCAAAGCTGCCGTTGCTCTCTCATTCCAAGCATTGACAAGGGCTTCAGACGAACCGCATTGCAGGTCAAGAGGACAACACCTGCATGTTGACATTGAGGGTGGCAACAGAAGGGTTTATAAACTCACCCTGTCACAAAATGAGTGTCCATCATAATTACTCAGCTTGCTCTTCTGCCTGGTGATCCCAATAAATACCCAAATGGACCTATGGGGCTGGATAGGTATTTTTGGTCTAGATCAGGGGTCAGCAAAATTGGCACTCCAGGTGTTCTTGGACTTTAATTACCAGAAGCCCATATTGATAGATTTTTATTGATGTACTGTGTTATTGCTTTTTAAAGGTCATTTTAGCCACCCTGGGTCAATTGTGAGGAGGGCAGCATATAAATATGATTAAATAAATAAATAAGTCAGTACACTGCTGATCAGGACTTCTGGGAATTGAAGTCCAAGAATATCTGGAGAGCCAGGTTTGCTGACCCCTGGTCTAGATCACCTGTTTGCTCTACTGAACAAAATATGTCTGATAATTTTTAGCTTATTTCAGACCAATAACCCCCAGGACATTGGAGAAAATCTTCAGTAAGTACCCATAGCTTGGTATTACAGTCATACCTCGCATAACGAGCATAATGCGTTCCATGCACTTGCTCGTTATACAAGTTATTCGGTTAAGCACACTTTGCGATGGGGGCTTGGGTGGCGGGTTGAATGGATGCGCGCCCGTTGAACCCGGCACCCAAGCCCCCATCGCACACTTTGCAAAGTGTGTTGGAATCTTTCCCAAATGCCTCGCAGGTGCGCGCATGTCAGTGGAAGGGGGGGTTGGGAAGGGTACGTGGAAGTGTCCCGCACCCTTCCTAAACGCCCAGCTGACGCGGCCGTGCGTCTGCAGGGTGTTTTGGAATGCAGGAGGGAGCCCCCGTCCATGTTCCAAAACACCCTGTAGCTGAGCCACCTGTCAGCTGGGCGTTTTGGAACGCGGACGGGGGGACTCCCCGCTGCATTCCAAAACACCCAGCCAGCACGCTCTCGTCTGCGGGGTGTTTTGGAATGCGGCGGGGGAGTCCCCCGTTGCTTTCTGATACACACCGCAAATGCGAAGCTTCTCGTTAAGTGAATTTTTGTTCATTCAACGAAGCAGACCTTTTGTGGAAAGGTCTGCTCTTTAAGCGAGGTTTTTGCTATGCGAGATGCTCGCTATGCGAGGCATTCCTGTATTTTGGAAGCTGCAAAGGGGAAATATACTGATTGCACTGGACCAATAAAATGATAAAAACAAAAAGAAGCCAGAACCATCCCAACATTTAAGGACCTGTTTCTGGTTTAGAACACTCCCCGTCCTGTTTCTAAAGATGCAGATTCAGTTCTCAATTATCTTATCCTAAAGCAACCCTCATGGATTTGAAATAACAAATCTGTAAGACACAGGGACAAGATTGAAAACATGATGTTGCTTGCACTTGATATCTCATCTTTGCACACTGCTGTGCCACATGATGGGACCAGATGCGTCTCCCCAAAGATGTTGGAACTATATAATGAACAAAATTCACCTTCATCTTTTTACTGGTGTCATCAGATATTTGGAGTGGAGGGGAATCTTATTTCAGCACCAAGCATCAATTTTATTTTCAAACAGAAATAGCTATTGGGTGGCAGATTTTTGTACGTGCCTTGAGTAAATGAAGAGAGAACTTTGAAAGCATACAATAATCCATTCGGATGCATTATTATTTTACATTGCAAATAGACAGATGATTTATTCATACTCTTCAGTCACATTACATGTTCAAAGAAACTCTATGTAGATCTCTATAGCTCTAGCTGAGGGGTCAGCAAACTTGGCTCTCCAGGTATTCTTGGACTTCAATTACTGGAACCCCAAATCAGTACACCTGCTGATCAAGGCTTCTGGGAAGTGAAGTCCAAGAACATCTGGAAAGCCAAGTTTGCTGATCCCTGCTCTAGGCCAATTCTAGATATCTTAGCGGAGGGGGGGGGGACAGTGACTCACCCTCACCCCTGCCATTCATTTATCCATTTCACTTTGGGATACAATAATTTCTGCCAAGCAAGTGAAATTAACTGTTAAACCAACACCAGATATTTGGATGGACATGGGATATTGCCCTGTAGCCCTATTAATATGTTCAGGCCAATGCTTGGGGGTTTAAACTAGAAAGGAGATGCATGTGGAAGGTAATTTTAACTTTTCTGTGTGTCTGACCAATAACATGTACTTGTTACTCTTTCTTTTCTTTTTTGTCATCTGAGCAAGGGAAATGCTTTGGGGGCCATTTTGAGAGAAACATACACCAAACCAGATTCCATGCCATTTTCTTATTTCTAACATAAAAAGCAAGGAGCAACGTAATGAGTTCCAGTGGACACCAAGTGATTTGTAAAAGTGACATGCTGCATTTTAAATAAGAAGAATGGTAACAATAATACAGTAGAATCCCGTATAACGAATGCCTCGTACATCAATTAAATCGTACAACAACAAGGATTTGAAAAAACATTGTGCCCCAAATAACAACTGAAATTGTTATACGATGCAATGCAGCTCTATGGGGGAAAATCGTACAACAAATTTTCATTGTTGTATGATTTTTCCCATAGAGATATTCATTGTACAATGCATCCCATAGGGAAAATCGCTATACGATGCATGCATCATATAGCAATTTTTTCATACAACAACGAGCCCCGTGGAATGGATTAAAATCATTGTATGAGGTACCACTGTACTAGCTTTTAAAAAGTAATTACCTAAGTCCTGAACACCCCCATTGTGCAAAAATGTGGAAGAAAGAGGGAAGACCAACATGTGTGAACAGTGGGGAAGCATCTTTTGAGCGTGCATACTATCTCCTCACACTAACCCTATCCCTAATCCTAAACCTATGCTCACCAAGGCATGTGTGCCGTGTTTATTGACTTTTCACTTTCTCTGTTGAATGACAGGCTAACCACCCCCAGGAACAGGATACTAGATTTAACAGGCTGCTCCAGTAAATCTCTTCTGTCCCTCTATAGGCAAACAAGGAAGATTAGCTGTGTGATCCATATTCCAATTTTAAAGATGCAAAAGAGGCAGGAAACAGGCAATACCTTTATTGGATCACTAAGAAAAACAAAATGTTGCACGAGCTTTCATGGTTCAGGACCACTTCTTCAGGCATGTATTAAAGTGTTCATGGCGTGGTGGTCTGCCAGGTCCATGGCATGGTGGTCTGCCAGGCTCTCTTCTTAAGGACAGCAAAATATTTCATGGAGTTAGGGTGCCACTCACACAGGAAGCAGGGCATTTGCTCCCAGCCCATTTGACCCTCTCTGAAGCATACATAGCTTCCTTTTGTGGCCAGACAAAGGAATACAGATGCCATGTGCAGGGTGCAAGGCTTCAATTTGGTATACATACTTCTGTGGGAGTGGCATCCTAACTCTATGAAATATTTTGCTGTCCTTAAGAGGAGAGCCTGGCACCACCACGCCATGAACACTTTAACATGTGCCTGAAGAAGTGGTCTTGAACCACGAAAGCTCGCACAATGTTTTGTTATTCTTAGTGATCCAATAAAGGTATCGCCTGTTTCCTGCATCTTTTGCATCTGTCCTCTATGGTTATTGCTTTTATTCTAGAGAAGCATAGGTAGAAATAAAACCAAGACAATGTGTCCAATCTTAGCACCAAATTTGATTGTTGCTTCCATAACCACGGGAAAATGGAGTTAACGTTGCAGACTACCTTTGAAAATTTGTGGTCTGCAAATAGGTTATAGGGATTTTGATTCTTCACTGACTACAAGCCCTACATCTTTTCAGGGACATCCCATATGGACCTACATATGAAGTCAGGCTAAGAAATAAACTTTCCTTTAGCTTCAGTCATTGTGATCACTTCTATTTCTAGGGTGAGGAACATGTTTCAAAACTGCTGAAAGCTATTCATCATAACTAATATGCTTCTATAGATTTTCAGTTTATTTGTATAAAACTCCTTTAAGGTCAAACACAGCATTTTTGCAGCTGTCCCAGATTAATACAATCTTATTCCTTTGAAGGGAATTTTCCAGATGTAAAGAGTTTTACATTACCGCATGAGCACTCTGCAAGTTTATGAGTGAATATGCCTGATACTGATAGCATCCTCTACCAAACATGGAGGTATTTTCACATTTAGTATTTGGACTTCATTAAGGCTGTTGCAGAATTAGAGATGAGCATTCAGCATGTGTTTGGAGCTGTAGATGAACCCGTTTGTCATTTCAGAAACCAAACCCAAACCAGCTGAAAAGATAAAATTTGCACAGCAAGAGCTCAGTAATTCTATGCAGAGACTGTAGGTATTAAATATGGTTGGCTTTGCTTGATAGTTGGATATTTCAACAGCTAATTAGACTTTAGCCAACTTCCCAACCAACCAACTTTCCAAATTTTGCAAGCACCTTCATATAATTTATATGAAAAGTATCTATTTAAAAAAATAAAAATTGAATGTTGGAGATAATGAAAAGAACAAATCTGCCGAGCTAGAAGCTTTGTGTACTCAGTTTTTAGAAGCCTAGCTTTGAGCCTCTGTATGTTTCTCATCACTTCTGGTGCTGAATGAGAATGGCCAAACTTTCTTTCTAATAAACTCATCATCGGGATGCTGCCATTGGCCATTAGGTACTAAAGATTGATTATGGACTGTAACCTGTGTATATTGTGTTATATTTATATTTATTTTATTTTGTCTTGTTGCACTGTATTTTATTTTATTATTGATTTATTGTAGTACTGCATCTTGATTTATTATTAGGATGTCCTGATATTTTGTAATTGCAATTGTTATCAGAGATATATGTACTGTATATGTGATATTTGTAATTTGCTATGTAATATTTGTAACTGTTTTTATGCTATGAATGTGCTATGTACTGTAGCTGTTTCTTCTGTAAGCCGCCCAGAGTCGCTATGCGAGTGGGGCGGCATATAAGTCGAAAAATACAAATACAATAAAAATACATCTGCTTCATGACAACACATTCTTCAGAATATGGCCAGTACAAATTTCATTCAACCATTTGAGCACCAAAATAAAAGAATGTAGGTATGGAGAATTGTTAGAGTCTGGCCAAATTATCCTGCTATGGTAATAGAGTAGACCATACTGCCAGGGACTCAATGCCAGTTGCTAGGTGGTGGTTGACCAACCTAACAACCATGAGGACTAACAGACTTGAGTGGTGAAGTCCACAGAGCAGGGTGATGGTCGCCAAGTTGATTAAATCTCACTTGAATCCATCTTGATGGAAGGCAGCAGCTTCATAAATACTGGTTTAGGACCAGAAAGTGACTGCTGGAACTGGATCAGTTGTACGGGTGTCACGCTGCAACACATAAGACAAAATGGAAGACTACTGCATTATATTGTTCCCAGGACGATCTTCATGGCTGCTTCCCATGACAATAGCCAATATTCAGAATCGGTTATGGCACTTGAAGAAGAAGATAGAGAATGGTGGACATTATGGTAGCCATTACAATGGACCACAACACTGAGATGTGAAAAGCAATGTAGAACTGTCCCAATATGGCTGAAATCCTGTTCACAGCACAACCCAAGTGAAACCTTGTATCTGTTCCTTCCTGGTAAATAAGCTACATTTATTTATTTATTTATTTATTTATTTATTTATTTATTTATTTATTTATTTCGCATATGGCATTTGTACACATTGAGTCAACATATAGCAAGAAAGAGATACAGATAGAGATAGATAGATAGATATAGATATACTATATAAAATTAAACATTAATTTATAAACGAACATCTAAACAATTAGCTGCTGCTATTCACAAGGGGCATATGCATCCCCCAAGCCAGTGTATGTGTGCATCCCTAAGAATTGTGGCAGTGGTGGTATGTTTATGAGGGAGGAACAGATAAAAAGTTGTGCTTGGGCTTATGCTATGACTAGAATTTCAGCCTTTCTTCCTTTTCAGCTACATTTATTTTGGTGGTGCTGGGGTGGAAGGAGGGGAGTTCTCCCTTATGTTTTTAGCATAAAAACATAATTTTTTTAAAAAAAAAATCTTCAGAAGTATATATCTCATCTCCAGGTTGAAAATTAGATTAGGAACTGGAATGTATGGTGTATGTATGAGGTAAGAGGAATCTATCATACAGTAAAAGGAAAGGAAAGGATGAACATTCCATTCCTTGGAGTAATTAAGTTCTGTTAGCCAAGATTCAGCCAAGTGCAGTTAGATACTGAAAATACTGTGGAGGTTTTTAAGACACTAAAGACACATAGCATGTTCATGGAATGGCAGTCCCAACCAAATGCAATAAGCTACTGTTATCAACTTTGTTCTCTAGTCTGACTGGGCAACACTACTCATTCAACTAAACACAAAAATTCTACAGATATCAATATCATTACAAGTACATGTCCCAACTGCTAATACAAACAAAACATAGGAAAAATCGATGAAGGACCTGATACTGTTATAAAACATGAAAAAGCCACACCTACATGTCATAATTTGGGGGTTAAATGCTAAGATAAAGGAAGAAGCCTACAGAGAGTTTGTTGGTTCCTCTGCAGAAGGAACATGAAATGAGCATGGAGATCAAATAATAAAAAATTGTCAAGAAGAAGAACTTGTACTTAACAACACACAAATTATCCCCAAGGGATTTTGGCATACAGAAATTCCAAGGTGGCACTTGGAAGCAAATAGATTATCTCCACATTTACACAATTGGAGTCACTTCTGAAATTGGGCTTATAGTGACCTTTACTACAGTATCCAAGAACAAAAGGCCAATGCTGGAAGTGACTATAAAGTTGAAAGTTCAATAATATGGTTTCTTAAGGCTTTCTTTTAAAATACTGCATGATGGAATTTGCACAAAATATAAAGAATGACAACAGCAAACAGAATCTTTACTGCTGATGAAAAAGCTGCAGTAAAAGCTGAAACTAGAGGATGTACAGATACAGAGAGGGGTATAATGAGGATGTATACTTTCCAACTCCTATTCAAATTACACTGAGAGTATCTTCTAAAAACACTTGCTAACTGGAATGATAGTAAATCTATAGGCTGGTACAAGCTAAATAGGCCTCAATGAAATCAATTGTGACTAAAGATGTTAAGGCAACTGGATGTCAACAAAATCCAATAGTAGAAGATAAATAATTCTTTATGTGCTTCAGAACATTGCACTAAATATTTCATTTGTAAACAGAATCAGGCTACTTCAATAGCATTATCCAGGCCATTTATTAGATCCTGTTTCATACACATTCTTCTTCCAAAAAAAATCTTCTTCTTGTGCCATATCCAATTCCAAATATAGGCAATCATCATGGTGATCAGCCATGAAGACTGTCCTGAGAATATAATGCAGTGGCCTTTCATTTGCCTCCCACATGGCAGTGTAACACCTACACCACTGATCCAGTTCCGCGAGTCACTTCTTGGTCCTCAGCCCCAGGTCAGGATGGATGAAGCTGCTGCCCTCCCATTAAGATGGATTCAAGTGGGATTTAATCCACTTGGGGACAATCACCCTTCCCTTTGGACTTTGCCACCCAAGGCTGCTAGTCCAAGTTTGTCAAGTTAGTTAACTGACACCAGATGATTGGCATTGAGTCACTAGCAGTATGGTCTATTCTATTGCCATAGCAGGATAACGTGGTCAGACTGGATTTGTACACGTACTAGGCCATAAATTGCTTGCACATAATATTGCATTGAATGAATTTTTCCACATTCACAGAAAAATCATCCTATATCCAAGTAGCCCAAGTTTATTTGATTACTCTTTGATCTTCCTACTTCACTTTGGAGTGTATTGTGTGATTTCCATATGCTTCAACCAGAATCTTGTCCTGGTAAGAGACACTCTTCAGTATTCATCCATTCAATAGGATGCCTTGTTTTGCTCTCTATAGGTTCAGTCTAGTTTCTTCTCAGAAGCCTGTCAATTCTCCAAAGCGCTGTTCAGCCAATATACTGAACAGTCCAAAAACCCAAGGTTGGGCAACACTGCTCTAAGGGGATAGGTTTCTATGAAGTTAATGGATTTGGTTCTGTATTGCCTTATTTCATTCATTATTTGGTAGCCAGACAAGTAGGAAACTTCTCCGGGGGGGGGGGGGGAATAGGTTACAGGCAACCAGTAATAATACTGAATGATTCATTAAGAGTTACATCCACTTGTTTGGTATGTGCTGATTTCTACTACATGGTTCTAACATATTCTGCTATGAGGTCGCTCAAGGGCAAACCCATTGTTCTTATTGTTTGTAGGTGTGCAACCCAGTCTGGCTAGGACAGGCCAATGCTCCAATATCTTGGCTTCCCAAGCTAACTCAGGACTTTCTTTATGCTGCTCTGTTCTTTACGTAGAGGGCAGTTTTGTATTTTTGAAGGATTTGGTTGTTTTTGTAATATAAAGAAAGATAATCTACGACCATGGTGCCCCAGATGTTCTTGGACTTCAATTCCCAGAAACCCTGATCAGCAGGGGTGCTTATTTGGACTTCTGGTAACTGAAATCCAAGAACACCTAGGTCACCAAGTTTGGACCACACCTGATCTAAGGCATAGGTTAGCTTATGCTTAAAGGTTTTCCCCTGGACTATCAAGACAAGGTCATCATTATAAATGAAACTTTTGGCATATGGGAACATTGGTTAATCATTTGTGTAAATGTTAAAAAGTAATGGTACCACAATGCTACCCTGTGGGATACCATTCTTTTGATTTCTTCAGTGACTGTGCTGATAAGTTAGATGGTTTGCAAAGGTTACTCTGTAAAATCAATGAAGTAGGTAATAAATATGGCCTGAAAATTAAAGTTAACAAATTCAATGTGCAAAGTCTTTGATTACAAAAAATTACTGTTGGTCATAAAATCACCTTGTTGGCAGCAATTTTCATTAATTAAAGACTTCTTCCTGTCTCGTGGCTTCCTGAGGATGAAAGAAATTTCACAGGAGCCTTACATGGTATAAGTTAAGATAACAGGATGTCAGCCATATACAGTAATACCTCGCATAATGAATTTAATTCGTTATCCAAGGTTGCTCGCTTTGCGAGGTTGCTCGCTATGAAAAATAAACAAAATTCCTATGGAAAAACTCGCATAACGAGCATTTCTATGGGAAAAACTCGCATAGTGAATTTTTTCGCTATGCGAGTTTTTCCCATAGAAATGCTTGTTATGCGAGTTTTTCCATAGGGAAAGTCCGACTTGCATAACGAAAATTTTCGTTATGCAACACTCGTTAGGTGAGGTTTGACTGTATTTATTTCAGGAAGCACAGAATGTCTTCGACTGAGAGAAGGACCCAAGAAGAACTACTCCTTCCATCACTTGGGCTGCCGTGGCATTTTCAGTTATGCATTATAATAATAATAATAATAATAATTTTGTGTCAGAAATTATTATAGGTTGAAAAGATTCTTGCAGAAGAAACTTTGCTCAGGGGATGCCCAAATGAGGCTCCTTTAATGTCCCCAAGAGCTGGGACAGAGATGGGCACTCAATTCGTCAGACAGTACCCAGGTCTCAAACTACTGACTTGCCAGACTCCCAGCTAACAAGGTGAGCTTCTTAACCACTGAGCCACCACAGTCCCAGTAAGTTGAAAAGGGCTGTGGCCCAAGATATCATAAAACACATATTTGGTCACATAATGAGAAATGAAAAAATACAGATGGTTATTGTTAATCATTCAAAGTTAAATTAAACAGGAAAAGAAGTAGAGGGAGGAGAAATTGTTATTGATTGAAGAACTTTGGAACTGGTTTGAAAGTGGCACATAATTGTTGTTTAGAGCTGTCATATTCAAAGCAGGAATAACAGTGATAATATCCAACTTCTGGTTGGAAGAACTATCCACATTGTAACATGCCCAAAGGGCATTTAACAATTAGGCAGTACCTGAATACAGTATCTTTCTTTCTTTCTTTTTTAAAAGTTCTTTCTGTATTTGAAAAGGGTGACAATTACTGTTCTAGATGGCCTAAAGACAAAGGTTTGATCCAAAAGGCTGGTGCAAACTCAACAGGTCCCAATGAAATCAGTGTGAAATTATTAGTGAATTATCTAGAAATGTTAAAGACAGAGTGGGGGAGAGACATTCCCCCTATTTCTTTCTTTAAAAAACTCCCCAGCAACATTGGGAAAACTGAAATATGTGTAATATTCATTTTCATACCAATCCTAATATTATTTTACTGCTGTAAAAACATGAAAAGGTACATTTGTAACTTAGTACTGTATAAAGAACTGGACATATTTATGATGTTTTAAAATAAACAAGTTTTCTTTTAGTAGAAGTCAAAATGCAATTATATCTTTATCCACTAATAAAAAACTGCAACAACTTCACCCTATGCTGTCTAAGCACAGCTATCTTAGATTTATCAAATGAGACATTGGGGAGGGGTATAAATGGAAATCACAAATTCTGGAATCTATATATTTAAATGTATTATTTGGACATACAGAGCCTTACTCCTGTAGTGGTTGTTTCTGAAAAACTAGAAGAAATGTCACTAGAAGGTGGGCAGCAGCAATCCAAAAGCAACAGTGGGTTCCTTGCTGAACCTAAATTCAGAAATGCTTTGAGTCTTATGTATATGTACTGTGTGGATAAGAATTATCATTCTCCAATTCTGTACACTGTCATTCATACACATCTTTATACTGAATGGGTCTTGCATGAGCAAAACCTTGGCAACAGAAGGCATTGCACTCATTCTAAAAGGGGAGAAACATTTTATTAGACTATTTTGCTACCTTTCCCGATGTCTCCTTTTCAGTTAGAAACACTGAAAATAATGTCATTGAAAGAAATATTTTGCCCATCCATAATGTTACAGAATGGGGTTATCTGGAGCTTCACAAATCTGCAGTGCTGTCACACTCAGTCCCATCGATTTCAGCAGAAACTCAACAGGACTAACTTTGCATGGTGGATGGAGCTCATAGCCCTGTTTAGAATTTTTTAAAACTTTCAGCATCTTTTATGCTGGTGTAAAAGGTCTCCTGTTTGTTGCTGTCTGCCCAATTTGTTGGCTCTCTTCTGGCCTTATGGCAGCAAGATCACAGCCTTAGCTGACACCAACCTGAATATATTTGCAGGAAAAAGAAACACACCGTATATTTCCTTGCCCTCCCTTGAGTGGATGTGGGGAGGGCTGTGTATGTATCTCTGTGTGTGTATGCTTGGAAACATGTCCCTTTGAACTCCCAAGCAGGGAGGGCAATGAAAAGAGGAAAACCTTTTCCAGGGAAAAGAAAAATCATCCTAGCAGCTTCCAAAACATCGACAGCTTGTTATTTATTGTGGAGAGAGGAATTTGGGACAAGGAATAGAAGGTGAAGTGAGCATTATCACGGTGGGGAAATAATGACAAACATTGCACAGAGGTCTAGAATGAATTTGTTGATATGAAAATTAAAGAAATGCAAATTATTGTACAGGGTGGGGAGATGAGGTGAAGCAGCCTTAATCTTATAAAGGGAATTCATAGGCCACCCCAGGGAGAGTGTGAAGTAAGTGTTCAGTGATGTGTTGACTTTAATGCAGGAAAGAAGTCTGCTGGTGAGAGCAACGTTAATCCTATGTCTGTGTTTGGTTTCCAGTTGTTTCTAAGCATCCTCCCTTGTCTCTGGGATGCAAGACCTAAAATTTAAGAACCGCACTGCATATTTGGGATCAAACATGAATTAGTACCAGTAGCCAAGCTATCTGGTGGGTCCCATTCCCTCTCAATTTAGAAAGGAACCCACATTTCTGAGAATATTTACCTTTGAAGTCCTCCCTTTGATTGTCCCATTCTGCTTTGTATAATATTTTCCCCTGCATTTGCTACACTGCTTACAAAAGAGGCTAGCCACCACCTCCAACAATGCCCTGGAACTGACCTAGGGCCAGATGTGGCACAGGTGTTGGGGAGCCTGCAGAGGCATCCTAAGACCCTTTGTTGCCTAAAACCAAACACAAGGTGCCTCCTTTCTGCTCCATACATATAGTACTGTGATTGACTCTTACTTCAGTACTGTCAGGATTTTTAACTCCTCCTCTAAGTACTGCTGAGCTGGAGCCCCCAGCTTGGAAGCAGCTGTTCTTGGTCCTGCAGGACTGGAGGCCTCACCCTGTTACATCTGCTAAGCCCCACCTGAGAGCCCTGGGGAAGGGTCTGGCCCTTAATAGGCTCCACCTGGAGACCCTAGGTGGTTTAGCTAGGTAATAAATGGTCCTTCCTCTCAGAAGCTGCCTCAACAATAGACGTCAGGAGACTTGCATTGCTTGGCTCCAGGATCTCTTGCCTCCTTCCAAAGTCCTTGTCCTTTGTTCCTGATTCCGACTGCTGAAGAGTTCTGGCCAGCTCTTGGTTCCTGTTAACTGTTGTTGTTCCTTGTCAGGATCCTTGTTCCTGGAATTCCATCCTCACCTTGTTCCAGCTCCTGAGAGTTTTCTGCTGTATCTGTTCTTCCCATCACTTGAGTTCTGGCTTGTTTGAACTATGCTTTTGACATCTGGATTAATCCTGCATTGACTTGGACTCTGGACTGAGATTTGCTTACTGTTTGGCCCATTACCTAGCTGTCCTGGGTCCTGGAGTTTGTGTTGCCTGCCATCTGACTATGCCCTGGACTCTCCCAAATACAGAGCTTGGGAAAGTCACAGAACACTGCCTCACTAAAGGAGAGCATGGGAAAATTACTCTATATATTTGACTATAAATTGTCCTGAATATAAGTCAAGGTACCTAATTTGGGCCTCTAAAACTAAGAAAATAGATTGACTGAAGTATAAGTTGGGGGTAGTAAATACAGCAGCTGCTAGTGAGTTTTAATAATTAAAATACATGAAAATATGGTAAAATTAATTAATCTAGACATTTGTGTGGGTATGTTTTTGAGGTTTTTATGGTTGTGCTAGTACTGTTTTTAATTGTATGTTTGTATTTGAACCACCACAGTTTTGGGACCCTTGTGGTTGTTGACCCGAGTATAAGTCAAGTCCACTTTTTGGACTTCATTTTGGGGGCTAAAAAACTAGACTTATTCTTGAGTATATACAATACTTGCTTTGATTGATACACCTGTCAAATGATGTTTCTTGAAGGAGTAGCCCAGCAGTCTCCACTGCTTGGCCAATTTTGCCATCAGATTATTTCACACTGGCATCTGCCCTATCTTATTTTGCAACCTCTCAAAAGCCCCTGCTGGGTTTGCCTTTATTAGTCTTTGTCTATGGAGGTACTGGCTAGTTGAGCTTCCCCAGTAGTGCTTTTTGAAGTTTATGCCAATATTTACTTCATTACTCCTCTTCCTCATAGTAAGGCAGGAACAGGAGAGGGTGCTCTCTTCAAGGTCCCAGTAGTACCACCTGAGACTCTAAAATCCATAATATTTTCTTGCAGCTTTACATGGAGATATAGGCAAACCTGTTAGTTATTCTGTTCACTACATTCAGAATATTTTTTTAAAATTTCAAGGACTTTCTATTTAAAAAAATTGTGATTTCTGGTAAATGCTTCAAAAAGGAACTGGAACAAAACTGCCCTTCTTTGGCAGTGGTCTAATTCAATAGATACAACTATTCCTAACATGGAAAAACATGTATTTGTTTGCCATAAATACCTTAAGCATGAGGAATCTCTCAGAAGCAAAGGAGATGATCACTCTAATACAGCACTATCATGGAATAATAACAATAGTGTGTCATCAAATCAATTCTGATGTATGATAACAATTTTCAGGATATTCCAAGTAGAAAGCACACAGAAGAGGTTCATAATTCTCTTCTTCTGTGGTTGACATGGGACTGTACAGCTTGGCCCATGCCATACAGGATGAATATTTAGATGGTTTAAGAATCAAGGGACAAAAATTTAGTCCTTTCAAACTTGAGAATTAAGTACAGTATACAAATTTTTAGTCTTACAGACTTACACATATTATTTTGTCTGTTTCATCCCCCCCCCCTTTCTAAAATCTCAAGTTCATTCTATCTGAAATTTGAAGACATTCTTGCGTTCTGGTACATTATTAGATGAAAAAATAAAGAAATTCTCACACTTGTGCAGAAGCAAGCAATTGAGTTTCAGCAGCATGTATCCTAGACTTCACTTCCAATGATCCTTCACAACTAGTCATGTTTGCTCGGTGTGATGGGAACTGTACTCCAAATAGGTGGATGTCATCACATTGGAGAAGATTGTTGGAACTGAGTCCTTGGATAAGGGCGGGGTATAAATGTAACAAAATAAATAAATAAAATAAACTCATTTATTCCATTTCGAGAGTAACCTCAGGCAAGCTTTGCAATCCCTTTGGATTTCAATAGTTTAATGTCAAGCACAAACTTAGTTATGTCCCTACTTACTCATGATTTAAGCTTATTCCTATGCCACCAGAACAGTACTGGTCTCAGTCCAGTTCCTTGGTAGACTGTATTGCTTATTTCCATCCAGTGAAAACAGTCTAGTACTCAACAGGTCTTCCCATTTATCCTATTTAACCCATTAGTCCATAAAATAGTTCTTCTTTTCCTCCTTCTTCCATGACTGCTACATTTCCTTAAAACCCTCAGGGGTCAACAAATTGGTCAAATGCTTTTTTTGGAAGTCCAACCAGATAAAGTTTACCAAATCATCTTCATTGACATGTTTGTTGACATTCTCAAAGAATCCTGAAAACTGAATGAGCTAACTTAACAGGTAAGTAAACCATTCATTACACTTAGCTTTTGATCGCTTTGCATCATTTCTCCCATGCATCATACAGTTCATCATTTTACAACAACAAACAGACACGTTAGCATATATTCTGCTCCAGCATGTTCTCTGCTTTAATATGATGCCACACACGGTTGCCTTTAAAAGCAAAGTGTGAAATAATGTGAGCCAAAGACTGTTTTGTTTCAGCATACTCCCAGAGCTTTGTTTCCATACACCTATTAAAAGATTGTGCTAGGCCAAAGAGATGACAAGAACTCTTTGAATAAACTCTGCTAATTATAAAGTTTCTTCCTTTGCTAATTGATAGTAAAGGCCCAAGTAGATAAGATTCCTATATGTAAATAATATTACAATGGAGATTTTATATAACTCTGTCCTTAACTTTTCAAACTATTTCATATGCACTAGCTTGGTCATGCTAAGAATAGACCTACTGAAATCAATTAAGTTCATAATCAGTATATTCTTTATCTGAAATGTAACAGTCTTGATCCCTTAGGAGGGAAAACTAGCCCTGACAATTTCACCCAAATCTATTAAGACAGTAAAACAATTGTTATGTATTCTTCCCTTTAAAACAAAAATTAAGATCATAATCAACCTGGGAAGTCTCGTGGCACAAGAATACTGAACTTATTTGTTGTGGTTTTGTGAACTTTGTCCTCCCTAAATGTCTGCTTTGTCTGAAAATTACATCAATTTCTTACAAATGGGCAAAACAAAACCCACTTTCTTGCTGAGGTCAAATATAGTCAATAAGAAGCAGAAGGATTTAGATTTCTCATCTGCTATTCAGATCTATGCAGAAGCAAATGAGTTCCAAACTGACTAAGTCAATTCTGAATTGAGATTCTCAAGTAAAAGATTTTTTGAATAAGCTGAGAATCTCAGTATTTTGCTTACCAGATGTTTTGGGGTTTCTGATCACCAGAATCCTTGACCATTAGCTACACTGACACAGGCTTTTGGAAAGAAAACTTCAAAATATCTGGAGGGCCAAACGTGGAAAACCACTTCACTAGGTACTACATAATGGTTAATAGTTCTATAACATTAATTATGAGAAAGTAATATGCAATCTGAGTTTTGCTCAGAATGATACCAATGACATAGAACTGGAAATGTCAATGCCATTTTGTAGTGGTTTAGCCAAGAATTGGATAGAGAACGACAACCACTTGATAAATTTTGCAAAGGCCCCCTAATGGGCCCAAGACAGGAAAAATACTCCCAGTAGCACAGAAGAATAGATGCCTTTGAAATGTGGTGTTGGAGGAGAGTTTTGAGAGTCCCCTTGACAGTGAGGAGAACAAATAGGTCAATCATAGAAGAAATCAAACCTGGCTGCTCCTTAGAAGGTCAAATAGTAAAGATGAAGCTAGAGTACTTTGGACATCAAACGAGAAGAGAGGATTCGCTTGAGAAAGCATTGAAGCTGGGAAGTGTGGAGGGCAAAAGAAGAAGGGAGCGGCCCAAAATGAGATGGCTAGATGGTATTGTAGACACAATGGGCACAGAGCTGAGCAAGTTGAGGAGGATGGTGGAGGACAGAAGTGCCTGGCAGACAGTGGTCCATGGGGTCGCAGAGGGTCGGAATCGACTGTGCGACTGAACAACAAAGACACTATCCTCTACCCTTGGAAACTAGGATCTTTAGGACAAACTCCCCAAAGGGGGAAAAAAGGACTTGATATTCCCAGCATTTCTGGAAAAAGCATTAATAGATATACATATCTTCACAATATTAGGGGACAATAAATATCCCAAGAGGAAAAAACTTCCTTAATCATTTGTTTAACATCAGTATAGGGGTAGACAGAAAGAGCCTCCTCAAAGTTTGTGGTATTTTTGAGCCACAATTGAGTGTACCCTGGTAATGGCAACCTTGTGTCACTGGCTAATCTTCTCACACTAGATCAGGTGAAAGGGACTGCAGAATGAGCTCACTAAAAGGTACCTTCAGTGTGGCAGTTTCATGTCTGGACTAGACATGGAAAAAGAACTCATTTTAACTAGAATAAAAGTTAATATGGTAAGATATAAAAAAAATAAGCTATACAATAATTAGAAAATTGTACTTTTTGTCTAGCTGCCTCTATTCTCATCAGAGCATCTCTTATCTCAGTGATAGGAACAAAGCATAATCAAAATAATTGCAGAAAGCATAAACATATATACATCACCCTCTGCGGTACAGCTTCCTGATTCGAATCCCGAAGTTTTGGGTTGCTGCACTGGCCGGGGAGGTGGGGGAACTCCAGAAACAGTATGGATCAGGTCCCCTGACCCCCTGGCACCAGCAGGGGGGTCAGACAGCCCAAAATGGGTGAAAAAAGGATGTTTTTTGCCCATTTCGGGCTCTCTGACCCCCCTGCTGGCTGGGGGGGTGTCAGGGGACCCGATCCACAGCTGCAAGCTTGCTGGGGAACCTGATGGGGGAGCCCCCTGTCAGCTTTCCAGCCACCCCTCCCTTGCCTCCGCAACTGCAGGGTGGCTGGGAAGCTGAACGGAGAACCCAGTTCAGCTTTCCAGCTACCCTGCTGCTACGAATGACTGCATTAGATAACGCTAACAGATCGTTATCCGATGCAAAATTTCTTTAGAAATTTTGCATCATTATCCGAGTTTAGCGTTATATGATGCAGTCGTTATCCGACGTATTTACTGTACTTGTAAAAACATTTTGTTGCCTTTGTGTTAATCTGTGTAACATTTACATGTAATAATCTGCTGTGGTTAGTTTGTTTGGCCCTGAAACATTATAAAATTGAATTCTGAAATCAGTACCTCATCTCATTCCTGGCTTTCCATCTGCCTAAGGTTAGGTCAAAAAGACAAGTCATTTGCCTTGTGGGAAAATGGCACCATCCAGGGGGGCAAACCTCTGTATTAATTATTGTTTTCTTATTTGATTTCCAAGTAAACTTTTTTAATTTTATCAAACAATTGCTCATTTTTAAAAGCTTCTGCCCATGAAACGGTTCTTTAGCAAAACAAGTCTGAAATTCAGGTAACACACCCACTTCCATCTAGAATCCTGGCTATGGCCCTGCCCTTCAGCCATACCTAGCTTGGCCAATGATATGGGACTGCAGGACCTATAGTTCAAAATATTAGGACAAAATTTCTTCACTCTAATCTACAGCCCATGACCAGTTTTTTGAGTAGTCAGTTGGAGAGCATGATTGTGGAGACTGGGGTCAGGAGTTCAGTTTCTCATTCTATCTTTCTGGCTCATGAAGTGTGCAGAGCTGTGGGAGGAGCAGCCCTCGTTGCTGGCTTATATGACCATGAGAATGACTGCCATCTTAGATTTTGGATTTTCAGATTTTAGTGTTACATATGTTTTTATAATGGGGTTTTTTAATTGGGTCCTTATTTCTTTAGTGTAATGGTTTTTAATGATAGCAGGCCATTTTATTGTGATTGTTGGTTATGAATTGTGAGCCGCCCAGAGTTGCTACGGTGGTAAGTGCTGCCACCTGCAGCGGGGCGAGAAGACGCAGAGGCTCGGAGCACCAGGGGAGACCAGCTGTGCCTGCCGCGTGGGAACTTTGAAAATCCCGCGCCGGCCAGGCTGCCTCTCCTCCGCCGCCTCTTTGACACCTGCGGCGGGGCGAGAAGACGCGGAGGCTCGGAGCACCGGGGGAGACCAGCTGTGCCTGCTGCGCGGGAACTTTGAAAAGCCCGCGCCGGCCAGGCTGCCTCGCCTCCGCCGCCTCTTTGACACCTGCGGCGGGGCGAGAAGATGCGGAGGCTCGGAGCACCGGGGGAGACCAGCTGTGCCTGCCGCACGGGAACTTTTAAAAGCCCGCACCGGCCAGGCTGCCTCGCCTCCGCCGCCTCTTTGACACCTGCGGTGGGGCGAGAAGACGCAGAGGCTCGGAGCACCGGGGGAGACCAGCTGTGCCTGCCGCGCGGGAACTTTGAAAAGCCCGCACTGGCCAGGCTGCCTTGTCTCCGCCGCCTCTTTGACACCTGCGGCGGGGCGAGAGGGCGCTGCACTTCGTGCACTGGATTCCTGGCCAAAGAGGGCTGGCCTACAATGTGGACACTACACCTACCCCTGGATGCGAAACAACCACCCAGGGAACTACGGAAAGGGCCGCCCACGGGAGCTACGATTAAAAAACTGGGCGGCAACGGAACAGCCTCGACTTGCAGCCGTAAGGGAGAGACCGGTCCACGGCAGCTGTGGACAGCGAGGCTTCCCCCCCACTCACCCCCGAGGACTTTTTCACTCCCCTAAAAGGAACTTTGGCGGGGGGTGGGGCAATGAGGGTAGGTGGAGGAATACTGAAGTCTGCCAGCCAGGAAATAGGAAGGGGGCTCTGTCCAAAGTGGCTGGGGGGTTTCCGGGGGCACAAATTAGTGTGGTAAAGGGCATGGGGTGTTACAGCGGGAGCCGAGGGGCGGGCCGCACACGGGGAACGCGGGACAGATGTTTAGTTGCTGTCCCCTGTTCCAGCCCCCCGGCTACAACTCGGGCTCCTGAGCAGCTGGTCAAGAGAGACCCTTCCCTTAGGCTGCTGCTGGTGAATGCCAGGTCTGTCTTCAATAAGGCCCCCCTGTTCTCTGACTCCATTTTGGGGGAGCGGACGAACCTGGCATGCATCACTGAAACCTGGCTGGCACCAGAGGACGGAGTCCCGCTATCTGAATTTTGTCCGGCCGGGTTTGGTATTTGGCACCAGCCTAGGGAAAAGGGGAGGGGCGGTGGAGTCGCCGTAGTGGCCAGGGAGTCACTGGGAGTCGCCAGGGCCACGGCTCCGCATATTCCGGGTTGTGAGACCCTGCTCCTGCGTGTGGGCCCAAAAGGGCAGTTGGGAGTCTTGCTCCTATACCTGCCTCCCTGTAGGGTAGCAGACTCCCTGCCCGAGCTCCTTGAGTCGGTCTCGATGCTGGCGTTGGAGTCCCCCAGGCTTATGGTGCTGGGGGACTTCAATCTGCCATCATTGGGAGCGAGTTCGGAGGTGGCTCGGGAGTTCATGGCTTCCATGACAGCCATGGGCCTGACCCAGGTAATTCAGGGTCCTACCAGGAGCAGTGGTCACACCCCGGACCTAATTTTTACATCGGAGCCGTGGCAGAGTGATCTGAAATTACAGAACTTAGACATCTCTCCTGTCTCATGGTCAGATCACTATCTGGTGACCCTAGACTTTCTGGGGGCGAATCTTCACTGCAGGGAGGCAGGGCCAGTTAAATGGGCCCGCCCCCGGCGACTAATGGATCCGGAGGGTTTCCAGAGGGAGCTGGGGTGTTTTCTTCTTGACCTGCAATGCGATTCGACAGAGGCTCTCGTCAACTCATGGAACGAGAGAGTGACGGCAGCCTTAGACAGGATCGCTCCACTACGGCCTCTCCGCCCCCGTTTGCACCAATCTGCCCCTTGGTTTACCGAAGAGCTGAGGGAGCTCCTACGGGCAAAGAGACGCCGAGAGCGCCACTGGGTGAAGACCCGGAGTGAGTTTGACCGAACACTAGTTAGAGCAGCTATTAAAGACTACCTAGTGGCAATAAGGGCGGTGAAACATCAATATTTCACCGCCCTTATCGCCTCTGCAGATAATCGTCCAACCGCCTTGTTCCGGGTGACCAGGTCCCTCCTCGGAAGAGGGGGGGGGGTCAGGCCCTGGTTGGCAGGGATCGGCTGAGGCATTTGCTGATTATCTAGTGGGGAAAATCGCTCAGATTCGCTCGAAGTTTAATCCCGGCGTGGAACGTATGGAACTGGGGTTGACCGGAGCACAGTCTAGCCATGTTATCTGGGATCGGTTCGATCCAGTTGACCCTGAGGAAGTGGACAGACTTCTTGGATCTGTTCGTGCCACTGCCTGTGAACTGGATCCATGCCCTGCCTGGCTAATTAAAGCATCAAAGGCGGTGGCAGGTGGTTGGGTTGAGATGATTATAAATTCATCACTGAAGGAGGGGTCTTTCCCAGCACTGTTAAAACATGCTTTAGTGCACCCCTCCTTAAAAAACCATCTCTTGACCCTACGGTAATTGCGAACTACCGACCTGTATCTAACCTACCCTTTCTGGGTAAGGTGCTGGAAAAGGCTGTGGCACAGCAGTTACAGGAAGTTCTGGATGAAGCGGATTATCTGGACCCTTTTCAGTCAGGATTCATGCCCGGTTATGGTACTGAAATTGCACTGGTCACTTTGGTGGATGATCTCTGGAGAGAGCGGGATGGAGGTCACCCTTCTATCCTTGCTCTTCTCGATCTCTCAGCAGCCTTCGATACCGTTGATCATGACATTCTTTTGGGAAGGCTCCAAGGATTGGGGATCCAGGGCACTGTGTTGGCCTGGTTTTCCTCATTTCTGAGGGGCAGGACCCAGATGGTATGCCTGGAGAGTGAGAGGTCCAGCCCTAGGCTTCTCCAATATGGGGTGCCTCAGGGCTCGGTACTCTCTCCTCTCCTGTTTAACATCCATATGAAGCCACTGGGTGAGATCATCCGTTCCCTCGGGGTAAGGTACCATCAATATGCAGATGATACACAACTGTACATCTCAGCCCGTGGGGACCCAAGCGGTGCAGTGGAAGTCCTAACCAGGTGCCTGGAGGCTGTTAGGGTCTGGATGGGGGAAAACGGGCTACAACTGAATCCCGGCAAGACTGAGTGGCTATGGGTAAGGGGCCCTGTGTTATCTCGGGAGCTTCCAGCTTTGGTTCTGGATGGGACAGTCTTGCCCCAAACAGATCCGGTGCATAATCTGGGGGTCCTCCTGGACTCACGACTACTGTTCGAAGAATAGGTGGCAGGCGTGGCCAGGAGGGCTTTTGCACAACTTCGTGTAATATACCAGTTACGCCCTCTCCTAGACCGGGACTCCTTGCTCAGGGTCACACATGCACTGGTCACCTCCAGACTTGATTACTGTAATGCGCTCTACATGGGGCTGCCCTTGGTGACCATTCGGAGACTCCAGCTGGCCCAGAATGTGGCTGCTTAGGTAGTGATGGGGTGTGGGCGCTATGCTCGTGCCTCACCACTGCTTCGGCGGTTGCACTGGCTGCCAGTATGTCTCCGGGTGCAATTCAAGGTGCTGGTTATTACCTTTAAAGCCCTATATGGTAGTGGGCCAGGATATCTCAGAGACCGTGTCACCCCAAGAAAGTCTGCCCGTCCCACTAGGACGGATCGGAGAGGCTCTCTTGTAATTCCATCAGCTAGAGAGGCTCGCCTCTCTAGCATTAGAAGGAGGGCCTTCTCCGTGACCGCCCCGGTCCTGTGGAACCTCCTATCAATCGAGCTACGACAACAGACAGAGCTCCTGCCCTTCCGGAAAGGCCTCAAAACCTGGCTGGCAAGACAAATTTGGGGATCAAAGAGTGCTGGATCGCATGTTGGGTGGCTGATCGGTTGAGGCAGCCATCCTCTGCTCTTACCTCCTTACTCCTGTCCTTGTCTTCTTTCATAATCTTTGTGATTTTTAACTGAAGATGTTTAATTTCTTTTTAGCCTATTTTTTTAAATATTGTATTAATTTATATTTTTAACTATTATTAGGGAATTGAATTTTGATTGGTGGTCTTAATTATGTATTTTTAAACCTGTTTTGTAAGCTGCCCAGAGTTGGGGTTTCTCCCGATTGGGGCGGGATAATAAGTTAGAACAAATAAATAAATAAATACAGTACTGTAAATAGAAGTGCCAGCCTGTGTAGTCATGGATAATTCTGTGGTTCCTGAGTGCCTCTGGAATAAGGGAATGATGAACCACTCCTAGGTACTCTACATCTAGAAAATTCTAAGAAGAGTTGCTATAAGTAGGAATTATTGCAATGGCATATAAGTATAAAGTTTAGGATTATAACTATTTTTGGAGGCTATGTTGACTACATTATACCTATAAATGTAAACAAGAAGATGTGAATTAGAGCTAGATTAAACAAGCATTATTTTGGCTAAACTGAGTTTAAGATCTACTGATCAGGGAGGCAGCTGCATGAGTCAAAGTCCACACCCTAATAGTATCTCAGAAAACAAAACAAAACAAAATAAAATAAAATAAAATACACTGTAGCACTTTAAAGACTAACTGCTATATTTTTATTGTTAGCTTTCGTGGATCAAGTCCACTTCATCAGACAAAGAGTGAAACTTACAGGCATGTTCTTTATATACCAAATTCAGGGGCTCAAAGGGAGAAGGGGTGTGGTCAAGCAAGATGACAGACAAGCGAGCACAAGATTGCAGTTTCACACAGCCATTAGCAACAATAGATTATTCAGATAAACTCTAAATGACTCCCTTTCAATCTCAAGGTTGCTGAGTAAGCCCACTACTACGGTCTCTGATCAACTTGTGACCTGCATGTCAGGGGGGAAAACAAACACCTGTACCTGGTTTCTTTCTGTTTTACTAAAGAGAATTGGCAGGAAAGTTGTAATATAAAATCATATAGCAATCTGTGTATCAAATTTGATAATGTCCCAGAAACCCTTCACTAATATTTAGCCCCCTGTGATGGGTATCTAACAGATGGGTGTATTTGATTTTTGCTGTCTCCCTTTCAATCCTAGTTTTGTAATTTCTCTGTTCCAGAATTGCATCTTTCAGGTCTTGGATAGAGTGTCCAGTTAGATTGAAGTGGTTTGAGACAGGTTTCTCCGCGTTGCCATTCCGGATATCTGATTTGTGTCCATTAATCCTTTTGCGTAAAGATTGTCTTGTTTGTCCTACATAAAGCACGGATGGACATTTCTGGCAAGAGATGGCATAATATGACCATTTCAAAACATATACAGTACAGTCAAACCTCGCATAAAGAGCATTTCGCTTAAAGAGTAACTTGCTTAAAGAGCAGAATTTTCTCTGAATGTTTGCTTCGCTTAACAAATAAAACCAACCAAAAACTCGCTTAACAAATAAATCAGGGTTCACAATCCCCCCCAATTGGTCATTTACAATGGTGTTTTGCTTAAAGAGCAAACTCGCTTAAAGAGCAATCCTGTGGAACGCATTATATTCTTTAAGCGAGGTACCACTGTACATATAAATGTAGCATCATAATAACCAATTACTTTTTTATATCTCAAGAAATCATTTTTAAAGTTCTATCCATTTTCTTCATTCTGTGGCATTTGCATATTTGATTTCAAAACTATATTTATACATTGGATTTATACATTGGATTTATTTATTTATTTTATTTATTTATTATTCGTACTTACTACCCCGCTCCAATCCAATTTATACATTGGATCATGGAAAAAACAAAGGAATATCAGAAACAAGTCTACTTCTGTTTCATTGATTACACTAAGGCTTTTGACTGTGTCGACCACAACAAAATGTGGCAAGTAATTAAAGAGATGGGAATACCAGAACACCTTATATTATTATTATTATTATTATTATTATTAAATTCAATTTATATGCCGCCCTACTCAGTGCAACCGACTCAGGGCGGCTCACAAATGCCTCATAAGAAATCTGTAGATGAATCAAGAAGCAACAGTTAGGACAGAAAATGGAATGACAAGGCTGCATTTTGTCACCCTGCTTATTCAACTTATACACAGAACACATAATGCGCAATGCAGGGATGGAGGAATCACAATTTGGGATCAAAATTGCTGGGAGAAACATCAACAACTTGAGATAAACAGATGATACTACCCTAATGGCAGAAAGTGAGGAGGACCTAAAGAAGCTCCTGATTAGGTTGAAAGAAGAAAGTGAAAAAGCTGACTTGAGACTCAATATCAAGAAAACCAAGAAAATGGCAACAGGCCCTATTAGTCCCTGGAAAATAGATGGGGAAGAAGTAGAAGTAGTGACAGATTTTACTTTCCTGGGATCAAAGCTCACTGCAGATGGTGATTGCAGCCATGAAATAAAAAGGCGACTGATTCTTGGGAGGCAAGCGATGAGAAATCTGGGGAGCATAGTGAAAAGTAGAGACATCACATTGCAAACAAAGATTCGCATAGTCAAAGCAATGGTATTCCCTGTGGCAATGTATGGTTGTGAGAGCTGGACCATTAGGAAATCTGAGCGCAGAAGAATAGATGCCTTTGAGATGTGGTGTTGGAGGAGAGTTTTGAGAGTCCCCTGGACAGCGAGGAGAACAAATAGGTCAATCTTAGAAGAAATCAACCCTGACTGCTCCTTAGAAGGTCAAATAATAAAGATGAAGCTGAAGTACTTTGGACATCAAATGAGAAGAGAGGATTCACTTGAGAAAGCCTTGATGCTTGGAAAGGTCGAGGGCAAAAGAAGAAGGGGGCGGCCAAAAATGAGATGGCTAGATGGTATTGTGGAGACAATGGGCACAGAGCTGAGTGAGTTGAGGGGGATGGTGGAGGACAGAAGTGCCTGGCAGACAGTGGTCCATGGGGTCGCAGAGGGTCGGAATCGACTGTGCGACTGAACCAAAAAAAAAAAAAAAAAAAGAGAAGGCACCAAAAATAACTACATTTATTAACTTTGATCATATTTACCCTCCCCTCCCCTGTTTAATCTTTAAAATAATTAAGCCATATTATTGAAATAGTATGTGTGGTGGGAATACTAATTACAATTTAAATGAGTAGCTATGTGTACGTGCTAATTTTCATGCTGACTCTTTCATACCACCAGGAAGATTAAAACAGGAAAAACTGGACTTCTGTCACTAATTCAGTGGTACAAACATTGTGTCTCAAAAGGGCTGTTTTCCAAATTGGCACAGGGATTGTCCCTTCCTTGGTGTGAATAGAATGATCAATCGGGCCCATGTTTTTCCTTGCACCAAATGTGAGGAGACTCCATCTAGGTCTCAGAAATGTTGACACACAATGCAACACAGAACACATATGTAAAAAGCTGCCATAAAACAGAAGAAGGGGCACAAATGCCATAGGGAAGCCAAATGTTTTCAAAGAAACAATAGTAAATTAGGTGTCAAGGATATAAAGGCCTGTTCCCTAACAATTTAATTGGGTAGCATGTCTGTTACAGACATTATGGTTTAGGGCCCCACGATTCAGACTTGGTCTCAGGAGAGAATGACTGAGCTTAAAAGACACACACACACACACACAGCAGCAGCACAAATAGTAACTGATATTTTGTTCTACTAAAGATGACAAGAAAATCAAATGAAAACCGAAAGTAAAGTCAAGAATTAGTGGTCCGTCAGTCTTAGATATGTTCCTTTTTCAAATCTGATTTAGTTTTTGAAGCAGTCAGAAAGTGTTTGCAGGATATAGTGTTTTGAGGCAGGATTTTTGTTCAAATAGTTCCTCCTCACCCCCTTTTCCTTAAGACACCAAATAAAACTGAAAGGAATGGATTTGAATTATTTCATTTGTTCAGCACCTGATTCCACCCAGCAAGCAATGTAATGTAAAGGTCTCCCTTGTTCAAAAGCCAATCATATCCGACTTTAGGATTCAGTGCTCATCTCTGTTTATAACCAAAGAGCCAGTGTTGTCTGCATCTGCGGACATTTCTGTGGGCGTGTGGCAGGTATGCCTCGACATCGGAGTGCATGGAATGCTGTTTACCTTCCTACTGAAGTGGTACTTATTTATCTACTTGCAATTTCTTGCTTTCAAACTGTTAGGTTGGCAGGAGCTGGGACAGAGACGGGAGCTCACTCTGTTGTGCGGTACTTGGGTGTCGAACTGCAGACCTGCAGACCTTCCAGTTGGCTATGTGTAATTCAGATACTAGTCACAGCCACAACCTTTTCCAACATGGTGAATGTTTGGATGTCTGCAGCTGCAACTTCCAGTACCTTGGCTTTTGACCACACTGATTTGAGTGGATGGGAGTTGTAGTCCAAAACATCAAGGGGGTGCCATATTGGGAAGGCGCTGCCTTAGTGTATCAGCTCTCAGAACACCAACCGAGGGTGGGTCTGGTAACACTTTTGTTTGGTCTAAGTCAGGGGTGCCCAAACTTTTTGGGCTGTGGTCCGATCATGTGGTTCAGCGAGCCGGTCATTAAGGCCCAGGGGCCGGGTGTGGCCCCTGATGCCAATTAATCCGGCCCACAAAGCCCTCATCGCTCCTAGAAGCTGAAGTAAAACTTGCCCGTACAGGCGTGTTTTACTTTGCTTCCAGGAGTGATGAAGGCTTCGTGGGCCGGTTTAATTGGCATCAGGGGCCGCACCCGGTCCCTGGGCCTTAGTTTGGACACCACTGCTCTAAGTGGAAAGGTCTTAACAAGATATGCTGTGTTTATCAGTATGTCCAGGTTAAGAATGAAGAGAAACTGGGTTTACTGCATCTTTAGGCTCCCCTCACAAAGCTGCCAGCACCACTGCTGCGGCTGCTGCTACTGTTGTTGTTGATTTTAGCCTGTGTGTGTTTATTTTTGCAGGGCTGAACCTTCTAGCTGGCCACTGTAGTGTTGTATTGGACTTCTGCTCAAATTAAGATTTCCAGAGACAGCTGCACAAATACACCCAATTTCAAATGAAGAGAGCAACAGGAATATTGACTCTGTTCTTCCAAACGACCTTTAGATGTGAATCTGAAAGGATTTGAGCCGTATGCCTAACACTTCAGTGCTTGTCTTAATGGGGGGGGGGGCACGTCAAGGGGAGCGTGTTTTTACCCTGAGCTATGTTGATTTAAAATCCTACTCAACTTTCAACTCTTTTTGGCTAGAAAAGAAAAAGAGAGAAAGAAAAAGAAGACACTTTAAACATCTTTGCAGCGTAATTGACTTTGGAATTCATTTCTTCATATAAGTACTACTTGAATTATACTGAGAAGCACTCCTGCTACTCTATTGCAGAGATGCTCTAAAGAAGTAACTTCGGTCAAAGTCAGTTACATAACGGAGGAGCTGTTTCTCATTGGCTAACTTCAAGATCGTGGGTGGATGAAGAAGCTGTTGCAATGAGGGGAATGAACGGGTCCTTTGCTGTTCATACTATTCTTTGATGACTTTTATTTATCTGTCATGTTAAAAACTCATTCTCACAAACTAGCTCAGATGAGGATAACGTAGCAACACAATAAAAATGCAATATTAACAATGCAGTAGATAAAAATAACAATAATAAAAACATAGACTAAAAACCCAATCTGAAAGGTTGATGGAATAAAACAGTGTTGTTGCTCTTCAAATTTAGCACAATTGTAGTGCTCATGTGTAACGTAATGCCATTTACCACAAGACCTATAGAGCACACCGATTCTCAATTTTTACTGATGGCACAACCAAAGAGCCTCTCTGGTCTGCTCTGGTGGGATGGACAGATGCATTTAAGATTGCTCCGACCCAGCCACCTGTAACTGCCTTGGCAATTTTTATTAGCCAAGCGGGACACGGATCTAAAGCACAGACAGTGGCATGAACAGATCCCAGGAGCCTGTCCACTTCTTCGGGGACAACTGGATTGAACTGATCCCAGATAACATGGCAAGACTGCCCTCTGGACAACCCCAGGTCATAATTTTCCATGCCAGGGTTGAGCCCAGAGCGAATCCAGGTGATTTTCTCCATCAGATAATCTGCAAAAGCCTCAGCAGATCCCCACCACCGGGGGCCTGTTCCCCCCCTTCCAAGGAGGGACCTGGTCATCCAAAACAGGGTCACTGGGCAATTATCCACAGAGGCAATAAGGGAGGTGAAATATTAATGTTTCATCTCCCCCATTGCCACTAGATAGGCTTTGATAGCAGGTCTAACCAGTGTTCGATCTGACTAACTCCGGGTCCTCACCCAGCGACGCTCTTGGCGTCTCTTAGCCCATTTGAGCTCCCTCAGTTCTTCTGTCAACCAAGGGGAAGGTTGCTATCCACGGGCACGGAGATGCTGTAATGACACGATCATATCCAAGGCCACCGCCGCCTTCTTGTTCCAGAGGTCGACAAGAGCCTCAGGTGAGTCGTGTAGCTGATCCAGAGGAATATCCCCCATTCCCTCTGGAATCCATCCAGAACCATCAGTTGCTGGGGGCAGGCCATTTTAACCAGCCTAACCTCCCTGAGGTGACAGCACATCCCCAGAAAGTCCAGAGTCACCAGATAGTGATCTGACCATGGCACAGGAGTGATGCCTAATTTCTGTATTTTCAGATCACTCTGCCACCGCTCTGACAAGAAAACTAAATCCAGGGTATGGCCACTGCTCCTGGTAGGGTCCTGAATTATCTGAGTCAGGCCTGCAGCTGCCATGGAAGCCATGAACTTCTGAGCCACCTTGGAGCCAGACCTCAATGAAGGCAAATTGAAGTCTCCCAGGACCATGAGTCCAGGGAGCTCTAATGTCAACATAGTGATGGCCTCAAGGAGCTCAGACAGGGAAACTGCTACACTGAAGGGAGGCAGGTGCAGGAGCAGAATTCCCGACTGACCCCTAGGACCCAGGCGCAGAAACAGGGCCTCACAGCCGGAACTTGTGGAGCCGTGGCTCTGGCAGCTCCCAATGACTCTCTGGCTATGATGGCGACGCCACCGCCCCTACCCCACCCGTAGGCTGGTGCCAAATACCAAACCCGGCTGGACACAGTTCTGATAGGGGAAGACCATCCTCCGGTGTCAGCCAGGTTTCGGTGATGCATGCCAAGTCAGCCTGCTCCTCCACAATGGTATCAAGAAGTAAGGGAGCCTTATTGGAAACTGACCTGGCATTCATCATCAGCATCCTAAGAGAGGGAGCACTCTGAATCAGGTACTCAGGAACCAGAGATGTAGCTGCAGGGCCAGAGCACGGACAGCAACTAAACATCTGACCCACGTTCCCCAAGAGTGGCCCACCCTGCAGTTCCCGCTATAACACCCCATGCCCATCAGAACACCAATCTGGGCCACATGAACCACCCTGTCCACTCCAGATGGAGCACCATGAGCTGTCCCTGGCTGACAGGATCCTCTCTCCAACCCTCCCTCCCCAACTAATATAACACACCACCCTCAAAGTCTGGACTGGATAAGTATATCCAGGATTGGCCGACATACTGGAGCGACGTTGTGCCACCCCACCCAACTGGAAGACAGGCTGCCATGCTCTGGGAGTGAATGAGCTCAGTATCCCCCCCAACAACACATCCAATCTCACATCCAGAGGAATGGCCTAGGGAGTCCCTGGAAGAGCTGCGGGTGGATGGCGGCGGCAGCCGTAGTGCCGGCTTTACACATAGGAAATTCCATGTTTAGGATCTGCCATCACCAGGGGAAAAGATTTCACATTGCAGGGCTGGGGCAAATCATAGCCACAGCTGGATCAGATGGAAAGATGCTACTGATGGAACACTGAAAGAATATGGATGGGAATGGTATGGAGTTTAAGCTGCAATATTGCAGCCAAATCTCTGGCTCATGACCTGAATTCAATCCCAACTGATACAAGGTTGACTCAGCTTTCCATCTTTCCAAGGTCGATAAAATAAGTATCCAGCTTGTTGGAGCCAAAAAAGCTCATTACTTTCTGAACTGCCCAGAGAATGCTCTAAGTCCTACGGGGTGGCATAACTGCTATTGTTATATTATGGTTGAAATCTAGTAGTAAATTGTAACTAGAGTAGGTTCATTAAATCAATGGAACTTCCATAGATATTGACTCACTAAATCTCCACTAACTGAATAGGCTGACTAGTTGCAACTCACTGCTAGATTCCACCCATTGTGTTTAATTAAAAAAAACCCACATTGGAATGTATGTATAATTAATTAATTAAAATTATATCCTGCCCATCTGGGATATTCTCCCACTTTGTGTGGCGTACAACAGATTAAAAATTTTCAATACTAAAACAGCATTAAATGTAAACAATAAACCCAACCAGATAAAATTATAAATGACAAAAAATAACAATGTCCCTATTCATTACATTGATGCATTCATAAACATGTTTCTGGAGAACAGTGTTCAGTCCTTTTTAATTTATCCTGTAGCCAAAAACTAATACAAACCACCCTGTAGGCTTGAGTAACAAGGATGAGCTGTACAGAATAAACAAAGTAATATACTTAACAGACTCTCCAAAATTTCTATTTTTGTGAAAGAAAGAAAAACACAGAAGGGTCTGCTGTTCTGTATAGTGTCCTCAACCGTTATTGTGACATAAATGTAAGCAGAACACATTGGGACAGTTTTTAATGCCCACTTCCAAAGCTGAACTTTCTTGGGCAACAAGCTGCCACGAGAGCTACCTCAGCTTCAGGGGGCTTAGGGGAACATGACAGTCATGAGTCCTGTTCACACAATCCTACAAGGAACTCTCCAGTCTTCCTGATGTGTTGCAAAAGCTGGACCAGCTAGGCATGCAGTTACAGCAAAAATACTTAGTGGTGAACCAAAGTTATGGCCCACTTCGTGTGCAAAAGGAATGTGAGAGACCTTAGGAGGAACATGGGAGCTATAATTCTGCACCATGAAGATGCCAATGTTTAAGGACTTCTTTTTTCACATATTCCACCAGAGTTCCCTGAAGGTAAAATCAAAGCCATCTTTAAGAAGGAGATTAGTCAGGGCCAGAATACTTAAGAGACCGCATTGCCCTAAGGACATCTGTCCATCCCACCAGAGTGGACCGGAGAGGCTCTCTGATTGTACCATCGGCTAGAGAGGTGCACCTCTCTATCACTAGAAGGAGGGCCTTCTCCTTGTCTGTTCTGGCCCTATGGAACCTCCTGCCAAGTCAGTTGCATCTCCAGACTGAGCTGCTGCCCTTTAGGAAAGGGGTTAAGACCTAGATGGTGGGGCATGCGTGGGGTATGGGCCAGACGGTTGTCTCAGTTTGTTGGTTCATCTAACCCCTCCCTCTCTGTGTGTGACTTGTTTAATCTCTTTTAATTTTTATACCTTTTAAATTCTGTTTAATTCTATTTTTATACCATGTTTTACTGTGTTTTAAGTGTTTTTAAAGTTTGTTAGCCACCCTGGGTATTTGTGAGGAGGGTGGCATAAAAGTTTGATTAAATAAATAAATAAATAAACTAGTCCACATTCAACATAAAGTTAAGAAAAATATGGAAATTTTCGGACAAATCCAATGTCACGATTATGATTGGGTTTATGATAGAAGTATCTTATCCTACAAATTGCACAAATAGCAGAACACTACAGTAATATCAGTCTAAAGTGAGCTGTGTAAAAACAACATTTTTCCATGCTTTGTTCCATTAGAGAAGGGGCTCCTGGAACTCCCCTCCACTGGTGGCTTGAAGACCAGGCATACCCTACAATCAGGCTTGGAGCATACTTGCAAAAAGCATTTCACAGCTATACCTTAAGCAAACCTTAATCTCACTACATAACTATCTCATATTTTCTCATATTGTATTCCACTTCAAAAAGAGTACAGAGTAGGAGAGCAGCCCCCCCCCCAAATTCCTAGCACTGACTTGTTTCTCTCTCTCTCACTCACTCCCCCCCTCCCCAAGAGGACCACAGACAGACCCACAGTGAGCTTTTCTGCAGATGAGCCCAAGATTTGATTATGGCACAAAAACACAAAATCAATGCATGCAACATATTACAAGTAATACATTATTCCCATTTAGACCCCCACATGTGTAAATGTGAAAATCATGATCTTTGCTTACTGCATTGAAGCTGTATCTCACCTTCTCTTGTCCTTTGAACATTTTGTAAGATGCCTTGGGCTCCTTTTTTGAAAGAAAGTCATGGTATACATGGAATGAACAAATGCATGCATACTGTGTACTCATGTTACCAGAACTGATACTTCTGATCAGCATTTCAATCTGAACCTCTGTTCTAGTTTCATTGATTACTTTTCATGTCTCCATTTCTCTCTCCTGGTTCTACAAAAGTGATGGGTGGCATCCATCTAGACACACACATGTTACTTTCAAACCCTTTCCCTTGAATCAGCTGTCTGAAGAAGCTGCCTTACCCCCACCTGATGGTAAAACTAGTCTTGGTGTGGAGGAATCACCACATTAAAATATCAATTAAGCTGATTGATAAAGAGGTGTCATATTTTACTCAGCTGCAAGATCCGAACCAATTAGGATGTCATCAGATGGACATTTGTCCTACTGTTTGGTCTGCTATGAGGATGGGCTGGCGCGTGCCTTATGTAGGGCTACCATTTCCCCCTCATGCCTTCACAACATGGAAAGGCATCTGCAATCACTGCAAACAAACAAAAGCAGTGTTTGTGCCTGTAAAATTCCCTGTCTGTCTTCGATTTTTGTATAAGATTAAGTGACTTAAGAAGAGAGTTTAGCCACTTCTTGCAATACTGGGAAACTAAATTGGTGTAAATTGTTTTTATGTTTTTACTTTTATTTTTAGTGTCTTGTAAGCCGCTCAGAGTCGGGTTCTCCCGATTGGGGCGGGGTATCAAGTGTAATAAAATAAATAAATAAATAAATAAATAAATAAATAAATAAATAAATAAATAAAATAAAAGGTTTTTACAGTCTGTTATGACAGCTCTGATGTGCTATACCACTTAGAAAAAGTAACAAATACAGGGGGGAAACCTTCTGAAAGCAGAGGAAAGAGGACAAGGAGCAGTGATGGGATGTCACCGGTTCCAGACGGATCTCTGGAACCGGTAAGACCAATCCCGGAGGGTTCTCCGTGAGGGGAAGTCCACTTTTGGGGCGTCCGGTTCCGGACGCCTGACCGAAAGAAAAAAAAAAATTAAAATCGGAGCGAAAATGGCTCTAATTGACTGCGCATGCGCAGAAACTCAATCTGACGCATTGCACATGCGTCAGATTGAGTTTCTGCGCATGCGCAGTCAATTAGAGCCATTTTCGCTCCGATTTTCAAAACATTTAGAACTTTCAGGGCAGCGGCGGCGGCAGCAGCCCTCTGAGGGGGGCGCCTCCCCGCGGCACGTTGAGGGCTGCCTCGGCCGTCCGCTGCTGACAAGCCCCATGCCCTGGGGACGCCCGGCGGGGTACACTGCTGCCGCCGCCTCCGCCGGGCGCCTGTGGGCCGGGTGCCTGCACCCGCCGTCCACAGCCGCCGCCCGCCGCCGCCGGAGCTGCCGCTGCCTGAATCCCTGTGGACTCCTTCTTGGGTCGGTCCCTTTTGAGCTCGGCTGCCGCGCGCTGCGGAGGAGGAAGCTGTAGGCGGCGGCGGTGCGGCATGGGGACGGCCCAGGGAGGCGCGGCAGCCGCGGCTGCCCGTCGCCCCTCGCCATGGCCGGAGCCGGGCTAAAAAGGTACCGGCCCAAGGAGGACGCCACAGGGGTGCAGGCAGCTCCGGCGGCGGCGGCGGCGGCTGTGGACAGCAATCGGGGTGCCGGGTCCCAAGAAAGGTAAGCGAGGGGTTTTTATTTGGGGTGGGTGGGTAATTTATTTGTGTTTTGGGTGGGTGGTTGTTTTTATTTTATTTATTTATTTGTGTCTGGGTGGGTGGGCTGAGAGGGAGGGTGTGTGTGTATGTTTATTTTTATTTTTTATTTATTTTTATTTTGGCCCCGCCCACAACGTCATGACGTCATGACGTCGGCCGTGACGTCATGACGTCATGCCATTGGCCACGCCCATGACGTCCGTGACGTCATGGCGTGGTAGTAGAATTTTTGTCATCCCATCACTGACAAGGAGAGAGATTTGCTGTTGCTACTGTTGTTATTTTCATAAGGGAGATAAACCAAATAGAATTGCTTGAGGCACGTGTGCCATTTGGATGCAAGGTTTGCACCAAATGGTGTGCTAGTTCTCTATGTTATCTTAAGCAACTTTTAGCCAACTACCCTTGAGCCTGTGTAGACAAGCCCTTACCCTAATACTAAACTTTGCAGCCTCGGATCTTAGCTAAAAGTGCCATGAAGACTGCATTCTGCATATTAAAAAAAAAAAAAAAACACACACACACACACATAACAAAAGTACCTTATCTTCATCAATTGTTGTATGGAGTAGAAGTTGCATTGATGCACGTTCTTTTTACCTGCTTGTACTCCCTTTTCTAGGAGATTTTCATCTAGTTCCTCGGAAAATTTCCATATCTCTGTTTTCTTCACTAAGCAGCTCTCATCAAGGTAAGGAGATTTCTTAACATTTTAGGAATTTAACATGATTTTATTGTATTTTGGTTTGTATTTATACATTTGGTCCTGCCAACTGTGTCTGTATGGTTACTTAAATGTTAAGTAAATAAATAAGTAAAGCACTTTTAAACAATTGATTGCCCACTTCTGAAGAAGTTACAAAAAAAGTGGGCAAGTTAGCCTATGACCAGTCAGAAGTACATCAGGGACCACCATATATGACTCATAAAATTTCATCAAACAGACCTACCTGTAAACTCAGGACATTTGTCTTACAAGGAAACAAGGAACAGATGTGTTGTTCTCTAGATGAAGAAGAAGTTGGTGGGTTTTCCCCCTTGCAACCCACAAACTAGTGGTCAAAAGTAGTAATTTATTCTTACATGTAATTTACCAGTGCATTTTAAGAGCAATTTTCCTTAGGGGCATTGTGCTTAATATTGGAGGATTTATGGTTAGCAGTGCACGAAGTACCAAAACCAGCTGCAGCACAAGGAAAAAGATGAAGGAAAATAGCAAAAACTCCCAGTTTGCACCCAGCTCCTTTTCTGCTTCTCACAGCCACTTGTATAGGGGGAAAAAATCACCCCTGAAGCATCTCAAAATTAGAAAGAAATATCTTTACATACAATTATGATGTTCAGTTACATTCAGAAGAATAATGATAACTTGCACTGCAGGTGGCAAAGTGCCTGTAGTTAGCAGTGATGCAACTTTTAATATGGTGGCTGCTGTGAAAGGGACTGCCAGACCTCAGAATTATCTTTCTTAGGAACATTAAATCTTGTGAATGCATAGTACAGTAATACCCAGGATAACGATTGCATCAGATAACGCTAGAATCGGATAACGATGCAAGGCAATTGTCTGCGGGTGTGGGGTGGTTTGGGTAGAACTACCCAATCCACCCCCTACCTGCAGCGGTCTCTCCGACTGCAGTAGGCTCGGGGGAAAGCATGTGCCTTTCCCCCAACCTTACTGCAGTCACAGAGACTGCTTGTCTCTCTTTTCCTCCCTGTATTTAAACTACAGGGAGGGGGAAAGAGAGAGACGTGATTGGTTCTCTAGGCGCGTGCTTTTCCCCGAGCCTACTGCAGTCGCAGAGACCGCTGCAGGTGGGGGGTGGCTTTAAAGGTAGGGAGGAAAAGAGAGACCCAATCGGGTCTCTTTCTTTCCCTGCCTGCCTTTAAAGGGGTTTGTCCCTGAAGTCAGGGCTTTTTTTTTAGCGTTGTTTGATGCATGCATCGGACAACGCTAAAAATCGGATAACGTCATGACTTGTGGAACCAAGTCATAACATTATCCGGGGTATGTATAAGAGACAACTGATCAGCAGTTTAAATAGAAGTGTAACTCAATTGATCTAAGTTTTCGTAGACATTATGGATTCTGTGCCTAATATATTATTCCTTGTACAGTAATACCTCGGTAACGCTAAGACTTGGTTCCACAAGTCTTGGTGTCATCTGATTTTTAGTGTTATCCGATCCATGTTAAAATCCTATGGGATGGATCGGATAACGTTAAAGCTCCATAGAGATACATTGTAACCGCACAGGCTTTAGCAGTTGTTATCCAATCCATCCCATAGGACCTTAACGTTATTCGATCCAATTCTCCTCCCCAGATTACTTAACGTTATGTGATTTTAGCGTTATCCGAGGTAAACGTTATCCGAGGTATTACTGTACTATTATTTCCCCATGAGGATGTCTTTGGAAAACATAACAAAAAACTGGACTTTTTATTGCCCTATTATTTTGTAGAATATTCTTCTTTTTCTTTGTTCTACTGCTCTAGTTTACTGAAATATTCCTACACCTTCAGGGCTGTGTGTGTGTTGTGGAAGATGATTGACGTATGGGTTTTGAGTGACTAGGCCACATGATGAAGTTACGGCATATTCACCCACCTCCAGTCACAGCTTCTAGTGTCTCCCTCATTCGTAGGATTTGTAAAAACATAGATCCAGAAATACAGAGATAATGTTACAGAACAAGTGATGAGGTGAACTGAAATATCACCTAAAGGGGACAGAATGGTCAGCATCAATGCATATCCCCTTTATTGGGGTACAGATCAGGTTAGGGGACTTCTGAACACGTCTTCTGTCCCAAGGGAATTTAAGCCCTGCTTTTGTTAACTTTTTGCTGCTTTTTACTTTGCTTTCCTCATTTTAGCACCTGACAGAAAATGTATGCATTACACAACTTAAAGGGCTGCTTATTCTTATTCCATCCTGCCTATACTATGAGATCAATATCAGTGATCTTACCTGTGTGCCTATGTTTTACACCAATGAGGCTGCCAGGTGGGAGGGATGGGGCCTTCTTGATGATGTGACTCTTTTGCCTTTTGCCACTCACTGTTCAATTCCTAACATGTATTTTGACAGATGTCTTTGTCTCTCTGGGGGCATGATTCTTTATTTTTGGGGTGCCTCAATCGCCATCTGTTCCTTGTGGCCAAAGTGCCACCTCACCACCAACTTAGGTGCCAAGTCTACCATCTGAGACCTATAAAACTGAGCATATGGTAGACAGATTCTGGAAATGAAGAGAAAAGGTTTTTAGCTTCCCAGGGTGTCAGAAAGCTGTGGAGGTGGGTGATTTGGAAGAGGGATCTTGCACCATTCAGCTGGCACTGGAGGACAAATATTGGAAGACATTGAAGGACATGATTTGTTGGACAGAGAAAGGACAGTCAAGTGTCAGTTTCATATACAGATTGTGCTCCTGGGGGTATCCTGATTGAAAGGGGGGGAATACTGCAACATTTTTATATCACATTACAGTGGAACAGAGTGAATCAAAGTTATACCAGTAACAGCAGAAGCTGAGGCTGAAATCTTATACATACTTGTTCTAAGTCAGTCAATTGAATAGTATCTACATCTGAAGAAATAGAGCTAAGATTGCACTGACAGACTAAGGCTAATACTTGCTTATACAGTGGTACCTCAAACAATGATTTTAATCTGTTCCATGGGGCTCGTTGTTGTACAAAACAATTGTTATATGATGCATGCATTGTATAGCGATTTTCCCTATGGGATGCATCGTACAACGATTTTTTGCTAAGTGGTTTTTCCCATTGAAAAATTGGTGTATGATTTTTTTTCCATAGGGAAGATTGTTATGCAGGACACAATTTCCCCAAAAAACCTAATTGTTATGCGATTTCGTTGCTATACAGGGTGATTGTTGTATGAGGTTTCACTGTACTTGGTTATAATAAGTATACAGTACTTGGCTACACCTTTTCATACTTTTATTGCCTTAGAGAGGACAGTACAGTAAAACCCTGGGTTACAAAATTAATCCATTCTGGAAGGTTTTTCATAAAGTGGTTTTTCCATAACCCGCAGCACAATTTCCCATAGGAATGCACTGAAAATTAAAAAATGATCCCGACCCTCCAAAAATATTCAAAATAATAATAATGCTTAACGGAGAATAGAAGAACCAAGAAGAAAAACCTCATGTTAAAGTAATAAAAATGAGTACGAATGGAAGAAGTGAAGACTTACAGTATAGAATCCTGCCTGAAGCTTGGAGAATTTACTTTTGTAAGATACAGCTTCCATAATCCCCAAGGCATCATGACCAGTGGTGGGCAGCCAAAAAAATTTACTACCACACTGTGGGCGGAGCCAACATTGTGCGCAGAGCCGACATCATGACATCATGGGCAGAGCCAATGTTGTGGGCAGAGCCAATGTAAATCAAACCCATAAAAATAAGTACAGTTGTACCTCGCTTAAAGAGCATAATGCGTTCCACAGGATTGCTCTTTAAGCGAGTTTGCTTTTTAAGTAAAACACCATTGTAAGTGACCAATTGTGTGTGTGGGGGGATTGCGGCCCCCAATTTGTTTGTTAAGCGAGTTTTTGGTTGGTTTTATTTGTTAAGCGAAACGAACATTCAGAGAAAATTCTGCTCTTTAAGCAAGTTACTCTTTAAGCGAGGCACTCTTTATGCGAGGTTTGACTGTACACATAAAATACAAATTAAATGACATAAAAATACACATACAAACACATAAAATACACATTAAAAGCAACACACATTAAATAGACATAAAAACACATAAAATACACATTAAAAATAAATGCACATTAAATATACATTAAAATACACCCACTCACCCCACCTCCAAAGGTGAATCACTTACCCTGGGAAGCAGGCTATAGGGAGCTTTAGGCTAGCAGCTTCTCTTCCTCCTCCCCACTTGGGAGGACAGCAAGGAGGCGTGCATGCACACCAAGTGCTTGGTGCATATGCACACCAAGCGCTTGGTGCGCATGTACAGTGGGGGACCCAGTGAAAAGGTAAGCCCCTGAGGTGGTTTCCCCCAAAAGCCACTACTAGTTCTCCAGGACACCAGGAAAAGTTACTACCAGTTCTAATGAACTGGTGAGAACCTGTTGCTGCCCATCACTGATGACACATGGCTAGCTTGCTGGAGATTCTGGGAGTATATTAAAAATAATTAAATTTTATAGCTCTTGATTGTGACCTTGAGCTTTCTTAAATGGTAAATTGACAGGTCTTTGTACAAATTGGAGGGATAACAAAACTACATTGTCTTTCTATGTTGTGAAGACACGAGACATCTTTTGTTGCACTGGATATCTTAGGGATCTAAGTAGATTTACTTGTTAAAAACTAAAGTCATCAAGCGATCCCAGTATTGTTCAGAAAAAGAAACCTTAATGTTCATTTCAATAAGAGCAATATCAGTAACTTCAAAATGTAGTCTCGCCACCTATTTTCTGACTCACCTTTCTGTTAAAACATCTTCAGTTGGAGTTATACTTTTATTTTCTGTATCAGATTTCTTCTTCACTTTTGAGCTTCTTTTATTTATTGGCTTCATGAATGACTTCGTGCAAAAATCATTTTCAATCTAATTGTTTGCACTATCAATAATAGCTTCAGAGTGCTCCAGTCCTGTTTTTGCAAGATTTTATCTGTAGTTTCTAGAATCTCAAGAATGTTCTTGAATACTAAACATATTTTTTCCCTTGACAGTAGGTAGCCCTTCACTTTGAGCAACATCATGTCCTTTTGAAGCACATCCAGATTTCATCCATTTTAAAAACAACTGATGTTTTCATAACGAGCACAACAATTCTGGCAACTTTCAAATCGCCAAACCAAAAATATTCAAAGAAGTGGGACCAGACACATTGGTAGAAATATTGCTTGACAGATTTTATATGGGATCATAGAATACCGTCTAATTCAACCCCCTGCACAATACAGGGTGGTTGTCCAGTTTTTTCTTGATTGCCTCCAGTTGTGGTGTGTTTACCACCTCCTGAGGTAATTAGTTCTATTGTTGTACTGCTTTAACAATTAAGACATTTCCCCTGATATTCAGACTATATTTGGCTTTCTGTAACTTAAGCCCATTATTACGTATCCTCCACTCTGGGATAATCAAGAATAGACCCTGCTTGTACTCTTTATGACAATCTTACAAGTATTTGAAAAGTGCTATCATATCTCCTCTACAGCCTCCTCAAGGCTAAACATGCACAGTTCCTTCATTCTTTCCTCACATGGCTTGGTTTCCAGTTCTCTGATCATCCTTGTCACCCTCTTCTGAATTTACCAATCCTGGGTCCCTCCCATGGCCGGAGAGGACAAGAAGCCACCACTGAATGCCGGGCCCTATCAACGTTTGGGTGGTGCCGTGGTGTGGTTCATGCCTAACTGTTTGTGCCGAACTGTTGAGACTTTAATTGTTACTTTAATTATTGCTGTTATTGGATCTTTACATCTTTAAATGAATGATTTTCTTTTTTTCTATTATAATGGTTTTTATGCTATTGTGTTCCATTGTGTTATGCTCTGTTGCTTTTGTTAGCTGCCCTGAGTCATGCTGTCGAGTGGGTGGCATACAAATTGATGATGATGATGATGATGATGATGATGATGATGATGATGATGATGATGATGATGATGATCTTATTCCAGTTTGCTCAGAAGAGGGTGATAAGGATGATCAGAGAACTGTAACGGGCTCTGGTGGCTCAGTGGTTTAGAAGCTCACCTTGTTAGCTGGAAGGCTGGCAGGTCGGCAGTTTGAGACCCAGGTACTGCATTATGGATTGAGCATCCATCTCTGTCCCAGCTCTTGGGAAAATGAAAGAAGCCTCATTTGGACATTCACTGAGTGGAGTTTCTTCCGCAAAAAATCCTTTCGACCCAGAATAATTTCTGACACATAACAATAACAACAATAATTTTATTGTCGTCGTCGTCGTCGTCGTTATTATTGTTATTATTATTATTATTATTAAATCCAGTTTGCCAGCATCCTTCTTAAAGTGTGGTGTCTACAACTAGATGAGGCCAAACTAGTGCTGAATAGTGGGGGACCTGTATCTCGCGGTTTATGGATGTTATATTTCTGTTAATGCAGCCTAAAATGGCGATTGCCTTTTTTGCTGCCTCATCACACTCTTTGCCCAAGATTGTGAGCCCTGCTGTCATTTCTCTCTCCCTCCCTCCCTTTCTTTTTGCATTTTCATTAGCACAAGAAAATGCCAATTTCCATGCAACTCAATATCCTTTCCAGAGAATCTACAAAGGAAAGATGCTGCTTTATGTAGGAATTCTAGTAATTATGCAAACATTTGGTATTCCAGGGGAAAAAAATAAACAGAAGACATCTGAAAAATCTGTATGATATTCTGCAAGATTTGTCAGCAAAACACAACAAAGCCCTTCACAAAAATAAAATCTGGCTGTGCGGGGGGGGGGGGGATTTTGTTTCTCACTGAGAGGAAAGGCTTCAAAATTTGCATTCCTATATTAGTTTTCTTATCAAGAAATACAAGATTTATATATCTAGTTCTCTGCAACTATGTATGTTAGATTATCATTAATGTTTGTTTATATTTTCTATAAATCAGCTTAGCTTTTTTTTTACAGAAAGAAATAAAACTTGCAATAAAAACCAATCTTGTGTGTTTAGCATAAAAATGCCATGCTTTGTTGCTAATCAAGTTGCTATTTTAAGCTAAATGATCAGTATTATATAGTTATATATTTTGACATGCAATGCATGGCCTAAGTATTCTTCTAAGGTCTGTGAGCCATTTGACAATCCTGTTGTGAGCCTGAAACCTTCTGCCTTATTAACAGCTCATTCATTTGGATGCTAGCCGAGCATTTGAGAACCATGCTTTCTCCTGCCAATGTTATCACATTGCTTGGTGATCTCCTTCTCTCCAACAAGCTGCAAATTTAAGATGCCTCATTGGCTCATCAACCTTGCTTCCCGAAATGTGTTTCCAAGTGGTTAAAGAGTGCAAAGTAGTGACTTGGCAATAAGCAAAACCCCAAGCCAGTATCAGATGGCCCAGAGACCCATGTTGAATCATTCTTTTTTCACTATTACTTTCAGCCTACTCGAATGTTATTTCTTGGCACAGTCCCCTAGGCATGTAATGCTTGAGAGGGAAAGGCAAACTTCTTACCAAACCTGCAATGATGGTGTCACTTAAGCAGAGCCTGAAAGGCAGGGCTGTAGCCAGGATTCTAGATTGGGGGAAGGGGGGGCAGGAGGGGCAACAATGTCACACTCACATATATAACGTTGGCATCCCGGGGTGGGTTGGGGGGCTGTTAGTTCTGGTGGGTTTTCGTCCCTCTGACTCCTGCCCTGCTTAAAGGGACAACAAGTTTCCCTGTGGTCACTCCAGCCCTGCATGAAAGCTGAAACAGACTCACCAGACTTCACCATAAGACCTAATTCTGGGACATGATGCTCAGGCGTAAAACAGTGGTGGGTTGCTGCTGGTTCGGACTGGTTCGGCCGAACTGGTAGCAAAAATTCGGAGGGGATCACCAGGAGGGTAATAAACACCCGGATGACCGGTTCGGTCGCCTCTCTGGCCACCCTCCGGATTGCAGTTCCGGGCAGCCCAAAATGGCTGCTCGGAAGTGCGCATGCATCAAAACTCCATTTGATGCATGCGCACACACATGGCTTCCCCCGAGCCCCTCCCCAGCCCCACTGATCCATTGGTGAGGCTGACAGAGGGTTTGGAGAGAAGCTACGCACTCCATCGGTGAGGCTGACGGAAGGTTCAGGGACAAGTCACACTGCCGCGCGGCTTGGTCCCAGAAACCCCCGTCAGTCTCATCGATCCATTGGTGAGGCTGATGGAGGATTTCAGGACAAGCTGCGCGGCCTGTCCCCAACCCCCCCAGCCCCACCGATCCATTTTTATTTATTTTTATTTTTTATTTTTTTTATTTTTTTGGCTCCGCCCACAATGTCATGATGTTGGCTCTGCCCACAATGTCATGACATTGGCTCTGCCCATGACATCATGATGTCATGACATTGGCTCCGCCCACAATGTCAGCTCCGCCCACAGTGTGGTAGTAAATTTTTTGACAGCCCACAACTGGCGTAAAAGCTTATTTCCTACCCCAAACCAGTGTTTCAGAACCTGAGTTGGGAAAAGTTAGTTTTCTGGATGAAAGCTGTCAGATCCCCCCCCCCCAACACACACACACACACACACACACACACACACACACACACACACACACACACACACACACACACACACACACACACACACACCCAAACAAGCTAGCATAGACACAATCATGCTGGCTGGGAGTTCTGGCACTTTTGTTAAAAAGCTAACTTTTATCACCTCTGTTCAGAGCACATTAGGAACATTTATATCTGTGCAACAGTTGGTTCTAACACTATATTATTCAAGGTCAAGGTCTCCCTAGCTCGATAGCCATCGTGTTCGTCTCTAGGGTTCAGTTAAAGAGCCAGCACTGTTTGCATCTGCAGATGTTTTCATGGTCCTATGGCAGGCATGACTAGATGCCAGCGTGCATGGAATGCTGTTACCTTTCACAGAGAAACAGAACCTATTTATCTACTTGCAATTTCTTGCTTTCGAACTGCTAGGTTGGCAGGAGCTGGGACAGGCAACAGTACTCACTTCCATCTCACAGCACTTGGATCTCGAACTGCTGACTTGTTAACCTTCCATTTGGACTTCCCTCCAGCAGAATTCTGGGAGATGCAGCCAAAAACAGATTTTACAGGGGATGTCTCATAACCTACATCGGAGCTTCCTGTATACTCTCTTTGGCTTTCTCAAAAGAGGAGGAAACTGCTTCTGTGGGTGCTGGGAGTGGCAAGGCTGCATGGGAATCCCAACCCAGCATGCTTATCCCTCAACTTTTGCTATTCTGCCTGAGGAAGGTGAGATGTGCAGTCCAAATGGTGCAGAGGCTTCCACCCAATTCCCTCTTATGAGAGAATTGCCACTCAAAATGAAGACCTTCTGATCTGCTGCCTATCCTCTAGATCAATGTTTCTCAAACTATGTTCCATGGAACACTGGGGGACTTCAATTCCCAGAAGCCTAAGTCAGTACATTGGCTGACCAGTGCTTTGAGGAATTGACTTAGGCTTCTGGGAATTGAAGTCCCAAGATCAAGGGTTGGCAAACACTCTTTTTGGCCGTGGGGTCCAACCCCCTGCTCAATGCAGAAATCCGAATCAAAGCAAGAATGACAGACAGTTGTCCAAGTCCAAAAACCAAAGTTTGGGAAATGCCACTCTAGATGAGATTAGAAAACTAGAGTTGCGCACAAATGTCCTCCTGATAAGCTCCACTGTATGGACAGAGATGCTGGAGGGACCATTTCATGACATTTCTAATAGTTACTTAATAGGCTTATGTTGTAGTTTTACTACCAGCAGGCTTGTTGAGCAAATAGTTTGGTTTGCCTAAATAGTTTGGTTGGCTTTGGGTAGATACTGTGCACCTCATTTGCGGTTTTCCCTCATAGTTGGCTTGGCAAAATCTATGCAGCTGCAAGCTCTTTTCTGGAGGGTTTCTGAACCCTCCCTCAGTTGTTTCAAGAGTGGTTCCTCTACTTTGTCCAAAAGAAGCAACACTATTAGTATGAGGTCTCTGTTAGATCATGGCCAACAGAATGAAGATGGGATCTACACTTGTGTCTGACAGTCTTCTCTCTGTTCAAATTGTGTTGGGAACACACTCCTCCAAGTAGAAAACTTATCAGAAAAGATAAGGTCTTCCTCATTCCTGTGTTCAGTTCTAATTGTTCTCATGCTCAAGAGCATGATGTAGACTTCAGTCTTATGCATGTTAGCATTGAAGCATGCCGCACTGAACTGAGTGCCTTATGAATAGACAGTGAACTTGTGTGATGGACAGAGAGTCAGATGGAATTTTTTGGGAGATTTAGATTAAAATCCCTGCTTCAAGTTTGGAGATCTAGATCCAACCAACATAGCCAACCAGCCTGCTCAAAGGCTCTTAAGCAATTGCATAACTGAGTAACAGAATACAGCAGGGTCTAAACCAACATCATTTACTAGACCCAACCAACATCATTTACTGACTCTTCCAAGTTTGTAAGCAGACCCATTTCTGTGAAACTGGATGCTCAAGCTGCTTGACTGACCTCCCAGCATTCCATTCAGATTATGATATAGTGTGGTTTAGACCCTGCTGTATTCTGTTGCTCAGTTATGAAATTGCCTCAGAGCCTTAGAGCAGGCTGGTTGGCTCTCAACTACCTGTATTTCATACCTGTCAGCAAACGCTGTCCTTTGCACATACAGTATTTGTTTGCAAAGTGTGCTGACTATTTGTGCTAGCCAAGGGCATTTGTTCTTGTATTAATGTCTATACTGTATTCATTACATTATTACCATACACATTACTAAAGCCTTACCGAACAAAAAAATTGCTACCCTGATACTGTATATCAAAATACCTCATTACAATTTTTCCAACTGCTGTCAGATTTTTTATTTCCATGTGAAAGCAAAAGCTAGACTTTCTTACACCAAAAATGTGTATTTTGCATGAAAATAATTTTTTAAAAAATACAAATGTTGTGCAAAATGTAAGGACTTCATTGTAAAAAGGGGTTTTTTTCACAGAATTTTTATTCTTTGCAAAATATAGAGTTTTTAGTACAAAAACTACTTCTGTAAAAATTTTCACAAAAAAGTTCTAAAATGTAAAAAAAAAAAATCCAAACCACACACACCTTCTCACACAAAATATGGAGTCTCAGCCAGCAGCAACAGCAGCAACAACATTTTAAATTACTTATGCTTTAATATACAGTACTGTACTTTAAATTTTTTATTCTCTTATGAAGGAAAAAAACAAGTGAATTTTTATATCAATACCCTATATAGCTCCCTAACCATGCTTATCATTTGGTGTTCTGAATTGGCCTGTCTTCAGCTATTGACACATATCCTTCAATGGCTGAAATCCTGTTCCTCAGCATAACATGTATGATGTCATCAGCTGCCAGGCCTATGCTGGCCATTTGGGACAAAGGGACAAGTCCCGGTGTGCCCCAGTGACTGGTGCCCCCCAGAGGTGGGCAGAAGTATGTCACCTGGTGGATACAATCCATGATGTCATGCAATACCCCCCATAGGCACCACCCCCTCCATCCCTGTCCAGAGCCCTTTTAGCGTAGACAGGACAACCTTGTCAGCTCCAGTGTTTTTCAGAATTTTTTTTTAAACAATCTATTCTTCCCTAAATATTCCAAGACACCCATGTTTTTCTTTGTCTTCAGGGAAGCTGTGGGCAGTTGCAAGAAGGGCAGAGTTCTTTATTTCCAAAAATCGCCGCTGTTCAGATGCTTTTACCACTGTCAGTGACTTTTAGAAATTAAAAACATCCCCCCTTATGTGCCCCCCCTCACCTTTCCCATTATGAAAGGATATTCTTGAGATTTTTGTGGGGAAATTGTTTTGGCTGATGACATCCTACTGCAGTATAGGTCTCCAAACAGAATTTCAACCAATGTTGGGAATTTATATGGTTCAGGATCTTTCATATGACTTAGAAAGGCCAGGACTCACCACCGACCTGGCACCATGGATGATACCCTGTGCAGTCCTACCCTTGCAGTGAACTTCTCCTGCTCTAATGCCAAATACATCTGAATATTCTTGCCATGAACAGTCAATGAAGATCATTTGGCATTATGGAAGACCTGATCTAGTACAAGTGATGACGGTTTAACAATCAAACTAACAACAGACTTTGTTCACAGAGATTAATTCAACCAAAGTTGTCTGCTTTTTCACTCTTATTGGCAGCATGGGTGTGGGGAATTGTCATCATGACTACTTCACATTTGACACCATGGCACATGATGTGATGATGGAGGCACAGTGGTGTTGGTTAGAATATGGGCAGGGCAGTCAATAGAATAACACACTTTCTGTCATGTTGACATCATTCCATTCTTCTTTCATAAGTGGAACAAACAGAACCAAATTAGCCAGGCTCTTAAAAATGTTTATGTAATCTCACTTTATTCTCACATTCTGCTATACAGTATGCATAAACACAATTCTTCTGTGGCAATATCCTATGGGGTATGTAGGAATGGCAGAGGGGCACATCCTCCTCCAAATGTTGGGCTAGGGCTCAATCTGTCTATGCAGATTCCTTGCCAATTTGCTCTATTTCTTAATATAGGAACCGTATCTCTTGGGCCAGTTATATGAATTCCTTCAGCCCTTCCCATCTCATAGTACAGCATCTCCTTGATGCTGAAAATTTCAATTCTGATGGCAAAAACAGATGTTAAATTTCAGGATTAGGAGGGGGAACCCCTTAACGGCTGTTTTGTGTGTGAGTGTCACTGCAACAGCAAATCACCTACTGAGATTTGCAGACTAGCTTTCTGTGTTTCGTGATTAGTCTTCAGGACTTAAGCACAGGATTCCTTTGCAGGCTAGGGAGGTAACGATCCTGCAAGAAGCATCTACAGAATTGTTCCCCTACTGGTATTGCAATGGAACCAAGATTTAGTAATATAGATACAGTAAAACCTCAGATAACGCTAAAACTTGGTTCCACAAGTCTTGGTGTTATCCGATTTTTAGTGTTATCCAATGCATGTTAAAATCCTATGGGATGCATTGGATAACGTTAAAGCTCCATAGAGATACATTGTAACCACACAGGCTTTAGTGGTTGTTATCCGATGCATCCCATAAGATCTTAACATTATTCAATGCAATTCTCTCCCCCCCTTGATTACTTAACGTTATGCAATTTTAGCGTTATCTGAGGTAAACGTTATCCAAGGTATTACTGTACGGTATAGTAATATCACTCCCTTGCTCTTTTTAGTTGTCAGGCTAATTTTTTTAATTGTATTTTTTAATTGGTGTTTTTTTAACTGGTTTTATGTAATGTTTGTACACCACCCAGAGTTGCTTGCTGAGTGGGCAGCAATACAAATGTGACTAATAAATAAATAAATAAAATTTCCAACATCAAAGTACCCAAACGTTCTGATTAACAGAGATGACTTCATCTGCTTGACCTCTGTCAGGATTCCCTGTCCCATTTGAACTTAGTGTAGTTCACAGTTTTACTAACAAAAATACATTATGGCATTGCAAAAATATCCCTGGTGTAATCCAAAACTATTTGGAGCAGAACTTGCCTTTACAACCAGCTTTATACTCCAGGACAAACAAACCTATTTATGCAATCATTTTCAGGCCCTTATCTTTATTATTGGCTTTACCAAACTATGTATGTTATATGTTTTTTCTCATATGCCACTGGTGGAACTTTATAAACCCCTTTGTTGGGTTTGGCGACAAAAGACAGCCAATCTACTTTTTAAAGGGGGGGGGAGGACACCAATGGCAGCAAGGGGTGTGTTTATGTTCCTAGAGATGAAAATTTTGAAGATTGGTTTGTAGATATGGTTGGTGCAGCTCCCTGCATTTTAAAAAAATGGAGGAGGGTTTGTTAGGGGAACTCTCATGACAAATGCCTGCACTTTGATATTTACCTCTGCAACACTGCAAAAAGTCATTGGGGAAATTCTCTCCTCCAGAAGTAGAGTGCCATTACTTTGAAGGACAAATTGGGAGAACTTTGGAAAGTACACTTCATTTTTCTCCTTGATTAGGAGGAGAAAAACTATGTTCATCCTGTTCATTTCAATTCTCAAAAGCAGGTGGGGGGAGGGAACACAAAAATGAAAGGGAGCGGCTACTGCCATCTTAAATCTGCTTCTCACAGTTTCAGACTTTCCATTTGGAGTTGACTGTTTTGATAATTTGCCATGCCACTAGCACAGGGAGAAGTATTTATCTTGCAATTCCCTTTATTAACTCATTGTGTTTATGTATTTAAATATTCTCTACAGATGCAACATATGGCAAATCCTGGCAGTCTTATCCTTAGTTGCTTCTAAGATCCAGATGCTAATATCATTTCATAACTTGGCTTTCACTGCTCAGATCTGTACCCAAAAAGACTCTGTTTTGAATTACCATTATATTTGATATTAATACTTAGCATACTCACAGCTGTCCTAGATTGCTGTTTCCAACCTCCATGGGATTCAGCTCTCAGACAGTGGACATAACACTCTTCTGGGCTTGCCTCTCTAACATTTTCAGCTCCAGCCAAAATTCGAAAGTATTGTCTACAATGGGGCCTGACTCAACTTTTCATGCAGATGCTGGTAACTAAATCTCTGCAGCTCATTTATTTATATATGGATGTATTTAGAGAAGAAATGATTAGGAAGGGGATAATTTAGAACAGAAAATTTTCCATGTCAGAAAATCAGGGCTGGCCCTTCCATTAGGCAGAGTGAAGCAGCTACCTTGCACTGCTAAAGCTGAGTGACAGGGGCAGCAGCAACACCCTAGCTGTTCCTCTCAAGACTCCTGGCCATTCCATTTCGATAGGCAGGAAAATGTCCTGGAGAAGCTTCAGAGCCCATTGTCAATGTAGCCTTTGGTAATGGATCTCTCCTACTTTGGTGAACATAGTAGGAGCAGACAGCCTATCTGAAGTGGCACCTATCTCAACCTTTTGCTCACTTTTGCTATGGTTTAAAGGTAATGGACTTCCTTGCTCAAAAGCATACTCTAGGGGGCGGTGCTCATCTCTGTTTACAGCGCTGTCTGAGTCTGAAAACGTTTCCATGGTCATGTGCCAGGCCTAACTAGATGCCACAGTGCATGGAATGCTGTTACCTTCCCTGCCAAAGCAGTACCTATATATCTACTTGCAATTTCTTGCTTTTGAATGGCTAGGTTGACAGGAGCTGGGACAGAGACGGGAGCTCACTCCACCACCAGCATTTGTTAAGGATATTGGCAGAGTGACCTTGGTGTTGAAGATTGTAGCAAAAGCCTGAGCAGACACAGAAGGACACAAATAACTTTGGTCCAGAGTTTATTTTTTACTGGAGGTGCAAAATAAAGTATTTATAGTGAGAAACAAATTGGATGACTTCTCCATTCTGTGTTCAGTATGAATAAACTATTTACAAGTTAGGTACAGTTCATATGAGACTCTGCTACAACTCAGGCAGTGGTGGGCATTGCCCGGTTCGCCCAGTTCTATAGAACCGGTAGTACGGATCCTGGATGGTCTCCTGGGGGGGGGGATACTAACCTCCCCAGGAGACCACCCGAAGTGGTAGCCATTTTTTTGAGGCGACCAAACTGGTCGCCTCACCAGCTGCCCCGCTCTGCAACCCAAAATGTCTGTTGGAGAGTGCACATGCATGAAAATACCAATTAATGCATGCACGCCTCCAGTATGCAGTGTGCATGCGTCAGTTGGTATTTTCACACATGCAAACTCTCCAGCAGCAATTTTGGGCTGCGGAGTGGAGCAGCTGGGGAGGTCCTCAGCAGCTCCCTCAGAGGTGCAGCAGGGGTGGCCCTTGCTCGAGTCGCCCCATGCCACGCCACCATGCCGCTTCCACTCACTGCTGCCAACTGTCACCAATCACCACTGCCAACCACCGCCACTGACCGACCACCACCATCAACCACTGATGCCAACCGCCGATGGCCCAGCGGCCTGGCACCCCTGGGCCAGGTCACGCCACTGTTGACCCAGACCACAGGCCAGGCCAGGCCACACCGCGCTGCTGCTGTTGCTACCTGCTCCCCAGGGTAAGTGAATCACTCGGGTTTATGTTTGGAGTTGGAATATGTAATGTGTATTTTAATGTGTTTTTATGTCTATGTAATGTGTATTTTAATTTGTATTTTATGTGTTTTTGCGTGTATTTAATGTGTATTTAATTTGTATTTTTATGTGTAGTGTATTTTTATGTTTTTTTCCTTTGGCTCTGCCCATGTCGCTGGCTCCACCCATGACATTATGACATTGGTTCCGCCCATGACATTGGCTCTGCCCACAGTGCGGTAGTAAAATTTTTGGCTGCCCACCACTGAACTTAGGGCTTAACAGCACTTGGGTCTTGAACTGATGACCTGCCAACCTTCTGGTCGTCATGTTCAGTGTCTTAACCACTAAGCCACCATGGCCCTTTATGTGCTCTGTGTATAAGTTGAATAAGCAGGGTGACAAAATGCAGCCTTGTCTTACTCCTTTTCCTATTCCAAACCACTCTGTCATTCCATATTCTATCTTAACTGTTGCTTCTTGATTCATGTACAGGTTTCTCATGAGGCATATAAGGTGTTCTGGTATTCCCATCTCTTTAATTACTTGCCACATTTTGTTGTGGTCCACACAGTCAAAGGCCTTAGTGTAGTCAATGAAACAGAAGTAGACTTGTTTCTGATATTCCTTTGTTTTTTCCATGATCCAACGTATGTTGGCAATGTGGTCTCTAGCCCCCCTACCTCTTCTGCTATTGTGTAACAATTGAAAGACAAAAATCCTTCTCTACCCATTACTAATTACTTGGAGCTCTTCTGGTGGGTCTAATTGCACCTTCTGCCCACCTGTGTGTTAAAGGGTAGGAGAATAATTGAGTCTGGAGAAGTGGTGGAGTTGGGAAAGGGTTAAGGCTTTTCTCTGCTCGAAATTGCTGTCTCCTCTCTAAAATAACAAAGCTATTGGGGCTATCCGTTTACTTGTGATGTTTAGAGAGGGCCTGCAAGTGTAGGGAGAGCGATGATGGGATGTGCTATTCCCTTTGAAAAGGTAAGCAGGATGTCTGTTTTAAAATTATGACTCCATCAGGTTCTGTAACAACAGTTACTTCGAGTGTGATGCAACTACACATTTGGAAAAATGAGAGCTGATCAAACCTTTCATTTCTTCCTTAAGAATATGATGCTCATAATTTGCTTCCTTCTTGTATAACTTGGGTTTCTTCCCAGTACAAAGGAATAGTGTTATATGCAATGTCAGGGAGGACACTTTCCCCCTGGACCATAGAGACAGACATATGAAACACTATTCAGGAAAAACACGATTCTTGGGGGTAACAGCACTGCCCTATGGATAGTTGCTCAGACCTATGCTCCTCATTGTTCAACTGGGCTTGCGTCATATCCCTGCCTGCTAAGAAGTGCACGTTGAGGTCAGTAAGTTTTACTCCTAAATTACTCTGTGAATTTAGAAATGGTGTCTAGATTTTCTAACTTCATGGCTATGTATAAATCCACAAGATGGGCATTAATTATTTCAATATAGAGGTCTATAAAAAGAATGCTTATTTGTAATTTTAACTGTGAGTTGTGCTCACTAAAAATAACCCAGGAGCATTTTTAAGTTAACAAGAAAAAATCTTTTTTATGAGGATAAACACCAAGGAGGCCCTTTTATTGTGCTTCCCCACCTCCAGCTCTTGTGAAACGAATATGGCTTGCCAAAAACTTGAGTGTATTAAGACCTTTGCAGTTTTGGAAGACTCAGTAGATTTTGGAAACCTCTGTTATGTTATGGTTTTTGAAACTGGGATCATAGTAAACAGAGCCTATTTAGCAGAGAGATGTCACTCTGGCTCATTTTACAACTCTGTTGTTTTCCTTTTCTCACAGAGTAGGGCTTCCTGAGCTAAGCACAGGGGGAGAAGGACTTTGCTAGTTACAACAAACTGAAAAGGTGTGATTGATTTACGTTCCTTTTGGTGGTAGGATACTGGTATTTTATCTGCAAAGATCATTGCACAATGATGAGGGATTTCCTCAAGCTGTCATCTGCTGTGTGACTGGCTGCCACTTTGACTTCAAAGCTCACTGAAATAAATGAATTCATGCTGTAAAAGCTCAGTGGGCACAACTAGGGAGATAGCAACAGAGCATCTATGCCCTCTTTCTGATCTTTGGGCTATATGCCAACCAATCAATATGCCCTTTAGATCTAAAGAGCATTCCTCAAAGGATGCAACTAGTAGACTCTCAGTCTGAACAAAGGCTTTTGTCGCTGTCATCCTCCTCTCACTCTGTAAGTTGTTAGGTAGACTGTAGGTAGATTCACTTGAGAAAGCCTTGATGCTTGGAAATGTCAAGGGCAAAAGAAGAAGGGGGCGGCCAAAAAGGAGATGGCTAGAAGGTATTATAGACACAATGGGCACAGAGCTGAGCGAGTTGAGGAGGATGGTGGAGGACAGAAGTGCCTGGCAGACAGTAGTCCATGGGGTCACAAAGGGTCCGAACCGACTGTGCGACTGAACAACAAAGACTGTACACCACCTGGTTAAGGTGAGAGATGGCAAGATCCCAAACAATGGGTAGCAAACAAAGGGAAATGGGCAAGTTGACACAAAATGAGGCAAGTGGTAAGACCAGTAATATTCAAAAATGTGACTGAATGTGATTTTAGCATGTTCCTCCTGCTCTTAGAAGAGCCCGTGTTCTTTCATTGTTTGGGTCAGGAAGCAAAGACATAAGCTCCTCACTAGCCATGGTGGTGGAAATTCTGGCCAGAGAAGGATGAAGCACACCTTTCCACTGAGAAGGAGGGAGAGGAGGTGGTGGCAGTAGCAGCATGTAGGTAAACTGAGAAAACCTCTGTCAAACTTAATACAATGACAACAACAACAAGAAAGCTATGCCATTTCTGTAGTGCAGGGGTGCCCAAACTATGGCCTGTGGGCCAAATCCATCTCCCGAATTCAATTCATCCAGCCCATGCCACCCTTGTCACTTCCGGGAGCGATGAGGGTGGCATGGAATGGATGAATTGATGTTGGGGGCTGGATCTGGCCCACAGGCCATAGTTTAGGCCCCCCTGCTGTAGTGCTTATGGTTCTACCGATGGCTTCCTGCCAACAAAAGGAAGAAAAAGAATGCATTTTTTGGGTTACCTGTGTCTGTACTCATGCCGCCGCCAACGCACCTGTGTCGGGGCCAGCCCTTCCCAGCCCGGGAAGGGATAAAGGGCGGTGAGACTCACGGTGGGACCAAGACCTCCCCGCCGCCAACGCACCTGTGTCGGGGCCAGCCCTTCCCAGCCAGGGAAGGGATAAAGGGCGGTGAGACTCACGGTGGGACCAAGACCTCCCCGCTGCCAACGCACCTGTGTCGGGGCCAGCCCTTCCCAGCCAGGGAAGGGATAAAGGGCGGTGAGACTCACGGTGGGACCAAGACCTCCCCGCCGCCAACGCACCTGTGTCGGGGCCAGCCCTTCCCAGCCCGGGAAGGGATAAAGGGCGGTGAGACTCACGGTGGGACCAAGACCTCCCCGCCGCCAACGCACCTGTGTCGGGGCCAGCCCTTCCCAGCCCGGGAAGGGATAAAGGGCGGTGAGACTCATGGTGGGACCAAGACCTCCCCGCCGCCAACGCACCTGTGTCGGGGCCAGCCCTTCCCAGCCCGGGAAGGGATAAAGGGCGGTGAGACTCACGGTGGGACCAAGACCTCCCCGCCGCCAACGCACCTGTGTCGGGGCCAGCCCTTCCCAGCCCGGGAAGGGATAAAGGGCGGTGAGACTCACGGTGGGACCAAGACCTCCCCGCCGCCAACGCACCTGTGTCGGGGCCAGCCCTTCCCAGCCCGGGAAGGGATAAAGGGCGGTGAGACTCACGGTGGGACCAAGACCTCCCCGCCGCCAACGCACCTGTGTCGGGGCCAGCCCTTCCCAGCCAGGGAAGGGATAAAGAGCGGTGAGACTCACGGTGGGACCAAGACCTCCCCGCCGCCAACGCACCTGTGTCGGGGCCAGCCCTTCCCAGCCAGGGAAGGGATAAAGGGCGGTGAGACTCATGGTGGGACCAAGACCTCCCCGCCGCCAACGCACCTGTGTCAGGGCCAGCCCTTCCCAGCCCGGGAAGGGATAAAGGCGGCTTGAATCACCTATACTGTGTGGAATGGCCATGGCTATAACATCCCCGCCACAGCCACCGTGTCAACCAACAGACTCTCTCCAGCCAGTCGGGCTGGGGAATGGGAGGCAGTTGCGTGGGCTGGCTGGCTGGCCAAAGATTGCCACTGCTGCCACCACAGCTGTTCCACGGCCAGCCCCCTCCCTGCTGGGAAGAGATAAGGACTCTCTTGACTCTCCTTACTGTACTGTATTTTCTGTGCTAGTGTATTGTATATTTTTGCTTTTTTGTATTGTATAACTGTGCTAGTATGTGGTAATAGTTCTTCTCAGCAGGCGGGAGTTGATTTTTTATATGCATTTTCATTTTTATGTTAGATTTACTGACTGTATATGCTTATGTTGTATTTATTTGATATTGTAATATATGATGCCCATGTTATGTTAGCCGCTCTGAGTTGCTTCGGCAAGTAGAGCGGCATATAAGTCTAAATATAATAATAATAATAATAATAATAATAATAATAATAATAATAATAATAATAATAATAATAATAATAATAATAATAATAATAATAATAATAATAATAATAATAATAATAATAATAATAATAATAATAATAATGCACAGGTACAGGAGGAAGTGGTGGTCTTCCACTGATGTGTTGAAAGGAAGAACCATACGGCAGGACTATATGTCAGAGTCACACTAAGGGGAAAGGAGGTAAAGCAGAGACAGAAGCTGTTAGATATTTGAATGTCCAGCGGCGGGAAAATCGCTGCTCCCTATTGGTCAGTGGGCTGGGTCAAGCAGGGTATTTAATCCCCTGCTTGCCCAGCCGTTATTGTTGTTGACTCATCGTGTTCACAATAAACTATTGTGTTCTTGGTTCACCATTAATGGCGTCCGTGTCCTCACTCCCGCGCCCGGATCTCCGGATCTAACACTGGCGACGAAGGTGGGATCTTGAGGAACGGACCAGAACCAACGAGACTCCCTGAGCCAGCTAAAAAACGGTACCACGCCATGGCTACTTACACTCCGCCGGCCCCCTTCCAGCCGAAGGACGAAAAATGGGGAAGCTACCTGGACCGATTCGAGTTCTCCCTCATAGCCGCGGAGCTGGGAGAAGTCTCCATGGAACGGAAGAAGGCGTTCTTCCTCACCCACTGTGGTTCCAAGCTATACGAGGTGGCTCAGTCCCTAGTGGCCCCAACACCTATAATGGAGGTCTCTTGGGAGGCCCTACAAATGGCTCTCAGAGACCACTTCTCGCCGGAGCCTTCCAAGTTCGTTTTTCGCATTCACTTCAGGGATCGCTACCAGATGGCCGGAGAGCCCATCAGCGAATTCGTGGCCGCCCTGAGGACAGCAGCCATTCCGGCTGCGTTCGGGTCTTCTCTCGAGGACGCCCTGATTGAACAAATCATCTGAGGGGTCCGAGACAACAAGCTCCGGAAGCGGCTCCTGGCCAGAAGAGATTTGACCCTGGCCACAGTGATAGACGAGGCGAGAGCATACTAAGTCTCAACATCAGCCGCATTTTCTATCAACCGGGCCCCGTCGGCACAGCATCAGGCCACCGCACATCACCAAGACATCGGCCCCGACGAGGAGGACGATGAAGAGGCGGAGGTGTGTGCGGCCGACGGGGCGAACCCAGGGAGAAGTGGCCAGCGCTGCGCCAGCTGCGGAGGACCACACCAGAGGGCACATTGCCGCTTCAGAGAAGCAATCTGCCGCTACTGCGACAAGCGGGGACACATCGGAAAAGTATGCCGGGCAAAGCAAGCTGGAAATCAGGTTGACCGGCACGTTCAAAATTTCCCGCCGGGCAAGATGGCCGCCAACCACCGAACAAATCACAAGCGCCAGGGAAACCACGGCGCCAAATTCGAAGATGCGGAAACCCACACAATCACAATCAGCAACGCCACCACAGAGAAGGGAGAGAAGTTTTACACCACGGTCCAGATCGACGGAGCAGAGTGCCCCATGGAGGTCGATTCTGGGGCCGCCGTATCCCTGATTTCCTGGAGGTGGATGAAGCGAGCCTTTCCATCCCTCAGGGAATCGGACCTTAAAGTCCAACGGATCCGGGTCAAGGACTGCCAGGGCAGATTCCTCCCCGTCGCAGGCCAGAAGTAGGTCCGAGTCAAGTACGGACGGAGAGAAGAGACCCTGCCACTTACCATCGTCTGCGGCAACATTCCGACACTCCTGGGGACCAATTGGTTCCCAGCCCTGGGGCTGTCCATCGCGGGCATCCACAGTTCCTCCATCGACCAGCCCGGAGACACCTCGCTACGGGACGACCTGATGGCAGAGTTCCAGGACGTTTTCGGGGAAGGACTGGGCAGGTACGTGGGGTCGCCCATCTCCTTCTCTTTAAACCCGAATGTTGCCCTGATCCGCCTTAAGGCCCGGAGAGTTCCACTGGCCCTCAAGCCCAGGGTCGAGAAGGAACTAGACAAGCTAGTAGCCCAAGGGATCCTTGTCCCCGTCGACTACGCTCGGTGGGAGATCCCCATAGTAACCCCCATAAAACCGGATGGGTCAGTGCGCATCTGTGCAGATTACAAATGCACAATAAACAAGGCGTTAGAGCCGAGCGCACACCCGGTTCCCGTGATTGACCACCTCCTACATTCATTGGGCCCAGGGAAGATCTTTGCCAAGCTGGACCTGGCCCAGGCCTACCAACAGCTGCTGGTGGACGACGCCACGGCCGAGGCGCAGACCATAGTCATGCACCGTGGCGCGTTCAAGTGTACCCGGTTACAGTTTGGGGTCAGCATTGCGCCGGGACTTTTCCAGAGCACCATGGAGAGACTCCTCCACGGCCTTCCAGGGGTGGTACCCTATTTCGATGACATCCTGATCATCGCGGGAGACCCTGGGCAGCTCAAGGACAGGGTCGCAGCCGTCCTCGCCAAGTTTAGGGCCGCCGGGCTAAGGGTGAAGCGAGACAAATGCCTGCTTGGGGTTCCCTCTGTGGAGTTTTTGGGGTTCCGGATTGACTCAAAAGGCATCCACCCGACCAAGAGCAAGGTGGAGGCAATTCAGAACGCTCCGGCCCCTAAGAACAAGCAGGAATTGCAGGCATTCCTGGGGCTCTTAAACTTCTATGCGGCATTCCTGAAAGGAAAGGCCACTGCCGCTGAGCCATTGCACAGACTGCTAGCGGCCAAGTCGGGATGGGTGTGGGGCCCAGAGCAAGAGTCGGCTTTTGAAGCAGTAAAAAATCTCCTATCACAGGACAGTTTCCTGATCCAATACAACGCCACCCTGCCACTGGTCCTCGCCTGCGACGCGTCTCCCTACGGCGTCGGCACGGTCCTTGCCCACCGGCTCCCCAACGGTCTCGAGGCACCCATCGCCTACTACTCCAGAACGATGTCACCTACGGAGTGGAACTACGGGCAAATCGATAAGGAGGCGCTGGCGGCAGTGGCAGGGGTAAGGAAATTCCATGACTACCTGTATGGCCGGGACTTCGAACTGGTGACTGACCACAAACCCCTGTTGGGGCTCTTGGCCGGCGACCACCCCACACCTTTGGCCTTGTCCCCCCGGATGCAGCGCTGGGCCCTATTTTTGTCCGGGTACTCCTACACTATGGTCTATCGACCCGGGAAACACATGGGGAACGCGGACGCTTTGAGCAGGTGCCCCCTCCCGGATCAGGACGGGGCAGAGAGGGGGGAGGCATCGGTGCTCGCCCTGGACGTTCTGGACTCTGCTCCCACCACCTCGGCTGAGGTTGCTAGGGCCACGGCGAAGGACGCCGAACTCCGGACTGTCTCCAGCTGGGTCCAACGGGGTTGGCCGGACAAGGGGGAAGGGGAGTTCAAAACGTTTTTTGATAAGCGAAACGAATTGTGTTGTGCGGGGGGTTGTTTGCTGTGGGGAGACCGGGTGGTAATTCCCAGGAAACTTCGCCCGACAGTCCTAGAAACGCTTCACACCAGCCATCCGGGGGTAGTGAAGATGAAAGGGTTGGCCAGGAGTTATGTGTGGTGGCCCGGAGTTGACAAGGATATCGAGGCGTGGGTAGGCAAATGCACACCTTGCCAATCATCCCGACCCAATCCTCCAGCAGCCCCAGTCAGGGAGTGGGAACAACCTGCGGGTCCGTGGCAGAGGCTCCACATCGACCTAGCCGGCCCGTTCCACGGCCAAGTATTCCTAATTGTAGTGGATGCTTACTCCAAGTGGCTGGAGGTCCGACTCCTGAGTAGCACCACCGCCAGGGCAATTATTTGGGAGCTCAGGCAAATGTTTGCCACACACGGCATCCCGGACACCCTGGTCTCCGATAACGGCCCGCAGTTCACAGCCACAGAGTTCGAGCAGTACCTGGCATCCTTAGGGACCAGGCACGCTCTCACCTCTCCGTTCAGGGCGCAAGGTAATGGGCAAGCCGAGAGGTTCGTGTGCAGCACGAAAGAGGCCTTGGGGAGGTTGGGGCCTGGAGACTGGCAGGAACGTATTGATACGTTCCTATTGGCACAACATAACCTCCCCTGTGCTGCCACGGGGAAAGCCCCTGCGGAGTTGCTGATGAGCAGGAGACTCCGCTGCCAACTGGATCGGCTGCACCCACAATACTCCCCGGACAAGTACCGGGAAGGACAGTCGCGGGGCCGCACACTTTCCATAGACTCCCCCGTTTTTGCACGGAACTATGCACCTGGCCCACAGTGGGAAGAAGGGGTCGTCAGCGACATGCTAGGCCCCTACACATACAAGGTTCACCTCACTGATGGTCGAATATGGAAACGCCATATCGACCAGCTCAGGAGGTGGACGAGTTCCGACATGGAAAGCGACTTACCCCTCGGAGCACAGACCACCCCAGAGCCAGACATATACTCAATGGCCGACCCGGTCACCGACCCGGTTCAGCCAGACAACTCTCCCACACGAACGGCCCTGTCACCAGAAAACTTACCGTGCGAAGCAGGTTCACCCCCGGTCGCCGCAGAATCTGTCGCTCGTCTCCCAGAGCAGGCCCCGGCCCAGCCAGGGCAGAGCGAGAGCGACAGGTCCGCTCTGCTCGATGCCCCGGCGCCGACTGAACTGCGCAGGTCTGGCAGAGCGCGGACACGCCCCCGTCACCTGGATGATTACGTATGTAAATAAGGAAGTAATGCATTCTGGGGGGAAGGGGTGTTAGATATTTGAATGTCCAGCGGCGGGAAAATCGCCGCTCCCTATTGGTCAGTGGGCTGGGTCAAGCAGGGTATTTAATCCCCTGCTTGCCCAGCCGTTGTTGTTGTTGACTCATCGTGTTCACAATAAACTATTGTGTTCTTGGTTCACCGTGTCCTCACTCCCGCGCCCGGATCTCCGGATCTAACAGAAGCAATTGTAGGTTCAGCCACTATGGGAAAGCTACAACTTTTTCTCAGCAGCAGGAGTTTTACTTAGGAGAAACAAGTGGCTCATTAGCCACCTTCAGCTGGCTCTACCTAAAAAGAGGGTTTTGAGAGGCTAATGGCTGGCCAGCTCTGGTCCTGAAAATAAATGCCCATGGCATATGTGGATGGATGGGGTGTGTGGATTAGGGGTATCCTGCTCTCTTTGCCTTCCCACAGGATAGCAAGAGTCATGCAAGGCAAACCTCATGTTATTTTAAACTAGTGACAGGAGGGAGAGATCTCACTACCTAAACCAATGGCTTCTCCTCTGTGGGAACAGCAGGTCCTATCTTTGCATTTCTCCCACTCTTTCTAACTCAAATCATGAATCACGGCCACTTCCAAGGATTTCCTCATCCATTGAGGTGAACCAATTCGTTGATAGGTGTTACCTAAATTTCAGACTCCATGCCTCAGAACTACAAGCATCCAAGCCAAGAAGTGGGAAATTATTTTGTTTTAATATTTAAAGACTCGTTTCCAGTGATGGAATGTAACACGTTCGCACCACTTCACCAGAACCGGTAGTAACTTTTCCCAGTGTCCTGGAGAACGGGCAGCAGCTTTTGGGGGGATCCACCTTCGGGGCTTACCTTTTCACTGGTTCCCCCACTGCGCTTGGTGTGCATGTACCCACCCACCCACAACACAAACCAGTAAATAAAATAAATAAATAAATAAATAAATAAATAAACATTACATTAAAATACAGCCACCCACCCAAACACTCATCCCCCCACCCCAAACACAAATCAAACCACCCACCCCAAACCCAAACCCGTCACTTACCTGTTAGTATAAGTGCCTGGGCAGCACCATGTTGCAAGATGGATATGGTCATCGTACCAGTTCTCTAGGATAATATGCCTTAATGTAAATGTAAAACAGCTGTACCTCCTTAAGGGATCTCCAAATGGAACAGCAATTGGAACAGCGCAGGTATAGCTTATTGATGAGGTAACTCCAAGACTTTGCTTAAAAACCCCAAGCCAGGCCTGCCAGCCACCAGGCCTTTTAGGAGCTGTGGTAGTACGTCAATATAGGTAAAGGTATTAAATACACATTAAAATACACATAGACACACCACATCCAAAGGTGAGTCACTTACCCTGGGGAGCAGGCTATAGGGAGCTTCAGGCTAGCAGCTTCTCTTCCTCCTCCCCGCTTGGGAGGACAGCAAGGAGGCCATGCATAAGCGCCAAGCACTGTAGACATGCATTGATGTTAGACTAAAATATGATCAGGAAATTGGTGTTAGGTGATGCAGGCATCATCTGCCACTGCATGGGGCAAAGGTCTGTGCTCTGGGGAACATGGAACATGTAATGTTCAGTGCAAGCAGTTGCCTGATGATTACTTCAAGGGAAACTGAAAGGTTCAAAGAACTTTATTTAAAAATAAAAGAATATAACTTAAACTAAAGAGTGAATTTTAAAATATTAGGTAACATAGGGACTACAGTAGCATAACATTGTTTAGGAAGATAGTGAATCTGTTATAGGATGAGAACGCTGGTGGCAATCTGAGAAGTGTAGTTGAAATAAAACAGACAGGTGCTAAATCTCTCCCACATGCATAGTTCTATCCAATCCAACTGCATACACTGTGCTAACATTTTGGGATATCATAGGTACAAATTCAAGCACTGGAATTCTGCAATTATAATGAGCCACATTTTGTTGTGAATCCCCAACTAGAGTAGATCAGTGATATTTATGTAAGTGCTGTCTTGTTGTTGTGATGGGCCATCAAGTCAGGATTACAGTAATTTAGAGTGATCCAGATAGGGCTTTCAAGATAAGAGAAATATTTAATGAGTGGCTTTACCAGTTACACACACACACACCCCTTCAAAAGACTGAGTTACCATGGCAGAGCTTGGATTCAAACACAGGTCTCCCGGAGTCCTAATCTCTCACTCAATCCACTACACCACACTGTTTTATCATTCAGTAATTCATTTAATGAATCTTCTCTAATTAGGACCAACAACTAGATTTCGGGCGATGGGATCAAACCCAGGAAATGGTTACTGAATCCACTGAGCTCAGCAAGATGGAGCAGAATTGTTTTGCAAGAGCGCTTTCCATAAGAGGGCACTGTAAAATGAATTTTACAACTAATTGCAAGTTTATGCATACCTGCTCAAAAGGTTTTTTTAGTTCAATAGCATTTACTCCCATGTAAATGGGTGTAGAATTACAGATACAGTCAGTACAGCAATAAAGGTTTTTCTTGGTTTGTTCATATTCTGAAAATATTTGGGTGCTGCTAGGCAACACAATTTAGTATTCAATGTTTTAGAAAACCAAAATGAAACAAAATCCAATGGAAGGCATATGGATATGTATGGGGGCCTGCAACACCTGTTTTGTAACAGCAAAGCTTCTTGCAGACATCTGATGAGAAGTCATGTACACAAGACAACAGTGCGCATATAAAAGGTAGAGTGGGAAAATGAATTTGGGGTTGGTGAATATTTTATCACATATGTTATCACACCATCCTCCTAAACCCAGTAGATATTAGCCTGATTGACTTCTTCCCTGATCTTGCGGTGTGAGTTTGGCAAAGTATTCCCCAATCTGAAGCTTGTCCCTGCTTTGTCCCTTCATCTTACATACTGTAGGAAGCAAGTATCTATAAGTGATTTTGCTCTCAGAGGGCAGGAGAACTGGGAGCAGTTCCAGGCACAGGGACTGTAAAGCTCTCCACACATTTTTGGCTTCTTAACACCCATCACTTAACTCCCTCATTGTTCACAGTGCTCCATATGGCTAATGGAAGTCACAGTCGGGCAATACGTGAAGGTCCAGAAGCTGCCCACCTCTGCAGCTGGTGAAACATTTCAATGCATCTAAGTGCTTTGTGTGTGTGTGTGTGTGTCTCTTCTCTTCTTCATCCAACAATCCACACAGCGCAAAGGGTCATTTGTATTCAGGATGAGGGTGATGATGGCCATGATGATGGCCATGATAAATAGTTCTAGTAGAATTGATTTACCAGCTATAGCTTATACTGATGCTGCTTCTGTGTTGTGCTTTATAATCAATAATGCAATAAACATGCAAAAAAGGAAAGGAAGTGTTACATGCAACTGCAAAAATTAAAAAGTACCCCAGGTGCTTTTAAAAAAATTATCACAGTTTCTAGTCTCCAGCTCAACAGGGTGCTATCAGCCTTCCCTGCTGGCGTTTGCTTATGCATATGTTTATATGCAATCAAAACTGTTTTAGAGGAAATCTCCAAGCTTGCTTCAATCTAAAAGCACAAATTAAGTCCATCATCAACAAGCTTCCATCTCAGCATCTGAACCTGAAGCAGAGCTCCTAGCCTAACCAACAGACTCTTGGCAGTATCTGCCTTCTGGGTTTGTTATATTTGAATTCAAAATTTTCCTTGACCCCAAAAGTGACCGTTAAATGCTAAAAGTATTTTCTTTACTTGCTAAGGAAAACACTGTGGACTTTATTTAGTTATTTAGAACTCCTCAGCCGTCCATCTGTCACTTCACCATTTCCAGAGATTGTATCTATGGCATTGTCTACTTGTTGGGAAGGCTATAAGCAATCTGGAGGGTAAAACAGTTCTTGTATTTCTTTTCTCCTGAAATTGGAAAGAGATTGTTCCCAATCCAAAGAAGCTTTGTCTCTTCAAAGAGACAATGTGGCTGTTCTTAGATTTTTAAGCAACAAGCGACTCAATCTCTTTCAGGTTCTTATTTGTGTATTTTGGCAGTCTATGGAACTTCAGCAAGTCATCTGAAAATCTTTTTTTTTTAATAAGAAGGTATATCCCAAGCTGGGTTCAATAAGCCTGCAGACTGAGGTGTGTTTGTGGGTATGTTTGTGTATGGTTCTCACAACCTAAGAGTAGTACCACTACACTACTGGTATATTTTGAATGGCATGATTTGTAACACTTGTAACACACACACACATAACCTCACAAGACATGGACATGACAAAAAATTATGAATTTAATTAATGTTGGATTATTTTTTCATTTTCTTTCATTTCTGTATTTTTTTGCGTACATGAAAAACAAAAGTCTATTTAAGTCTTTCATTTCATTCCCCCAGCCATATTTTGTGACACACACACAGTGATGGGATGTAACAGGTCCGCACCAGTTCGCCAGAACCGGTAGTAACTTTTTCCAGTGTCCTGGAGAACGGGAAGCAGCTTTTGGGGGGAACCACCTTCGGGGCTTACCTTTTCACATGCACACCTACAGTGCTTGGCGCTTATGCACGGCCTCCTTGCTGTCCTCCCAAGTGGGGAGGAGGAAGAGAAGCTGCTAGCCTGAAGCTCCCTATAGCCTGCTCCCCAGGGTAAGTGACTCACCTTTGGATGTGGTGTGTCTGTGTGTATTTTATTGTGTATTTAATACCTTTACCTATATTGATGTACTACCACAGTTCCTAAAAACGCCTGGCAGCTGGCAGGCCTGGCTTGGGGTTTTTAAGCAAAGTCTTGGAGTTACCTCATCAATAAGCTACACCTGTGCTGTTCCAATTGCTGTTCCAATTGGAGAACCCTGAAGGAGGTACAGCTGTTTTACATTTACATTAAGGCATATTATCCTAGGGAGCTGGTTAGGCAAAGACTTAGTACCTAACTTTAACTGTTGAAAAGTGCCAAAATGAAGCCATCTTGTGATGAGTTCATTCTGTAGTTCCTTCCATCTGACCTAGTGTGAGAAAGATTAGCCAGAATAAGCTTTAAGCTCTGGTTTAAAAGCTCTGGTTGATTTGTGTTTCGGGTGGGTGGGTATATTTTAATGTATTTTTATTTAATTTATTTAATTTATTTATGGGTTTGTGTTGTGGGTGGGTGGGTGGGTTGAGGGGTGTGTGTGTGTGTGTGTGCGCGCGCTTATTTTTATTTTATTTTTTATTTATTTTAATTTTTATTTGGCCCCGCTCACAATGTTAGCTCCGCCCATGACATCATGATGTTAACTCCGCCCACACTGTGATGACCACACACACACAAAGCAGAGGCAAGGCTAGAGAATCAGTACTCAAATAGCAGACAATAGTACCCAGGAAGAAAAAAACATTACCAGGCCTAAGCACTATGTCAAGACTACACATTCAAAACAGTATTAAGGGCTCTGTACCACTCACCACAGCACAACAGGCCCTTTGGGCTTGGGCAGTGCAATAGAAAAAGAAAAAGGTAAAGAAGTGGCAAGCCAGATTAGCAAAGGCGGCTTGTCACATAGAGGCACTCACCAAGCAGGGCAACTAACAGCCAACAACACAAGAGCAAGAATAATAAGAGAAAAATGTCCCAGGCTGTGCCCAAGTGACCATAGTAGTCACCCACACAGTCCAGTGGCACATTGGCAAAGCCCCAGAGCCCACACTGCTCCCTCCTGAGCAACCCCCCCACCAAACAAAAAACAAAAAACAAAAACCCAACAACACCCAGTTCCCCAAATCTCCCATTGAAATATTACTGTCTGGCTAGGTTATCCTGCTATGGTAACAGAGTAAACTATACTGCTAGTGACTCAGTACAGTTTGCCAGGCAGTGGTTAACTAACCTGACAACCCTGAGGACTAATGGCCTTGGATGACAAAGTCCACAGAGAAGGGTGATAGTCCCCAAATGGATTAAATCCCACTTGAGTCCATCTTAATGGAGGGCAGCAGTTTAATCAATACTGGCCTGTGGTTGAGGAGCCCAAAAGGGATCAGGACCAGAAAGTGACTGGCGGAACTGGATCAGTGCCATGGGTGTCACGCTGCAATGTGGAAGGCAAATGGAATGCCACTGCATTATGTTGTTCCCAGGACAATCTTCATGGTTGATTGCCATGATGGTAGCTAATATTCAGAATCGGATGTGGCACTTAAAAAAGGAGGAGAATGGTGAGCATTGTGGTAGCCGTTACAATGGGCCACAACACTGAGTCAACATTTGAGATTGGATATGGCACTTGAAGAAGAAGAAGAAAATAGTTAACTAATCAATTTGTAAAATCAGTCACACAGGGGAAGAGCATACACTAATACATGACCACAAGGAAAAAATAATAACAACCCCCTTCCCCCCCCCAAAAAAAAAGCAAAAAAAAAAAAAAAAGCAACCACATCACAAGCTGTCAAAACTCACTGTGTGGGAGTCACCACCAGTTTCCTCAATGGACTGTCTGCCCGCACCCCGTACTCTCCTCAAAGCCCAGTGTGTAACCACAAGAAATTGAAAGAGTGGACAAAATTGTCCATTTGGGGAGTATGTTAAATGAAAATTGGGATCCCGAGGTAAAGATTAAAATATGAATAGAAAAAGCAAGATCCACCTACATAAAAATGCAACATTTGTGATGCAGTAGAGATCTAACTCTCTCTACAAAGATCTGAATAGTGAGATGTTACATATTCCCAGTGTTGCTATATGGTGTCAAAGCTTGGACATTGACTAAAGCATCTGAAAAGAGAATCAAAGCTTTTGAAGTGTGGATTTACAGATGGCTGCTAAGGATATCATGGTTTGACCATGTGACTAAGGTAGAAGTGTTGTGTCGGATGGATGAAGAACCAGAACTGTTTAAGACCATTAAGAAAAGAAAACTGCAATACCTTGACCATATCATGAGGAACAACATAAAGTATAGAATACTGTACAGTACTCCAATTCACCCTGCAATTAAAGATCCCTGGGAAGAGAAGCTCTGGACGTAGACAGACTTAATGGCTGAAGAACCTGAGAGACTGGTGTGGCATGCCCTCAGAAGAACTGTTCAAAGGAGTGAAGAACAGGAAGACTATCACCATGATGGTAGCCAATAGCTGGAATGGATAAGGCACCTGAAGAATAAGAAGAGTAAGGACTTGCTGGCAAAACAGCATTCTTGTTTCCAAGAAAGAGAAAAGCAAGTTCTGGTGAACTGTTAATGACCGCTGCTTGCCTTAGCTAGCATCAGCTTCCTTTGCAGGACCTTTATGGAAAATTTAACAGCTCAGTTAAGAGGTATTGCACCAATGCTTGGCAACGCTCATGTCATACAACATTGGCTCTGGATCTGGATAAGGCTTTTACAGCTGAGAAAAACCCTGATTTTGGCCCTTGCCTGACATCAGAAATGAAATATGGGAGGAGATTGCTGAGACTTCGTCTGTTTCCCCTAGGCCGTGTTTTGTTAGTTTAGGATCTACATAAAAACTGATGGCAGATAATGATATTTAAAATACTTGCAACTGATTCATCTCATGTCAAATGGAAAAGCTTCTCCACGATATTATTCATCCTTGGTTCTTTCTGAGTCGTGTTTTTTTAAATAGCCCATGGAGGCTCACTCCACCCACTAGAGTTCCCTAACGATATATCCTTTCTTTCTCATCTATCCAAAGGCGCTGCTTCTTTTGACTATTCCACAGTGACCCCTTCCTATTAAATTTATAACATTAGGGGTCATGCCCTCTTTTGTGGTTCTTTCTCTCTCTCTAAATCCTAATTTAAATCATATCCTCTTTATTGATCTCACTTCTTTTTTTGGTCTTTTTTGGACCCTGCTTGCAGTTGACTGTCATATCATAACCTTTCTTGACTTTATGGATAAGCTTTTCTAAAAATGAAACATGAGGCAGAGCAATTGTGATTTGGCTAGTATTGCACAATGGCAGACCACTTACAACTTTAAATGCTCAGCAGATCTATTAAGGACAGGCCAGCCCTATCATTTGGCTCAGGAAACATTAGCAGGGAAAGCAGCCGAGACAGCTCACAGTTTTTACTCCTGGGCTATGGTCTCCATAGCCCTCAGGCAGCAAAATATATTGGGCTCATCCTGTATGGATTGACCCTTAACCTTCCAACAACCTGATGAGATCAACATCCCTCTTTTCAGTCATTAGTATTCAGGTTTTTCAATTCTCCAAACATTGTCCTGTTTAGCAAAACCATGACAGGCAAAGTGGTTTTTCCTAATGCTAGAATCATGATTAGATGTTTGAAAGGATCTGGATTGTATTTCCAGCACTTTGAAAAAGTGATCTATGACTATCTGAAACTAAACGCCTATTGCTGTATCAGTATGCGCTCACATGCCAACAAAGTTCAAGGATTTGTTCAGTTTGTGAGAAAGTGGGAAGGGCAGGAGAAGGGAGACATTAAATTCCCCAATTGTTCATGTATTGAATAAACCAGCAGAGGGAGCCTTTAGTTTCAAATGAGCTGCAGGAAATATATTTACACTGAGACAGTATACCTAACTTCTTTGAGCATGATAGTCAGGAACGTTAGTGTCTCAGGTACTCTGAGATGTCTTAGTATTAACAAGTCATGCACTGTAGATGCCCAAACATTCCCACCAAAATAAGTACAGTAATTGCATTTCAAAGACAAAAACAAATGATGAGGCTTTATGCAACTCCTTGAATCTTGTTCCCTCTTTTGAAAGGCCAAAATAAAGATCTAAATGTTTTGGCAAAGTACTGTTCATTTTTATCATGTATTGACGTTATCTCTTTGGAGCTTGGCACAGTGTACCTGTTCATTTGCTATCTCATCCTTATGAGACTTGTGTTTTTCTCACCATTTGAATTTTGTCAATTTTGGTATATACTACTGACGATCAAAAGCAAATTGAACCTACATTCCCCCCCCTCCTTGGACTGTTTGCCTTTTTTTATGACCCACCAGCCTGTCCTGTGTGCTTGATGCGTTTTGTGTGTGTGCATGCATGCACACTCAGTTCCACCAGCAGAGAGACATCAGCTGTGCATAGAAACAGGAGCTTTATGCAAGCTGAATTGTAAGCAATTTGTGAATGCTACATTTCAAAAACATGGCAATTTGGTCTTGTGCTGGAAGAGCCAAGATCTCTTGAAGGGAGTGGGGAGGGAAAATCTTGATGTGCTGCCTCCCCTGTAAGTATGGCCAACCCAACATCAATTTTGGTGTATGAAGCACTAGGATAATTCCCATCTGTTAAATACAAACAAGGCCCCTAATGTATTTATTACAAGAAGGTTCCACAGATAATATGATAATTGTCCTCTATTTTTTTTTAAATACACAAGAAAATGGGTCAGTGTCTTGTCCTTTGCCTCAGGCAGCAAACACTCTCAAGCTGGTTCTGGGAAGAGAAATTAGTCCAATAAGGTAAGTTAAAGGTTTGATCTGGCAGAGAATTACATTTGGCTTCCAGCTGATTCTGATTCCAAAAACAATGTGGAAAACAACATGGAAAAATCTGGAAAGGTAAGAACTGTTTTGATCCTGTAACACAACTTAGGGCTGACACTAGAAGCAGCTTCATGATGTCGAGAAAAGAGGGAGGGGTAATGTTTTCCTCTTTGACCTTGAACTAGAATCTAATTGCTCATCCCTTTTTCTTTCATGTTAATGAAAGAAACAACAGAACCAAAAGTAATGCTTCTTAATAACAAATCACTTATGACACAAATGCCAGTGAAATCACATAGCAATGCTGCTTCCTCCAAGGAAAGCATATTTTCCTTCATAGCTTTTGGTTTCCTTTAAAACATTTGTTGTGATTATGGTACTAATTAGATCCAGCTATTGCAGGTAATATAAATCCCTGACATCTTAAGAATGAAGGGAGGGGGAGAACTACCAGGCTTTAAAGGTTACATGGTTCTTTTTATTGAGATGATATTTGGATTTTTTTCCACCCATAGAGATAAGAATTATGTATTTCTCAGGAGCACCCATTGCAGTTTGGCCAAATCACCACATTAGAAACATGACATGCTTATGAAAGAATGAATAGAAGGTTTCTTAATTACTATCTGATGAGTTAAACGATACCTTTGCTTCCTAGTGGTATGACAAATATCATCATAAATATTTTAATTTATTTACTAATTATTATTTATTACTTTGTGACCCATTACTATATGTAGTAGATTGGCTATCCAGGGCAGTGTACAACCAATAAAATTGTGAATGAAATAAAACAAATAAACAATTAATTAAGAGAGAGAAAAAGAAAGTTATCCAAAAAATTCCAGAGCTGACAAGGCATTTTGAATGCCACATACAGTAATACCTTGGATAACGTTTGCATCAGATAACGCTAAAACTGCATAATGTTAAGCAATCTGGAAAAATGCATCACATAACGTTAAATCCTATGGGATGTATTGGATAATGTTCACTAAACCCTGTGATCTCTGGAGTTTTAACATCCGATGCATCCCATAGGATTTTAATGTTATCCAATGCATGCATCAGATAGCATTAAAAATTGGATAACACTAAGACTTGTGGAACCAAGTTTTAGCGTTATCTGAGGTTTTACTGTACCTGTATAAACAAATTTATTCTAACAGTACCTGGCATTCTCACTTCTTAAGCTCTGAAATTTTTTGATAACTTTCTTTTTCTCTCTCTTTCTTAATTAATTGTTTATTTGTTTTATTTCATTCATAATTTTATTGGTTGTACACTGCCCTGGATAGCCAATCTACTACATATAGTAATGGGTCACAAAGTAATAAATAATAATTAGTGAATAAATTAAAATATTTATGATGATATTTGTAATGCCGCTAGGAAGCAAATGTTTGGTTTAACTCATCAGAGAGTTAAGTTGCTGGAGTAAAGCATTCCAATGTTTTGGCCATCACTAGTTCATACCAAGCTCTAGAAGCACCTATGACATTTCCTCATATGGGCCTGTCTGTAAATAGTTTCCTATATGGTTTGGGTGTCATACTGAGGCTAAACTGGACAGGACATTACTAGTGTGATTGCATCTTTAAACCAAGCTGCTATTCATCCTGGTATGGAGTGTTGTTGTTGTTTTAAATTAACACCAGTAGAAATGTGTGCTTTGTGTGTGTTTTGGAGGCATGTGTGTGGGTATTTCCATCATTTTCACAAGCACCTTCAAAAGTGGGGGAAAGTTTAAAAATCCCCCCGCCCTCCATATATGCTGTCATTCCAATGCTGGTTGCACCACAACTGATGTCATCTTGTACTTCTACAGTGTTGGAGTTCTGCTCTGGCAATCCTTGTGTTGTTGTGTTTATTTTGGCACCATCTGAGGTTATACACCCATAGATTCAATAGAAGCCGTGAGCTTCCTATTTTGTGAAGAAGCACTGACACTCTTTGAACACTGTACTTCAGGATTGTAGATGTAGATTTAAAGGGTATAGATGTAGATACAGATATGGGTCCTTATTGTTTTAAAGCACATTTTCGGTTTAACGTAATGGAAACACAAAACCATAGTCCTTCCTTCACTTGCAAGGTTCTTTACCTTCCGTGAATAAGAGCTGTTTAATCAGCATTGACTTTGAAAGTGGTATTGAATATAGCTTTTTTGATTATATTTCCTTGGCTTGGAACAAACACTCTGGACTGACAGAGGTGTTTCATTTACCAATGGGTGCAGTGGATCAACAAGGTGGTTTTAAGTAACAGGAAATAGAAAAAGAAACCTGATTTTTCAACACTTGGAAGCCATCTGGGGGCAGATTCCTTCTGATGCTCCTTGTTATGTGATTTCTGGAACACCATCTTATCTGTCCATTTAAATTTCCCCAAAGGGTGAACTGACTTTTCCTAGCCTGCCTTCAGTCCCAAATTACTGGCAGGAAAAATAGGGAGCAGGGCAGAAATCCTGTAATTCTGTTTTTATCTGCTGCCATTTTAGCTTGCTTGGCTTTTCATGTGCATCATAAAAATATATTTATCCTATTTTTCCATCTGTTACTGTGTGTGTGTGTGTTTAGTAGATAATCTTATCCAATGGAAGTTACAGTCCAATGTAGACAATGATGGTGATTGTTCTTACACAGTGCATGGTATGGTGGTTTAATTGTGAAGGGAGAAGATATCAAAAGTAGCATGACTATGATCTTAAATCCATTTTTTTAAAAAAAGTATGTCTTATTGTTCTGCTGAGAAGAGGCTTTCATAAGATTTGTGACAGGTTCTAGAGATGTAACTTTGTTAATCTGTTTCAGTTTGTATAACAATAATGAAAACAGCAAAATAGAAATATTGTGCCATCTTTAAGACTAACAGTGTGTGAGCTTTCACAGATGAGAGTGAGTAGATCATAATCCATAAAAGTTCATGCTGAAATGAATGCTATTCTTAAAGGTGTCACAGTTCATTTAACTTTGTTTTTGTCACAAGATATATATTTAAGTTATTTTTATGGGATCACTTCTTCTTCTTCATCAACAACAATAGGAACAACAACAGAAGCAGCTGCCGCAAATTGAATTGAATTAATCATCCATACATGAACACCAAAGACGGACAAGAAATACAGTAGCTTAAGATAGGAGTGGGCAACATTTGGCCAGTTTACTGTAGTCTCTGCTGGTATTTATTTCTTTATTTAATATTTCCAATTTGTATAGCCGCCCAACTCAAAACAACTCTGGGCAGCTCACAACATTAAAAATAGCACATCTCATCTATGGCCGCCCCCTTCTTTTGCCCTCCACCTTTCCCAGGATCAAGGCTTTTTCAAGTGAGTCCTCGCTTCAAATTTGATGTCCAAAGTACTTTAGCTTCATCTTTACTATTTGACATTCTAAGGATCAGTCAGGGTTGATTTCTTTTAAGATCGACCTATTTGTTCTCTTCACTGTCCAGGGAACTCAAAACTATCCTCCAACACCACATCTCAAAGGCATCTATTCTTCTGCGCTCAGCTTTTCTTATGGTCCAGCTCTCACAACCATACATTGCCACCGGGAATACCATTGCTTTGACTATGCGAATTTTTGTTTGCAAGGTGATGTCTCTACTTTTCACTATGTTCCCCAGGTTTCTCATGGCTTGCCTCCCAAGAATCAGTCATCTTTTCATTTCATGGCTGCAGTGATTTTTGATCCTAAGAAAGGAAAATCTGTTACTGCTTCTACTTCTTCCCCATCTATTTTTCAGGGACTGATAGGGCCTGTTGCCATTATCTTGGTTTTCTTGATGTTGAGTCAGTTTTTTCACTCTCCTCTTTCAACCTAATCAGGAACTTCTTTAGGTCTTCCTCACTTTCTGCCATTAGGGTAGTATCATCTGCATATGTATCAATGGCCTGAGGTGAAGCCTCCATGGCCTAGCAGTGGCTGAGAACATCGCCCCCTCCTCTGAGCTAACAACAATGGCCTGAGGGAAGTTAGTCTGTGTTCTGGTTTGGTTGTATTTTGTGAGGTTATATTTTATAATTTTTATTATACTGTTGCTGTAAGTCGTCCTGAGTCGCCTCAGCAAGTGGGCGGCAATATAAATCTGAATAAATAAATAAATAAATAAATAAATAAATAAATAAATAAATAAATATCACAAATTGTTGTTGTTTCTCCCATCAATTTTGATCCCATATTGTGATTCCTCTATCCCTGTATTATACATCATGTGCTCTGTGTATAAGTTGAATAAGCAGGGTGATAAAATGCAGCTTTGTCTTACTCCTTTTCCTATTCTGAACCACTCCGTCATTCTGTATCCTGTCCTAACTGTTGCCTCTTGATTCATGTACAGATTTCTCATGAGGCATATAAGGTGTTCTGGTATTCCCATCTCTTTAATTACTTGCCACATTTTGTTGTGATCCACACAGTCAAAGGCCTTGGTGTAGTCAATAAAACAGAAGTAGACTTGTTTCTGATCCTTTGTTTTCTTCATAATGCAATATATGTTGGCAATGTGGTTTCTTGTTCCCCTGCCTCTTCGGAACCCCGCCTACATGTCTGGTAATTCTCTCTCCATGTGCTGCTGAAGTCTATCCTGTATTATCTTGAGTATAACCTTGCTAGCATGTGGGATGAGCACAATTGTTCAATAATTTGAACATTCTTTGGCATTACCCTTTTTTGTGATTGGAACATATGCTAACCTTTTCCAGTCCTGTGGCCATTGCTGTGTTTTCCAAATCTACTGGCATATAGAATGCAATAATTTGATTCCGTCATCTTTTAGAGCTAGCACAGCGGTTAAACTGCTGTATTGCAACAAAAAGTTTGTGAGTCTGATCCTGAACAGGGCTCAAGGTTGATTCAGCTTTCCATCCTTCTGAGGTTAGTAAAATGAACACCCAGCATGTAGGGGTCAAAATGCTAATTAACTTGTGAACTACCCAGCACTAAGCACTATGGGGCGGTATAATAATAATTTAGTGTCAGAAATTATCCTGGGTTGAAAGGATTTTTGCTGGAGAAACTCCACTCAGGGGATGCCTGAATGAGGCTCCTTTCATGTCCCCAAGATCTTTCCCCACTAAATTGGTCCCTATTGATCTACTTGCAATTTCTTGCTTTCGAACTGCTAGGTTGGCAGGAGCTGAGACAGAGATGGGCACTCAAACTGTCATGCAGTCCCCGGGTCTCGAACTGCCAACTTGCTGTCCTTACAGCTAATAAGGTGAGCTTTTTAACCACTGAGGCATAGCAGTCCCCTATATGGGGTGGTATATAAGTGTGATTGCTTTGCTTGCTTTGCATTATTTGCTTTGTTCTGCCCTCCCAGATGCACACCAGCAGGACTTGGGATTCCTTAGAAATGCCAACACCAGAGCTCTGCACACTGAACAGTCTTCACCTCCTCAGCCTACAAATGTTGCCTCCAAATAAAAAGCTCAGTTCCTTGGTAGGGTTGCATGTCAGGTGAACAAGAAACATCTCTTGAATGTATAGCGATTGCTCTTCAGATTCAATACTTTCTATAGAACAACAAATGGACATGTGCATAGATTAAGCTAGCATTTGTCACTTCTTCTAATTACCATGCCACATTATGACTTAAAACCTATTACTTGGCATAATAATTTGCAATTAGATGAGGCTTATTTAATCGGTAAGGCTTTGGCCTCCATAAGTTCCACTGATTCAATGGCCCTATTCTAGTTGTGACTTACTCCATTAAGAAACAGGTTTATTTCTGTCTGTGTGTCAGTAAAAAATAATAATCACATGGACCAGTCATAATAAGAAGTGAATTATTGCATAATAAGCATATAGATTTCATCACTAGATATCTGGCAGTCCTGTGGGCAAAAGCTGTGGTGTGTCACCAGCACAACTATTTGTGTAACTAAATTGAAAACATTGAGACCAATCTTAACCAAGTTTACTCAGCAATGAGTCCTAGTCATGTCCATCTGCCATATTTTCAAGCATTATGCTTAGGAGTTCAACTTTAATCTGCTTTCTCCTTTGCTGGACTGGGCTGATATAATTTGGAACTCAGGACCCATTGATTGCAGTGGGAATTTACTTCCAAACAATGGCAATTTAGTCATTCAGACAAATGAATAGTGAACAAGTACATCAAATGGCGCTGCTAAGTTTACCATTTGTGGCAATGCTGTGTGTGTGCGTGTGTGCATGTGTGTGTGTGTGTTTGGCTAGTAAATTCTGACGCATGTCACTGAATGCCAGGGTGTATATCCAGAATTCCAACAGCCCTTTCATATAACACTTTGCACCATTCTTTCGGTCCGGTGAGAAATCCACGTCTGACCTCTGGTCCACATCTTGTCTTTTCTTTTCCTTTTCACAAACAAGGCACATGGGTTCATAAGCCAAGGTTTTCTGAAGCTTATATTCTTGTAAAAACAGTTCCAAGTACACACATCCTAGCCTTCAGTCAAGCCAGGGACTCCACATGCCAAGTCAAGTATTTATTTTCATTACTTTTGAGACCACCAAAATTAATGTATCTTTCAGACAGGAAGAATTTTATTTATTATGGTGCACTGGATCCAAGAGATGAAAGAGGAGCAGTCCTCGTCTTGGAAAAGGCGACGAGCTTGGGAGCCCAAAAAGAGACCGCATGATCGGGGGGCGCTGCACTCTCTCTCCGCCATCGGCAGCTCACCCAGACAAATTTGCATACAGATTGACCACAACACCTCAAACACATATACAATATAACCACACTGTACCCACAGCTCTATGTGGTTATAATTACATCAGCAGGGACTTAAGATACAGGGGTTCAGCGGTCAGTTTGTTGCTTTAGACCTAATTCCTTATTTTGTCTGCATTCCTTTATGTAGCTGATTGCTCCAGATAACTTTGGGCAGGATGTGAAGTCAGAAGGGTAGATTCTAGATTTGCTTGGGGAAAGGGGATGCACTGATATACAGTATAGGTATATATATGTCACTCTAATATTTTGCTCTTCAACAGTTGGGTCACAGGGAGGGTCAGAATCTCACGTATGGTCATAGCTTGACAAAGTAGCACCGCTACTGTCCAAGGACAGGGAAGGAGAAACTTTAAGAAGTGAATTTTCAAATGCCCACTTAGGCTAACTGTAGACCCCATTCTGAAAGCTACTGAAAAGTAGAATATCAACATCTCAAAAGGCAGTGATATATATGAAAAAGCAATTGATTATATAGATATATTAAAACACATTTGGGAACACAGAAATACACTGGGAGCCGCTGTATTATACGATCTGCTAACTTCTGGGAGTCAATATGCTGTTGCTTATCAAAGCTTGGAAAAGTTACATTTTTGGAACTCAGTGACCATGCTGCCTGGGGGAATTCTTGGAGCTGCTGTCCAAACAATCTAACTTTCCCAAGGTTTGAGATTTCTTCAGCACATTCCGAATGTTGAAAACTAGTCTCCTAACTACATCATCCTCTTGTAATTCTTGCACCAACTGTGTAAGGAGATCATCAGAATTACAAGATCCCCATATTGCAGATGGGATAAAAGGTGGCTGAGAGAAATGTTTTCATAGCTGAACTGCTGTTTAAACGGAAGATTCTCAGACTCGCAGATCAGCCTCAAGCTGTAACTACATGATCAAATACCGTGAAATTTGTTCCACTTATAAAATGAGTGAATTCAAAGTATTTTTAAACTGACACTATACAAAGGCTTTTTGGCCCAGCCTCTTTTGCTCCCAAAGTGGTTTTCCCTCCTCTCTACTGCTGAGGGGCTTCTCCTTTTTAAAGGTCTTTTTCCTCTGTAGTTAATTGTGACATTGTTGTAAAGTTGGGTGGTGTGTCTTTAGATGGTGTAGCCAGTTGTGGAATGATATTCAGGACATGGCAAACATTCCCCCACAGTCTTTCCTCTTCTATCATCATCCACCATTAAAAAAAATATTATATATATGAGATTAGTACTAGATTGCCCTATCACCATATCACTGACTCATTATTATTATCTTATCCCATAAAATTGGTGGAGGCGGCTGCAACTCCTAATCGAGAATGCATTTCCCCCCTGAAGCAGGAAAAATGTCATTGGCATGCATTTGTTTAAGATGGATCCCAACTTGCCATGAAGTGACCAACACACTATGTTCATGGAGCCATCTCCAGTGGCACATATGAAATGAGACATGCAGGATTTAACAGGACTGCAATGGACTGCTGCAGCCTTGAGGATATGGACAAGGTACGCCTTCACAGCCAGTCCATCTGCCATGGCCTCTTCCTTCCCCATGACTACAGATGAGCCCCATTAGGTGGGGTGATGGTCCCCTCCATCACATAAAAGCATCAGCAGAGGTAAGACCAGAGGAAGAAAGGAAAGAACTGGGTCTCTGGGCTGGAATTCTATTCTCATCTCATCCTGCACAAACAGTGAACTCCTGAATCAATCCACAGCACCTGTATGACTGCTGACTGCAATTTCAAACAAAATACCTAAGGATACCTAAGGGACCGCGTCACCCTAAGAACATCTGTCCGCCCCACCAGGGCGGATCGGAGGGGCTCCCTTGTTGTTCCATCGGCTAGAGAGGCACACCTCTCTAGCACTAGGAGGAGGGCCTTCTCCGTGTCTGCCCCAGCCCTTTGGAACCTCCTGCCAATCGAGCTGCACCTACAGACAGAGCTCCTGCCCTTCCGGAAAGGTTTAAAAACCTGGCTGGCTAAGCAAGTGTGGGGACATAGGATCGTGGGATCTCATACAGGGTGGCTGATCTAGTGACAGCCATCCTTCGGTTCAATTTTTGGTGTGATTTTAATGCTTTTATGAATTTTTTAAAGTTTTAAACATCAAGTTTTAAGATGACTATATTTTAATCTGTAAGCCGCTCAGTCGGGCTTGCCTGATTGGAGCGGGGTAGCAAATTCGAGCAATAATAATAATAATAATAATAATAATAATAATAATAATAATAATAATAATAATAATAATAATAATAATAATAATAATAATAATAATAATAATAATAATAATAATAATAATAAATACAGGCTGTGAATCAAATTGTAGTAAAGCCAAATTGCTCCTGTTCAGCTTTCTGGTATAGTCGCTGCCTCAGTCAGTATGCTGCTTCAGCTCTTTGTGACAGTATCTGGTAAATCTGGATCAGTTACCCAAAATGAGAAATGGAATCTGAGGCCCAATGAATGAAACATGGTATAGTTTCACTCCTTTGGTGACCCTGTGCCAATCTCTTTCTCTTCCTAACCTACTTCCAAGAGTTATTGTGGGAATAAAATGGGGAAGAGAAGAATCATCTCTGTAGTTTTATAGAAACTGAGGAGAAAAGGCAGGATAGATCTGTAGTTCATAAATAATGACTAAAAATAAGGAAGAAGTGGTGCGGGAGACTATATAGAGCTATTCTTCTGAAGTTATATTTCTCCATACTGTAGGTAAGCTGTTACTTGTCTGAATGTTCCCAATTTGTGTCTGGAAATGGACAGCTGGGCTTTTGAGAAGAAAGGACTTTTTAGCCTCCATTGATAGAAGAAGCAGAGAAATGCCAAATGAATACAGAAGCTTTTTATTTCCAGTTTCTCTGCACCTTTCAGCAAATTCAACCCCAGCCATAAACTCAATATGTGGCCTAAATGAATTTCAGCCACTGTTCTCTTGACCTCAGTCCCCTCCATTGGTAATATGGGAGATATTTAATACCTCTCTACCTTATGAGAAGTACTTTGGTGAGGTATAAAGAACACTCTTGGAATCCTATTATACAACCTTCAAACAGCATCAAAGGCATAAGGAGAACTGTGTTACTTTTTTAATTTACTTAGCACAAGGAGAGGCAACAGGCTTTTTCTAATTCATGGACTACAGCCTCCACAAATCTGTAGGAATACTTTCAGGAAAATGTCTGGGGTTTTTACCAAGAAATGAAAGTTGTAACAGGTGTTCTCAAGTTCTTGAGCTAATAAATTCAGACTCTGACAGCATTTTTGTCCTATGGAATGCTGAATATTTTAGTGTAACCCCAGCATGCATTGAGTGTTAAAGTTGATTTATCCCCAACTAACCAATAGGAGTAACCAATTTATTTCTGACAAACCCTAGAGTTGGATATGATTGGCTTTCGAGCAAGGGTGACCTTTACCTTTAACCAATAGGAAGTTTTTCTGTCTCCCCGCTTCCTGACACATTTTGCATGTATTAAGGCCTTGTTGTTCAGGTCTCTCCCTATTGCTATTTTTGCCGTTGAAGTAGAAATATGTATGTTTGAGTTCACCATTTTGTTTGACCATATGACAGGCCTAAAGGCTTTAAAACAACCAAAAATATTCTAATCCTGAACATGATTTATTTCTGAAACTATTCTCACTAAGAAACCAGAGCACATAATTATTTCTCTGGCCTAACTGTGAGTATCTTTGTTATCTTTCTAAAACATCTTGTGATGTGTGTTTATTGCTGAGCTAAAATAGGGAGAAACGCCTTGGAAAACTTGCATTTCAAACTGAGGCTGCCTGAAAACTGTCCTGCTTTACTGCTGCTGAATAAAACTTAACATGGAAAAAAATGAGTGGAATGTGTTTTTTGTTGTTCAGTTGCACAGTCGATTCTGACCCCTTGCAACCCTATTGGACCATTGCCCACCAGGCACCTCTGTCTTCCACCATCCTCCTCAGCCCGCCCAGCTCTGTGCCCATTGCATTGTGTAGGTGGGGCTAAACTCCATGGGAACTACAAGGAATTATGGGCCTGGTACATCTTTTGAGAGGTTTCTTGTACAAATCTAACAAACACAAATTATCATACCCATAATTCTTTGCAATGTCCACAGAGATCCACCCTCTACATTTTTCGTAGGGGGAGGCATAGTCTACAACAAGTCCCAAGTGGTAAAAAGCAGCCTTGACTTTTTGCCACTTCCTTCCCTTCATATAATAGCACTAAGAGGGAAGACCTGTTTCCATTTGTGTTCCTCTTCCCTGAACTGCTATCTCAGACAGGCCACTTGTCCTAGGAAGTGGAGAAAGGAAACAAAACTACTTAACTGAAGAAAACAAGTATGTGAATTATAGTGGCTTGGATCGAAAGTTGTTTTCCACATAAAGAAGTGTGGTTTAACACCTTACCCTACAGAACAGAATTGGATGAGAAAAGGAAAAGTAACTCCAAAAGTATTCTTGACCAGAGCAAACCAAAAAATAGCTGTGAGGGAAGCTGTTTGCTGACTCAGGCTGCAAGTATATAGACAAATACTGCAGAAACTGCTGCATGTATAGAACAGATAAATTCCATTTTTAACTGATAACATGATACAAAGACCAATTCGAATCAATCTGGCCCTTTTTGCAGAATTTTATACCTTTGCTGCAAGGGGCTTCTTCATTTTCCAGCTGAAACAATTTGAAAGGACTTTTCTCTGGGGAAGCAGTTTTTATATTCTGCAAAATGATGGGGCTTGTTTGTGGATGATGTTGCTGTGACTTAGGCAGTTAAAGCATGATGTTTAGGGACTGCAGGAAGATCCATCCCCATGATCTGGCCCCTGAGTGTCCCAGATTTTTTATTATTATTTTTGAATCCATCAGTTTAGCACTGAGTCATTACATTGATATATTAGTTTAGCACTAGATCACCTTGGCACAGGAAAAAGAGTATCAGCCTGGAGCTCCATACCTCCAGTCAGTAATTTTTACTTCACACCAGAGACTTTCTGTTTTTTAATAGTCAAATCCTTTCACTTTATCTGATATAAAAAGGAAAGACCACTCACTCACTCACTCATTCACTCTCTCTCTCTCTCTCTCTCTCTCTCTCTCTCTCTCTCTCTCACACACACACACACAGCAATACTTTGGGAAAGCATCTTTCCCTGCTCCTACCTTGCGAGGCTGAAGACAGCATGCATGCACATGTGTGTGTGTGTGCATGCATGCGCGCGCGCGCGCGCGCACACACACACACACACACACACACACACACACAAAAGCAATACCAACATCTACCTCTTTCCGCAAAGTCTGTCTCTCAAGATACTTTTCTCTTTTTAGTAGCTTTTCCTGTGCTGAACTTCTGTTTATTAATCTTTTTACAACTTAATAAACTATAAGGTGTGCAAGGCAGTCACAAGCCTTCTTAAGGCAGTTCCTTTGAACTTTGCCACCTGCTAAAGGTAAAGGTAAAGCTTTCCTTTGCTCAAAAGCCAGTTGTATCTGACTCTAGAGTTAAGTGTTCATCTCTGTTTCAAAGCCAAAGAGCCAGTGCTGTCTGCTTCTGCAGATGTTTCTGTGGTCATGTGGCAGGCATGACTAGACACTGAAGCACACAGAACACTGTTTACCTTCCCACTGAAGTGGTCCCTATTTATCTACTTGCAATTTCTTGCTTTCGAACTGCTAGGTTGGCAGGAGTTAGGACAAAGACGGGAGCTCATTCTATACTGCAGAGTTCATCCTAAAGAAATGAAAAAATGGTCTATAGATGCTTAAAATGGAACTGCAGTTAGAAGGATTTTCGCCCTCTTTCTGTGTCGGCACAGGCACATATATTGAAGAGAATCAAATACTGAGCTGTGACTTCAACCAGGAGAATGCAAGTCAATTCACATTTCCCTTACTGCGTCTTCACACCCTCTTGTGCAAGCACTATCAGCTGTTTCGCTTCCTTTCATCACTATTTGGATTCAGCCTGGTTTTAAAAAGCAGTTTTTTTATTTTTTATAAAGTTTAGAACAGGGGTGCCCAAACTATGGCCTGCAAGCTGGATTGCCACTGACACTGGAAGTGTTCCGACATCACTGGAAGTGCCAGAATTGGTGTGTTTTCACACCAAAATGTGGCCAAAACATGCCAAAAATAAATTAAAAGGGCACAAAAGTGCTCCCCAAATGCTCCTTCCTCCAAGGGAAGTGCTGAAGGAGGGGAAAATGCCCAGAAACATGGCACAATTTCATGCAGCACCACCACCACTAGTAGGAACCATGTGACCAGCCTGCACAGCTGACTGAGGAGGCATGGTCAGGCCCCTGGGAGGAAAAGTTTGGGCACCCCTGGTTTATAAGCTCTTATTCACCACCACCATCTCACCTTCCCTCACCCTTCCAGCTAACACCACTATTCCTTTCTATAACACCACCAGAAGACGTAGCACTTTAGAAGAGTTCCATAAGTTAACTCTGCCCCCCTGATAATATTTTTTCTCTCACACATAAAATAATGGTCTCATGAACCTGTCATCACTAGGCAAAATCAGGGTTTGGTGAGAAATTTTCTTTGGCTTGGTCTGTGGTAATAATTTATTATTGTTCAGTCGCACAGATGAGTCTGACCCTTTGCGACCCCATGGACCACCACACGCCAGACTTCTCTGTCCTCCTCTGCAGCCTGGCCAGATCTTCGCCCATCGCATCAACAATTCCATCCATCTACCTCATCCTCTGCCACTCCCCTATCCTTTTGCCTTCAATCTTTCCCAGCATCAGGGCCTTCTCAAGTGAGTCCTCTCTTTTCATTTGGTGGCCAAAGTACTTGAGCTTCATCTTTAGTATTTGCCTTCCAATGAGCAGTCAGGGTTGATTTCTTTCAAGATTGACTGATTTGATCTCCTTGCAATTTACCAATATTCATAAATGTGCACGCACATAAGGGTCCTTTCATACCATCAGCCTAATGCAGAGAATTTGGTATAATTTTCACAAGCTCAGGGATCTACTAAAACAAGTGTGCCAAGCATATCTTCATCCATAAATGCACAGTTCTTTGAATTGTTCAAGAGTTAGAAAACTGCTGATTGGGGCCTTTTAAAACTCCTCTTTCCTAACAACAACAATAAGAAGAACAACATGCTATCAAGCCTATCCCAACGTACAATGATCGTTTCCAAGGTTTTCTAGATATAGAGACAGATGACTTCCACTCTACTGTCCTACCAGTCTTCTTTTGTCAATGGAATCCTCACCATTTTTCTGAAAGTAGGTAAACGATAAATGTGTGCCCTTTCATTCATGGGCAAATGAATCTGAGCAGAATCTAAACCGAGATTATTGCCGGGCTCATTTTAAGGGCTCCTCAACAAACGAGACCAAATTTTTCCAGAAGCAGAATGGGGTATAAGTCAAGTGTAAAGATTTTAAATTTGTTAAAAGATGGATACAGGGGTTCTAGAATAAAGAAGTAAATACTCTTATGGAAATCACGGAACGGATTCTTTCAGAACATTCTAAGCTGAAATGAAATGTGCCAGGTTACTTAACTAGAAACAATCTACGAATACATGCTGGAAATCAGGAGGAGACAAAGTGCAGACCCCGATGTTGCTGGAATGGTGACAGCCCTGGGCCAGTGTAGCTAGTAGTGAGGAATGCTCCAAGTTGCCTACCCTTATCCAGATGTTTCACAGTACAACTCACAGCATCTTTGACCAGCTTTGCTGTCCATTGGTTAAAGGATCCTGGGAGTTTTAATTCAGGACATTTAGCTGGCATGAAAGCCAAAGAGAGTGAACACTGAGGCTCCCCAAAAAAAGACCACAACTAAACCACCATCTGTGGTTTTTGTCTAGCTTTAACAAGGGCTTGGATATGACAAGCTAATTTGGCATATCTGTTCTTTGTAGCCTGCTCATAGCCTCCTCCATAGCCTTTCTCTCAGGGGTAAGATTTTGGAGAGAAACATTATGAATTGGGCACCTAATAAAACAGGTTTCATGCTATTTGAAGTTTATTTGAATCCGCCTTGATTGTTTATTACTCTGAGATCTCAAAAGGATTCAGAAGATGGAGGTGGGGAGAGGCCCAATCTGGCTTTAGTAAAAACATTTGCAACCTGCTAAACCTTGGGGTTAGTAACTTCAGTGATCTCACAGTTTTATTTCATTATTTTTTAATTGTCAGTGATGTGTTCCAGGAACCATGAAGGATAAATGGCTCAGTGTAAGAAAGACAAATTAAACTTTGCTCAATTTGCAAGCCAGCTGTTGCTGCAGGCAGGTGCAACCCAAATGTTTTCATATTCTGCAGCAAAAGTTTGTCTTAGAAAGACTAGCCTGACGGAGGTTCTGAACAGGGCAAATTCAGTCCAATCACAGATCAAATGGGCCTGATTCAGACTGATGTGAACAAGGCTTGGGTTGAGGTGGAATGGCCAGATTTGGTTACTTAATGAAAGGAAATGGATTTACAGAATGATTCATTCAGATCTGAGGCACAAATCTAGCTACATTGGCCTACTAGTTTCTCTCTTTTTAAAAGCAAAATTTAACTACAGTATGTGCAATTTACCTGTTTAGGTTTTATCATGTCACCAAATTTAATGTTGTTGTCATGTGGCATCAAGTCAGTTCTGACTCAGGTGACCTTGTGAACTATTAACCTATGGTCAGTGATGAGCTGTTACCGGTTCGGACTGGTTCGCCCGAACCAGTAGCACCCATCTGGAAGGGATCGCCGGGGTGGTGGTGGTAAACCCTCGGGTGACCGGTTTGGTCACCTCTCTGGCCCCCCTCCAGAAGTGTATTTCCGGGCAGCCAAAATGGCTGCCTGGACCTGCGCAGGCGTCAAACCTCCATTTGACTGCCCGGAAAGAAAGGGTGCAGGCAGTGCCTGGAGAAGCGATGGCGGCCTTTCCGTGCTGCGCTGCCAGGCTGCCAGGCTGCCATGCCACTGCGGCAATTTTGCTGCAGCGGCGGTTTGCCACAGTGGCGGTTTGCCGCAGCGCCGGTTTGCCGCAGTGACAGTTTGCCGCCACTCCGCCACAGTTCCTGCCTGCCTGCCTAGTGCCTGCTCCCCGACCCCAGGTCAGGTAAGTGACAGGTTTGTGTTTGGGGTGGGTGGGTGGGTTGATTATTTTAATGTTAATGTGTATTTTTCTTTAATTTTTATTGATTTTTTAATTATTTTTTTATTTTTTTTCCTTTGGCTCTGCCCACAACATCATGACGTCATGACATTGGCTCCACCCATGACATCAGCTCCACCCACGGTGGGGTAGCAAAATTTTTGACAGCCCACCACTGCCTATGGTCAATGGCCATGCTCAGCTCTTGCAAACTCAAGGTTCTCCTTTACGGAGTCAATCCATCTGATATTTGGCTGCTGATATTTCCTGCTGTCTTCAATTTATCTGAGCATTATTGTATTTTCCAAAGAATTGTGTCTTCTCATGATGTGCCCAAAGTATGATAGCCTCAAACAAATCACTTTAGCTGCCATGAATAGTTATGGTTTGATTTGACCTAGAACCAACTTTTATGTGTTTCTGGTAGTCCACTGTATTTGCAGTGGTCTTCTCCACATTTCATAAGAATTAATCCCTCCCCTCCCCCCCTGGTTAGGTTTCTTCACGGACCAGCTTTTGCATCTGTACAAAATAGCTGGGAATACTGTAATACAGATGATCCTCACTGTGATCTTGAGTGACATATCCTTGCAGTTGAGGATTTTTTCTAGTTCCTTCATAGACATCTTCAGTATTGTACATCAGTGCAAAAGCAAAGCAAATTGATTTAAATCCAGGCCACAAATTGAATCAGATGGGATATGAATCTCTCTTATCCAATTTAAGATATATTTTAAACCCCTGAACTGACTTCCAAACCAAATCAGGCAACCCATTCATAGCCCTAGTTTTGAACTGGTACCTTTACTTCTTTTGGAAATAAAACACAATTGCCCTATAGACCGAATGCTATAAACAGAAGTAGGGGGAAAGTAGAGCAGGAGAAACCTCCATTTCTGTACATTAGGACAGCTTGCTTCCTAGCAACTTCATCGGTTGCATTTGTCAGAACTTGCTCATCTAATGAAGAAAAGAGACACTGCATTTTATATAGAAAAGATTTTGACATCTTAATATCAAGAAAAAAAACCATTTGTTAGAGAATTGTGGGAAATTACATTTTGGACTACGACTCCCAGCATTCTTCACTCAGCATAGCTGTTTCTCAAAAGCAAAACTTCTTCCTCAGGGATTCTCAATCTGCAGTCCATGGGCTGGATGCAGTCCACACCATCATTTCATGTGGTACCCTCCTGCCTCCATCACACCAGGAAGTGCCATGTGGTGGAGGAAGGGCAAAATGTCCATCCGGCCCCCGAAGCTGTCTGAGGGAGTGTGACCTGTCCCCCAGCTTAAAAAGGTTGAGGAATCTTGTTCTAGCTTATTATGGTAGAAATAAATATTGCTTTCCCCTGAGCTTATGTCCTTTCCTTTTCCAGTGCAACACTGAAGAGGAGATCAGGCCTTATACTTAACCTCTGCTTTTCCTGTTCCCCAAGCCCAAATTAAACTGTGATGGGTCTTAATCCTCTCCTTCAAAAACTTCTCCCACTGAAAGAGAGACCTCCCCAGAATAGTACAGTAAAGACATTGAAATAGACAGAGGATGTTGGTGAAAACCAGATGGAGGCATTTTGTGACAGCATGATAAGCCCACCCAATTCCCAGCTCCTCGACAGGCAATCTGGAATTCCCACAGATTTCATCTCCAATCTGTTTTCAAGGAACAAAGGCAGTCAACTATTCTTTGGCGCAAAGCAGTACAGTGGTACCTCGAGTTACAAACGGTCCAATTTACAAAATTTTCACAACACAAATGAAAATCAGTTGAAAATAATGGCTTAAGTTACAAATTTTTCCAGAACAGATTAATTGGTTTTCAGTGCATTCCTATGGGAAATTTGAGTTACAAATTTTTCATAACATGAAAAATGCCTTGGAATGCATTAAATTTTTAACTCGAGGTACCACTGTATAACAACACAAGGTGGTATTGAGGAAACTGTGTCAGCTTTACACCAAAGAGCTTACCAGGAACAAGTAATGGAATATGGGAAGTTGGAGCTCTCATGAAATGTCTGTGGTACATGGGACGGCCACATATACAGCATCTCACAAGATAGGAGGACATGTATCTGCAAGAAGAGGGATTTTAAAAAACCAATTTGCTATTGAATATGCAATACAGACAGTACATGCTATTTTCTATGTACAGATGAAAAAATATAGAAACACATTTTGTAATTTAAGTGAAATTGGAGTGCATGTCACCCAATACTGTGATTGGTTGAACTGCTTGGCTGCTGTTTCAGTTGTCCAGCTGCTGAGAATTGTGGATGGGCAACTTCAGGTTCGCAGACCTGTCACCATCTTCTCTTTATCGTCAAATGAATTCTGGGTTGGACAGTATGGTTGTAAACAGAGGGGAGCAACTGTGGCCTTTGTCCCAGCACACTAAAAACCTAAATCTGACTTTCTACTGGTGAATATTAGGGAAATAGATCACCTTTCAATTCTATCTACCATCCCTTTAAAAGCAAGGCAATATTTTGCTTTCTTTTAGGGGTATTCCACATTCACCTTATCCTTTCTCATGCAGAGGTTCAGCTCATACCTCAGGACACAGTGAGTGGAAATGATGCCAGTTGCCTTAGGTGCCGGAACAAGTTGGTTGCAGCTTTTCCAGTGGCGGACAACTTGAACAGGAGGACTACCAACTAATCAAATGGCAGAGAGTTTCTTCCCCACTCAAATAAATGAAACAGGATTTGTGAACAGCCTAACAGTACATCTGTGCCCTAAGTCCAATGGAATGTCATGTTAAAAAAGCAAACTCTAGGAAAATGATCCTGGAAATGGAAGACAGGTAGGGAAAGACTCCCTAACGCAGGGGTGCCGAAACTTTTTGGGCTGTGGGCCAGTCATGTGGTTGAGCAGCCATTGGTATTCCATCTAAAAAAAGTTTAAAAGGCTGTGATAAGGAAAAGATCTTTGCCCATCAATTCCAAGGAAGATTCAAACACCAGTGTTGGTTGAAAACCAAGCCACCTTTATTGAACAATTAACTCAGTAGATAACGCCATTGGGCCTTTGAAGGCATCTTTGCAGTGTGGTCTGGGTAATTCCTCTGAACCATACCCCTTCCCTGGCCTGGAGGGCCATGTCCACTTTTGGATACCCTCCTTTTTGCTACTGGCCATCCATCTGATGCATGGCATGGAAGAAGTAGCCATTGTTCCCAGGTATATACCCCACCCTGGGGCTTCTGGTTCAGCAATATGTACTTCCATATATTGGCCCTTAGGGGACTCAAAATGACCTCACTACCTGCCAAAGGCCATGTGATACATCATGTCCCACACCACTCCCAAACTACACTGGCATGGCCAGAAAACACCTTTGAAGACCTTCCAAAAATTGAGCTCCAGCACCCCTGAAGAACTCATGCACATTGCTGTGTCCATCCCAAAACATGTTGTGATGAGAAATGTAGGATCCAACTCAGAGGCCTCAGACCCTGTCTTTGGCCTCTGTGTCAAAGAAGGACATAAGCTCAAGTCTCCTACATGTACAATGTCATTGCAGACACCTGTGTCTGTGAGATTCTCTGCACCCATGCACCTTGTCTCACCCACGATACTGATGATGGTGCCTACTGGAGCCACTCCAGCTTTCCCCCGTGCCTCCAGTGCATCTAATAGAAGCTGTATGTCTTCCATACATTCCAAGCCTTCAATCACTCTATTTGACTGGACTGAATCGGTTGTACCTCGTGCTAAAGACTCCCCTGAACCTCTGCTTGTAAGCCAGCCACTCTTTCCAGAGCTCGTAAACGTACCGAAATAGCCTTCATTTCCTGTGCACCCACGACCCCAGAAGAGGACATTGTTAATGAATGTGAAACCTACAATGGACTAACTGCATTTGGTGTTGCTCTTCCCTTGCTTGTCCTCCCCATTGGTGCCATGGTCATGCCGCACAGCGAGGAACAACCGAAAACAAAACTGAAAGATTTAATGATGCAATGTTCGTCGATGGATCCTCCTTGCTGTGAAGCCTGATCAGGATGCACGATGCTGTGGAAAAAACACAGGTATTTATGCTATACATAAACCCCACCCAAACACCCCATGTCAATCTGATAGGCTTTTACTGGTGGTCTGATATGGTCTTCTTTTCCATGATTGGCAAAGGCTATTCTGCTGGCGCAATTTCTGCAGGCAAATGTTTGCTTTCTCTGCCGTAGTCCCCATTTTATGGAACAAGTTGCCTGTGGAAATCAGATCTACTTCCAGACTTGTGGCATTTTGTAAACAGTTAAAAATGTTCTTCTTCCAGCTAGCATTTTCCTCCTAAGTAAATTGATTACAAAGTGCATTCCCCAATTAATGAACTCTACTATTTTCAACTTAATTTTAATTCAATTATGATTTGTTTTTTTGCTGATTGAATTATATTTTGGTTGCAAATAGAAAACATAAGTTATTAATTAGTGAAAGACTCTAAATTTATTGATGCCATCTAGGTAGGTATTTTACCTCCTCACCTCCATGCCTTTCCCATTAGAAAAGTCCAATTGTACTGTGGGAATTGTGAGGATTTCCTGCACCTTTCAAAGGTGCATGGAGAAACCAGTTCTGACAGAGGCTCCCTCTATCTAAACTAAGTATATTTGAGGGCTCCTAATGCCATAATTCAAGGGACTTCAGTGGCAAGGTCAGAAGTTTGAGACCCGAGTGCTACACGATGGGGAGAGTTCCCATCATCTGTCCCAGTTCCTGCCAACCTAGCAGTTCAAAAGCAAGAAATTGCAAGTAGATAAATAGGTACCACTTCGGTGGGAAGGTAACAGTGTTCTGTGTGCTCTAATGTCTAGTCATTCCTGCCACATGACCATATAAATGCATTGGCTCTTTGGCTCTAAACAGAGATGAGCATTGAACCTTAGAGTCAGGTACAACTGACTTTCTAGCAAGGGCTACCTTACCTAGTGCCACATTTCAACCTGGGATGCATTATGGGGCTGAGTGATTCTTTAATCCCTAGAAGCAAGATTAAGCCTTCACAAAGTCCCTCTAGAGCAGGGATTCTCAACATGTGGCCCACATGCCAGATATGGCCCACAACACCATTTCATGTGGGCCGCCGCCCCCGTCCCCACTGCACCTGGAAGTGCCATGTGGAGGAGGAAGGGTAAAATGGCCGTCCGGCCCCTGAAGCTGTCTGAGGGAGCATGCCCTGGCTCCCGGCTTTAAAAGGTTGAGAATTCCTGCTCTAGAGACCAATGATCTGGGATGATGAGGTTTCTGTAAAACAGGATGAAACAGATGAAAACAGATTAACAGCCAAGAGTGAGGAAGACTCAGATGGATATGGGTGGGTAAATCCACACTTGCAGGCTTTTTCATGGGTGCAATTTCTATACAGCTTTACAACTCTCGTTTCAACTAGATCATAGCACAAGCTGAGCAAGCCCATGTCTTTAACATGAAAAATGGCTGTGAAATCTTTCCATGGTCTGACCTAGAAAAGAAGGTCCCCCATGACATCCCTCTTTGCTTTCTTATTTTCTTGGTAAAGCTTCAGAACTAAAGGGGTGGGGGTGGGGGTGGGGGTAGGGGTAGGGAGATGCCAGAAGCCTAAGAAGCCAGCCAGATTGGGTAAGAAAGTATGGACTTTCCTGGGCCAAAACGCAGCTTGTGCTTGTTTCGTTATGTTTTCCACAATGCCCAGCGTTGAGCCAGAACAAAGTGAGCAAAAGTTATTATATTTCTTGGAATGTAAGCAAACAGTTATTGGTAAATAGAGTTTGGTGGTGGTCTACTTATTACACCACTTGTCAGAAGAAAGCTTAGGGAGCTGGCATGCGTTCAGACGCCTTTGAGGCACAGAGAAAACAAACATATTTTACTAATTATAGCTAACAAAAATATTCGGCAATTGCAGCTGAATTTGTTTAAGCTATAACTCACTGACAATGGGTGAAAGCAAAATGTTGGTTCCCTCCCCCTCCCCCCCCCACCTTGCTTTTTTAACAATATTTGACCCCAACATAACAGTGAAATGGTAGAATGCTGCCTAAATATACAAAGTGACCTTTAAGAAGAACAATAATATCTTGAGACCCAGAACATGAACCTTACTTACTGATAGTCTTGGCTTGTCACGAGGTTCATTCCTCTTGAGGGTAACTTTCCAGGTTCTGCCTCCAGTGAGTTATTCATATTTTATAGACAATAATGGCTACTCTGGGCTGCCCATTGTGGTGCAAGGGAAGGACTGAGACTCAGGAGGCCTGGGTTCGAATCCTTGCTCAGCCATCGAAGCTCCCTGAGGATGTGGAACTGGTAAAACCTCCCCTTAAATACCTCATTTACCTCGAAAGCCCTATCAGGGCTGCTCTAAGTTAGTTTCAACTTGGCGACACATGACAGCCCCCAGGGCTGCCTAAGCATTTACTGACATGCCCCTTGTAAAGCAGGGCAGTGATAGCCTTGGAAAGTGTTACAGGAATATTTGTAGTTTTCAACTGCCCCTGTATTGGTATAATATTAAAAGTTCAATATAGCTTGATGACATTTCATTGGAATTCAAGAGATAGGGGGTGGAGGAAAATTATGTCTTCTGCTCAGGAAAGAAATACTCATTACAAATAGTTGGCCAGAGTTGGGCAGGCTTTAAAAAGCCACTGATGTTGCAAAGGACGTTGAGCCCCAGGCCTTCTTGAGGATGTTGAGCGGCCAAATACTTTTTGTTATTTAATTGCTATGTTATTTAATTGCTATGTGCTATTTCAGTGTTAAATTGTGTTTCATTATGTAAATTGTATCTTATGGTATTTCATTCTGTTGATGTATATTGTGTTGAGGATATGTTTGTGAGCTGTCCAGAGTCCCACTTTGTGAGTGGGGCAGCATATAAGTTGAACATCATCATCATCATCATCATCATCATCATCATCATCATCATCATCATCATCATCATCATCATCATCATCATCATCATCATCATCATCATCATCACTGAAAGAACATAGATTGGGAAGACTGGGGCTGGGGCACCTTTTCATGTTTGAGAACCAAGATTTCAAAGGTACATCTTGAATCTGGCTAAAACCTGGTATTAGGACAACTGAGGCTGAGTGGGAGAGGTGATCCTAATTTTGGGTAGTCAGGCAGATAGCCAAATGTGCCTTAGCAGTTGTGGTAGTTGCCACCATTCTTGCCAGGGCTCACATCCCACCCTTAATTACCACACATGGGAAGGTGTAGAGTGCTTTTAGGTCTTACACTGTGTACCTCTCGGACAGCTCACTACCACCCAGTGGTGGCATCAGCAGGTTCACACCAGTTCGCCAGTACTGGTAGCAGAAATTCTGGCTGCCCCCCTCCCTCCAAGTTTTGAAATAAAGTAGTCCTGATTTGGGCACAACGCAGGGGTTTTCCCCAAAAGCTGCTACCGGTTCTCCAGGACACTGGGGAAAGTTACTACCGGTTCTTGAGAACTGGTGAGAACCTGTTACATCCCATCACTGTATCACACCCATGGTGTGGTAGTAAAAAAAAATTGAGCCCACCACTGCTATCACCCTACAGGGAACCTTTTTCCTAGGCTTTGTGCTCCATGAGTTGATGCAACAAGAAAACTCATGAGTCTCAAGGATAGTTTCATTGGCAGGTTAACAATCTTGCATGCAGCAGCACTGGGTATCAATGGAGGGGGGTTTTATAACCTAAATTGATTGTCCTTTGTCATTAACCTATTGGTGAAGTTTTCTCCTCCACTTCTGGCTTACCTTTCCCCTCTTCCTGTTTACTTCCAATGTCCTCTCCCCTACCCCACCTCCTAACTATGTGGCAGGTAGTCATGGAGGGATGTCTCTCTCACGTGGCAGAGTCTCCAACCTTTTCTTCCTTTTCTTCTTCTGACTATAACTAAAATTCTTAACTTTAAGCAAAAATACCTTTTCTCCAGGGACTGCAGTGGCTCAACTGGCTAAGATGCTGACTGGAAGACGGTAGGTCAGCAGTTTGATACCTGAATACTGCAGGACAGAATGAGCTCCCGTCTTATGATGGCATAAAAGAACTATATGGACCATCTCGTTCCTCATCAGGCACTCTGAAGGCAGCTGACAATGCTACAGTCCTTACTGATGGACAAAAAATCCTAGAGCACTGGAAATAACACATTTGCACGGTTTTAAACTGAAATTCTATTGCAGCTGAGGATTTTCTTCGAGCAATGCCACAGCATCCCCACCAGCTACAGATAGCAATTTCAGTGATGTACCAGGAATTTTGTGAGGCTATGAATAAGCTGAAACCCAGAAAGACTCCTGGTCAGGTTAACATCCCTCTGGAGTTAATCCAGAAAAAAAAGGGGAGGGTCTTCTAAAAACAAGAATCTCCACACTCATTCTCTTGATTTGGGAAAATGGTAAAGTGCCTTATGACCTTAAGGATGCCACCATTATTACCATCTTCAAGAAAGGTGATCACAGTACCTGTAGCAACTATCATGGCATATCACTGCTATCCATTGCAGGAAAGATTTTCGCAAGAATCCTCCCCAGTCACCTGCAAATTATCATCTTCCCAGAATCTCAATGTGGTTTCTGTATCTCCCCCAGCGGGCATGATTTTCTGTGCAAGGTAACTTCAGGAAAAATGAAGAGAGCAACAGAACCTGCTCTTCTTAGTACTGTACTTTATGACATGGAAAAGGCTTTTGATTCTGTACCAAGACCTGCTATGTGGGCTATGCTGAGACACTTTGGTTGCCTTGAGCGTTTTGTACATCTGGTCCAGGTGCTTCACAATGGCATGTCAGGGAGGGTCCTCCATCAAAACAGCATATCAGATGCCTTCCCAATCACCCACAGATTGAAGCAGGGCTGTGTGCTTGCCCCAACCCTCTTAGCCCTATACATGGTTGCCATACATTATGAAACACATGATAACAACACAGGTCCCCGCTTCGACAGGGGACTCTTCAATTTGGCTAGACTACACTCCAAAAGACTAACCAGTGCTAACAGGATAACAGAAAAGGAATATGCCAATGATACTGCATTGCTTGCTCTCACATCTGAGGAGCTGCAACAGTAAACTGTTTCAAGAATACATGTGATTGTTTTGACCTCACCATAAATGCTCAGAAAACCAAGGTACTTGCACAACCTGCCCCAAGGACAGCTCTTCCAGAGTTCAGTATTACCATCTCAGACTTGACACTGGAACAGGTAGACCAGTTTTCTTACCTTGGAAGCCCTCCTGTCTAAAAACTGCACCTGTGAACAAGATGTGGTGAAGAGAATTGGTGCTGCCCATTCTGCCTTTGGTCATCTATCACACCAGGTCTTCATGAACAAAGATTTAACAATCCAAACCAAGCTCATGGTATACCAAGCTGTTGGTATCTCAACATTATTGTATGGATCTGAAACATGGACCTTCTATCACCAAGACATCAAAAAGCTTGAGCATGTTCCAACAGAAGCTAAGGTTCATCTTGAACATCAAGTGGGATGATTATGTCACCAACATTGCAGTCCTTGAGAAAACAAATGTAAACAGCATTGAAGCTTCCATCATATGCCATCGACTTAGATGGCTAGGGCATGTCCACCATATGGATGGTTCCAGGCTTCCTCGCCAAATACTTTGTGGAGAACTTAGCTCTGGTACAAGACCTCACGGAGTTCCTCTGAAGTACTGTAAGGACCAGTTGAAACAAACTATGAAGGTGTCAGGTACAAACTCACAAACTTGGTAGACAACGGCTGAAGATCACCTACTTTGGCACCAAACCATCTCTGCTGCTACCGATCACTTTGAAGAGGAACGTCACAGACATAAAGTGGCTAAGCGACAAGCATGGAAGCATCATCAAACCCAACCACATCCTCCACCATCTACTAAGTGTACTGGGTCTGGCTGCATGTTCCATGCCAGGATTGGTTTGTGAGTCACCAGAGACACATCCACCAGCTGAGAAAATGACTTCCAGGAAAAATGTGTGCTCAGATACTAGTAGCAGCCGCTGATATAAAGAACTAGTCACTGTGAAAAGTGCTGTTTCTGTTGTTTTGCCTTTTATCTCATATTCGGTTAACTATTTAAAGTAATATCCAAAATGCCCCCAAGAAGTTCTTCATTCATTTGCTTGCTCCCAGTAGCACAAGTTCTCCAGTTCTTTCCCCTTATTCTTGGGTTTGGGGCATGCAAACGATATACAAATGCATTACACAGGCAGACATCTTTGTGCTAAGGCTAGATGCCACTAGAAAAAAAGATGCATATGGGTGTCCAAACTTTAAAGCCACCTCAAACAAAACTGAAGTATTTTTCTTTTGCAGTACTGCTTTCTCAGAGATTTGTGTGCTCATGAGAAGAACTAGAGGAGTACAGCAATTGCCCGAGACTTCGGCCGGTGTTCTGAGACATGGCAATTCTAGTAACATCCCAGATTCCACCTGCAACATTTCCATAGGAAGTTGAAAAAGAGTCTGTGCCAGTGGTTCCCAATGTGGGGCACATACCGCACAGGGGGAAGTCAGTACATTGGCAGATCAGTGCTTTGGGGAATTGACATAGGCTTTTGGGAATTGAAGTCTAAAAACCAAAGGTTGGGAAACTTTGGTCTATGCTGAAAATGAATGAACACTACATATTATTAGAGTATAGTGAATACACTGAGAAAAAACAGAGCTCTAGGTCTGGCCAGGTTGTCCTGCTATGGTAATAGAGAAGACCATATTGCCAGCAACTTGTCGATTAGCTAGCCTGACAACCCTGAGGACTAATGGCCCTGGGTAGCGAAGTCCATAAGGAAGGGTGAGGGTCGCCAAATGGATTAAATCCCACTTGAATCCATCTTGATGGAAGGCAGCAGCTTCATCCATACTGTCCTGGGGCTGAGGAGGACTTTGTGTGCCAAAAGGCCTCAGGACCAGAGAGTGACTCTTGGAACTGGATCAGTGGTATGGACGTCATGTTGTGATGAGGAAGGCAAATGGAAGGCCCCTGCATTGTATTGTACCCAGGACAATCTTGATGTCTGATTACCATGAGGATAGGTGATATTCAGAATCAGATACAGCACTTAAAGAAGAAGAAAAGCAGAGCTGCTCTGGTTCTCTGGGATATGGGTATGGGTGTATACTGCAGTGGGGGCTGTACTATTCCAAAATTCCCGACTCGATGTATTACCATTGAAATTCTGCAACAATCAGTGTGTCTGTGGTACATAGGTGTTGTCAGCTCTCAGATGCTGATTGAACTCTCAAACAATTTCTGTTCTTTTCTAGCTATCCAGGTGAAGAGATCAATCACAGGTCATGTAACATAAGAGTAAGTTTCATTTGTGTGTGTGATGCAGGATGTAAGCCTTAGTCCAAATGAGAAGAGTTGCTGCAAATTGTAGGTATATTTTTCTTCCTTCTCTCCAGTGTGAGTTGCCTAAGTAACCAACGTCTACAGAACAAAGTCCCTCCTTCCTTTCCAAAAAACAACAACAACAACAGTCTAATTCAGGCGAAGGGCTTCCTATATTCACTAAGGTGCTCTCCCTCCTGTCTTGTTACTGGTGGTCCAATCTGGAATGAAAGCTGTGGAGTTTACTGGGTGAAGCAAAACTGAACAGCATGTTTCACTGGTGTGTCAACTTGTGAGCAAACACACCAGCAGACAGACATAATTCCTGTACTATATTCTCTTAATACAGATCCAGGTGTTAAAAGAATAGAACACAAGCATTTTAGGGGATGAAGGAGAGAATTAGGGAAGAGCTTTCCCCTTGGCTCCTGCTAAATATTTGACTGGGGCACATCTGTCTTAGATACTAGGCTTTTCAAATCTTCTAGTTGATTTCTATGCAGATCTTCCGGCAGAATGCTGTCAATAGCTGGGCATGGAATATGAGAATTCCAGATGCTGATTTTAACCATCCCAACTTCAGGATTGCTCTAAGGCACCCATGACTGAAAACTAGATCCCCACAGCCAAAACAAACACCTGACTCCAGCATGACACACAAAGAGCTTAATGTAAACACATAATGAAGATATGTGCAGTGTGTACTTCGTGTACAGATCCTGAGCATGGCAAAACTAAAAGCTGTCTTTAATAGTCTGCCAATTAAAGGACCTGTTCCCAATTTGCAGATTTGGCCTGTTGAATTCTGAGAATAGTTTAATATATTTGATGCCTCTTTGTGTTAATGTTTGTGATTGAAGTTTTTCATTATTTGATGTTATATTTGGCCCTGGAATCAGAATTCTGTTTGGTTGGGTTGAAATTTACAATAAAAGCAAAGCCAAAGAAGTGTCTCTCTGATTGGCCTTTGGTTCCTTCAAGTTAAAAGACTGGGAGAGAAAAATCCTTTCTATTGTGGGTCTTCAAGCTTTGTATTTTGTTTTGCCAAAGAACAGCAAATGCATTTTAAACAACTCTTTTCAAAGAAACAAAATAGAGAGTTTGCCTTGGAGAACAAAGATCTCAAGAGAGATTAGAAGGAGCCTGATAAAGCCCACAACAATGTGAAGATTAAAGGAATAGAAAATATTTTGCCAGAAACAGATGGTAGAATTTGCCAACAGGTTTGGAGGTCAGTCATGGAGGATGAAGGCTACTTATGTTATACCACTGAGGTGGGTTTAGAATCAAGCAAATAAATAACACTCCACAACTATGTTTTTGCTACTGGGAATAACACATGTGATTAACACGATATTGAGTGTCCTGATTCCAAATCTGAACTCAGAATTTCCCTATCATGTACAGATTTATAGGCATGCTATAGCTGTTCAAATGGTGGGTAATTGGGTAATGCATTTTTACATTGTAACATTATAACAGTTGCAGCTATCACTATACCTGCTGTCACCTCAGCTGAATCAAGTCCCATGGCGGTATGCATGTTCCAGCAGCGGCCAGGTATGTCTGGGCAAGTCGGTGAGCTGATGTCAGAAACAGGTATATAAGGCAAGATGGACCAAGGGCTTGTCTCTAGTGCAAAACCATATTGGATAGTACAGCTAGGCAATAGTGGGTCTGTTTAGAGCTAAAGATGAGTAGGCACAGCTGTGTTAATAAACTGGACAATTTTTGCTACATTTGTAGCAAATATACCCCATGTGATCAATGCAAGAACCTAATCAAGAGGGTGAGATTTGCTAACTTAAAATCCTGACGTCCTAGGCAGAATCGGACTACAGACTTGGATTCAGGGCAGTTGATTTAGTCTAGGACACATGGATTAGACCAGGGATTTCCAACCTGCGGCCCACGGGCTGGATGTGGCCCACAGCACCATTTCATGTGGCTCCCCACCACCTCCACCACACCAGGGAGTGCCATGTGGTGGAGGAAGGGCAAAATGGCCTTCGAGCTCCCAAAGCTGTCTGAGGGAGCGTGACCCGGCCCCCAGCTTTAAAAGGTTGAGAACACCTGGATTAGACCAGGTATCAGACAATATTTTGTGTGTGTGTGTGTGTGATGCAGTGTAATTAATACTATTACTTTGCCTTTAATTGGCTACAGCTGGTGAGTAAACTAAATTTTATTCCTAATTCTTTGGTTGAGGTTTGCCACATTTCTGTGGGCCCTCATTTCCTTGCCAAAATGGAAACCTGAGTTTCCAAAGAAGGCAGTGGGGATGGAGGAAATGCTGAATAGCTGAAAGTGCTTTATTTAATGAGCTAGAAGGGAATGCAAACCAACAGCCACCAAAGGTGGAATTTGAAACTTGCACCCCTAACTTGCATTTTAGATTCATCTTTAAGAAAAAGACCTGGCATAGATATCTGCCATGACTTTGGGGACTTTCATATCTCCCCCCCCCCCCCGGGTACTATTCACAATATATTGGTGCACATCCTGGTGATGAAGACTGGTAGGGGTCAAAGCTAGTATTTAATTTTTTAATTTGTAGTGGTCTAATACAAGTGTCAGGGGACTGTGGTTGCTTAGTGGTTAAGATGCTGAACTTGATGACTGGAAAGTCAGCAGGTCAGCAGTTCAAGGCCCAAATGCTGCATGAAGGAGTGAGCCCCTGTCTCTGTCCTGCCAGCCTGGGAGTTTGAAAGAAAGAAATTGCAAGTAGATAAATAGATACCACTTCAGTGGGAAGGTAATAGCATTCTACACACTCTGGTGTCTATTCATGCCTGCCACATGTCCACAGAAATATCTGCAGATGCAGAGAGTGCTGGCTCTTTGGCTATAAACAGAGATGAGCACTGAACCCTAGAATTGAATATGACTGGCTTTTGAGCAAGGGTGACCTTTACCTAATACAGGTGTCACCTGCCCTTGCTTTTGAAATGGGTTTATGTTAGAGAAAGGCACATTTCAGGGGAACATCAAGAAAAATGTCTTTACTGTAAGACGACTTCAGTAGTTGAACCATTAAGCAGAGACCAAGTAGTTATTTGTTAAGGAACCTGTTACTCTCAGTTTTCGGGAAATCTATGTGAGATAGGTGAAGAGTACTTGCACACCAGCTTTAGCATACCAGTTGATTCATTGCCACTTCAGTGAGGATTGCCACCCCACTCCCCAACTAGTCCGCTGGTTGAAACCAAGGACAATAGGAATCCATTCCAGATCTATTTCTATCTAGAAGGCAAAAGACATTTTATTTTAATACTGGGAACCAGATAGCATCCTGTACCAATCCCAAGTTTGACAGAGTAATATGGTGGTAAAGATCCCTTCAGTCTCTCTCCTAATGGCAACTCCTCTCTCGCTTTCCTTCCTCTCCACTTTGTAGATGGTTTGGAAGGGACAGGTCCAGTGGTGGATTGTTACCGGTTCGCACCAGTTCACCTGAACCGGTAGCAACAATCCCGGGTGGTTCTCGGGGGGGGTAGTAACCACCCGGGATTGTTAAAAAAAATTGAACCTTCATTTGACGCATGTGCAGTTCTATTTTTTACTGCACATGTGTCAAATGGAAGTTTGATTCATGAGCAGTTCCTGGCAGCAATTTTGGCTGCCAGGAAAGAAAGGGCGCAGGGAGCGCCTGAAGAAGCAGTGGCGGTGGCGACCTTTCTGTGCCACCCCGGCAGGCCATCGCGCTATTGCAGCACTTTGCCACAGCAGCACTTTGCCGCTACACTGCCGCCTCTGCTGCTTCGTGTGCAATGACCAAGGGTAAGTGATAGGTTTGTGTTTGGGGTGGGTGGGTGTATTTTAATGTAAGTTTATTTATTTATTTTATTTATTTACGGGTTTGTGTTTGGGGTGGGTGGGTGGTTTGAAGGTTGTTTGTGTGCGCTTATTCTTATTATTATTATCATTATTAATCTATCTATCTATTTATTTATTTTCTTTGGCCCCACCCACAATGTGATGATATGACTCCGCCCATGACATCATGATGTCATGACATGATATTGGCTCTGCCCACACTGTGATGACGTCACAGTGTGGTAGCGAAAATTTTGACAACCCACCACTGGACAGATCAATCTTGTCAGGGATCTCAACCATTAGACTGAGGGCCACATATGGCTATACATCCACAGATCTGCCACCTGTCCCCAAATTGAGAGTCACATAACAGATTACTGGACCTATATTTCTGTTGTTTTTCAATGCTTCTTAAATGTTGAAGAATATATTTAGAGATCATGTCCTTGTGAGCTACTGTTTTCGATTGGATCTGTCATCCAGAATCTCAGTAAACAGAATGAGAAACACGTGTGGGACTGTGTTTTCCAAAGGTTTTACTTCTGTCATAGCAATGAAAGCACTGATTTTTCACATATAGTCAGCGGCACAGCTGTAAATGCATACACTTGAGCACACACGCCCACAAACATGCATGCACAATCCCCACACTCTCTTTTCAGTAAGCACTTACACATATGCTAGGCACATGCAAAGATTTCTGCACGGCATGGGAAATAATTTCATGCTGAGCTTTTAACTTCCCACAATACTGCCTGGGAATGAGTTAGCACTAATTTAGTCAATATGATGCATGCCCAAAATCTGATGCAAAATCTAATTTCAGTACCAGTTGTACTCTGACTTGTCATTGTTGCTTAACAGTGCAAATAAAATGCTGCTGTCATCTTAAAGTTTCAGAAGTCATTTAAGGTTTAATTATGCCCCATGCATGCCTGTGTTTACTGTGACCCAGATCTAAAAGTTACCATTAGAATGAAAACAGTTGTGTAAAATGCATCCCAAACCTTTGCAAAGCAAATGAACTGTGACCACAGATTAAAAGGCTAAACATTAATTTCACTGGCTAAAGTTTCACAAGTGAGTTGGTGCCAATATTTTTGTTTGCTTGTTATTCTTCCGTTGCAAGTGGTTTCCGACTGTGGCCATAATAGGCAATTTTGCAGCCACTGAATCAAGGACGTGCCCATAGATGCAGACTAAGGGGTTGGCAACAGCCTTGCAGACAGTAGAAGAGTTGAATATATAATATCTGTATGTGAGGAATATGCTGGAGTGCATCTGCTACCGTTATAAGCGTGGTGTAGGCAAAGGTCTCCTAAGGTCTTCTACAGACCACTGCCCAGATTTCATCTGCCGTATAAAATCAAGTATAAGCCGAGGTACCTAATTTTAACCTGAAAACCCATGAAAATAGATTGACCCGAGTATAAGCCCAGGATGGAAAATGCAGCAGCAGCTATTGAGTTTCAATAATCAAAATACATGAAAATATGGTAAAATTAATTAAATTTTTGGTGCATCTCAATCTGACACGGTCTTGGGACCCTCGTGATAATTGACCCGAGTATAAGCTGTTTCTCCTTTTGGGGGCTCATTTTTGGGACTGAAAAACTAGGCTTATACTTGACTATATACAGCAATGGGCAAAGTTCAAGTTCTTCCTTTCTTGAAAGCTTGTCATGCCCAACGTTAGGGTGTGGTGCTCATCTCCGTTTACAGTCAAAGCTGTCTGCGTCTGCAGAAGGTTTTGTGGTATTAGGGAGGCGTGACTAGACACTAAAGTGCACAGAATGCTGTTACCTTCCCACCGAAGTGGTACCTGTTTATCTAGTTGCAATTTTTCTTGCTTCATACTGCTGGTTGATAGGAGCTGAGACAGAGATGAGAGCTCACTCCATTGTGTAGCACTCAGATTTCAAACTTCTGACCTGCCGACCTTCCAGTCATCAAGTTCAGTGACTGAACCACTAAGCCACTACAGTCCCTTTTTTCTCCTAATTCTTTCCCCCAAATATCAGCAGCCTCCATCCACTGAGTTCCAGAGACCTGCAGGGCCCTCCCCATTTTTATACTTGATTCTGTGCTATAAAGCCAATAAATGAGGTGGATCACACCACAGCAGGAATCTAGGGCACTTAATGGTGAAACATGGGGAGCAGGTGCTTGTACTGATGGAAGATAGATTGGGGAAGAGGATTTTATTTCCATTTACCCCACACGCACATACACATATGCACGTGCCATGAATAACTGCTGCAGAGAACTAGAAGGCTGGGCTATCCTTCAGAGGAGCATTTTGGGTGCTATAGGAAGCTAGAGGGAAAGAGAAAATATGCATATCTCATTACAGGAGCTATGTAGAGAAGGAAAGCCACCTCTTTCTGAATTACTGGATAAATATCTTCTGACAGAGAAAAGACACGGTTGCTTCCTGGCTGCTTTTAGATCAACATCCAGAACAACTATCATTTGAGAAATGAGATGGCTAGATGGTATTGTGGACACAATGGGCACAGAACTGAGTGAGTTGTGGAGAATGGTGGAGGACAGAAGTGTCTGGTGGACAGTGGTCCATGGGGTCATTGCAAAGGGTCAGAATCGACTGTGCGACTGAACAACAACAATAATGTATAATACGTACTTCCAATAATTTAACATGTCATACTTGCACTCAGTAACTCCTCTCCTCATTTTCTAACCCAGAATTTGCCTTTGATACTACTTACGAACTAACTTCATGTGGCTGTGTTTTCACTGTTACCTGCTAACACCATCTTGTGTTCTCAATGAGCCATGAAAGATGGGGGGAAAATTAACTTTAACAGAAATTTTCTCATGACTTTTAACACTGAAAAAATATATAGTAATACATAGAGAGCATTTAAACTGTTTATTTGGATGGTGCTTTTTAATTCATGGATGGCTCCTTTTGTAATTCTAGGTTGCTTTTCAGTGCTAGAAATCATGATAGAACTTGTGCTAAGGTTAAATTTAGAATTTTACCTCTCTGTTACTGAACATGAATGTTCCAGTGCTGAGCCAAGCAAAATGTCCTACATTTGTGTCAGTTTTGTCAGGTTTGAAGTCAATCAAAAGGAGGAGGAATACAATTGAGGTGTGCATTCTTTTGCTGCAATGTGAGTTATTTTAAGCCACCTGTCAGGGGTCATTTATTTTGCACTGATTCCTAAACCACTGTAATCTTCTGCATGCACACATGTGTCCACAGATATAATTTGTCCTGTAAAGGTTGCAGGATTCTCTATATCTCCCAAATGAGGATTTCCCCCTCAATACTTACAGTTACAATGCTACAACAGTTCGGCAGTTCATACCAAAGAACTGTTGCAGGGTTACGATTGTTGAATTTAATAATAATTTTTCTGCTGCAAATCCCACCTCACGGCTCAGCGTGGTGCAGCGGTGACCCTGGCTGTCCGACAGCTATGGTGGCGGGTGTGTATTTCCCTGGCAGGTTCAACCATGCCACAAGAGTGTCGGCTAGCAGTCTGGAATGGTCCTCCATTCTGGAACTGCAGGTCAGCTAAACGGGATCAGGTATCTGGGCAATGCATTGTCCTAATATAGCCAACTTCAACATGAGCCCAGCCAGTAGTGTTGCTGTATTTAAAATGTCTAAAGGAGCATTGAAAACATGGGCCTTAGTTCCCCATGTGCCATTGGACCCTGCTATGGTAGCCGTAGAACCTCCCAATGGCGAGAGGCTGCTAAAATCTCATGGAAGATGATGCTTTGATCTACCACAGAGACAGAGCAAGAAACCAGAACAAGAACACAAGCAAGCTATGCATATCTAGTGTGGATTCCCTCTGTCCCTCCTCTAGCCACCTGGGAGCCCAGTTAGGTGGCAGGGACAATTCTTGTCACTTCTGCTGTATGTAGCACTCCAATTGCCATCTGACCTGGGCTAATCGATGCTTCATCCTTGCTGGTGGGTTACATCAGCTCAGTCCAAAGACAGCTGAAGCCTCATTGAAAGCCAAAGCCTCAGTCACTGAACAGTGGGTAAGGATCCAATCAACCTCATCTGACTGTATTTACTTTCCATTTTGCACTGTTTGCTCCAGGTGCCAAAGTTACTAGTTACAGCTCTAGCAGTCTTTACAGTTTAAAGATAAAGGTTGCCCTTTCTCAAAAGCCAGAGCTGTCTGCATCTGCACTTGTTTCTGTGGTCCTGTGGTAGGCATGACTAGATGGGCAAAGCACAAGGAATGCTGTTACCTTCCCAGCAAAGCGGTATATAGTTATCTACTTGCAATCTCTTGCTTTTGAACTGCTAGGTTGGCAGGAGCTGGGAGAGAAATGGGAGTTCACTCCGTCAAGCAGCACTTGGGTCTCAAACTGTTGACCTGCCAAACTTCCGGTCATCAAGTCCAGCATCTTAACCACGAAGCCACCACACAAATATGCACACATGAGTAAGGGGAGGGGGATTACCTTCCACCCAAAACAAAATGCTAATCAAATTGGTCATGGACCAAAGAGGGAGGTTAGAAAGGGAGGAATTCTACAGGTGCAGATCTTATAAATTTATGCATCTCTCATATATATTAAACATTTAAAACTAATCTGAATAATATTGTTACTGCTAAGCTGTAGGAAGCTGTAATTGGTATGCATGCTTGTCTGTCATTCTGCTTGATTACTCTTTACCTCATTGCTTTGTGATCTGGTGTATATAAACCATGCCTGGAAGTTTTACTCCTTGTCTAAAGAAGTGAATTTGATCCACGAAAGCTAACAGTAAAAATATAGCAATTAGTCTTTAAAGTGCTGCAGTGTTTTTGTTTTTATTTTATTTTTATTTATTTATTTGTTTTCTGATATACAGTCAAACCTCACATAAAGAGCACTTCGCTTAAAGAGTAACTCGCTTAAAGAGCAGAATTTTCTCTGAATGTTTGCTTTGCTTAACAACTAAAACCAACCAAAAACTCGCTTAACAAATAAATCGGGGTTCACAATCTCCCCCACAAGTGGTCATTTACAATGGTGTTTCGCTTAAAGAGCAAACTCGCTTAAAGAGCAATCCTGTGGAACGCATTATGCTCTGAACGCATTATACAACTGTATATTAAACAGAGAGAGTACTGGCATGGGGGAAAAAACCCCAGCACCTTAGAGTCCCTGGAGAGCTTCTGGGCTAAAGAATTCTGGGCTAAATGAACTCTGAACATGGTGAGGCAGCGTTACAGATGACGAGGAGGAGGAGAATTCTGGGAGCTGCAGTCCATAAAGTAGCTTTTCCCCCAAGGCCCATCTTAATCAATGTCATCTATATGCTCTAGCTTTAATTTGTATCCCAAGGCTACATAAAGAACACCCTGCTAACTCTGCAAAAATGTGATTTCGTCTCTGTGCCTAATTCCTAAACAATTGAGGTTTAAGGGTTTAATAAACTATTTGGATTTTTCCTAGGGCCTTACGGCTGCTGTGGTAACATTTCTAAAGAGAGCCACAGCCTGTCTTGCTCTGCTGAAAGCTTTCAATTTTCATGTCAATATTATGCAAAAGCAAAATCTGGACTGCGTTCAAACTACTGGCCAAACTGAAAGACACTCCTGCTGTGCCAGGAAAAGAATGCCATGGAAAAACCAAATGAAGAACTTTATTAATCTACTTAAGGGCAAGAATATACGAAGTGGAGAATGAGGCAAGGTACAGTTTACCTGTTGCAACTTGCAAACTCATTGGAGTCAAATTAGGCCTCTGACTTCAACCTCTTCTATGGCCTTCTGCAGAATGGTCCATGGTTTGTATTTCTCAATCTCATGCAATGAATAAAAATTTGTTAAGTGAGTTTTTGGTTGGTTTACTTGTTAAGTGAAGTGAACATTCAGAGAAAATTCTGCTCTTTAAGCAAGTTACTCTTTAAGCGAGGTTTGACTGTACTGTATCTTTACATGAGAAGGAAAAGCATTGTCAGATCTATGCTGACATTTTTAAAAATCACCACACTTACACAGCCCAGTGGTACAATGGCACTGTCACAATGTCCATCCTTCTGATCGCCCCCCCCCCCCCGGTCAAAATGATTATTTTGTAAGTCTATGCATTCAAGTTATGATGTCTCTCAAAACAAAATAAACAAGATAAAGTAAAATAAAAAACACAGTAGCACTTTAAAGACTAACTGCTATTTTTTCACTGTTAGCTTTCGTGGATCAAGTCCACTTCATCAGACAAGGAATGAAACTTACAGGCATGTTCTTTATATACTAAATTCAGGGGGTCGATGGGAGAAGGGTTGGACTGGTGTCAAGCAAGATGACAGACAAACAAGCACAAGAATGCAGTATCACCCAGCCATTAGCAACAATAGATTATTCAGATAAACTCTAAAAGACTCCCTTTCAATCTCAAGGTTCCTGAGTAAGCCCACCGGTATCTGATCAACTTGTGACCTGCATGTGGGGGGGGGGGGACAAACTCCTGTACCTGGTTTCTTTCTGTTTTACTAAAGAGAATTGGCAGGAAAGTTGTAATATAAAATCATATAGCAATCTCTGTATCAAATTTGATAATGTCCCAGAAACACTTCACTAATATTTAGCCCCCTGTGATGGGTATTTAACAGATGGGTGTATTTGATTTCTGCTGTCTCCCTTTCAATCCTAGTTTTGTAATTTCTCTGTTCCAGAATTGCAACAGTTAGTCTTTAAAGTGCTACTGTGTTTTTTATTTTACTTTATTTTGTTTATTTTATTTTGTTTTGTTTTCTGAGATTCCTGAACCACAGACTAACATAGCTACTATTCCAAAAAATTCAAGTTATGATGTGTGATATACATCATGTGCTACAGCTCAGAAAGTCGTTTTCCAAATACCTGTATAAAGAAAAATGGAGACAGAAGAAATGGTGAACCAGCAATCTGTTAGAATGGCTGGTGGGATGGCCCTGCTTCTCCCTTCACCTCTTTCTTCTGTAGCCTGAGGTGGTAGCTGCAGATGGTTGGTTTCCCCCCAGTAGAGATGGCAGAACACCTCTCTTGCCTACTTTATTCTGCTCTCACAGAAGGGGTTAGGAGAAATGAAAAGGGGAAAAGGAAACCCTTATTAATTAGCTACAATAAATGAAAAACTATAAACACTCAGTGGTGGCCTTGGCACAGCCTATTTGAATCAAATATGAACCCACCACCTCAGGTTGGGGGGTGTTCATCTATCTCCTTAAAAACACATAGCTTCCCCATTTTTATTAGAGGTTATCAGCCAAGGTGGGCAACAGTTGACAGGCATGGGTTGTGTAGCCGTCTCCAAGTCCTCTCTCTGGATCCTACAGTATTCCCCAAAGGCTATGGGGAAGGCTGTTTCTGCCTGAGCCAGATCTGTTAATATGGTGTACTGAAAAATCCATGCTGAGGTAAAAGGACACATTGTTCCACGCGTTTGAGGAGTTTTGGATCATGTGTTGTGCACACAGCCAGGTTTGTGTTAGCAGTTTTCACGTGACCCGAGAAAAGTATCTGGAGGCCAATCTTGGGCATACATGCTAAAAAGTCTCTCCTTTTATTCCAACCAAATGTAATCGTACCTCCTTCACAGAAACATTTCTCCTGTTCTCTTACTCATCGAACAGCCGTGAGTAATAACACAAAATATGCAGAGCATAGGGGAGAGTGGGAAATCTCAACATTTGAAACCCTGAGGTAAATGGGCAGACCAAGAGGGTCTCCCTTTTGGCATGTGCCCATGCACAGACACACAGACACATACACACATGCCCTGTTGAAGGCCAGCCAAAAGCTGAAGTGAGGTATGACACTCCCTAACCAACGCTGTGTCTATAAACATGGGTGACTGGGAGTAGGATGTGAGTCTGTGGTTGGAGAAAGAATGCAAGTTATGTTCTCTGTGGAAGAAATATGCCTGGTGCTGAAAGCTGTGGGCTGGGAGAATGAAGGCACTTGTATAGGGAAGAGGAGGAGGAATTCGCCCGGCACTTGACATCCTCAAATGGAGATTAGTTTGGATGGGGATGTGAGGTGGGAAAGATATATACCCTGAGCACCTGTTTCTACATCTGTATTTGTCCTTCTCCACAAGGGTATGGCAAACGCTGCCTTTTGGTGTCTCTTTGTAGCACACTCAGCTGTTTTCCATCCTAACTCCCTTCCCACACACACAAACAGCTCCAGCCCCAACTATGAACTTTTCAAGCCTTCATTTCACTTTTTCATTACTTAATTTATAATATTTTATATCACTTGATATAGTGGGATCTCCCAGAGGTTTGTACTAAGAAAAAAGAGAGAGGCTGAAACAGTGTAATATCAATTTGAAATGCAGTATAATGATTTGCAGTAAAATAATTAAAACCATTCCAACCACAGAAGGGGAGCATGTGGTATTTACACCAAACATATGATGTGTCTCATCTAGAGAGCTTAGAAAAATTGTTTTTCAGGGCAAGAGTCTCCAAAGTCCCATCCATAGCCAGCCTGGTAAATTCTGGAGATTTTTGCCTCACAAACTAACTTTCCCAAGCTCTTTATAACTTCTTTATAACTCCAAGACTTCTCTTTTATTCTGCTGCAGCGAGATTTCTAAGTTGTCAACCACTTTTTCTTCTGCCTTCAAGGAAATTTGTGAGTTTACACTCCTCACCTTGATCAGTGAGTGTGTCCTTCTAGATATTTGTTGAGTAAGAACTTCCTTCTTTAAGCATTATATGTGCTGGTTGGGTTAAGGAGAGCTGGAGTCCAACAAGAGGTATAGCTTTGGCCTAGCTGCAAAAAGGAATGAGGGTATATGGTAGTTGGGTCACAGTCTGGAGATGATCGCTGTGGTGTGGAAGAAGATACACAATTCCAATTGCTTATTCTATCCAGTTAAGGAAGAGGAGTGTAAACCACAGGTGTGCATGCCTGCAATGAGTCTTTCCCATGGAATTAATCCTCAGGCATGTGTATTCTTCTGATGAGACTATGAAAAAGTAACATACTGTATGTTGTTTTGAAAACACTTTTTTTGTTAAATCAACATTAACAGGAAAACTATAGTCTTTTCAACACTGTAGGTCTCTGCCTTGGAGCACTCCCAGCCAGCCGGACTAGTGGTCATGGATGCTGAATGTTAGAGTCGAGGTCCTTCACTCCTGAAATATAATGTTAAGCATATTGCCTGCTTTTCTATGAAGGAAGAAGTGGAGGCAGGGCTGATGAATCTCCAGGATGATCTTCCAATCCTTCTAGGGTGAGCTGGCTCTCCTTTCCTTTCTCCATTGGAAGGGCAACCAGAAAACTCTGTTTCTTCTGAAGGAACTGTTGAGTCCAGGAACTACTCCCACAGACCAGGCTTGCTTGATGTTAAAATCAATTCACAATCAGGCAAGAAGAAATCCAGGACAGTCATGTTTATTCCAGAACAAAGAAAATTGGTTGCATACTTATCAAATACAGAGGAAGAAAATGGTGCACTCAACATCTTCTCTTGCAAGCTTCCTTTTATACCTCCTCCCCATTTTCTCCTCCCAAGATTTCCATCCTCCAATCATTCTTCTGCATGATCTTCACCTGGTGGAATTTTCATTCTCCTTCTGCTCTTCCTCCCTCACATCACATTCCAAAGGCCTCAGCACAAGCAGAAAGTTATGTAGAACAAAGACCTGTTATACTCTATGAGCAAAAGTGGTCACATGATCCCATGTGATGAATCCATATATTTCTAAGGAATCCATTCAGGTGGTTTCAAGCAATAACAAGGAATAACAACATTACATACATACATACATACATACATACATACATACATACATACATACATACATACATACATACATACATACATACATACATACATACATACTGGTTGGTTGGTTGGCTGGTTGGTTGGCTGGTTGATCAGACCCCACCAGTACCTTCCATCTGAAGCAAGTCTGACGTCTAGAACTACAAGAGATGAGACAAGGGACTTGTGGTTTCCTTTCCTTTTCACAATGCGTACTTAGACAGCAAACTCCGTAGATGCACAAATTCCTCAGTCACTGTTTCAACCATATTCTGATGCCATATACGAATTTAATTCGTTCTGCAAGGTTGCTCGCTATGCGAAAAATTCACTATGCAAGTCTGACGTAACGAATTTTTCGCTATGCGAGTCGGACTTTCCCTATGGAAAAACTCACATAATGAGCATTTCTATGGGGAAAACTCACATAGTGAAAAATTCGTTATGTGAGTTTTCCCCATAGAAACGCTCGTTATGCGAGTTTTTCCATAGGGAAAAGTCCGACTCACATAGCGAAAAATTCGTTATGCGAGTCAGACCGCTTAGCAAAAAACTTGCTCGTTATGTGAGTTTTTCGCTAAGCGAAATGCTCTTTATGCGAGGTTTGACTGTATTATAATTCTGTATAAATGATTTAAAAAAAACAATTTTCAAGCTGAATTTATTAATTAACATAGCAATTTCATGGATATCAATACCCTCTCTCCTCCTTTTTGACATGTGCAATTGGCTTCCCTAATTTATAAATTCACCAGATCAAGGCCTATTTAACTTCAGCAAGAGGTGTTATGTTTACATTGGATAAAGCGAAAAGGATTCTGGCCAGGTGGTTTGTGCAGGCATGTGAGTATATACACAGCCTAATGCCCATGATAATACCTCAGTGAACACATATGTCCAGAACTACAGTATTATTTCAACTTTTTAAGTGAACTTCTTGAATGCTATCAGCCACTCCATTTTAGCAGGCAAGATAAATTTGGTTTGTATTTGCCGCAAAATCACTACTTTTGGCCAGCTACCAGGGCCCCAAATCTCTAAAAAAAAAAAAAAAAAAAAAACCACCATTTTTTGCAGAAGGGTTGACTTCCTGTGTCAAAAAGGGCAAGAAGTCACAAAATTCATTCCTCTTCTTAGTCTCCCCGAACTCAGCATGTGCAAGGCAGCGCCTTATATCAATTGTGGAATGCTCATAACACAAACACCTGCACTCTATTGAGTTTTACCATATTTAAATCCCTTTATAAAATAAACAGCTCATAATCTTGCACATTACAGTGATGCTGTATTATTCACGCAGTGAGTGAAAAATATTTATCAGGGATGGGAGAGAAATGTGTTCAGTTCACATTTTAGCACAAACCTAATCCAATGTGCATTTCCCAAAATGAATATGCAAGGCAGTTTATCTTTCACAGTTTTTTGAATTACACAATGTGCCTCAATTAAAAATGAGCCCAAGGAAGATAAAATACACATAAAAATACCTATACTGATGGAAAATTCTAACTTTTTAAAAACTTTTTTGGATTTTCAATTAAGTCTAGTTAAGGCATTATGCTACTAGTACCACTCAGACTTTGACTGTCTGTTTTGTTTGTTTACTCATCTACAATTCTAACAGCACAAAAATAACAAAAAATAAATTAGAGAAGGAGTCATACTTTCTTAGGAATAAAGCTCACTGCAGATGGTGATAGCAGCCATGGAAGGCAAGCAATGAGAAACCTGGGGAACATAGTGAAAAGTAGAGACATCAAATTACAAACAAAGATTCTTCTAGTCAAAGCAATGGTATTCCCGGTAGTAATGTATGGTTGTGAGAGCTGGACCATTAGGAAAGCTGAGTGCAGAAGAATAGATGCATTTGAGATGTGGTGCTAGGGGAGAGTTTTGAGAGTCCCCTGGACAGCGAGGAGAATAGGTCAATCTTAGAAGAAATCAACCCTGACTGCTCCTTAGAAGGTCAAATTGTAAAGATGAAGCTAAAGTACTTTGGACATCAAATAAGAAGAGAGGATTCACTTGAGAGAGCCTTGATGCTGGGAAAGGTGGAGGGCAAAAGAAAAAGGGGCTGGTCAAAGATGAGATGGCTAGATGGTATTGTAGAGACAATGGGCACAGAACTGAGCGAGTTGAGGAGGATGGCCAAGGACAGAAGTGCCTGGCGGACAGTCGTCCATGGGGTCACAAAGGGTCAGAATTGACTGTGCAACTGAACAACAAACATCCTCTTGATTATACTGTACTGTCTGTGTCAAGATAAAATGGTTTGTTCAAAGATAACAACCTAATATCTGCATGGATAATCTACCAATTATACACACTTACACAACACAGTTCTTCCTAAGGTGACTTCTTCCAACAGTCTGTGGGACAGGTTGTTACTTAGCTGTGACAAAGGATCACCCTATTTGATCTTACGCTCTAAAAATATTGATCATAGAAAAGTTAACAGAGAAACTAGGCCATAGGCAAGGTGCTACATTCTGAAGTGAATAGATTCTAGACCCCTGTTTATGATGTTAGCAGACTTGGGTCCTATTTATAGAGGGCAAACCCCACTGAAGACCTAGCATGTTCAATTGACAGGTCAGCAACTTTCCATTCCCCAAGGTTTAAGGGCCAGAACTTGAGACTAGGTGGCAGGGGCAGGGAAGGCACAAGTTAAGAAAGGAGTAGAATTGCTTCTATACAACTGATTCCAGATGGACGCATTAGGGACCTCTCCGCAAATCAACTCAAAACCTTGGTAGAACCCAACTAACTGGATAGTACAGAATCTCAAAGCTGGAAGATTTTTGTGTATGTGAGACCAAGCAAATACCCAAATAAACTCAGCAGTTTATTATTGTAACTATTCAGAAATGTGTATTTCTACAGCACTTTTACAGATAAATGATTAGCACATCTGTGTTTATGCAGATAAATTATCATTATCATTTTGGCCAAATGTGTCCTCATTTGTTCTCCATTTTGGTGATAATCGCTTTATTAAGATATTCTTCTAAACAGAACATTTATCACCGAAAAAGAGAATGAGATATTCTTCTAAGCACATGCATCCTTGAATATACAAGAACATCCAAAAATAGCAACATCTGGAACAGGTTTATTGTGCCTCAGGACTAAATGTGGTGTCTTGGTGCATAACAAGTTATAGCCATCAAATTATCATTTCTTGCTATCACAACCAGACAATTTTTAAACCTCTCCAGCATTTTTGATACATTACCCAGAGACCTTTGGCTGAGCTTGATTATGCTTGGCCAAGTCAGATAGGGAGTGGATAACATGGCTATTTGAATTCATCTCCATTCACCACCGAGACAGCCAAGCACTGTTGGCCTTTGCTGGGCATTATTCAGCAGATTTTTATCAGACTTGTTAAAACAAAATTTGCTACCATTGACCTCCAAGATCTGAGTTCATACCACTCTTGTAGAGGTCCAAAGCTATGAACTTTGGTGTGTGTCCTGTGATGATACATAAAAAATGTCTGGTTTTGTCTGATTTGCAGGAACCAAAAACCTTACAATTAAACTGACAAAGAAGAATTATTGAAACTTCTAGCAGCAAGTTGATATTTAATATAGAAGTCAGAAATCCACAAGAATTTTAAAAAAGTTCATTAGATTTTTATTTTATTTTTTGGCAAAAAAAAATCATTGCAAAGGAGAGACCTAGTTGATGGAACTGATTGTCCTATCAGTGAAAGGACCTCAAGGCAACTTGGATCTAATATATGAGAAAGTTGAACAAACAAAACAACTCCAGCAAGAATGGGTTGCTGTTATTAATCCTCTTCAAACAAAAGTTTAGAGCTCTATCAGCAAAACTATTAGAGCTATTTTATCTCTCAATGAGGATCACAAGAGCAATGCTACTGTTCATGCTGTAGATGTTTATTTTCTGTGCCAAAGATTCAGACATGCCTTTGGATAACTCTACCTTGTCCCCATTTGCTTATTGACACTCTTTTTCTGGTTCCCTTCTCTGCCGTCTCTTGTGGTCAACATTTATGGACCTATGTCCTTTCCTCTTTTTAAAAAAGTAATGCCATAGCAAAACTGTGATGCATCCATGTGAGCATGTTACACTTAAAACTCTATTTTGTCCCCTTTGTATCTAGAATTGTGTAGCATCCATTAGGGAAATATTCTTAAAATGGACAAACGAAAGCAGAAGGGGTCCATTTTAACATCACAACTCACTAGATATTTCCCAAGGTCGTCATTCAGTGTCTCTTTTTGAGGGCAAGACTGTGGACTTAAAGTTGAAGGTTTATTTACTGTATTTGTGCCTTCTTCTTCTTGTTCTCTAACTGCAATGTGTGTGTGAAGGGGGATGGAGAATGTCTTTCTGAGTGTTTTTGTGAAAGAACTTGATTCTGGAGCCAGAAGACTGCTTTTCCCACTTTTTGGCTCAATGTTTTTTCCATGAGTAGTGTTTACTTGGTTTGCTCATGAATAGGCTTACATGGTTTACTCATGAGTCAGGAGGCAGCAGCAGCAACAATAGCAGAAGACAGCTTGGTGACTTCCCTTTGTTGTTGTTGTTGTTAAATAAAGTAACTTACATACCTGTACTATAATGCATCTGCCTAGCATGGTATACATGTTATTTTATATTGAGAATGACACTGAATCTGTTAGAGAGATATTTAAAACATTGAGAGAAGATGAATACAGAGGAAGAGGTTTCTCTGTCATCCATTTAATGTCACAATGAGTCTCACCACGTATGTCACAGGGTTATTACCTCAGGTAACACCACCATAGATCCACTTGGGTGCAGGTGTCCTCTGTTTTCTGCATGGGGCACACAGCAGGATCATTGGGAGCACTCCACCCACGCCCCCCAAAAAGAAGCCCCCATGGTATGTCGAAAAAAAAAGGAAAAAAAAGAAAGAAAGAGTGCTGCAGGTTATAAAAGGGGTGGTGTTGGGGTAGTCTACATAAAAATAAATGTGAACACTGTAACTTTGATCAAACCCAAAGAACTCCAACTATTGAATTATATGCCCAATCTGAACATACTGATAGTTGTCAGATTTGCTGGGCAACATAGGAAAGATGCCATCTTTGTAGCTTTAAAAGACAAGAATCCTATTGTGTTCCTGAATGCAAACGTACAACTTTATCAAGATCTTTGACCCTTATCTTTGCAGTGCTGAAAAATATACCAGCTATTCATAAACCTCTTACACAAAAAAGGAATAAGATATAGATGGGAGCATCCAACAGAAGTGTTATTAATCACTGATTGGAAAAGAACCATTCTCAATTTGCCCTCTGGACCAGTGGTGGGATGTCAAAAATTTTACTACCCCACCATGATGTCATCACAGTGTAGGCGGAGCTAATGTCATGACATCATGATGTTGTGGGCAGGGCCAAAGAAAAATAATAATAAAATAAAATAAATATAAGCGCGCGCGTATACACACACACACACACACACACACACACAGCCCTCAACCCACCCACCAGCCCACAACACAAACCCATAAATTAATTAATTAAACAAATAAATAAAATAAAAATTACATTAGAATCCACCCACCCACCCACCCCAAACATAAATCAACCCACCCACCCCAAACACAAACCCATCACTTACCTGTTATTATAAGTTCCTGGGCAGCACCATGTTGCAAGATGGATATGGTCATTGTACCGGTTCTCTAAAATAATATGCCTTAATGTAAATGTAAAACAGCTGTACCTCCTTAAGGGTTCTCCAATTGGAACAGCAATTGTAACAGCACAGGTGTAGCTTATTGATGAGGTAACTCCAAGACTTTGCTTAAAAACCCCAAGCTAGGCTGCTAGGCCTGGCGGCTGCCAGGCCTTTTTTGGAACTGTGGTAGTACATCAATATAGGTAAAGGTATTAAATACACATTAAAATACACACAGAGACACCACATCCAAAGGTGAGTCACTTACCCTGAGGAGCAGGCTATAGGGAGTTTCAGGCTAGCAGCTTCTCTTCCTCCTCCCTGCTTGGGAGGACAGCAAGGAGGCCATGCATACGTGCCAAGCACTGTAGGCGTGCATGCACACCAAGTGCTTGGCGCGCATGCACTTGGTGTGAAAAGGTAAGCTTTCTTAAAGATATTAAATATATTGTATGATAAATACCAAGCCATAGTAAGAATTACAGGAACTCACAGGGCCATAGCCAGAATTCTAGACTGGGGAGGGGGGGTGAAATTTTTTTCAGGAGGGGCAACAATGACACATTCACATACTGTATATAACATTGGCAACATTGGGTGGGTTGGGGGCGAGCTCTTAGCTCAGGAGGGTTTTTGGGGGGCCCCGTCCCCACTACAGCCCTGTGGACTGAGATCCTATAAATATAACAGGGGGGAGGGCTAAACAAGATTGCCCACTTCCTCCTATTCTTTTTGGATTTGCAGATGAACCATTAGCCAATATCATCAGAACAGATTCCAATATTCAGAGAGTCTTAACTGAAGGGGGGAAATGCATGAATAAACTAATTGCAGATGTCATTGCCATTACAGTATCTAAACCAAGCAGTTCTCTCCCACACAAAACATTCTTGAAGAGCTTGGTCTAGCTTCAAGGCTGAAGATTAACCCTAGCAAATCTAGGATTCTGTTACTTAACATGTTTCCCCCTGTTAATTAACATTTGTCTGATCTAATAGTTATTCCCACAATTAGCTCCTCAATAAAATACTCAGGAGTCATGGTTCATTTTAATTTTACTAAAGTTAATACCTTAAACTACAATCCATTGTTACATTTAGTTAAAGAAAAGTTCATACAATGATAAAAATTGAATCTGTGATTAATGGGTCCATAGCAGCAGTTAAAATGTCAATTCTGCCTACAGTGATATTGGAGGTGGCCTTTAGCTGCTAGCAGATTATATGCATGAATTTTATTCATAGCTCCATGAAATCAAGACTATCTCATTGAGTAAATTTCCATAATTTTAAAAAAAGAGGAGGTTCTGGAACCCAGATTTTAAAGTCTCTTATATAGCATTCCAGATAAAGGACGTATTTTGTATACTTTTGATCTCCCAATCTCCCATATGGCTACTGCTGCATATAAAAGTCTCAAGATCTGGAAAAATTGAAAAGGTTTCCCTGCCACCTATAAAATTTAATTCCAGATCACTGATAATCAATCCATTCTTCAGGTATGCAGTAAACATTTGGAAAAACTGGCAAAATAAAATTGTTTTCTGCTCCATCAGCATTGACCACCTTCCTTAGCCATCGCTTATTTCATGATACAGTATTGACAAATGAACTCAATTTAAATTGTGGAAAGACAATAATTTATATAGGGACTGTGGTCGCTCAGTGGTTAAGAAGCTCACCTTGTTAGCTGGAAGATCAACAAGTTGGCAGTTCAAGGCCTGAGTACTGCATGATGGAATGAGTGCCTGTCTCTGTCCCAGCTCCTGTCAACCTAGCAGTTCGAAAGCAAGAAATTGCAAGTAGATAAATAGGGACCACTTCAGTGGGAAAATATCTTGGGGACATGAAAGGAGCCTCATTCAAACATCCCTTGAGTGCAGTTCCTCCAGCAAAAATCATTTCAAGCCAGAAAGCACCTTTGTGTGCTTCTGACATGATAAAAAAATAATTTATATCAGTTAAGATATTTGTATAATAGTTCTGGACCCAAATCAGGGCAGACACTGTTAGATCAAATAAGTACCATCCCAACCTCCTGGTTTCAAATATTTCCAATTGTTCATTTTTCTTCTCTTCAAGTACTGTAGTTAAAATGTAGTCTACTAGACAACTCAATTTGAAACTTTGCTTCTAGCTTCAGGAAATATCAAGTGGGTATGGCTTGACAATTGTATGAAACAAATTGAACCTAATTACAATTGGATAATTCATTGAGTTTGGTATCTGGCTGTGGAGCCAAAATTGGGGGTTCAAATCCCTACTGTGTATCCCAGCAAAGGCAGTTTATGTAGCCTTGGGCAAATTCCACAATCCCTTGAACAAGGAAATGGTAAACTACTTCTGAGTACTTTCTAACTAGAAACCCTGAAAAGGGTCATAACGTGAGAACTGACAGCACAGTTATTTTTTATTATTATTATGGATGTAAATTAGGTCCCAAAATGTTTTGAGAAAGCCTTTTGGGGATTACTATATCTGATGTAAAATGGCAGGCTCTATGGAACAAAGTTCCTCTCAGATAAATCTCCTCTAAATGTAAGGAAAATTCTATTAAGCTTCTGCAGAGAAGGTATTTTATATCCACTCTGTTCAACCAGTTAGATGAAATATGGGAATATTGGTACACACTTTTATATGGGGTCAGCATGACCTCCTATTCTGTTGTTTTGGTCCAGAGTTTTTACAGAAATAGAATTAATAACAGGACAAAAATCTAAAAAGTAGCCAGATCTAGCTCTTCTGTCCTTATTTTCAAGCAATAAGAAATATATAATTCATAAACAACACAATTCATTGTTGTTGTTTTTTCTGTATGGTAGTGTGTTTGGAAACTGCCACAAACTGGAAGAGAACTTGTAATTTATCATTACCTCCATAGAGAAATAGAATATTTATTTATTCCACACACAGAGAGATATATTTATTCTTTCATTTATTTTATTTCATTATGTGTTCTATCTTGTAGATTTTGTTTATTTCTCTGTGCACTGCCCAGAGTGGAAAATATCCCAGATGTGTGGTATAAATATGTAATGAATGAATGAATGAATGAATGTGGCACATTGTTGTAATGGAAAAAATAATGAACTAGTTCAAATAACTTGAACAATCAAACTCCCAAGGTGATTTTTTTTTCTATATATGGTTTCCCCTTTTTTATGTTAATATGAATGACAAGACTTATTTTCCATCAGACTCCCAGGTTAATCTTTGATGTGATATTCTGATCTGATGCAGACCTCAAAGGTGTGTAGGTACTGTATCAGATTATAGAGTTCTAGAGAAAGACTTGTATTGTTATTTTGTTGTTGCTTCAATGTTCTTTCAATAAAGATTTTAAAAAAGTAAAAAGTAAATTCTTTCCAAGATGAAGGTGTGGGTGGCGCTACTTTAATGCAACTACAAAACAGCTGGATGTTGATTTCTAGACCACCCCAACTAAAATTTTCCTAGATATAGAATTAGGCTGTGTTTTTAAGTGATGTCAGCACATCAGTTTCTGGAGATATGAATGCATCCACCAAACATCTTCTATGGCACAAGCCAAAATGATATTATGCATCATCGGTAGTGTCTCTCCAATATTGCAAAGCAAGAATTCATCTTCTAGATGGACTTATTAGAAAAGTTTCCATTTTGGAATATATGTCCCATGGCTATCAGGAGTTAGGTCTTAAAAAGAAACTTGTTCACACTGTGATATAATTGTGTGAATGCAGGTGAAACCAAAACCCGGGGCAGCATTTCAGACTTGACATAAGAATTTAAGCACTACTCTAATGAATCACACCACATATTGTCCTATCTAGCCCTGCATTCTTATCACTCTGAGTACCCATCCACTACCTATGGCAGCCAATAAACTGTGCATGAGAGCAAGAGGAATTATGCCTTTGCTAGTACTGACTTTGTTTTCTACTTATGTAAACAGTTGGTTGAACTGTCAATTGCAAATGCTTTGCTGGTTCTTAATTGGAGACAAGAGATAATTAAGAGGAGGCTGTCCAGGAGCAGTGTGGCATTTCATACACTGGGAAGAAAGCCAGTAATAGCTCTAGTCCAGCTAAATTTAGGAGGCTGTTTTATTTCTTGTGTTCCATTCCAAATTAATTAGGATTGACCTGAAAAGTAGTGATGTTTGACAAGAGAAGGGAAATTATTGAAGAAATACTCTTGACGCAAAGCTGAAGCAGATTGAGGTTGGGGGGGGGGGAGAGAGAAGCTGGTGGTTGTCTCTGAAGGTCTGAAATGAAGATTTGTCAGGTCAAGATTCTGCAGGTGAGAGGTTTCCAAGAGGCAGATTGTTATTACCACCAGAAATCTGAAATGTTAGTTTTTTGACTACTGTGGCTTTGTTGGCTGTAGGATTCTTGGCAATGACTTTCTGAAAATAAATTACAAGCCTTGGATATTTTTCTAACAGAACAGCAGTGCAATTTGGAAGATCACTCAGTTCCATGTACCCCACTTTCAGGTTAATGTGCAACTTAAGAAAACATAAATGCATATTTTTGAACATATGTCCATGTAAAATATGAATTTAAGAATGCATTTTATCTAAATGGGCACATTCCTAAAGCATTTTACTTTTGACCTATTTTGGGCCACTTCTTTTTCAGCATCCAAAAGTCTAAAACAGTGGAAAAGCTGATGCATAACTGCATTCTGGTTCAAACAATTACCAGGAAGTGTACATTGGATTAGTTTTTGTCATAAATCACAAAGATCTATTTTGTCAAACATGCCTAATAAAACAATATGGGGTGGGGGGATGGGGATAAAAGATAGGAGGCAAACTCTTGCCAAAAGACTCAGGACAGATTCCCCTTCCAGAGTGGGTGATTGTTCCAAATTCAGATCCTTTGAAGTTTCTTTCGTCAAACTAAAAGGGACTAAGAGTGATTAAATATAGAGATAAACCCACGTGTACTCCAGGACAGGGAAGGGGAGACCTGTTTTTCTCAAGACATTGTTGAATAATAACTTTCACTTTTCTGACAATTGGCCATACTGATTAAGGCGAGTGTAAATTCTAGCCCCTAAATAATGGGAGATTCCCCAGGCTCTTAGCACTTCCTTTACAGACTATGTTACCCTCCAATTTCCCTTCTGTAGGTAGCATTAGGCCATGGGTGAGCAAGTTGCAATCCTCCAGATGTTGGAGGACAGAAATGGCATTTCTCACCACTAAGTCTGCCAAATGTGGCTGATGGAAGCTGCAGTCTAGCAGCATTTGCTTTGCTCATTTGTGTTAGGCAATAGAAGGAACGGAAATGTTACTTCCCAAGTTTACAATACTCCCATGTGCCATGGGTGGCATGGTGTGCCACTCCATGCTCTGAGGTCATACTTTTGTTCCATGCTATCAAGTTGCCCCCCGATTTATGGTGACCTTATTCATCTCTGGACTGTGGTGGCTTAATGGTTAAGTTACTGAACTTGATGACTGGAAGGTTGGCAGGTCAGCAGTTTGAGGCCTGAGTGCTGCATGATGGAATGAGCGCCTGTCTCTGTCCCAGCTCCTGCCAACCTAGCAGTTTGACAGCAAGAAATGGCAAGTAGATAAATAGGTACCACTCCAGTGGGAAAGTGACAGCATTCCATGCACTCTGGTGTCTAGTCATACCTGCCACATGACCATGGAGAATCTGCAGATGCAGACAGAACTGGCATTTTGTCTGTAAATGGAGATGAACACCGTACCCTAAAGTTGGATGCAACTGGCTTTTGAGCAAGGGCGCCCTTTACCTTTATTGATCTCTAAAATGTCCTATTTTCAACAACCCTGCTCAGCTCTTGTAAACGCAAGGCTGTGGCTTCCTATAGAAAGTTAATCCATCTGGTGTCCGGTCTTCCTCTTTTCCTGCTCCCTTTTAACTTTCCCAGAATTATTATGTACCTTTTCCAGAGAATTTTGTCTTCTCATGATGTGGCCAAAATAGGACAGCTTCACTTCCATCATTTTTTATTCCAGTGATTCTTCAGGTTTGATTTCCTTTTGGATCCACTTGTTTGTCTTTTCTAGTACCCCAGGGCATCTGCAAAGATCTCCTCGTGTAACCCTAATTTTGAAATTAACATTTTTATTAATATATATACTTTTATTTTCAATAAAATATGCTTCTCTCATTATTTTAATTTGCCATCCACTTCAAGTTTGGTTTTACATGTTCACAAACCCACACTATACCATGATTACTTGCAGGTAAAATAACTGCAAGGGTTGATTTTTAATAAATTTATAAAGATCTCAAACTGCTGCTATACCTAGGATGTTTGAATGTACTGTACTTTAAACTGCTCAATTAAGTTCTTGATTTCCTCTAAGGCCATATGGGCAATCATGAAGCCCTATTTATCAATACAGCCCGACTGTCCTGGAATCCTGCTTACCTTGAGGCTTAAGCGATAGATTAGCAAGTAACATATTAACATAACTGGGTGGGGGGACTGAAATTCCTGATGTCCTGCAAATCTTGAATGGGGCTCTTAAAATTCCCCTTTATACATACGTTAATAAAAGGTCATTTTTAACATTTCCCTTGCTGTGTAATATTTTGATATTCTTCCTATAAACTAACATGCTCTGTTCTATATTTTTGAAGTAGGACAATACTCAACAGTATTTCCCTTCAACAAAGGATTATCTCATTCCCACCCAGAAAACAATTAAGCCGTCTGAGAAAACAAACAAACAATGGTCAGACCTGGAAGGAATGTTCTCTGAGTTTTTCCCCATTGCATCATTGTGATAAAGCCTGCCAGACAGGAAGAGCCACCAACTATGTCACTGCCATTAAATTACTGTATTGAAATGTCACCCCACTCTTCCCCCCCCCTTAGTATTTTCCTTCTCCCAATGTCATTATTTGCTATAGTGCTTGTCATTGTAAGGTGCTAACAAACCATTGTAACTAACTTATGAATGAAACCCCCACTGCTGGTCTTTTTTAAGCTTGAATGTAGCAATAGGTACAGTTGTACCTCGCCTAAAGAGCATAATGTGTTCCACAGGATTGCTCTTTAAGCGAGTTTGCTCTTTAAGTGAAACACCATTGTAAGTGACCAATTGTGACTCCTGGTGAGGGTGGGGATTGCGAACCCTGGTTTATTTGTTAAGCGAGTTTTTGGTTGGTTTTATTTGTTAAGTGAAGCAAACATTCAGAGAAAATTCTGCTCTTTAAGCGAGTTACTCTTTAAGCAAGGCACTCTTTATGTGAGGTTTGACTGTAATTGTATAGATGTAAAGATTAGCAGAAGAGTATAGCTGGTCCTGCGTTTAGAGGGCAAGTCAGCTCTACCATCAAAGTTCTTAGGTAAGCTCAGCACATAGATTTTTCTAGCAGACAAAAATGGATTAAATATGGCTTTTTATCCAGCAGTGGGCCCCCTCTGTTGCTTAGATGCTATTTTTGTCAATAAACTAGTCTTGTTTTTGTCTGAAATTAAAATCTTTGTGGTTCTTGGGGGGCTCTGCCAGCAGACAATTTTTTTAAATTTTAAAATGCATCTCCACATTAAAAAGGAATAGCGATTTTTAGGGTTTTGTTTGTTTGTTTGAATAAGAACATGCCTGTAAGTTTCATTCCTTGTCTGATGAAGTGGACTTGATCCACGAAAGCTAACAGTGAAAATATAGCAGTTAGTCTTTAAAGTGCTACTGTGTTTTTTATTTTTATTTTATTTTATTTTATTTATTTTGTTTTGTTTTGTTTTGTTTTCTAAGATGCCGATTTTTAGGTAACACTCCAGCACCAAACAGTTTTCCTCCTGTCAGCTTTCGTTACTACCCAGCTTTCACATGGTAATCAGGAATACAAGAGTGTAGATGATCTTAGATTGTAGTTTTATACATCCTGTTTCCTAATCACATCTAAATGTAAGAAATTCTGAAAACCAAGTTATATATCTCTGTCTAATTAGAGAAAAGGTGGTGTTACCAGGAGCTGAATGCCAGTTTATGAGCTTCACAGAAGAAAGGACCTGATAGGTATGTGCAAGGATTTTCCTCATCAAGCGTTGTTAAAAACCAGCAAGGAATTATTTGCTCAATCCTACATAAATGGCTGGTGCCATTTGTTCAGACCTCATATAAATGGCAGTGGCTGTTTTAGGAAATAAGGAACTGCTTTTCTTCCTGCTGAGTCAGGCCATCTGCTTTGGACAGCATCGGTTACACCTGAGCCAGAATTTCTCCCAAGACATTTTTCTGAGAAAATTTGCAGGATTTCTTTTTCTATCCATAGCTCTTGGAAAAGAAGGCCACTTCAAGGAATTTTCTCCAAAGTTGACTAATGTTGGGGTTGTTGTTTGTGTGTGTGTGTTGTCCAGTGAGGCAAGCTGCCAGTGCTGTTGCTGCTGCTCTTTGGAGTAGCAGGAAAACAAACAAAACTTTTATGTTTTAATTGGTTTCTAATCTTTTATTTTGTTCTCTTTAGAGTTTTTAACTGTGTTTTATTTGTTGGTTGTGCTCCGCCTGAGTTGCCTGTGCAAGTAGGGCAGAATATAAATTTGATTAACAAATAAATAAACAAATAAACAAATAAAAGAAGAGGCATTGCTACTAGGGTCACCATTGGTAATGATGAACCCCCCCCACCCCAAAGCCGTCATTGAATTCTTCCAACCCCCAGAGAAATTTGAGCTACAGAAGCAGATCTTCCTGGATTCAGACAAGGACTTTCCTAGCACTGCGACCTGAGATCCTTGTGACAGGATGTGGGAAGGAGTGGATTTGATACAATTTCTAGATGAAAAACCACATACTGTAGTTGTATTTTCTTACTAAAGGCAAGATTAGGATTAGCAGCCCTGGTTGTTGTCCACAATGCAGTTTCAGGCACTCTGTGTGTGAGAGGAAAGAGACTCCTTTCAGTACAACTGGATAAGTAACACTTATATACCCTTATTAATCTGCATATGTTCACCTAGTATTTCTACACAGATGTTGAGAGCACACAAGAAGGGAGATAGAACTGTCAAAATGAAATAGACTTTGAGCACACATGCTTTCTAAGGGAAGAGAGCATATTCAGACAGTTCTGCAGCAGCCTAAACATTTGACAGATCCAGGCAGATCCTAAAGCTGCCAACACAACTTATTGGAGCGGCTGCCAAGAAGCCAGATGTTGCTGTTACTACTGCTGCTGCTCCCGCTGGAAAAAATATATCTTCCCCAATTTTGGCACCTGGACTGTGTGACTGCCATCCAAATGGCAGAGGACAGAGGGGTAGAATGTTAAGTTTGCATTTTGTGTGCATATGGGTGTGCACGCACACGCGCACAGACACACACACAGACACACACACAGAGAGAGACTCAGCCCTTTTAAACAGCCTTGGAAATCAAAGGAAAAAGTTCAAGCATAATATTTTTGCTTTGATAGGCTGAGCAATATGAGGGGATTTGCAAATCAAAAGAAAACCACACTCTTCAGGAAAGCACAGGAGTCTCTGGCCTCCCTCCAGAGAGCTCATGGCACAGTGGGATCTCCTTTAGTACAGTGCACTCCAGTGATGCAAGGATCTGGGTGAGCCATGTGGCCAGATAGATGGACTCAGAACTGCAAAATCAACTGAGCTGGTTTGACAATGAAGTACAGAAGCAGTTAGCCATGTACATCATGTTGATTCCAGAGAACATTTTGCTCCCTGGCCCAATGGGGCAGGCTGGATGGTGTCAGAGGATGGGTCTTGTCCCTATTCCACCCTCACCCCTGCCCTAACATTGTCAGGATTTACGATTTCCCTGTTACCCATGCCTACTTTCTCTCCATCTGGCTGAGGCTTGGAGGAGTTCTTTGTAGCACTAGCTGAATCTCTGTGTGCCATCTCCTTTGAAACAACCAATTCTGCTTGAAGAAGTTTACTTTGTTATCTTTAAACATTTACTGGAAAAACAGAAGGATTCCCATTAAAGTGCTTATTGGTATCTTGTTTGGGTGAGCAAACAGTGTGGCATGGGAAATGCTGCTTTTATCTGATCAATGGTCAGAGATAAAAGTGATATGTTTCTCCATGTCAGAGGGTCTTCCTGATTGACAAGGCGATTACAGACATGAGGCCTGAGGAGGAGCTGATTTTCCTCATGACCTTCCATGAGCTGAATGGGAAATCTAGGGAATCCAAAATGTTTTGGGCCAAAATTCTCAGGAGCCACAGGTATCATCCAAGTTGACTAGAGCAGATGGGAACTATGATCACACATACGAAGAACACCAGATGAGGGAAGGCTCTTCAGCCACCCATGTTCTTTATGCAAGAGTATGTTGAGGAATGACAGATTGCTGTGGTTCATGGGGTTGCAAAGGGTTGGAGTCGACTGTGCAACTGAACAATACTGTATCAACATATTGAGGAAGCTAGTTTGACTTTTCATCAATGAGATAACTATCGATAAGGACATATCCCACTGACACATGACAGTACAATTCCTTAGACCAGAGATAGCGAATCTATGGTATGCATGCTAGAGGTGGCACTTGGAGCCCTCTCTGTGGGCACCCATGCAGTCACCCCAGCACAGAGTTTGCCCCACCTCTCTACCCAGCTGCCCAATGGGAGCACTTCCTCCTTCCCCCAGAGGAGAGTTTGCCCTGCCTCTCTGCCCAGCAGCCCAATGGGAGCATTTCCTTCCTCCCCTGTTGCTATGTTGGCACTTTATGATAAATAAGTGGGTTTTGGGTTGCAGTTTGGGCACTCGGTTTCTAAAAGGTTTGCCATCACTGCCTTAGACCTATTGCTGAGTCTGGCTTTTAAAACAAATGTTGCTGCCAACTAAAACTCATTAGTTAGAAAAAAGGAGATTGGTTTGATCATAACTGACCATTAGCTGTCAGTGTGATAGGTTCCAAAAAGAGAAAATTCAGTTCCTGAGTGTGAAACAATTTTAGAAACAAGACATAGTAGTATTTAAACAACATATGGCACCATTAATGCTAATATGTGTATTACAGCATGAGCTTTCATACACTGCAATTTACTTCATTAGATGAATTGACCATCATTTTAGAATCTTTTAGCCTTAATGAATCCACATTACTCTTGTTCTATTGCACAGGTGCCCAAACTTTTTCAGCAGTGGGCCGATTATGTGGTTCAGGGATCTGGTCATTAAGGCCCGGGGGCCGGGTGCAGCCCCAGATGCCAATTCATCCGGCCCACAAAGTTCTTGTCGCTCCTGGAAGTGGAAGTAAAACACGCCTGTATGGGCGCATTTTACTTCCGCTTCCAGGAGCAACAAGGGCTTTGCAGGCTGGATGAATTTGGATTGGGGGCCACACCCGGCCCCCGGGCCTTAGTTTGGGCACCACTGTTTTATTGCAACAGGCTAACGAGGTTAATATCTTTGAAATTAAGATTTTGATCAATGTCCCCTCTGAGAGGAGTCTACTTATGGTCATGTATATCCATGTAAGACAAATTTGGTGTGCAATAAGACCAAAGAAGAGTGAATCATGATCAGAAAAGGTATTAAGATTTAACAAGCAGAAAGCAACCTTTTCTTCAAGTGAGAGTCTTGTAAATGTTTCTCAGAGGTTAATACAAAAGGTAGTATTGTAGTTAAGAAAGGCTGTTGGTAAAGGAAACAATACCTGAAAGCAGTAAATATTAAAACCATTGCTCAGAATACGGACTGGTTCTTGACATTTTTTGAGAATTTGAAGAGAGCAAAACCTGCAAAAATGAAAGTCATGGGATGCAAAAGAGGGGATCTGTGTCTTATCTCTCTCTTGATTAAGGATCTGCAGTGGCTGGCCCCAAAGTTAACCCAGATTCTGCACATAGAAAAGCTCAGTTCTGAGAATTGTGTATGTAATGCAAATTAAGCAAATTAAACTTGTTTTCTTTGTTGCAAGTTGTTAGGGCTAGGAGCAAAGAGCTATCCAAAGTGCTGAAGCCCAAGCCTCACTCATCTGAGCCACCTATGTTCTGCCTTACAAGATTTCACTGTATACTTTGACTGTATATTTAAGGGCCATAAGCAAAAGATCCACAGTGTGCTATACTGTATGCCTTCTGAATGGTGCAACTGAGGGCGAAAACGCAAAAGCAACAAAACAAACTTTTTTTAGAAGATAGCATTGAATGTCCCACATGACTAGAATGCCAAGATGTCAAGTGTATAGGGTTAAGTTGAAAGAATGCATAATGTTTGAGCAATGTCATCATCATCATCAGACAGTACATAATAGTGCTATATTGTCACCTGGGAGGAACAGTAGTTCTGTGACAGAGGATTTACTTTGTGATTCAAAGATCCCAAAGGTTATCAGAGGCAACCCAGGACAGCTAGAAGGAAATCATATTTGCTTGTGACCTTGGAAAATGGAGAATTAGAACAGACTAACTTGGGCTGGATTGAAAGTAGTCTTACTTCAAATAAATAAATTATATATATATCATATTATCAATGAAAGCCACAATAAGCAATGTTATAATCTAGAGGGATACATCCTTTGACAACACAAACCAGAAAAGTGTTTCATTCTCGGAACCTAGAAACTTCTCCACCCCACTTCAAAAATATATTTGAAAAAAAAAATTTGAAAAATCATAAATATAGCTTTTGAATAATTTCTTATGGCAACTTGTCTCAGGCAGTGCCGAATTTAGCATTAAATCACATACTCGCTGGCAGTGACCTATTGGAAGGAATTTCCTGCACAGCTTGTTTCGAGTTTCATTCATACGTACCATCTAAAATTAGATCCATTACTTTCATTCAGATCCAAAAGCTTCTTTGCCTAGTGTAATATTTGGTAAAAAGAGAAAAGCAGTTCTCCATGCTCAATCATCTTCAGTCTTCCCAGGTGTTTGCTGAGTGCTGTTAATTGACAACAGGCGATGCAGTAGATCTTGGCTAGCAGCGGATGGCTCATAAAAGGCCAAAGTATTTGAGTTTTCTAAAAGGCCAGTCATATGTTCAAGCATGAAAGAAGTGCTTTCCCTTTCACAGGGCAAAGTCTACCAAGTGTACAGATGTGCCAATATACTTTAATTCTGTACCAGAAACAGCAACTCATAGAGATGAAGTGATTTTAGACGTTAGGATGGGCACTTTAAACTGAGTCCATAACTATACAGGGAGCTGGTGGAGTTGAAGTAGGACCAGAGTTACATGCTCTAAGTCTGGCTGTCACATTTAAAGTATCTGGAACTTTGAGACTGCTGCTCACATATCATCAGTGTTATAGTGGAACCAAGGTACATCGGGTCAATGTGCTAGGACTTTTTCATTAACAGGAGTGGTGATGTCATCACCCACTCTTCCAAGCCTACTTTGTTCTTCTGTATTCCTGTACAATTATAACCTTAATTTTTAAGGTGTGTGGTTCTTGCACAATCCAAAAGCAAGAGCAGGTGATATTTTTATTACATCACTTTAAAAAAAATAGCTTTCAACTCATGCAAGTCATAGGAGTTTGTTGGGATGCAAATGGTTTCTGCTGGGAGCAGTAGAGTGTAGTGAACTATCTCTATTGCAATGCCAAATACACTACGAGAAGAGTGATACTTTGCTGCTTTTTAGGTGGTGGCTTAGTGGTTAAGATGCTGAACTTGACAACTAGAAGGTTGGCAGGTCAGCAGCTCAAGACCCGAATGGTACATGACAGAGTGAGCTCTCATCTCTGTCCCAGTCCCTGCCAACCTAGAAATCTGAAAGCAAGAAATTGCAAATAGATGAATAAGTACCACTTTGGTGGGAAGGTAACAGCATTCTGTGTGCTATGGCGTCTAGTCATGGCTGCCCCATGTCCACTGAAATGTCTGCAGATGCAGCTAGCCCAGGCTCTTTGGCAGTAAATGGAGATGAGGACCATACCCTAGAGCCAGATATGACTGGCTTTCAAGTTAGGGTCACCTTTACCTTACCTAAATGTATAAAAACTTCAAAAACTCTTAATGGCTCTGCACCATATTATTTTAATATAATAGTTCTGTCCACAAACTAAGATCAGCCTTAGAGGTCTTGCTCTCCACACCACCTTGTGAAAGTCAGCAAGTGGGCCCAAGGATCTTGGCAACAGAGCCATGATTCTTCCCAGTTGAAACTTACCAAGGTCCATCGTTCTTTATATTAACAGTCTTTGACCCTGTTATCATGTCATGTCTGTGCCACTGCTTTGGGAAATTTAGGTTAATAGTGGCCAAGTCACTCCAGAACGATGGTAGGCCCTTCTACTCCTATGGGTTCCATACAGATAAAAACTTTGGCAACATGGTTTTTACAAGATAAAGTCCCCTCGATGCAGCAACTCCTGATATAGGCCAAGGGTATCTGTCCCTACACCTTGTGAACAAGGAAACATGGTTAGTCTGGAGATCAATCTGAGTTAAATGTGTAAAGTTACATCTAGTTGGATCCTAAGGTAGATCCTGAGGACGGAAAGGAAAGGGGCTCTTCTGTGGTCATCTCCTGCCACCTACAGGCTCTCAGAGTAATGACAAGCAAGCCATCAGCGAATCACCATAGCTAATGTCCCCCTTTTAAAGATGGTTTCACTTGTAAGGACAACGTTAGCTGCATTTTAGATTTTAAAATTTTGATTTCCCATCCCCAGCATGAAGAAATTCTCAAACATAGTGGCCTTTCTCAATACTGGGTTGTTGTTTTTTAAAACCCAGGTTACATTTAGCAATGTGCAATATACAACAGACAATATTTTGCAAAGCCTGACATCAAACATAACTGTAGGGAAGACCATTTGGCAGCTGATTTCAAACATAATTGAGGAAGTCTGGTATTAACATCTTCTATTAGCCAAAGCAGTTAGATAGCTTTTGAGTGAGCATGTCAAAATTTCATTACAAAAGTCAGTTGTTGAATTTTGAAATCAGATTTTGTGATGAATGATAATTAGTAAAGGTAAAGGTTTCTCTTGCTTGAAAGCCAGTCATATCTGACTCTAGGGCTCGGTGCTCATCTCTGTTTCAAAGCTGAAGAGCCAGCGCTGTCTGCTTCTGCAGACATTTCCCTGGTCATGTGGCAGGCATGACTAGACACCAGAGTGCACGGAACACTGTTGCCTTCTCACTGAAGTTTCTTTCTTTCTTTCTTTCTTTCTTTCTTTCTTTCTTTCTTTCTTTCTTTCTTTCACTTATATCCCTCCCCTCTAGGGAAAAAAATCATCCCACTCAGGGCAGCAAACATCATAAAAACAGTCATAAAGTTAAAAATTGCACACAATGAAATTCCTATTCTTTAATTTCTTTTTTCAATAAACTAGATTTTTTACATAAAGATTTCTTTCTTTTCTTTTCCATGTGATAATGAAAAGGAAGACTAGTGCAGAGTATTTGAAGAGAGTAAGAAAATCTTTAAATTGAGACTGATTGGTTGAAATATCATAAAAGCAATAGCTATCTGGGTGGTACTGATGATAAGATATAGTACTGGTATTGTACATTGGATGTTTACTGAGTTGGATACTTTGGACTGAAGAATAAGGAAGTTGATAACTACAAATCATGCTCTTTATTCACAAAGTGATGTGGATAGATTATATCTGCCATAAGAGGAAGAGGATTGCTGCAACTCAAACAAACAGTGGAAGAGGGGAAAAAAAGGTATTGTGAATAATGTATCCATAGCAATAACAAAAGGATGTTGAATGAAGGTTCTAGGAAGGTATCGTCAAGACTGCTGAGTCACAAGATGCATATAAGGAAGAGGTGCTTGGAATAAATGCTTGAAATAATAAACCATTACATTCTCAATATATACGACTAAAAATTGGGTATGGCTAAAATCTGGTATCCTAAAAAGAGAGAGACAGAAGGACTTCTATTTGCTGCCCCAAAACAAGCAACATAATTAAAGCAAAAATTGGGGGGGGGGGGGAGAGACCTGGAATTGACAGTAAGTGTAGGCTTTGTAAAGAAATGGATGAACTGTGGACAGCATTAACAGAGGATGTAGTAAGATTATTTATTATTATTATTATTTATTAGTTCAAATTTATATTGCTGCCCACTGGCCATGGCGACTCAGGGCGGCTTACAGACAATACATTACATTACAATACAATATGTTGGGGTGGGCACAGGGGGAGGGGCGTCAAGGTCCTCAACCTGCCCTGGCTTCTTCTTCCCCTGACAGGTGGTGTAGGCACAGGGGGAGGGGTGGCAAGGTCCTCATCCTGCCCTGGCTTCTTCTTCTCCTGGCAGTTGGTATAGGCACAGGGGGATCTACTGACTACAAAGAACACCACAATCTAGTTGCAGCAATGTTACATTGGGATCTGTGCAGGAATTATGGAATACCATCTTCAAAATACTGGTGGGACCAAAACCTGAAAAGGTGGTTGAGAATGAGGAGAAGAGGGTTAAGATCTTGTGGGACTTTGAGATCAAAGCTGATGTCAAACACAACACTCCAGACATTACTGTGGTTGATTTTTTTTTGTTTTTGTTATGTTAAGCTGATGGATGTGGCAATCCCCGATCATGGTCAATCATGATCCAGTGGAAATAAAAGAGAGTGAAAAGATCATGAGATATCAGAATTTGAGAACTGGACAGCATCTCAGGGAGAAAAGAGCAGCTCTGATACCAGTCATGATAGAAATGCTGGGAGCAATCACCAAAGCACTGAATAAACACATGATTGTGATTGTCATTGATAAAATCACTAGCAGCTGAAGAGAGTAGCTAATAGAGATCAGCCACATTATCAGGCAATACCTCACTGTCTCTTAGTTCCAGGACTAGGACCAGAGCAATGAGGTTCCAAAACTCCAGTCTGAACATCTGGTGGATCATGTATTCTTATACAGTTGTACCTCGCTTAAAGAGCATAATGCGTTCCACAGGATTGCTCTTTAAGCGAGTTTGCTCTTTAAGGAAAACACCATTGTAAATGACCAATTGTGGTGGGGGGAGACTGCAAACCCCAATTTATTTGTTAAGTGAGTTTTTGCTTGGTTTTATTTGTTAAGAGAAACGAACATTCAGAGAAAATTCTGCTCTTTAAGTGAGTTACTCTTTATGCGAGGTGCTCTTTATGCGAGGTTTGACTGTAATAATATCAATCCTATGTGCCCTTCTAAACTTCTTTTTCTTAATTTGGACCAATCACCAACACAAATACAATCATCATCACTACCACTGACAAGAAAAGATTTTCATTTTCCAAGACTTTACAAAAGTATAGCATTATTAGACAAATATCCTGCTGCAAAAACAACAAAGAGTTAATAAATGCATTAAAGCTCATACTGCAATAAACTTGCTAGTCTTTAAGGTGCCATAGGGCATCATTGTTTTTATGAACTCTGTACATACCAGGGGGAGGGATACATAAATGGCACTTTGTTAGAATGCTTCTCGTGGGTTGCCTACATTGGAATACAGTACTGTACTCTTATTTCTTAGTACAAATTATGGCTCAGAAAAGCCACTTTTTGGTTTATAATTTTCACAGTCTGTGATGATGATAATACACCAATATGGTCAGCAGCTAAACTAACTGGGGGATTCTAAGAGCTGTAGTCCAAGAAAGGAACTTTTTTCCTAGTTCTGATATAGATACAGTACCTAGCAAACGACCATGAAACAGACAACTTGAAATAAGGTTGTAGGTTATTTATTTTGTCACAGCCACACATTTTATTGGCATTGAAGAATATTTCAGGGAACACAGGATTTTTCTTAAGCTCCACCTATTTTTCCTTTTCCTGGCAGTGTTTCCATCATAAAGCAGAATTATTTGGGCTCCGTCATTATAATTTTGGGAACTAACAACACAGCAGGACTTTAAGTAAGACTCATAATATGTACAGATTTTAAAAATTAACTTTATTTTCCCATTTCTCTAAACACTCTGTCCATCCAGGCCATTGTTACTTTAACATCCATAAAGAAGCATGAAGCAGTAGCATGGAGCACATCACAAGCTAGAAGTTGAACCATAAAATATTCTTCTCTGTCATTTAGTGAAGCCGTGTCCTAGAACTATAAACATAACTAAAAAGTTACAGGTATACAAAAAAGAATGAAGTTACCCCCAATATGTTGCAACTGTAACACAACTAAGAAAAAGGAATTGGTTGGAAATAGAAGGATAGTTGCACATTGTTACTTCCAAACTATGAGGCAAGCAAAAATAAATAAATTCAAGTTTGGAAAATAAGTGCAAACATTTTTCACTTTGAACTGGATTCTTGGAGTATTTCATTTTGTGGAAGAAGATGATTTTTCACTACAGATGTCCCCTTCTGCTCCTTCTCTAGGTTGCTCATATACTCCAAAATCCTTGGCTCTAAAATGAAGTGGCAGCTTGGAGATTAAAAGGTTATAGTGAAAGAGCTCTGTATTCCAGCCAAATTCAACTTACTTTTAAGTGAGAAATACTACCTGCAGAGGGAAGCTTGGGTTTGTGCCTCTTATTCAGAAACTGGTTCCTTCTACCAACAGGACTTAGATATTATTTTTTTAGTACAGTACAGTAAAACCTCGAATAACATTAAAACCTGGTTCCACAAGTCTTGGTGTTATCCGATTTTTAGTGTTATCCGATGCATGTTAAAATCCTATGGGATCCATAGAGATACATTGTAACCACACAGGCTTTAGCGGTTGTTATCCGATGCATCCCATAGGATCTTAATGTTATCCGATGCAATTCTTCCCCCCAGATTGCTTAATGTTATGCAATTTTAGTGTTATTCGATACTAATGTTATCTGAGATATTACTGTACCTGTATCAATAGAGAAATAGTTTCACATACTGTATCATAAATAAGTAAATAAATACAATATATATTTAAATATAGTAAATCACAGGAATGGAAATGACTATAGGTATATTTCACAGTGGATTTTTCCCATCTCCTAACTTCTCTCATGTAAAAGAGATTTGTGAAGTAGGTATGTTGCTATTGAAATAAACATAACATGTTGAATTCAATCTATTTCATAATGCATTTTCAGTGTTTTTTGATCCACTTCAAAATGAGAGCTTGGGTTAAAGAGACACGGAATCTAGCAAAATCCTATAAATAATATACAACAAATATGAAAAATAGTGGTCCACAAACTGGAAACATTCAATATATATACCAATGCCCAGGAAAATAAATGCCAAAGAGTGCAGTAACTCATAGAACATTTCTTGTGCTAGTAAGTGATGCTTTGAGTGCTGTATCAAAGATGTCTGCCACATATGAGCAAGAAATGTCCAATGTTCAAACTAGATTTAAAAGGGGAGGAGCACTTTAGATCATATTGCAAATATACATTAGCTACAGGAGCCTACCAAAGGATTTGAGAAAGCTGCTTTCTGCCAGTAAAATGGTGTCATCTGCATATCTTAAACTAGTGGTGTTTTTTTCCACCAATTTTCACTCCTCTGTCTGAATCTAATCTCCTTTTCTGTGTGAAAGAGACTGAACACAGAGAGATATAAAATACATCCTTGTCTTATCTGACTTATGGGAAACCATTCTGTTTTTCCATATTTTCTTCTAACAGTACCTTTTAAAAATACATAATGCAAGTTACACATCAGGACAAGCAAGGAGAAAGTGTGTCCAGTGTGTCGGTCTTTGTATTCTTTTGTCATAGCTTTGTTCAGAGTGCTTTTAAAGCATAAGGATGAATCCAGATGATGGTGGAGGGCCTCTGTAGGAATGGGACCTTCACAAGTGGATCACTTTCAAGGGAATGAAGGTGGGGAGGCCATGTGCATGCTCAACCCATGAGGTGTTGCACACTCCTGCCTCCCATCGCTTGGATATCGTCACCTGGCAGCCAGGTTGGCAGATGCTGGATCTCTCCTCCATGCTAGCACCAGAGGGTGTTGGCAGCTGTAACCAATTAAGTTGTGGCCAGTGTATTGCAAAGATAGAACAGCATCTCTGTGTTTTTATTTGTGCCCAGGTGTCCTAAACCATCAGCCTCACTGGACAAGTTGATGAAGCCTGATTTAGAAGGAACACAGAACTATTGCAGCATCGACATTTTAATTTCTGCCATCGCGTATTAAGAATGAGCCAGTTGCTGTGTGTTTCTAAATGTTGTGCTGGTTTTTTCTGGCAGAGAAGATGACTGTCCTCAATCAACTTCTCTGAATGTTCTACAATAAAAATGACACAGTCTGGATGGCACTTGCCAAAGTGAGGTCAGGAAAGGAACAACCCCTCTATGTTTAAGACGTACTCTTTCCCCTCCCCACCACACACTGTCCTTTTGCACCAGGCTTGAAAAAATTTAAATAATTCCAGAAGCTTCATGACCTGGATGATGTGGCACATATGGAATGTAAAAAATCAGAATGGGTGAGCAATTGTATATTACTGTGGAGGGAAGAGGCACCGTATAAAATGAGTTTCACTTCCCTGAAAACTATATGAAGTGTAAGTCTCTGAGAATTTCAAATGATTTATTGGGGAGTCAGCTCAAATTGAACTTCAGCTGCAGCTAGATAGGTGTCAGTGATTAAATACACATAACTGCTATACCACTCACTTATCCTATTTCAGTGTTATGAGTTCAGCCATCACTTCTCTGTGAAAGGCTCCCAAATCTGTCTCTGGCCTTTCTTCATCTGTCCAATCTCATTAATCTCCACCCACCTCCCCAAGGGTGCACCTGGATGTCTGCCAACATGTTCAAAACAGCTTCATGCACACAAATGTGCCTCAATAGCCCATGTGCTGCAGTGGTCAGAATGCTGGAACTGGTGCTTGGGATACCAAGGACCTCAATACCAGGGGCTGAGCCATAAGATCAATTAAGTGGCCTCAAGGCAGCCATTATAGGACTTTAGTGAGGATAAAGGTGAGGTGTGCAGCTACCTAGCTTGCTTTGAGCTCATTAGAAGCAAAGTGAAATATAAAATGAACTAATGAATATACAATTAATTCTTCTAATTTTCTGATTTAAGATCCCTAAATGGGGGTGGGGGGGAGGCTCCCCTGTCATCCTCAATATTCCAGCTGTCTTCGTTCAACTCCTGAGCAGGTATTATTGCTTCAAAAACTGTAATGTGAAAACCCTATCAGACATTTGCAGCTGGTTTTCATTCATTCGTAGCAATCACCTTTCATAAAAATTAGGGGAGCAAGATCCCCTAAAAGTACAAAGCTGTTGGACTGGCAGATCGTTCAAGAGAAGGCAAGGTTTAATTTAATGATTGCAGGAGCAAATTTTAACCAGCAAGTGAGGGTGACAAATTTTAATTGATGACATGGGAGACCTCAAAATCAAACCCATTTATTATTTGATGATTTCTCCCTCCATGTGCTATTGTAATAGGAAATGAAACAGATTAGTAGTAAAACAAATGTTCCTTCCTTACAGTGTTTAGTCATTATTATTCATCTTTCCAGTCAAACAAAATCCCTTTGCTGGGGAGAGCCATGATAGAACTGTAAAGAATGTCTCCGCAGTTTGGAGTTCAGAATTAACAAATTTTGGATTGAATGGAGCATCAAGGACCAAATTTAAGGCTTATAATATTTTACTGAAATGCACATAGGAGAGGGGGGAGATTTTTTTAGAAGGGAGCCACATAGAGAAAGCAAATTATTCCCTTAACAACAAGGGCAATAATGGGGGTGGTGGTAGAAGGAATATGTTTCACTATCCAGGCTACAGAAAAAACACTCACACAAAAAGACTCACACAAAATAATGATAATCTACAGCATAAACAAATAAATACCTTTCAAAAACAAAGGGAAGATTAGGCAAAATGCTACTGCAATCACATTGACAAAATAATATACTGTACAGTTGTATTTCGCTTAAAGAGCATAATGCGTTCCCAGGTCTGGATTTACATGAAAAGAGGCCCTAGGCTATTCCACTTATGTGGCCCTTTCACCTCCCATTTTTAAGTTTGTAAATTACATGAGAGATAATAAAATACATCATTACTGTGATATATATCAATATATAGCCCCTCTTGATCTTGAGGCCCTAGGCTGAAGCCTAGTTAGCCTATAGGAAAATCCAGCCCTGTGCATTCCACGGGATTGCTCTTTAAGTGAGTTTGCTCTTTAAGCGAAACACCATTGTAAGAGACCAATTGTGGGAGGAGATTGTGAACCCCAATTTATTTGTTAAGCGAGTTTTTGGCTGGTTTTATTTGTTAAGTGAAGCGAACATTCAGAGAAAATCCTGCTCTTTAAGTGAATTACTCTTTAAGCGAGGCGCTCTTTATGTGAGGCTTGATTGTATAGGAAGATCTCAGATTAAGCTCAGACTACAATCAAGTCTGTTCTCCTTTCATTCTGGTTACAAACACTACTAGACTTTGTAAAAAAAAAAAAAACAACACCTGGAAACAGCTGTGCAAGGTGATTGAATATATCACTTTAGTATCCATACATTAACCCTCCCAACAAACATTGTCACTCCTAGTAGGATGTATAACTTACATTAGCCATTGGTCAATATCCTATTGCATAGCTACACAAATGGTGTACTTTTTGAAGGCAAATTTCCCCAAATTAAGAAATCACCATAGACATTATAAGTTTCACATTGAAGCACACAACTTAGTATGCAACAAATAATATCTACACAGATTTTTATTTTATTTTAAGGCAATTCACCTCAAAAAGATATGCTCTATGAGAGGATTAGGGTCACTAAGAAGACTATCAAATTCTACAAACTAGGCAGCATCCTGTTGTCAAATGTGGAGCATAAACATCTGCAGTGTGAACTATTCCATACACAGTTAATTTCAGGCTCGCTGTTGTGTAAGCCAGCAACCACTGCATTTACATGAACAGGACTTGCCAACTGTGCAAGGAGTTGGGAACAGAGAAATAGTACATGGAACAGATTGTCCCACATATAGTCAAGTACAAATAGGGATCTGGCAAACTCTCAACTACGGGGTGTCCCAAAAGTCACCACATATAGCGAAAATGAGAAATTGTGACAAAATGTATCTTTATGTAAAAAACTTCATCCCTAATTTTAAGAAAATATTTAAAAATATTCTCTACATATTCTTGTGGTTCACCTCTTTCTACACACACAAGTCTTCTCCCCCACTCATGGTGAACACATTCCAAGGTATCTGTTGTTATGCAATTTTGCTTATGTGTGGCAAATTTTGGGATACCTTATATATTTTCAGAGCAACTGATTAAGCACGTGTTGTACTGACATATTTTAAAATAAAGGAATTTGTCCACCATTGTTTTGATGTTGAATCTGGAATTAAGTTCATTGCTCTGTACTTAAAGTTGATTATTTTATATTGCTAGTCTTCCCTTTTGTAGAATTCGGTATACTTAAATGCCCTTTATGTGTGTCTTCATTATTATTAATTGATGTTTTGGACTAAATTTATCTTTATTTTTTTGCAGTTTTAGAACACCATTAACACAGAAATTCTTCCTAATCAGTTGTAAAACTCCTTTGCTACAGTACCTAAAAGAGTTTCTAACTTTTGTGGAGTCTTTCTTGCTCTAAATGAGGCAGGGTATCTTCCTTCAGGATAGCCTGTGATGTAGTGCAGCCATTCAGTAGCTGAAATCCTGCTGTTTAGTGTTGTTACCGCAAATTTTGAGAGTCCAACATATCCTTTTTATTTAACTCTTTAATAAAGGTACACACATGGGGAAAAGGTATGAAAATAGGGAGAAGCCAGTATTTAATGGCTAGCAAAAGAAATAAAATCATACAAGGTTTAATTGGAAACCTCTCCAAAGAGGGGGGGATTAAAATGGGATTAGCCCACTATACCCTGGCAAGGAATGTAAACTAATGGCCCATTGTCTAAGCCTCAAGGGTGTAAATCCTTGCAAAACTGGTTTCCTGATAACAAAGCAGAAATTCCTTTTCATTCCTTCACAATCAACAGAGGCTGTTGCCTGAATTCTGAAATTATACATCTGGTCTGAATTAATTCTCCTTAATAAAGTTTAATTTAAAAACATTACTATACACTAACCAAGACAGAGAATATATGGGGGAGAACCAACTATTAATTAATAACCAGTTTAAAGCTTAACATTAAAGCCTCAAAAGGTCTATGTGAGCAATTGCAGTAGGAGATGGTGGCCTCCCAAGGGGGGGGGGGAGATGACTCATCGCTAGAAACAATAGGGACTAATGTCTTGTCTTTATCCCCTAAAAGCTCAATGGAAACTTACCTGAGGATGACCCCAAGAAGGAATGTGACAATTTAAGGATTGAAAAAAAGGACATTTCAGCTTTTCAGTATTTCATCATATGTAAACTGCAGTGTGTAAACAATTTTACTAAGCTCTGTAACATGCAATCAAGAAGTGTAAATTACCTTTCTAATTGCCCTCACTTTTGGACAGAATTTGCCCCTGCACTCATTGTTTCAGATTTAAGTGTTCTTCAGTAAGAAGTGTATAAATATTGTTGAACAACAGGAAGAAAGGAGGTTCTATCACAGCAATTGTGATGGAGCCCCCCGAGATTGGTTTTTTATTAAAACGTTTGAGGTGAAGACTTCTGGTCTATACTACTAGTCACTGTAGATCAGAACCCTTAAAGCCAATAAAACCAATTTTGTTTTGATCAAAACCATGTCTCGGTGTCAGTTCTTTTTGAGGTCAATCCATTCTCCACCAAGAAGCGAACCTAGCCCTAATTTTGCAGTAACAGTTTGGCGACCCAGGTAGGAGGGTTTCTTGGTGCCTTGCAAAGCCCCTAATGGGTTAAGCAGGCTAAAAAGGGAGAGTTGATTGGCCTCAAAAACAAATCTCCAACTCGAAATTGAAGATTGGCCATCCTGAGAGACACAATTGGAATTCATCTCTCTCCAAAGGAATCTGAAGATTGGTAAGTATATACAGTAATACCTCATATAACATTAGTATCGAATAACACTAAAATCGCATAACATTAAGGAATCTGGGGGGAAGAATTGCATCAGATAACATTATGATCCTATGGGATGCTTCAGATAACAACCGCTAAAGCCTGTGTGGTTACAATGTATCTCTATGGATCCCATAGAGGATCAGATAACACTAAAAATCATATAACACCAAGACTTGTGGAACCAGGTTTTAGTGTTATATGAGGTTTTACTGTAATTTGATTTCTTTGGGGCTACTGCTAGAATTTCTACCAAGTTAGGTTAGACAGCCAGCGGAACTTTTTTCTTCTCCCTGGGTGGCAGCTCGGGTTATTGGGGGGCGGGGGGCGGCAGAGACGGTTACGACGGACCTGAGCCACAAACAATCTGGACACTAGCGGAGTCTCACCAACTCGCTAGAAAGTTTGCAAGATCAGGAATTGCCCACCTGTGAGCAACCCATAAGGTAATAGGTCCAATGGATAGACTCATCATCTAGAGCTGAGACCAGTGAATTGGACAAGGGTTCCGAGATACGGATGGCTCCCGTTGAGGGACCTGCAAAAGCACGGTGTATCAGAGTAATTAACTGAGTGCACGTGACCAATCGGACAGCCCGGTCGAGATAGGGAGAGTCATTGGCCTTTGAGACCGGTAAAAATTTTCAAGATACGGTTGATTACCGTTGAGAAACGCAAGGGGGTGAATAAGCGTGGCCCGCTCTCCGCACTGTGTGTTTGGGGGTAACTCGGAAAAGCGCCAAGTCTTTGGTCTAAGCAAATGGAATCTCATTGACCAGGGAAGGGTAATGAGTGTTCAGTCTGGGCTGGAGGATAAGGCTGGTGGGACGCCACTCAGTAATGTCCTTAAGAAACTGGATAAATTTAGTAGGACCCAAATCTAAATTCAAGCAAACGGAGATTGAAACTTCTTTGCACATAAGAATGGCCCTTTCAGAAGGACCTTAAGCCAGGCTGGTCAGTACCAAGGCAGCCTAGATATACGTAATCTTGGAATATTAATTAAATCGTGTGAGAAGTAATTTAAGGCACTCAGTCACATGAGGGAAGGGAAGGAGACAGGAGAAGACAGGAGAAAACAGAATAAAACAGAATAAAATAGAATGAAACAAAAGTAAAGCAAAACGAAATAAAGCAGAATAGAATAGGAAAAATAATATAAAGGAAAAAGGGAAATCTAAATAGAAAGGAAATAAAATAGAAATAGAAAGAAATGTAAAAAGAAAGGCATTTAAAAATTGAGCCCACCATCACCCACTCAGGCTGAAAGGCTTGAAGGGGACAGCAGATACATATTAAATGAAGAGTAAAGGGTTAAGGTAGCCCAGCACCCATATAAAACGTAACTTGTCCTTTGCTTCTAAAAAGAAAACCCCAATTAAGTTTAAGCTATCTGTTAAAAAGTAACTGAATTCGAATACAGAGCAGTCTAAATTAGAAGAATCCCAGATTATTGCCATAAGAGGCAGCCTGGGAATGGCTTGTAATAATGATTAGTAATGTGATTAAAAGCATTGAGCCCAGGTGGCTGTTAATTCCAGCCTCCTGAGAACCCATAGTAAACATGACCCTTAAGGTCTGAAGAAAGCATGGCATTTCCCCTTGCTTTCCGTGCTATTGCGTGGAGCATTGCAGGAAAAGAAGGAGAACTAATGCACAGTTTAAAAAAAAACGGAATAAATGTGTAAAATATTGTAAATATGCATGAATGTTGAATGAGTGATCATGAATGGGCGGGCGCCCTGTGTGTGGTGTGTGAGTGTGGAAGTGAAAGAAATGTGTGCCTGCATTTTGTGATGTGTAAATAATGAGGACTAGAAACTTAGAGCTTTTTAAATACTGCCATTGCATTAACATACACTGCTAAAGGATTTAAGGGGAAGGAAGCATATCCTTAAAAAGCTATGCTTCCACAAGTACCCAGTCCTGATTCATACTGGACATGTGGCAGATCTGTAAATATAGTAAAAGGGTATGTATAAATTGGATATAGAAATCCTTTAAAATAGGATTTGCGAAATTATTATAAGGTATGGTTAGCTAAATAATAGTATTCCTTTCTCTGTCTAAATTAAACCTTAAGACAGAAATTGGAGATGTATAAATTGGGGATATGGTGGTCCTTTAGATCAGGACTTGGTAAATTATTATAAGGTTAAAGGAAATGGCAATGTTCAAAATGCATTGCTGCCTTTTAAATAAGGCTTGAAATCGAACTAATTAAAGTATCAGGAGATACAGGGAAATCCCTTTAAAATGGGACCCAAAGGAAAATCGAGCAGAAGTTGAAACAAAAATGTATGTAGTTTAAGTAAGAACAGCTTCGAAAATTAGGAATTAGAACTTAGAAATGGTGGGAAGATACAGCTAATGAAATAGAATTAATTGGAAACAAATATATTGGCATAATGACTGGTATATCTACAAAATTGAGATTGGCAAAGGTTGGAAATTGGGATGGATTAATCAGAAAGGTCCCTCTTTCCCATACAAACCCAACTGCAACCAATAAGTGTTTGAAAATGCATTTGTTTTTAAAGAAATGGTTTCCCAAAGTAAAATTCAGACTTTCCATAGAGCATACGAAGAGTGCAAACTTGTAGGCACTGCAGAGCTGTTAAGAGATTACCTCCTGCTGAGAGGAAGCATTTCATTCACAATAGCTTGGAGGGGGAAGCGGCCCCTCCTTTCTCTTACACTAAGCATGGGCCTTTAGTTGATTTTCCTGTTCAGCAACTTAAGGGAGCAGAGCTTTAAATAAATACAAGGTCCTATAGAAATAAATTGCTAAAACGTGAGTATCTAAAAATTCGATCTGTACACTGTCCATGATTGCATGCATAAGCACTGGCCCACCCACAATTTAGGTTTTCACTGCCCTAGTTGGTAAAGAAATGGGGACTTATTCTTCCTTCTTCTTTGTGCCTCAAATTAAGCTATGCCACCCTGCTGTCCCAGCACGGTTGGCAACATAAATATAAAATAAATGAGCCTCATCTGATAAGGCTATTTTAAAACATAGTTTGCTACCTGGCTTATATCCCACATATGGATGAAAATAGGGTACTTCCTGCAGGCAAATTAGTCTGCACAAAATATTAGTGAACTTGGCAAATCACCTCAGGCATTGTCTAAAGTCCAGCTTTATTTGAAGTGTTCAGTTCAATCTGAAAAATATTATAATTGAATTGGAAAAGCTCACAGATAGGCAGGACCCCAAGAAGCCCTCGGAACATTCTGGAGTTCTGGTTAGCCCAGTGCCTTGTTCCCAGACAGGACATGTAGGTAGCAGAAATGGAAATTTTTGGCTTATCTTTTTCCTGGGAAAGAGGGCAATTGGAGTCACACTTGGGAACCCAGTTTTGTGGGAGGGGGGGGGGGTTGAGAAACATCTGCCTAAAGTGTAAAACTGTATCTCAAAAATCGTGCCCCCCTTAAAAGGGCAATGCAAACTCAGGATTTAGCTTTATCTGATGTGTAGCCTTAAGTCAAAAAATGTGGCACTTGAAGAACCCATTTTCAGAAATAAAAAGGGATATGGCCTAGTAGGAAAAAGGTGGATGGGTATTAAAAGAAAAGGGAACTTGTTAATTTGTGGCACAAGGGAAATGGAACATTGTCCTGTATAGTCATGTATTTGTTTGAATATATGTGGAGGCTATGCATGTGCTGTAATATGGGTAGTTTAAAATTGGGAATTAAGATGTCTATACAAGGCTCTGCTTACCTGTACATAGGTACAAAAATACATTTATAGTACTGACTGCCTGAAGAAGGTGGTTGCTCAAAAGAGGAAACTGCTGTTCCATAATGAAAAGTTAATTTGAACATAAACCTATTAAAACTTTGAAAACATGTGCATTTCTGAAATGGTTGCTGCAAATTTGGTTCTGTATAATGTGGCCTAAAGCATTTGCATATATACATATATGCTGGGGTTGAATTAATAGTAACGCAAAAAGCCCCAGCAAGCACACTTGAGGAAAAAAATATATTCAAAAATGTGATTTGAACCCAGAACCTTGCAACAAGAGTTCCAGAAAAAGAGGTGGGAGAAGTTTTGCATAGTAAGTAGATAAGCACATAGCAGCTTGCTGTTCAAAAGCAGCCTTTAAGTCTTTAGTGTTACAAAAGGGTGTCTGCATAATTAAAATTAATAAAACTAAATGTTTTTATTTCTGGGCAAGCTCCCTGCCAAATTTCCCTTAAGGAAGGCAGAAGAGGTGTCCTGTCTAGTCTGTTCTGTCGTTGAAATCTAATAGGAGCTGTGTTTTTGTCTTGTCTGTATGTATGATGTGTGAGTGGCTTCTGAAGATTGTTGGTACATCCCACATGGGAACTTTCCTCTCACTCTACTAAATGCACCAACTTAAGGAAATTTCAGTGTCCCTGTGCCCTGTCCCCTGTTAGAATCCTAGTTAAAGAAACTGAACCATAAGTACAGCTTTGCAACTCCAACAATAAAGTTATTTCTAAACATGTGTGTCTGTCAACCCCTCATTCTTATTATACAGGATACCAGAAGGAAAAACGGAGTGAAGAAAATAAACTTAATTAAATAGGCCCTACAAGGAGGCCAGTTTAGGAATTAGATGACTCCCAGATTCACAAGCAGAAGGGGGAGGCTGAGTTTAGTTGGAGATAGCAACATCTTCCTCAGAAACAATTGTTTGCTTAAAGTATTTAATTTGGTTTACATTGATGTGGGCAAGGAAAGGTAAATTCCTGCTTTTAAAGCAATCACAGCAGTAATTGGGTCATGTATCAGTGGCTTCTGGAGTAAGTGTATGGGTCTTGCATGATGAAAATCCTCTTATCCTACAGAAATTGACATCTTAAGGAGTTCCTTACATAAACCACAGGGAATAATGGGAGTACCTGAAAGCATGTTTGTTGTTTATTGTTATTAGGGGGAAAGAAATAAAGTTTAAACTTATAACTTTATTAAATGAACAGATACAGAATAAATGTGGGAGGGTTTTGGGGAGTTGTGTTGTGTTTTCTCTCTGTCTTTCACTGCAGGAAATCCTAAAGATGTGGAAGCCTTGTGATGGATCCCAATGATAAACGGATCTCAGTACACCCGAGCATGTCTAAAATTCAGTGGAGTAGTATCGTGTCTTTCTTATTATTAATATTTCTATCATCTTTTTCCTTCCCTTGGTATTGCTAGCATACTACTTTTAAGCTCTCTCTCTGGTTTTAAGTCCTTTTAGAATTTTATTTTCCTTTGAAGTAAACCTTTTCTGTCTTTAAGAAATTTTTTTAAGTTTCCTTTGAATTATGTAGAATAAATAAGAAAGTTAGATTGTGGGGTTTGGGCAGTTTTCCATATTCCCTCCCCAGGATTGATGTTTTATGCCAAACCAGTTGCCCAAATGTCACCCCAATACCGAGGAATTGCAATGCAATAAATTAGAGAGGGCCCCCACATGTCTGCAATATATTAAATTTCTCCAGGGTTGGTTTGTGCTCCAGGGTATCCATACACCCCTGCCCTCACAACAAGGGGGAGGCCTTGCCCATTGGCAAGGGTTGGTTTATTTAATTCTTCCATCTAGAGAAATGCTTTCTGAAGGGCGGAGGTCCAGATGAAGCATTGAGGCGCACGGGCTAACCCCACAATGTGATTCTGCTGTACATTAACAACTCAAGGGAGCCCCTGAACTCACAGTCCATGCTGAAGATAAATTTGCATGTTTGTTTGAAAAGAGATTAAAACTTCACCAGCAGGGCTCTGCACCTAATTACTCAGGGATGCAACATTACCATGACAGTAACAGCAGCAACATTGATTCATGTCTGTGTACCCCTCCTACAATCTCTGAGGGCATTGTACACTATCTCAAATAAACAAGAACCTAAGGCCACTCAGTACAAGACGAAAATTTCTTACAGAAATTTTGTCTCAGAGGGAATGGGAAGGATTGTTACCGCAAATTTTGAGAGTCCAACATATCCTTTTTATTTAACTCTTTAATAAAGGTACACACATGGGGAAAAGGTATGAAAATAGGGAGAAGCCAGTATTTAATGGCTAGCAAAAGAAATAAAATCATACAAGGTTTAATTGGAAACCTCTCCAAAGAGGGGGGGATTAAAATGGGATTAGCCCACTATACCCTGGCAAGGAATGTAAACTAATGGCCCATTGTCTAAGCCTCAAGGGTGTAAATCCTTGCAAAACTGGTTTCCTGATAACAAAGCAGAAATTCCTTTTCATTCCTTCACAATCAACAGAGGCTGTTGCCTGAATTCTGAAATTATACATCTGGTCTGAATTAATTCTCCTTAATAAAGTTTAATTTAAAAACATTACTATACACTAACCAAGACAGAGAATATATGGGGGAGAACCAACTATTAATTAATAACCAGTTTAAAGCTTAACATTAAAGCCTCAAAAGGTCTATGTGAGCAATTGCAGTAGGAGATGGTGGCCTCCCGGGGGGGGGGGGGAGATGACTCATCGCTAGAAACAATAGGGACTAATGTCTTGTCTTTATCCCCTAAAAGCTCAATGGAAACTTACCTGAGGATGACCCCAAGAAGGAATGTGACAATTTAAGGATTGAAAAAAAGGACATTTCAGCTTTTCAGTATTTCATCATATGTAAACTGCAGTGTGTAAACAATTTTACTAAGCTCTGTAACATGCAATCAAGAAGTGTAAATTGCCTTTCTAATTGCCCTCACTTTTGGACAGAATTTGCCCCTGCACTCATTGTTTCAGATTTAAGTGTTCTTCAGTAAGAAGTGTATAAATATTGTTGAACAACAGGAAGAAAGGAGGTTCTATCACAGCAATCGTGATGGAGCCCCCCGAGATTGGTTTTTTATTAAAACGTTTGAGGTGAAGACTTCTGGTCTATACTACTAGTCACTGTAGATCAGAACCCTTAAAGCCAATAAAACCAATTTTGTTTTGATCAAAACCATGTCTCGGTGTCAGTTCTTTTTGAGGTCAATCCATTCTCCACCAAGAAGTGAACCTAGCCCTAATTTTGCAGTAACAGTGTCAAATATCCAATATCACACAAATCAACCAAACTCCAAAATGCTCTATCCTTTGCCTTCTGTTTCCATCTCTGGCCAAACAGCTTTACCATTGGCTCATCCCATCATTTTGGGGGCCTGCCTAGTGGTCTTCTGTGGTCCCTTGGTATCCAGTCTGTTAGTCTACAGGTCCATCTGTTATCTTTTAGGTGGGTGATATGGCCTGCCCATCTTCTTTTTGCCACATATAAATCATCAACCACATCACACAGTCCTCTTCTTTGGCGTAATTCTTTATTGCTGCCCTTATCCCTGATTGTTACTCCGCACATCCGTCTTTCCATTACTCACTCCATCATGCAGCACTCAGATCTCAAACTGCTGACCTGCCAACCTTCCAGTTGTCAAGTTCAGTGCCTTAACCACTAAGCCACCGCAGCCCTATACATTTGACAGTACCACTTCCTTAATCTTATTTTCTGTATCAGTTCCTCTAACTTCACTTTCCATGCATCATATGCGTCTTTCTATTTATGTTCAATTAGCATTTGAACTACATTCTCTGTCATTTTTTTTCAGTAATTCTTGTCAATAACATTTTCAATTCTTTAGAGATAATGGTCTGCATGCCTTCTATCAAAATTTCTCACCACACACAGTCTTCTTCCTTCTTTTGTCTGCGTTTTGTGCTTAGGTAGCATCCTGCCACTTGAATTGCGCCTCCAGGCAGAGTTGCTCCCCTTCAGGAAGGCCTTAAAAACGTGGCTGTGCCAGCAGGTATGGGGTACAACTGGTACCACAACCCAGTCCTGCTGGCTTATTTAGCCCTGTCCAGGGTTATTTACTCCTGCCCAGGTGTCCTTCTTTTTCAAGGGTATAGAGGAGGTTTTATGGACGTTTCTAGACAGTTTTATAGTATTTGGTTTTACTTAGCATTGGGTATGGATTTTAACTGATGTTGTGAGCCGCCTTGGGTCGCTTAGGTGAAAAGGGTGGTTATATAAATCCAACAAACAAACAAATAATGAGGCAATCTGTTACTTTTTTTCCTGTAGGTGATTTAACTGTATGTTTAGCCAGAAATTTCAACAGATATGCTCCCAAAGTAACCTATAGTGTCTGGATATGAAGGTACAACACAAAAATCACACAACTAAAATCTATTCCTTCCAGTAATTTGTTTTCAGTTTATTTCAAGTAATAGGCAGGCCTTTAAACAACAGATTCTTTTTTAATTCTAAAGCAGTGCTCAGTCCCTTCAACTAGATTTTTTAAAAAATCAAACAAACAAACATGGTCACAATCATATGGCCATAAAAAGGATGGCACCTTAACCTAAAATGTCATGAGTAGGAACCTATCTGCTTTAGTCACCAACCACCATCATTCACTATCTTCTGGATGACTATATGCAGATAGGAAAGCCACACACTGAAGAAAAATTTTGAAGGAGAAGATTGACATTTGATATGTCATGCTGAAGGAAAGCTCTACAGACTGTGCAGACTGCCAGAAAGACAACTAAGTGGGTTCTTGTTAATATCACTAGAAACTATGACAACTGAAATGATGCTACTATATTTTGGACATATAACAAGAAAGCAAGGTTCACTATTAAAAATATTGTTAGGAAAAGTTGAGGGCAGTAGGAAAATGATTTAGGAACAACATCTAAAAACATTTAGGTGTGATCAGACCTAAACTTAGACCTAAGAAAGACCATGTCTGATCCAACGGGAAAGGATCACTTTGCTGTGAGTGATCTCCCTTAAAGCAACTCTCTTGCTTGTGCAGGAATTGCTCCAGCCCAGCCCAGCTCAAAAAGAGTAGCCTTACCATTGGACCACGAAAGTCTAGCCTGGTCACAGATCCATTTGGACTGGATCACTGTTGCCTGTGTGTCATGGAATTATTGAGAAGTGGCTCACACTGGACCATTCCATAAAAAGTCCAAAATACTGTTTCCCCACCAAAATGCATGCTGTTTCCATTCGATTGCATCCTTAAGTCTATGCATGTTTCATCTGCATGTGTAGTAAAGGTAAAGGTTTCCCTTTCTTGAAAGCCAATCGTATCTGACTCTAGGGTTCAGTGCTCATCTCTGTTTCAAAGCTGAAGAGCCAGCGCTATCTGCTTCTGCAGACGTTTCTGTGGTCATGTGAAATGAAGCTAGGCTGGTTGAATGTTAAGTGTAAAATGCTTTTCCCTACTTTTACAGGCCATTCTGTGGCTATAGGAATCCCATTAAATTGAGATAAATCAGTAATCCCTAAGAACAGATTCTGAATGGTTCAGATTTCTTTTGGGATTTTTATTGCCTCCGAGTATCTGGGCACTTCAGCCTTATATGCAAGATATGCATTGTGTCCTTGTATGCATTGCAGCCAATAGTTTTGGACCTCTCCAAAGCTGAGCTGTCAGAAGCCAAAAGGGAGTAGGAAAATATCCTGGAAGTTTGAATGGGCGAAATTCAAATTTGTAAAATGCCCAGCAAAAGGTCAATGGCTGCTCCTTGGCTTTGACTAATGGCTGGTGACTGCCTTCACTGAGCTAGCCGGTGCCCAAGACTATAGCTCTTCACACTGACTTCCAATTTCTACCTTGCCTGCTGTTTTTCTCCAGCTTTCAATTTATTACAAATTTACTTTCAGTTTTAATTTTATATATTGTCTCTTTGTTGATTTTGGTTTCGCTGAATCTTTTCTTTGGATTGCCAATTTTAAAAATTATTTTAAAAGAGATTCTCCCCCTTTAAAAACAATGCCTGGAGCTTGGCTTGACTATATTCATTCCCTGTTGACTGGATTGCTTCTTCTGGATTGGTGTTAATTTGTACAAGGCATCTGTGTGGTACGGGGAAGTTAAAGTGTCCCCAATTCCCATTGTGTCCTGGGATTCAGAGTTTTTATCCCTATATGAAGCAGGGGTGGGTGGGTGTTAAGCTGTTTTATTTTTGCTTTTCCCCCAAGGGATATGTTCAGTGATGGGATGTAACAGGTTCGCACCAGTTCGCCAGAACCGGTAGTAACTTTTCCCAGTGTCCTGGAGAACTGGTAGCAGCTTTTGTGGGAAACCACCTTCGGGGCTACTTTTCACTGGTTCCCCCACTGCGCATGCGTGCCAAGCACTTGGTGTGCATGCACACCTACAGTGCTTGGCGCGTATGCACGACCTCCTTGCTGTCCTCCCAAGCGGGGAGGAGGAAGAGTAGCTGCTAGCCTGAAGCTCCCTATAGCCTGCTCCCCAGGGTAAGTGACTCACCTTTGGATGTGGTGTGTCTGTGTGTATTTTAGTGTGTATTTAATACCTTTACCTATATTGACATACTACCACAGTTCCTAAAAAGGCCTGGTGGCTGGCAGGCCTGCAGGCCTGGCTTGGGGTTTTTAAGCAAAGTCTTGGAGTTACCTCATCAATAAGCTACACCTGTGCTGTTCCAATTGCTGTTCCAATTGGAGAACCCTTAAGGAGGTACAGCTGTTTTACATTTACATTAAGGCATATTATCCTAGAGAACTGGTTAGGCAAAGACTTAGTACCTAACTTCTTTAACTGTTGAAAAGTTGAAAAGTGCCAAAATGAAGCCATCTTGTTGTGAGTTCATTCTGTAGTTCCTTCCATCTGACCGAGTATGAGAAAGATTAGCCAAAATAAGCTTTAAGCTCTAGTTTAAAAGCTCTGGTTAATTTGTGTTTGGGGTGGGTGGGTGGGTGTATTTTAATGTATTATTTATTTATTTATTTATTTATTTTATTTACGGGTTTGTGTTGTGGGTAGGTGGGTGGGTTGAGGGGTGTGTGTGTGCTTATTTTTATTTTATTTATTATTATTATTATTATTATTATTATTATTATTATTATTATTATTATTATTATTATTATTATTATTATTATTATTATTATTATTATTATTATTATTATTATTATTATTATTTTCTTTGACCCTGCCCACAACATCATGACGTCATGACGTTGGCCCCACCCATGATGTCATGATGTAAGCTCTGCCCAAACTATGATGATGTCACAGTGGGGTAGTAAAAATTTTGACATCCCACCACTGGATATGTTCATTATATTTATTATTAGTATTATAATATATTTTTGCTGGTTTTGTGTTGGTGTTTTTTAAATCAGTACTGTGCTGTTGTTCTTTAATTGCTTACAGTGCATTGCATTTTCTTGTTTATCACCTTGATTGTATTGTTCAACTTGTATGCCGCCCCACTCGCTTATAGCAACTCTGAGCGGCTCACAGCGAAACAATGTTCCAAAAACTTCAAATATGACATCACAAAATATCACATATCACATATCAAAAACATATCAAAGTACAGTGATACCTCAGATAACATTTGCATCGGATAACGTTGGGGAATTTGAGGCAAACATTTGCATTGGATAACGTTATGTTAACGTTATCCGATGCATCAGATAACAACGATTTCTGATACAAATGTTTGCCTCAAATTCCCTGAATTTTCCCTAAATTTCCCTAAAATTCCCTAAATTTTGTTTTCTTCTGGTCACCTAGTTTTCCTGGTGTGCCATGGCATCACTGAAAAAAACATGTCAGCAAAAAGAGGGAAGTAAAGGTAACAGGTCTTTTAAAACAGCAAAGTTAAATGTCTGGTTTTGCTCAGCTAAACTAGTCAGACTGGTTTGGCAAGCTTTTGTAATGTATTTACCCTTTAGACAAAGGTTCCAGCATGTTTTCCTTGACTTTCCCTTGAAGTCTCTGTTGTTTATCTCTATGGAGTTGACGTTATCTGATGCATCTGCATAGGATTTTAATGTTATCTGATTATTTATTATTATTATTATTATTATTATTATTATTATTATTATTATTATTATTATTATTATTATTATTATTATTATTATTATTATTATTATTATTATTATTATTATTAAATTCAATTTATATGCCGCTCTCCTTGCCGAAGCAACCCAGAGCGGCTAACAATGTTACAAAATACATAATATACATACAATATAACACATATAATACAATCAATGTGGTCAATAAATCCTTCATAAAAATATAAATACAGTACAATCAAAGAAATACAAAAACAGTCAAGGATATACAGTACGAAGCAATAGGGAAAGTCCTCATCCCTTATACATATTTCAATTAGTAACAATATACATTTATCCGGAGAGGTGGCTGACCGTGGTAAAGCTGTGGTGGTACTAGCGGAGCTGGCGTCCTTAGTCGGCTGGCCCATCCGTCCAGTTGGTCCTCATTCTCCCTGCCCGGCTGGCAGGGGAGAGTGTCAGAGCGTTCGGCGTTGGTCTCGCGGTGGTGGTGGCAGGAAAGTTCTTTATAGCCGCCCGCCCAGAGCCCCCAGGTGTTCCTCATTCTCCCCGCCTGGCCGGCAGGGGAGAGCGTCCGAGCATCCGGGGTTGGTCTCGCAGTGGCGGCGGTAGGAAAGTTCTTTATAGTCGCCCGCCCGTAGCCCCCAGGTGTTCCTCATTCTCCCCGCCCGGCCGGCAGGGGAGAGCATCCGAGCGTTCAGCGTTGGTCTCGCGGTGGCTGCGGCAAGAAAGTTCTTTATAATTGCCCGCCCGGAGCCCCCAGGATAAGGCTAAAAATCGGATAACGTTAAGACTTATCAAAAATATTACAAGAAATATATCAAAATATTTGTAATATTTTGTAATATTTGTAATATTTGATATTTCTTGTAATATCAAAAATATTACAAGAAATCCCCCATTACAATTATAAAATTAAGACATCATAGACATTTCAAAAACACATCAAAAACACTTTGAACAGTTCACAAAAATCTCGAATTCTACCCCACTCACTAAGTCAATTTCCCTGCTACTTTTCTCCCCTCAGCCAAACTGGCTGAGAGAGCATCCAAATTGGTGGTGGAGGGTGTTAGATATTCAAAAGTTCTTCGGCGGGAAAACCACCGAATCCCATTGGCTAGTGGGCTGGACTTAACGGGGTATTTAAACCCCAGCCTTCCTGGCCGTTGTTGTTGTTGTTATGTTGTGTTCACAATAAACAAACGTGACGTTCGGTTCAACTACCCGTGGCTACTGAGTCCTCATTCCCACACATGGATCTCCGGATCTAGCAGAGGGGAAAAGACCCACGTAGCTGTTCGCACTCTTCCTGCTCTGAGGCCGGGCTAGAGCAGTGTCAAAGTCCAATGGGACGATGGTGGTTCTCCTTAAAGCTGCCAGCCCCGGACGCAGCTGTCCCACTCTCCCCGGTCCGAGGGCAGGCAAGAGCAGTGTCAAAGTCTGGTGGGGTGGTGGCAGCTTTTCTTAAAGCCACCAGCCTTGGACACAGCTGTCCCCGCTCTCCCCAGTCCAAGACCGGGTGAGAGCAGTGTCAAAGTCTGGCGGGACAGCAGCAGTTCTTCTGTACAAATCCTGCTTCCGCCTGTAGAAGCCTTTGGTGTCACAGTTGGGAAGGAAGATGTCTTCACCGTTCAGGTGGCGGCGAGATGCATGTGACAAGGAGCCGTATCAAATTCTTGCTTGGTATCACTACTCAGGGAGAACTGTTCTAGCTGGGCTTTGCCAACAGCAACCTCTTGCAGTGGGTCCTGGCTCTGTAAGGGGAGAGGCTCTGGAGAGGAATGATCTGTTCTCCCCTTCTCACCTGCCGGCGCCGCTTCCGTTGAGGTTTTGTGGGTGTCTCTAGGTGCACAGAGCCCTTGGCGGCGCAGCAAAGTATGCAACGGGGCATGCTCACCAGGCCATGAGATGCAGCGCAAGCCCAGGGCGCAGTCCGCCGTGTAGACGCTGCAGGGCTCGCCTGGTGCCCAGGAGGATCCTCCGCCACAGCCCTTCTTGCTATCACAGGGCACCTTTAATTTCAAAGTTATTCTTTGCATAATTTGAGTTATAGTCTGTATTTCATTAATTTTGTTTTCATATTTCTTTTGTACATTCTCTTGCACTTCTCATTGTTTTTGGTCCACTGTTGTATTGTTATAAACTAGAGGGTACTTGCTGTCCTGGCTTTTCCTGTTTGTCTCTATGATACTGGAATGTTTTGGTTGGGTTTGACTCTTGCTGCAAATATGTTGTAATGTGAAGTGACAATATGTGATGGTGGTGATGCTGCCTGATGACAAAGGGTCGTGTGTAGGGTATACCCTAGTACATTCTGTAGAATATTTTATGCCTGATATTGCATAGGTCTGGTGATTCCTTTTATTTCTCAGGCACTGTGGTTGCATTGCCTGAATGTCTGTCCTTTTTCTTGAAAGGTGTCCTTTGAACTTAAATGACTCTAAGCAATTTAAAACAGAAAGGTGAATTCCTAAATGAGCCATCCTAGATTTACTAAAGGCATGGTATCCTTAAGAATCCATAAAGAAGAGTATCCACACACACCCCAAAAAAACCCCTAAAAAAGAATTACATATGCCTACTTATATCCACTCAATGGATTTCATGTTCCCATGCTGTGTAGACAAGAACTAATTTGGTGTGTGTGCGTGCGCGTGCGCGCGTGCAACAAAGATATAGAGGGGGTTGTTGTTGCTCTAAACCAGTACTTCCCAACCTTTGGTTTTTGGACTTCAGTTCCCAGAAGCCTAAGTCTGATTGGCTGATCAGTGCTTTTGGAAATTGACTTAGGCTTCTGGGAACTGAAGTCCAAAAACCAAAGGTTGGGAAACACTGCTCTAGACTTTCCAAGTCTACCTGTTTCTTGAATACCCAAGATAAGCAGCATTTCATGAAGTCTGAAATTCTCGTCTCTGCACAAAATTAGTAATGGGTGAATGGTTTAAATTAAAATGTGAGCCAATCTCTTATCCAGTTTTGGAAAACTGAGGAGGGAGGGAAGGAGAGGAGATGAAACCCAGCTATCTGACAGCATGGCTTGTTTGGGATTGCTGGACTAGAAAGAAAGGACTAGCAGGTGTCTCGTGGATGAAGTTATATGCTGTTTGCTGTCTTACAAATTACAGAGATGTGGGTCAGACACTCCCTGAACCTTCTCGAGTTTAGTTGGGCTTGGCCCCATCCTTTTATCTCTATTAAACAAAACCTCACTCTGACTTCCCTTACCAGACTTGACTTAACCCTGTGGAAAGAAAGAAAGAAGAATGAATCCTGTCTGCCCCATTTTAAAACATGCTCAACTAATTATTTCAGCCAAGTGAATTCTTGTGGCTGGAGGCTGCTGGGAACACATGTCAGTAAAGAATTACCTCTGGAAAAAAAGAGAAGATTTTGGGACAGAGCAAAACGTTTTTGTCAAATAATAATAATAAAACCACACCAAGGAAAGTCAGATCAGGAAAACCCAGAACTGATTATACATTATGTCTCTCTATTTTGTGTAAAATTTTTGTTGTTGTTCAGTCGCACAGTCGATTCCGACCCTTTGCGAACCCATGACCACTGTCTGCCAGGCACCCCTGTCCTCCACCCTCCTCCTCAACTTGCTCAGCTCTGCGCCCATTGCGTCTACAATACCATCTAGCCATCTCATTTTTGGTCGCCCCCTTTTCTTTTGCCCTCCACCTTTCCCAGTATCAAGGCTTTCTCAAGCAAATCCTCTCTTCTCATTTGATGTCCAAAGTACTTTAGCTTCATCTTTTTGACCTTCTAAGGAGCAGTCAGGGTTGATTTCTTTTAAGATTTACCTATTTGTTCTCCTCACTCTCCAGGGGACTCTCAAAACTCTCCTCCAACACCACATCTCAAAGGCATCTATTCTTCTACGCTCAGCTTTCCTTATGGTCCAGCTCTCACAACCATACATTGCCACCGGGAATACCATTGCTTTGACTATATAAATTTTTGTTCGCAATGTGATGTCTCTACTTTTCACTATGTTCCCCAGGTTTCTCATTGCTTGCCTCCCAAGAATCAGTCACCTTTTTATTTCATGGCTGCAACCACCATATGCAAATAAGTAGAAACCTGAGAAGCTCGTTATGGCACATTTGATATTTCCAGGCATGAAACCTGTAAACAAAAGAGACTGGCCAGTGGTGGTCTTTCCACAACTCATCCCTCTCTCCCCCATCAACCCAGTTCTTTTCACCCATTTAGGATTTCTCCTCTCCTTTTGTTCTCCCTCAACTATCCCTTTAAAAAGAGTGAAAAGGATTCTGTGGCCATATTCACAGCAGCAGAGAAGGATGCCACAAAATATCCTTCTGCTGGTCATGACATTTGATGGAAGGAATTTGACATTTTAAAAAATCCAAACAAACCTCCTAGACAACAATAGGAGAGGAAAATGAATCCACCTCCCTCCTAGAATAAAATATGATGCTTCCTTTGATCAAAATCCCCATACTCTTCTATACAAAATTTGGCAGGTTTTCCCCCTTCAGATGTCTTAACTCATCCAATTCTTCCTGGAAATAAAAATATGTTATAGACTTCCTTTTAAAAAATGAAATCTAAGCATATAAAGCTCCCCACTCTTTAAAATCTCTTTTCCTGTCTCACATAGACATCTGTGTCTATTTGTTTGAAATCTGATGGGGGATCATCCACCAGGAAGAACCATTTTACTTAAAAAGCATTTGTGTGAAAAAGTAAAATATCCAGATGAAATAGTCATTTCTTGGTATGTTCAAGATAGTCAGCAAGGAAACAAAAGAGTTCCTGAAGTGAGATTCCTGAAGTGAGATTCTAACTTGAACACAAGGTCAAAACAGGCAGCACTAGAAGATTTCCAAGTGGGACTGGTCTGTTTTTTAAATCACAGCAGTGGGATGTAAACATAATCTTATGGCCAATCTCCACTCCTATCATCTATAGATCATGGAAGGCTTTTACATCCAGAGTGTGAGACAGGAGAGAAACTGTTGGTGGTGGTTTTCAGCTGAAGGAATAAATGAAGACAGTACTTCCAAAATACATCTTAGCTTCTCATTTCATCTCCTCTGTAGATGTCATCAAAGCAGTCACTTTCTTCATGCTTGTTTATAACTCTGGATCATTCCTGGGACTGTGCATCTATCAAGGGAAATATCCATAAGCTGTCATCATAACTGGATGCTGACTGGCAGCAGATAAAAAGGGATCCATCATTCTTCAACACTGTCTGCCACTGACAATAAACTAAATGCATGAATAAATAATCTTTATTTATCTATTAAACTATCCTTTCTTCACACTTTGGCAGCTTATAGTTTCAGAAAAAGGAAACATAACCCTTTCCCAGGATGCTATCCTTTTCTGCCCAGCCCCAAAGGACATGTTATAATATTGGCAGATAAATGTATTTCTTTATTGACTGTGGGGCCAAGGGACCACCCCACTGTGCGAATTTATTTGCACAGGCTTGCAAAGAGTAAATGAAGATTGTGTACAAACGCAAAGTAAAACTGAATGAAAATTAAAGCGGCAGCAATACAGCAGTGGAAAGCAAAACTCACAGCAAGACAAGTACACAACAGGCCTGAATCATAAAGCTCAGGAAAGAACTCCAGATGCTTTTCAGTATCTCAGCAGGGTATTGCCTCTTATATAAACATTCTTCTTCTTCTTCTGGTAAAACAGCTAGCCACAAAATCAACAGAGCACCAAATTTGGCAATCCACTACCACCTGTCATTGACACCTTAATCTTATTCTAATTTACCTCTAAGATAGATTCTTTTTAAACATTTCAAATTCTTGCAGTGTTATTGCACTTGACTGCTGAGGATAGAGTAGTTGCCAGAATTCATTCTGTACCTCTGTTCTTCCATTGCTGTTTATCTCCTCCTGCTGCAATCCTATACTCGAATGCTGGGAAACCTGTGGCCTTCTCCAGATGTTGTCAGGCTACAAATCTTATTAGCCCTCACCATTGTCTATGGAGACTAGAGCTGTAAGTAGTACGAGTCTAGAGTGTTGTACATTGTCCACATCAACTATACCAGTGATGGTGAACCTTGGCACTCCAGGTGTTCTGGAACTTCAGTTCCCAGAAGCCCTGATCAGCAGGAATGCTGACTTGAGCTTCTGGTAATTGAAGTCCAAGGACACCTGGAGTAGCAAGGTTCGCCATCACTGTCCTAGGACCATGATGGCTAACCTTGGCACTCCAGGTGTTCTTGGACTTCAATTCCTAGAAGCCCAAGTCTCTGTGAATCCACACCTATCCACAGTAAACCCATTTGTGTGGATTCACAGAGACTTGGGCTTCTGGGAACTGAAGTCCAAGGACACCTGGAGTGCCAAGGTTCACCATCACTGAACTATACCCTGAAAAAATGAATGAGATATACTTCAGATGGTAGACACATAAGGAGACATGATTCTCCTTTTAATGTTAGTTCATGGTTTCAAAGGCAATTCCTTCTTCAGTGTCTAGCACAGCTTGGAATTATGCCTTTGATGAGCTACAATATCCAGAATCTCCCAGCTAGTGTGGCTGCTGACTATGCTGACTGGACAAAGTCTGAGAAGTTTAGAGGAAAAATATCTACCCAAGTTCTGAGTATTCATTTAATTCCACTGAATAGTACGGAGCCATGTTTATCACAGGTGCCAGCATGTCACATCTAATCTTGATCTATCCTGAAGGAAGACCTTTTCCTCCAGAACCTAAACTGAGAATTCTCAAGTGACTTCACTGAAAGCTTATTCATCAGCTAATGAAGCCCCCATTAAACCACTCTTCCCTGTGTTGACAGCCAGTAAATTGGGAGTGGGTAGAGAGCAGAAAACAACACAGCAGATGGAAAATAATTTTTTTTATGTTAAGGTTTTGTAGATTTTATATTTGTTTTTAGATAGTAAATGGCACAGTGGGGGTAGTATTGCTATGTTTTAAGGGGTTTTTAATTGTTTTATATTGGTTTTAACTTGTGTACACCACCCTGAGTAAGGAGGTATATAAATCTATTAAATTAAATTAAATTAAATTAATCCTACTTCAGGCTGTGACTACACCAGGTTTGCTATAGTTGGGTTTGCAGTCTATCTTCTGCGTCAATTAGCTGTTAGTAATCACACAGGAGTCACATATGCATTCAGAGCTAGCCAGTGGTAGGATGTCAAAAATTTTACTACCCCACCGTGATGTCATCACAGTGTGGGCAAAGCTAACAGCATGACATTGTGGGCGGAGCCAAAGGAAAAAATAAAAATAAGCGCACACGCATGCACACACACTCAACCCACCCACCCACAACACAAACCCGTAAATAAATAAAATAAAATAAAATAATATAAATATACATTAAAATACACCCACCCACCCCAAACACAAATCAACCAGAGCTTTTAAACCAGAGCTTAAAGCTTATTCTGGCTAATCTTTCTCACACTAGGTCAGATGGAAGGAACTACAAAATGAACTCACCACAAGATGGCTTCATTTTGGCACTTTTCAACTTTTCAACAGTTAAAGAAGTTAGGTACTAAGTCTTTGCCTAACCAGTTCTCTAGGATAATATGCCTTAATGTAAATATAAAACAGCTCTACCTCCTTAAGGGTTTGGAACAGCAATTGGAACAGCACAGGTGTAGCTTATTGATGAGGTAACTCCAAGACTTTGCTTAAAAACCCCAAGCCAGGGTGCCAGGCCTTTTTAGCAACTGTGATAGTATGTCAATATATGTAAAGGTATTAAATACACATTAAAATACACACAGACACACCACATCCAAATGTGAGTCACTTACCCTGGGGAGCAGGCTATAGGGAGCTTCAGGCTAGCAGCTTCTCTTGCTTCTCCCCACTTGGGAGGACAGCAAGGAGGCCATGCATACGCGCCAAGCACTGTAGGTGTGCATGTACACCAAGTGCTTGGTGCGCATGCGCAGTGGGGGAACCAGTGAAAAGGTAAGCCCCGAAGGTGGTTCCCCCCAAAAGCTGCTACTGGTTCTCTGGGACACTGGGAAAAGTTACTGCCGGTTCTGGTGAACTGGTGCAAACCTGTTACATCCCATCACTGGAGCTAGCATCCAGACACCTATGGTACCATCTGCATTTCACCTTACTACCCCCATTTCTTCCTTCCTTCCTCTGCCAATCCTTTGATGGTGGTTCATTGTCAAGCTGTGTGGTTTTTAAAGGGTTGTCCTGTACAGTGGTACCCCGTATAACAAATGCTTTGTATATCGAAAAATTCATATAACGAAGCGTTTTGGCGCTATTGGCAATATCCAGCATAACAAAAAAAAATCGTTACACAGGGTATCACCAATAGTGATGCACATAATGAAAAAATCCATATAATGAAGAGCTCCATGGAACAGAGATATTTCGTTATATGGGGTACTACTGTATTAGGGAAAAGGCTGCAGCTTTCCAAACTTCTTCATTACATATGTAGACACATACCACAGATTGCAGATATGCAATCTTCTGTGTTGCTGTTTGGGGTTTCTACTTGCATTTTAGAACGTTTCTTCTGTTTAGAGGTGATCTAAAGGACTGTGGTGGCTTATTGGTTAAGATGCTGAACTTGACGACTGGAAAGTTGGCAGGTCAGCAGTTCAAGATGTGAGTGCTGCACAAACAGAATGAGCTCCCGTTGTCTGTCCCAGATTTGGTCAACCTAGCAGTTCAAAAACAAAAAAAAATTGTAAGTAGATAAAGAGGTGCCAGTTCGGTGGGAAGGTAAACAGTGTTCCATGTGGTCCAGTATCTGGTTATGCCTGCCACATGACAACGGAAATGCCTGCAGATGCAGACAGTGCTGTCTCTTCAGCTGTAAATGGAAATCAGCACTGAACCCTGAAGTCAGACTAGTACAGTGATGGCGAACCTTGGCAATCCAGGTGTTTTTGGACTTCAATTCCCAGGAGCTCAAGTCAGTCCTCCTGCTGATCAGGGCTTCTAGGAATTGAAGTCCAAGAACAGCTGGAGTGCCAAGGTTCACCATCACTGGACTAGTGTATCTATGTGATTACTCAGTGCTGGATGTAATTCTTTGAGCTGATACTAAAGAAACTGACAGAATGTTGCAGTCACAATAATAAAGGATCTGTGCATTACAAATAGAATGGAATGAAAGGTCAGCAATAAAGAAATTTGAGGTGTAAATGTGAAGTTGGAAGGTGAAAAATAACATCCAAATATAGTATTTATGGCTGCTTGCAGCCATATTGATCACCATATTGGTTTATCTCTTGGCACCATTCTCTCTTCTCTTTCATTGTGAGATTCCTTGATAGGGAAGGGAATTTTATTGGCATCAAGAATTGCAACCAAAGTTGACTTTTCACATACTGTATTTAGATACTCGTTGAGAAAAGAAATACCCACTGGCTCTAGGATTTGGGCATTTTCAAGGCTTATGGGCAGTGGTGGGTTGTCAAAAAAATTACTACCCCACCGTGACATCATGGACATAGTGGGCGGGGCCAATGTCATGACATCATGATGTTGTGGGCGGAGCCAAAGAAAAATTACAGTTGTACCGGACTGCTTCAACCTGGGAAAATCCCGAGAATTCAGGACATATGGCAACTCTAATCAAGAGTGTTAGGAAATTCCTTGTCTTGGTTCACATTGAATAGAATATTGCAAGTTCTTCTTGCATAAGTGGGCAAGATAAATAAGGGCTTTTATCTCCACTGCCAAACCTTGAGCACATTGGTACACACTATAACAGGGATTCTTAACATGCGGACCATGGGCTGGATGCGGCCCATGGCACCATTTCATGAGGCCCCCACCGCCTCCACCTCACCAAGAAGTGCCATGTGGTGAAGGAAGAGCAAAATGGTCCTCCAGACCCTGAAGCTGTCTGAGGGAGTGTGACACACACACACACACAATATAACCTTAAAGGCACTTGATAGGCCCTTAGGCCAGGGAATTGTGCTTCTCAGGGTATTGTCTCTGATCTGTCAGGTCCTTGCTTGGCCAACTGAAGCAAAACGTGAATAGTCTGATACAACTTTTTAGTCAGCAATATAACTGTTTTGTACTAATTGGCACATTTCCCCCTATATATGAGTAAAACTGCAGTTTCATTCAAATTATGGTAAAGATATTGGATATAGAGTAAAATTACTTTTTCACGTCTGCCAAATTTAGCAAGTATAGCTGTCCCTTGCAAAAGAAAAACACACCATGCATACTTGCCACATAAGTATTAAACATGAGCATCCGAGAAAAAGAGGTAGTGATCATAATTCAGAAGCATAAAAATGGATGAATATGCATGGATTCAAACAAATAGAAGGTGAACAAAGTCCTAGGCTTGAATAAATAAATCTGTGAATTTATTGGAATAGTAGTCGTGTTATTCTGTGGTTCAGGCATATCAGAAAATAAAATAAAATAAATTAAAATTAAAATTAAAAATACTGCAACACTTCAAAGACTAACTGCTATATTTTTATTGTTAGCTTTCGTGGATCAAGTCCACTTCTTCAGACAAAGAGAGAAAATTACAAGCATGGTTTCTACTGTATTTATTTTTTTAAAATATTAAGCTTTCCCCACTCAAAACATGTAGAAGGGAACACATTTTTTATTTAACAAGAACCAGAACAAAATCTTCATCCTTCTGCTTCTCTCCTATTCTAAATGAGTTTGAGGCTGGAACTATGATACCTGGAAAGCAACAAGGGTTAAACAACCAATTTAACAAAATCCCAAACTCTAAACAAAATAAACCTGATCAGATAAATTGCAAAAGATTCCAGATGGATATGATGACCCAGCATCAAACCACAGTGACAGAAATTCATCCAATGTGTCTCCAAAATGTTGCTCAACAGCCCCATAAAGGGAAAATACTTGAAAGAGAAGAAAGACAGGGCTTTGTTTTCAATTATTAATGTCCATTCTATGGAAAGAATCTCCCAGACTGTCTTCCATCACAGTACTTGGCTGTGTATTGATCTTTTGCATGGTTCTTCACTAGAAACAGTGAGATTTTTGAAATAATTTCATTGAAGTTTGGTAGCAATTTTGAGTTACCTTTACCTTGTGTTTCTCCTACCTTAACCCTACCAATGCCATGCCTTTAATTCTCTTTTCTCAATCTGTTTCCATGCTGGTTCCCTTTCTTTCTTTTAAAAATTTAGAAAAACCAAAAGCAGGAATAAAAAGAAAGAACATATAATAAACAAATATTTAAATAAACAGTGTTCTCTCTTAACAAGGCCATTGAGGAATAGCAACCATTTACCCTTATATCTAGGATTGTACTGGCTCTTGCAAATTTGTCCCCTCCACTTTTATTAAGAAACAAAATCAATAATTTCTCCCCATCTATCTATGAATTCATCTTTGCCTATTGCCCCCTCTTAATTTCATATTACATGTATCATAGTTATATTCCAAACTTCCCTATACTGTACTAATCATTATAGGTTGTTTTCCAATTCCTAGCAATAATCAATCTCACAACTGTAAACAAATTAGAAATTAATTCTATAGTTGCCCAACTATTTTCTTCCTTTTCAAATATTGATAAAATCACGCTTTTGGGACTTGTTTGTATGTTTCATTTATTTCCTTAAAAACCAGTTGCCAGAATTTCGATATAATCTCACATTCCCACCACATATGAAAGTAAGTTCCAAATTTTTAGCACCCTCTCCAGGACATCTTGGAATAATTACCATCTTCTTGATTTAATTTTACTGGAGTCAAATATTATCTCTAAACTAACTTGTAAAAATATTATTTTATCCTTATTTACATGGATTTCTATATTCTAATCTATATTCCATGTATCTTACCAAGCACTTGTATGTATTTCTTCTCCCATATCAAATTCCCATCATAACTGAGTCCTCCTCATCTTCTTCTTACAATAATATATTAATCTTACTTACTATACCTTTCGCTACCTTGTTTTCAACATCACTTTTACTTTCTAATATAATTTGTTTGTATTTTGTAAATTCCTTATATTTACTATTTCTTTTTACCCAGTTCTTTGTCCACTGGTCTAGCTGAATGATATTATACCAAAATATTTTATCCATGCCTATCATTTATTTTATTTGCTCTTCATTCTTTATATTTTTCTAATAACTTGCCTCTTTTTAAATAAGTTCTGAATCAGTCCTTTTAAGTTTCCTGGGATTTTTTAAATTCTCTCATCAGATGCAATGAGGAAACTGGTGGGATAAATATTTTCTATATATTTATTTCAAATTAAGAACATGTTTTTAAATAAAGGATTTTCTGTATTTTTCCTTATATTTTTATTATCCTATATAAAAAGAATATTAGCAGAGTTTAAATGCAATTCTTGGGTTTCCATATTCAACCAAATTAGTTTGATGGACAAACATATAATATCTGTCATATCTCTTAATTGATTGGCTCTCTAGTATAGCCTTAAAATGGAAAGTCTGAACCCTCCAACCTTTTAATGTTCATACAATCTAGTTTTATTAATCATTGATTTCTTATCTCAATTGCAAAATTTATTAATCATGTTTTGCCAGTCCTATAACTCTTCTTCACTTATCTTTATTGGTAGTACCATAAATAGAAAATTTATCTTAGATAGGATCTTTATTTTGCATGCTGTGATTCTGTGAAACCATGGCAATCTAATTTCCTGTAAATCATCAAACTAATTTTTATAATTTGTTCCAATTTTAAAAAATTCTCTCCTATCAATTTTTCTAAATTGGTAGGGATATTTATACCAAAATATCTTTCAAATATTAATATCCATTTTTTCTAATTTTTCCTCTTTCCTCTTTGTTATAAACACCCTCATATTTATTTATGCCAATTTATCTGTTACTAGTTATCTTTCCAAATTATTTTAAATGCAGTTTACCCTCTCTCTAACTTTTAAAGAGTTTTTTTTTGTATGATAAACCCATACACTGCAGTAGCTCAAGTGGTTAAGACACTGAACTTGCTGACTGGAAAGTTGGAGTTCGATTCCCGGGCACTGCATGATGGAGTGAGCTCCCGTCTCTGTTCCAGCTCCTGCCAAACTAGCAGTTCAAAATCAAGAAATTACAAGTAGATAAATAGGGACCACTTTGGTGGGAAGGTATACAACATTCCATGCATTCTGTTGTTGAGGCATACCTGCCACATGTCCATGGAAATGTCTGCAGGTGCAGGCAGCGCTGCCTCTTTGGGTATAAACAGAAATGAGCATTGAACCCTAGAGTTGGCTTTCTAGCAAGGGTGAACCCCTTTTAATTCTATCTTAACTAACAACATTTGATATAGTTCTGTAACTAAAGTGAACAATATTGAGAAAAGCGGTCATTCTTGTCTAGTACCTTAATATAGAGACATCTGTTCTGTTATCTCATAATTTATTAATATAGCTGCAATATTCTCTGATCTATTATTTCTTTAAAATATTTACCAAAACCTAAAACCTTAATTACTTTTTTAATATTGGCCATTCTACAAAAACACCTTGAAAAGTATCTAATTAAATAATATTTGCCTATACCTTTTGTTTAGTTATTCCATTTCTTACATTTGGCACTCTCTTAGTCAGTTTTGCCATTTGCCTTCATGACATAAAACCACTTTGATCTTCTTTAATGTGATTAGTCATAAATAAGTGTTCATTCTTTTTGCTAATATCATCATAAATACAATACCTTAGTATCTTGGTTTATTGGTAAAATAGGTCTACATGCCTCATGATTGGTAGGGTATTTAATTATATTTAAAATATTATTATTAATTACTTTCATGATAGCAGAATCTTTTCTCCCTCTATTATAAAAATAAAAAATATTTTGAAATTATTATTTAAAAATTATAATACCTTGGTCCCAACCTGTCCATTTCTGATGTTTTCCCTGCTTTTAATTTACAAATTGTTCCCTCTATCTCTTCTTCTCTTATTGGCTGCTCCATTATACATACACATCAAGTCTTCGTACACAAGCAGCCTGTATGCATCACAGACTTGATATCAGCCAATGTTAAATATATTAAAGCAAAATTAAAGATTACTAGCACAAAAAAAACCTGGATCTATTGGTATGCTTTTTGGCAGGGTAATCCCTTCTGAAGGTACTACCATGATTCCACATTCCATCCATCTCTATTAAAAACAAAAAATAAAGAAATGTGAAAATGTGTTCTCTAAATTTCAATCCAGATTTGGGTTTGAATTGGATTGGATGAGGCCTAACTTAATCCAAATTAAATTGGGCTCAATCCTAACCATCTAGTCAGGTCCCCAAACCAACCTGGGAATCTTTCCGTGTAACTGCACTATGTGACCAAACCTATTAGTACACCCTGTGTAATTAAACCTATTAGTGATAGTTGCTCTCAAGTCCTGTTTGTTGGCATCCTGGAGGCATCTTGTAGAACACTGCTGAGAAATGGATGAAACTTTAACCTGATGTGACAGAAACCCCTTTTACGCCTTTACAGTCAAACCCTGAGAAAAGAATGGGTCGACTTAAGAAAAACTCGAGATACATCTGGAAATCTCGGGGGGGGGGGGAAATCAGGTTCGAAATAAGAATTTTTAATAGGATTTTTTCAAGATAAGACATTCAATGCATTCCTATGGAAAATTGCATTCAATGCATTCCTATGGAAAATTCAAGGTAAGAATTTTTTGAGATACAACCAATCTTGAAGAATTAAATTTGTATGTAGAGGTTTCACTGTACAGTACTATATCTTGATTTCAGGGCACCGGTTTCCTTCAGGTGATTTCTGCACTTTGACTCATTAAAAAGTGCACACCTGAGGCTGACTCGAATTCTCCTCTTCCTCTTCCCTGTTTTGCCTTCTTGTGGGTATGCCTCAGTGACAGAGTGGCTGTGAAACAAAGTTTGCAAATTAAGATTAATTTGTAACCTGATCCTTCGCCAGATTACTCATCTATGTTACAGCAGATGGACTCCAGTGTGAAATATTTTCCCCTTGTTACTATAGAAACATCCCAACATATTTCTGCTTAAGTGGTTTTCTGGAAAGCTGTTTGTTGTGTTGCCCAGTGCTGACAGGAGTGAATCATGTTCAGCCTTCAGTCGAGACTGATTAAAACCTGGTCTCTGGGTGTCTTAACTGCTGCTGACTGCTACTTACACAAGGGCCCTGCTGGTAAAGTAATTATGTCTGGGATGTTTTAATCAGGGTTTGAAACAAACCAGGCAGGTGGGTTCCATGGACTGAGGAGAAATATGATCAAGAAAAAGACAAAAGAAGTAGATGGGGAAAGGGATTTAGACAACAAGCTATATGATTTGCCCCTGGTAAAACAAATGAGTAGTTTATTCAGCAGTGCTAAAAAGTTCACATTGCTTTGACTGAAAGCTGAAATTTCCTAGTGAGCATCTGTTGACACTATATGCACTTTAATTGGCTTTTTCTTCCTTTCAGTAGGGATACCACAAGCAGTAAGGGGTGTGTGTGTGTGTGTGGGGGGCATTATCTCACATTAATTATAACACAACTCAGTACATCTACACTACACAATTGTAACAGTTTTGGTACCACTTTAACTGCTAGGGGTCCATTCTATGGAGTCCTGGAAGTAAACTCGGGTCTTCCATGGAATGGAACCATGGCAGTTTCAAGTGTCATCAAACAACTCTAATTCAAACTTGCAATATGTCTTCTTTAGTGAGAAAAAGGGTTCATTTCTTCTAACCTCTGGATTTGAACATCCAGCTGAAGCCTCTGATTGCCCTACCCTTTTCTCATCCCATTTGGGCACTCTACAATCTAACAACAGCAGGAGGGTAAGAAGGAAATATGCCTTCCCTGGTCATTGATATTCCAAGCTTGTTTGAAAAATCTTGGCTTAAAAATACTACTTTTGGGGACCAAAAGTCCCAGAATACCCCATTCAGTATGGCCAGGCCTGTAGCCAGGATTCTAGATGTGGGTGGGCAAATATTTTTTAGGGTGGGCAGCAAAGCCTCTTTCAATGTATTCTTATGGGAAACCACGCCTTGTCAGGGTGGGCAAACTGCTAACTCAAGGTGAGCCTAGCCCACCCTGGGGGGCCCTCTGGTTACAGCCCTGAGCATGGCTACTGCCCATGCTACCTGGGAAGCAAAAGTTCAATAAAATGCAAGTTTTACCAACATCCATTTCCTATACATTGAATATCATTCGAAAATAAGGCTGCACATTCATAAGAGGCAAACCAGATGCAACACTGGAGATGGGTGTTCCCTACTCAAAAACAAAACAAAGCAAAATAATAATATAAAAAAATCAGCTGGATCCAAACTGATTAAAGCAGTGATGCTGCTTCTGTTTCCACAGGAGCCAATTTTCTAACCCTCTCTCTCCCAACTGAATCTATGCATTGAGTTGGGGTGGGGGAGGGGAGCTTGATGGTTTTAATAAAGAAAATGGTCCCTTGGGAAAGGGTGAAGCACTTTCTCCTTGAAGTGCTTTTCCAGACAAATCTAGATTCCTCTTCCGTGACTGAATTAAATTAGGAACAATAACAAAATCAGCAGCAACATCAGGATGCATTAGGAGACATTTTGCCCTTGCAATGAAGGTGTTTACACTGTGTAGAGCAAAAGCCAGCTAGGAGATGGAATCTTAAAAACTGACATTTTCCTGTTACCTTTGAATGAGATGACAATCTTTATCAGGATGTTTGAATTCCTTCCCATTTCAATTCCAACTTTATTTTACTGTTTAGATGAGTAAACCTTTTATTAAAAAGGATCTATTTGATTTTGATTTCAAACTGTATCATTCAGGATGCTTGATTTGTCTTTTTCATAATAAACCTTGGAGCAGAAGCCCCATACATAAATAACAGGCATTGTCATGTGGCAAAAGGGGGAAAAAAGCCAGTCCACGTATTAGCAGACTTTAAGCATATTTTTTTTTTAAATTAAAAGATGAATAGCATAACCCCAGTGGACCTATCTGTATGAAAGTTGTCAGTAATCATCAACTCAGATGAGGCAATAATACCTCCAAATTTTATGAGGATGTTTGAACAAATGGCTATCTTTAAGGTCTGTCAAGCACAAAAACAGCTGGGAGTTTTTGTCTGGAATTTGGTGGGAATAATCATTTTGGAAGGGCCAAGAATCATATCTTCAGATTTCATGCATATCAACAAAAATGCCAAAGAAGTTAACATCTGCTTAAATCTTCCTATGCAAATACAACGGGAAATGTTAAGATTCAGATGTTCTTGTTTTAGTTCAGATTTGGGTGTGACTTGGTTTGGATCAGGTCTGAATTGGCTGGGACTGAATCAGACCTCAGGTTTAGCCAGAGAACCCTCACACAACTTTACAAGATAATATCCATTCACACTCACCCTCTTTAAATCAACATCTGAGGAAGGAAATACTTGTTTGTTAAATCAGGGCTCACGGATATAAACTGAAGATGATGCTGTTGATTTCATAAAAGGTTCTCAGGGGAGATGTAAAAAATCTTCTGTGGTTACATGTTCCTCATGCATAATATGTTGTTGATCCCTTAAGGTCAATATAGGTGGGTCTCAATGCTCTAATCATACATGAAGTCCTGCTTAAGATGGCATGGAGAATGGCGAGAGAAAAAGGAAAACCATTCATGCAATTAGCCTTCTGCACATGGCTACCCATCATAGAATTTGGGCCATAATGTACTATACTGACACAGTTGCCCTCCTTGGTCTTCCTCAAATGTCTATAGACAAGAAACACCATTCAGAATTTTAGTTTTGTCTCCAGTTTGGATCCATTTGAGCATCTAGAGGCGGAAGAGGCAGAACTGGTCAAAGGAATGGAGATCTCCCTTCTTGTGGGAAAATTCCAGCAAAAGCCTCATGTAGTTTAGAAAAAATTAACAGGATGAAAACACTTTTGTGCCTATAGGGAAACTATCCTAAAGAATAAGTAACTCACCAGCTGAAAAGGACGCACAACATTAGTCACTGGAAGATCGTGCTAAATTGTTTAGACAAATCGAGTGCATGTTTGTGAGAATTTTGACACATTAATCTTCACAACTATCACTTCAGAGGTATTCACACATTTTGGGATGTGTAAGTTTCTTTTTTTCAGGAGAAGCAAGGCAAAAGAAGGATGGTAAGGTCAACTTTTGGAAACCTCTTGGCTAACTATAATAATAATTATATGTCATCAAAGTTTTCAAACTATAGCTCCTTTTCTTGGGTTTCTAAGGTATGAAGTGCTCAGCAGTGTTTTACCAATTACTCCTTCAGTGGTAACTCTGGGACTGTGCAGTTTGCCCATTGCCTGCACATGGGTGGCAGGGCACTAACCCCATCAGACACATGGACTCCAAATGATTTTGACTGCCCCCTCTCTTGGGAGGCACAGTGAGGCTCAAATTCTTTACAGTTAGATACTGTATACAAAATGTTTTGTGTTTTAAAAGACCCAAGGGCATGCAAACACACATATGCACATAGTCCTCCTACAGCAGTGGTGCCCAAACTAAGGCCCGGGGGCCAAATGCGGCTCCTGACGCCAACTCATCTGGCTCACGAAGCCCTCGTCGCTCCTGGAAGTGGAAGTAAAAAGCACCCATACGGGCGCGTTTTACTTCCAGTTCCAGGAGCAACAAGGGCTTCGTGGGCCGGATGAGTTGGCATCAGGGGCCGCATTTGGCCCCCGGGCCTTAGTTTGGGCACCCCTGCTGTAGGAGGACTATGTGCATATGTGTGTTTGCATGCCCTTGGGTCTTTTAAAACACAAAACATTATTGGCCCACAGTCCAAAAAGTTTGGGCATCCCATCCTACAGCTAGAAGTATTGTCCATTTTATTGACTGATGGGGCCATTAAGCCTCTAGTACAGGGATTCTCAACCTGCAACCCATGGGCCAGATGCAACTCACAGCAACATTTCATGTGCCCCCCTCACTGCCTCCATCACACCAGGAAGTGCCATGTGGTGGAGGAAGAGCAAAATGGCTATCCGGCCCCCGAAGCTCTCTGAGGGAGCGTGATCTGGCCCCCAGCTTTAAAAGGTTGAGAACTCCTGCTCTAGTACGTAAGTTTAGTTGAAATTAGCACATGAGAGAAGAAAGTGTGTTGGTCTCTCCCTTGCTCTGTGTGTGTGAGGGGGGGGGGGTGCTCAGCAAAGAAATAGGAGTGTTTACTTGGTGCATGGAGCCTCTTTTCCGTAAAAGCCACCCAAGGGAGCAGTGATATCTCCTTTCCTCATTAACACATGTAGACCTTGTCTGTGGCATTGCCCCTGTCCTGTCCTTCAGGGTGGAGACATTCCTAAGACACAGGCTGAAACAGAATGGAAAATAATGACAGACAAACTAGGTTGTATTTATCTACTGTTTTCATTTTACCCCAGATATGTGTGTTGCTCAACTTTAAAAATGACTCACCAATTAGCTGGTTTGATTATTTAGTCCAATCTTTCCACCAGTCTCTATGGCACTACAGTTCTTCTCAACATAGCTGTCCATATGCCCCACATATGACTACAATCAGTGTTCCACAGGGAATGTTGTGAGTTGCTTGCATGTGCCAATTCACATAATCTAAGAGTTTTCATAAGGGGAACCCCTTTGTGTTAGTCATCTGGTTGTCAAACTAGGGCTGGCTGTGATCCTAGTACTGGCACTAGATGAAATATTATATACTTTTAAACATTTCATACTTAAGGCAATGGGAATGGGCAATTCATCAGTACACTTTCTTAAATTTTTTAAAACAATAAATGTCAACTGAAGGGCAAAAAAATCAGGCAGGCCTCAGATTAAAATGACAAGGTTTGCTTAGCATGTATAAAACTCCTTCATCCAAACCCTCCCCATATCTCTTAAAAAAACAAACCAGGCAAGGATATGTCAGATGCAACGAACATTTATGTCAACACAACTGTAGTAGGTTGATACCAATATTAAAATACATTTTTCATAATTTAATTTTCCAGGGAGAACCTATTATTCTTCAAAGTCAAGATGACAGCTGATGTGTAGAAGGCTCATAAAACCAGATTAAAAACCTTTCCTCCCCACCACCAGGATTGGCTGCTACTGAATGTGTCCATAGGTTGAGAAAAGAAGATAAACCCCAGACATTAGGATCACATGCAGCAGTTAGTTCATGTGCCACCAAGTTGTGCAGTTAGACTCAGACAGCACATCTTCTATTGACACACCATTAATAGAGTAGAGGTGGACAACTGGGAGAGTTTCAGATGTTATTGGACTGGAACTTCCCTCTCTCCTTGCCGGAACAGCCAATGGTGAAGCATGATGTAGTATACAGTCCAACAATATCTACTGGTCCACAACAATATCTACTGGACCACAAGTTGTCAAACACTTGATTAGATATAGGCAGATGCTAGATGTCTGCTGAATGTCTCTGTTCCCACATCTGCCTCATTATGGGATTATTTTCAGGTTCTGGAGGTCTGGGTGATGGTGTTCAGTTCCAATGTGTCCAAAGATTTCCTATGCCAGCAGTGAGGAATCTTTGGCCTGAACTTGGGAAATCACTTCTAAAAAGTAATTACCGTATATACTATATATATCATATATACACACTCAGAATGACATCATCCTGAGTGTGCCAGGGGGCTCTCTTAGCGCTGCGAATTTTGACTTGCAGGAGGCTCTGAAAATTCCCCCAAGGCAGCGATCGGCTTCAGCACAGGCTGCTGAGGCGAAAAGATCAAGTGAGAGGCTGCTCAGAGCAGCCTGGAAGAAGCACAGTCGCTGCCTCTGCCGCCACCACTGCTGATGGCAAAACTGTCAGCAGTGGGGGCAGCCCACCTCCAGCCCCCGCAGCTGTGTGTCGGGGGTGGGACTGGCCCGCAGGAAAAAAAAAGTTTGGGCACCACTGATCTATTGTAATTGACTTCTGGAAGTTGAATTCTAAAACATATGGATGGTCAAAGTTTGACTTTCCTGCCTTACACAGTACATGTCACCACACATTTCATGGAGCTCTTGACTGAGTGCTCAGGTTGACAGGATCATTGTCCAACATCCTGTTCAGTAGTTATGCTGGTATAACATGATGTTATACTTGAGGTGGATGGAGCCACACCAAGGAGGAAAGGCTATTTACAAAATGGGGACCACGTGAATGATTGCACAACTGATTTGTGCAGTCTTTTCTGCTGGAGTGAGAAGCCTGGCACAGGATTCCAGACAATGTAAAATTGTCAACTTTAAATACAAAATTGCCTCTCTCTGTCTGTCTGCAGGATTGTCTGGTTTTAATATTGTAAATTGTACAAGTCACCCAAAACTAGGATGGTAGCTGGCTTGTTTAAGAATTAGAAGCACCAGGTCCTGTAGGCGTGCATGCGTGCTGAGCACTGTAGGCGTGCATGTGCAGTGGGGGAATTGGCGAAAAGGTAAGCCCCCAAGGTGGTTCCTCCCAAAAGCTGCTGCCGGTTCTCCACTGGGAAAAGCTACTACAGGTTCTGGTGAACTGGTGCGAACTGGCTGCTTCCCATCACTGATCACTCTCAAATGATAGGTTAGCAAGCACAGTTTCAGCAGCACTAAAGAGTTGTACTTTAGAAGCATTCTAGAAGGAAGCCTACATTTTTTCCTGTCAAAAGAAGGTGAAAGATGCAGTAATTCATGAGAGTAAAATATGTCCTACTATCTTGGACTGCAGTCTATTTCTTTTGAAGGAAAACATATTTCTTTACCCTTACATCCTCTTTCTGAAAAAACAAAACAAAACATGTGACTCTCCTAGGATTTTCCTGGAATCCCCACCTTGAACCGTGTGGTTTCATAACCAGTTTCAAAAATGCTTTTAAAAAAATATTATTTTAAGCATAAAACATTCAAGCTATTCCCTTGCACTACAGAAATTTAAGGTGATTAGACATTGACAAATAAATGTACTTGTTTCAACTCTTTGAATTAGCTAAGTAGTTTTCTTTGGATCACCCATTCCTTTACTCTTCAACCAAAGGGGGGGGGGGACATGTCTGTGATTTGAGACTGTAATCCAATCTGCCTATTATCTTCATTTCCAGACCATTTTTTTTGTTTCTGTCATGAGTCAAAAAATTACATTGTTTGGTTCATCTATGATGGCAATTTATGATTTATGACCCTGCTTTCCAAAACTGCGTTGTAAGAAGACACTATGAATTGCCTTCATATGTCAGTTGAAAAAGAGGACTTGGTATTCTTTAGAAGACATAGTGACACATATAGGACATTGCTTGTCTTGTCAGCAAGACCAGCCCAAAATATCTGTGCTGCCCCAAGGTTGAGATGACGATGGTACTCCCTTCCATTCCTTGTACAAAAGCTGAGCCCAGTTTTACTTGTATTTTTCTTTTTTCTTTTTATTCTGGCAATGGAACAACATCATTCATTGCTGCTTGAAGACATTGGGCTAATTCAGGGGGTGCATGGCAGGCCACATGGTCCACTTGTTGGAATAGTTTGGAATGTGGTTATTGCCTTTTAGCTAGCAGAGTATAAGGCACCAAACAGCACTTCCACAAAGAAAAGGATAAGAGTAGCACATATGCTCAGTGTTACCTCATCCCCTTTCACTATAACTAGCACTTTATAAAGCAAAATCACCCTAGGAGGCACTCAGGTTAAAAATAGGACATTGTTACTTACAAGAAGAACCTTCTTAATAGTACCATTAAAATATGAATACACATACAGAAGATAAAATAAATAAAGCTACAGTCAAACCTCGCATAGTGCCTCGCTTAAAGAGCAACTTGCTTAAAGAGCAGAATTTTCTCTGAATTTTCGCTTTGTTTAACAAATAAAACCAACCAAAAACTTGCTTAACAAATAAATTGGGGTTCGTAACACCCCGCCCCCCCGAAGTCACAATTGGTCATTTACAATGGTGTTTCACTTAAAGAGCAAACTTGCTTAAAGAGCAATCCTGTGGAACACATTATGCTCTTTAAGCGAGGTACAACTGTATTCATTAACAATGCCATAAGAAATTAATAGGTTGCCCATACCTGGTTCTGCAACAATGTGTAACTTCCTTTCTGCTTGGTGAGCTGCAAATTGTGCAATCCAAACAGTATGAAACATCTAGTGTTACTGTGTCTTTTGCTTTAGGCTATTCTTATTTATCTGAAGATATGTAAAGAAGTCAGTTTCTTCCTGACAGCAGCCTGTCACTCTCTGCAACCCTATGCTCAGAAGGGGTATTGGGTATGGAGGTCCTATTGGCCATAGCTCCACCAGGTCCAGAAAGTCATTAAGGAGGAACTAGACAAGATTATAGCCCCTGGCGCTGTCACTTCATGTTGTTGTTGTTACATAGCTGGTACCCAAGATGGATGGAAGCATTCTTGTTTTCTGAAGGCTGAATGCCATATCTAAGTATGACATGTATCCTATTCCCAGGGTGGATATCTTGCCGTAGTGGCTGGGTCAGGTGTGTTCCTCTCTTCCACAGATTTTACCAAGGGGTACAGGCAGATTCCAGTGGAGGCAGTTGTGGGCACCAGCAGGTTTGCACCAGTACATGCGTATCTGTAGTCAAAATGGGTAGCCCCACCCACTTACCCACCCCACCCTCCTCCTCCTAGGAGAGGCTTCAGAGGGGGTTAGCTCCATTTTCCCCTTCATCAAAGGCTTTTCCTGGGCTCCGTTTCACCCGAAAGGGTATCCCCAGCCACTCTGGAGTGGTTGGGGAAGCACTTCGGGGTGAAACGGACACTAGGAAAAGCCTTGGAGGAAGGGGGAAATGGCTTCGGAGGGGGCTCTTTGCTATAGAATAGAATAGAAGCCTCTTCTATTTTCATCACTCTGTAGCGAACCAAGACTTTTCATGGGCTCCGTTCCACCCCAAAGCACAACCCCAGCCACTCCAGAGTTTCCTTTTATTACCTCTGACCAGTCTAGCTTAGGATGTGGTGTTTATGCTTTTGTGTTTTTGTTATATGGTCATGGAGTGTAAATAAAATTGAATTGAATTGAATTGAGTGATGAAAATAGAAGAGGCATCTATTTTCATAGCTCTATAGTGAGGAACAGTCACATGGCCAACAGGCCATGCCACCCAGTCACATGGACATGCCCACAGCGTGGTAGGAAAAAAATCAATTTACCCGTATGCCTTTTTGAGTTGCACAGAATGGTGGCCACTTTCCAACAGTTGATGGATGTGGTCCTCTGACCTGCCATTTAGTTTGTCTCCATAAGTCTTGATGAAATCATTCTGTACAGTTATTCGTGGGAGAAGCAATTGCCTCACCTGAGGGTGGTGTTACAGGAGTTGTGGGAGGCAAAGCTCATGGTCAACCTCAATATGTATAAGGTAGACCACTCCAGGTTCTAGACCTGGGTTTCCTAGTATAGGGATACCTGGTGCCCCCGGCAGACAAAGTATCCCAGTGACCTAGACCCAAAACAAAGAAGGTCTGGCCAGGTATTCCTGACAGTTGATTCCCAACTTTGTTGCCATAGCCACTCCTCTAACAGATCTTGTTTGGAAGCAGGCCCCAAGTGGGTTACAGAAAGAGCAGCCCTTTCAAACCTTAAAGAAGAAACCATCCAAACATTTCTCCCTACTTCTAGCAGTAAAAGTAGAGCCAGACCAGGTTTAATAAAATTTAGAAATGTTATTAATTATGATCATCGATCTGGTTATCATTCTTGGATGGGAGATGGGAGGATCAGAAACATCAAATGTTCAGTCTCTGGGTCTTTAGAACTGGAGGCTTCCCATAGAATGAATTCCTCTATCCACAAGCTCCCCCTTATGGATATGAAAAATACTAAATGCATTCTTGTCAACAATCATCAAGAAGATTACTTAGGGGATATTAGTGTCATGAGGATTGTGGCATATATTTGCATCTTCACAAATTGTTTACTACTTAAAGGGCATATTAATAATTACATGCATTTTCAAGCAACGTATTACAGTAATACAGTAACACCTCGGATAACGCTAAGACTTGGTTCCACAAGTCTTGGTGTTATCCGATTTTTAGTGTTATCCGATGCATGTTAAAATCCTATGGGATATATCGGATAACGTTAAAGCTCCATAGAGATACATTGTAACCGCACAGGCTTTAGCGGTTGTTATCCGATCCATCCCATAGGACCTTAACGTTATTCGATCCAATTCTCCTCCCCAGATTACTTAACGTTATGTGATTTTAGCGTTATCTGAGGTAAATGTTATCTGAGGTATTACTGTACCTCGGATAATGATTGCGTCGGACAACGCTGAAATCAGATAACGTTGCAAAATTTTGAAATTTTTTTTGCATCGGATAATGATCTGTAAGCGTTATCCGATGCAATCGTTCATAGCAGCGGGGTGGCTGGGAAGCTGAACCCATTCAGCTTCCCAGCTGCCCCGCAGCTGTGGGGGCAGGGGCGGGATGGTTGGAAAGCCGCTGGGGGAGGACCCTGCCGGCTTCCCCAGCCACCCCACAGCTGCGGATCAGGTCCTCCGACCTCCCCGGAGGTGGCAGGGGTCCCAGAGAGCCCAAAATGAGCAAAATAAACTTCAATTTTTTTACCCATTTTGGGCTCTCTAGTACCCCTGCAACCTCCGGGGACCTTGCGTTAAACACGCTAACTGCCTGTACTACCATATTTCCCTGAAAATATGACCTAACAGGAAAATAAGCCCTAGCATGATTTTTTAGGATGTTCATGGTATAATCCCTTCCCCCAAAATAAGCCCCAGTTATGATTGTCAGCCAGATTTTAATCAGAGTACCAAAGAGGATGGGTGGGCTGGTCCTCCCTGTGCTGGTGGGTAATGGAGGAGAAGAAGGTGGAGATGGGGAGGCAAAACCTCTCCCACCAGCACAGGAGTTGGCAGTGGCAAAATGCAGACCAATTTCAGTCCCTCTGGCATGCCAGAGCATCAGCAGCCATGGAGACTTGAAAGCAAAAGCAGCAGGTAGGCATGCCAGCTCAGAGAGCCCCAACCTGTGTGTTGTAACAGACCAAAAAAAAAAAAAGACATCCCATGAATATAAGCCCTAATGCATCTTTCAGAGCAAAAAATAATATAAGACCTGGTCTTATTTTTGGGGAGATATGGTATGTCCTGACTCTGTATTAGAACCACTGCATTTCTTCTGAATTGTTCAATTCCATAGTAGAACACTGTAGTTTTCTGGCTGAAAGTGTTCTGTCCTAGACCACTTTAGTTCACTGAAATCCAGCACTGCAATATTTATACATTCAATTTCTTGCTTTATGGTTTCAATTTGCCTTGATCCACACTTCTCATATTTCAGTTGTGTGTATTGTGCATCATTGGACTTTCCTTTCACTTCTGTGCACATCAGTTACTAGATGCCCTTCCTGTTTTAATCTAGTTAGATCATTAGTATTTTGCGGTGATATAAATCTAATAAATCTAATCTAAATCTAATTAGTGACAGTGCTATTTGTACTTGTTCCTTGCTCTTCCACAGTAGCTGATTGAGATTGTTCTAACCTCTTAGTCTCATCGTCCAGCACTATATCTTGTTTCATTTTAGATTGTCTCATCATAAAATCTTCAAGACAAGAAACATTCAGCGGTGGTTTACCATTGCTTCCTACTTTCAAGATAAGAAATGTTTAGCAGTAGTTTACCATTGCCACTTTCTGCTCAGTACTAACAAAAGTTAGACCGTTTCCACCAATGTCATCTTCAACTATCACTACTGCTCAGTAGCTTCCACCCCCATCACCATTGGAACTATCCATTCTTTTCTGCTAAGACAGCCATTATATTGAAGAGGGTGGTGTCTCAGCTGTGACCATTTGCCTTGGGTGATCATGTCAAGAGTCCAGGCTTGTAACTGAGTCTGACCTCCTGATGGTATTTTTTTAGCCTTATTTATAAACCTAAACCCATTCACCACATTAAGATGTCCATCCAAGAAGAGGCTTCATGACTACGGACATTAAAAACAAACATTTTATGTTCCATATCCTAGTGAATGTTCTTATGGCAATTACTTCTTGCAGGTGAAGTCAGGCTGGAAGTAGAAAATATTTTATTCAGGTATTTGCAGCAGATATAGCAGATGTGTTTGGAGAGCAAAAACCAAAAACAAACTGGAGATGAGATGATGGGAAATGAGCCAATTTTGGCTGTTAAATAGGTGTTGCTGGCAGCTTGGCTGGGCTTACTGTGAGGCTGAGTAAGAGCTTAGAATGGCATGCAGCTTCAGGCATTGCTTGAAGATATGGAAAGAATTGTTGGTACCTTGGAGAGTTGACTGGGAATTCTTCTGAAGTCTGTCTGCTTCACTGGCTAGCTTATTACTTTAGGGTGATAATGAAACTTTCTGACCTTGCAACTTCAGACACTTTCAAGTAGTGACATCACTAGTGATGACTCTCATGGGAAGGGGAGGTGGTCAGTTCCCTTGCAATTTTGGGTGATGCACCCTGCATCCCAGATGTCATTGAAATTTGTAACTACTGGCTTCACAATTTGTCCAGCTTGTATTTATTTATTTATTTATTTATTTATTATTCGTACTTACTACCCCGCTCCAATCGGGCAAGCCCGACTCTGAGCGGCTTACAGACTAAAATATCAATATCCTAGACTTGATGTTAAAACTTTAAAAAATTCATAAAAGCATAAAAAATCACACCAGATGAACCGAAGGGTGGCTGTCACTAGATCAGCCACCCTATATGAGACCCCACGACCCTATGTCCCCACACTTGCTCAGCCAGCCATGTTTTTAAACCTTTCCGGAAGGGTAGGAGCTCTGTCTGTAGGCGCAGCTCGATTGGCAGGAGGTTCCAAAGGGCCGGGGCGGACACGGAGAAGGCCCTCCTCCTAGTACTGGAGAGGTGTGCCTCTCTAGCTGATGGAATAACAAGAGAGCCCCTCCGGTCCGCCCTGGTGGGGCGGACAGAAGTTCTCAGGGTGACGCGGTCTCTTAGGTATCCTGGCCCACTACCATATAGGGCTTTAAAGGTAATAACCAGCACCTTGAATTGCACCCGGAGACATACTGGCAACCAATGCAGCTCCCGAAGCAGCGGCGTAGCATGAGCATAACGCCCGCACCCCGTCACTACTCGGGCCGCCGCATTTTGGACCAGCTGGAGTCTCCGAATGGTCACCAGGGGCAGCCCCATGTAGAGCGCATTACAGTAATCAAGCCTGGAGGTGACCAAAGCATGTGTGACCATGAGCAAGGCGTCCCGGTCTAGGAGCGGGCGTAACTGGCGTATTACACGAAGTTGTGCAAAAGCCCTCCTAGCCACGACTGCCACCTGTTCTTCGAACAGTAGTCGTGAGTCCAGGAGGACCCCCAGATTACGCACCGGGTCCTTTTGGGCCGGGGCAAGACTGCTCCATCCAGAACCAAAGCTGGCAGCTCCCGTGATAACACTGGGCCCCTCACCCACAGCCACTCAGTCTTGCCGGGATTCAGTTGTAGCCTGTTTGCCCCCATCCAGACCCTAACAGCCTCCAGACACCTGGAGAGGACTTCCACTGCACCGCCTGGGTCCCCACGGGCCGAGATGTACAGCTGGGTATCATCAGCATATTGATGATACCTTACCCCGTGGGAACGGATGATCTCACCCAGTGGCCTCATATAGATGTTAAATAGGAGAGGAGAGAGTACCGAGCCCTGAGGCACCCCATATTGAAGGGGCCTGGGGCTGGACTCCTCCTTCTCCAACCACACCGACTGGGTTCTGCCCCTCAGGAATGAGGAAAACCAGGACAACACAGTGCCCTGGATTCCCAACCCTTGGAGCCTACCCAGAAGGATGTCGTGATCGATGGTATCAAAGGCCGCTGAAAGATCGAGAAGAGCAAGGACAGACGGATCCCCTCCATCCCGGTCTCTCCAGAGATCATCCACCAGTGCAACTAGTGCAGTTTCAGTACCATATCCGGGCCTGAATCCTGACTGAAAAGGGTCCAGATAATCCGCTTCATCCAGGACATCCTGTAGCTGCCGCACCACTGCCTTTTCCAAAACCTTACCCAAAAAGGGTAGGTTGGACACTGGGCGATAGTTAGTAATTTCCATGGGGTTGAGGGATGGTTTTTTTAGGAGGGGGCGCACGATGGCATGTTTAAGAGATGTTGGAAAGAGCCCCTCCTTTAACGATGAGTTAATTATTGCCTCGACCCACCCAACTGCCACGGTCTTACAGGCTTTTATCAGCCAGGCAGGGCATGGGTCCAGTGCACAGGTCGTGGCGCGGACAGATCCAAGAAGCCTGTCCACTTCCTCAGGGCCAACTGGATCGAACCGATCCCAGATAACATGGCTAGACTGCTCTTTCCCTAATGGCGGAAAGTGAAGAAGACCTAAAAAACCTCTTGATTAGGGTGAAAGAGGAGAGTGAAAAAGCTGGCCTGAAACTCAACATGAAAAAACTCAAGATCATGGCATCCGGCCCCATCACTCCCTGGCAAATAGAAGGGGAAGAAATGGAAGCAGTGGCAGACTTTACTTTCCTGGGATCTAAGATCATTGCAGATGGTGACTGCAGATGGGTAGGAATGAATGAATGAATGAATAAGTCTATAGCCACTATAGTCAATGGAGGGGAATTGTGGCAGTTACAGGACAGCAACATCTGGAGGATTGCCAGTTGCCCATCCTTGGTCTAGTGAAAGCAATATGTGCCTACCTTCTTACAAGCCAAGAAGATATTTTCAACTGTTGTCTGTAGACTACAAGTGCTCAGGAAGCATCCTTCTGGTGGGCCATTGAAGTTTTATGCCATGTAGACAGCATCTACAATTAACCCTGCGCAAGGCGGGGTCTTCTTTTGCTTTTTTTGAGGCTTAGTGGACTCAGTTCATGAAAGCTCACATTTTAATACAGGAGTTAGTCTGCCACAACATTATTTTCTTCTTCTTCTTCTTCTTCTTCTTCTTCTTCTTCTTCTTCTTCTTCTTCTTCTTCTTCTTCTTCTTCTTCTTCTTCTTCTTCTTCTTCTTCTTCTTCTTCTTCTTCTTCTTCTTCTTCTTCTTCTTCTTCTTCTTCTTTTTCTTTTTCTTTTTCTTTTTCTTTTTCTTTTTCTTTTTCTTTTTCTTTTTCTTTTTCTTTTTCTTTTTCTTCTTCTTCTTCTTCTTCTTCTTCTTCTTCTTCTTCTTCTTCTTCTTCTTCTTCTTCTTCTTCTTCTTCTTCTTCTTCTTCTTCTTCTTCTTCTTCTTCTTCTTCCTGTTCTGTTTTGTTTAATCTCAGATATGTTTGTACAGACTTACATGGCTACCACATCAAACAAATCATTTGTGTTAATTTAAAGGAAAATGATTTGCCCAAACATATGAAAAATACATTTTAAAAAATAGCCATGCTGATTTTATTTTTTTATTTTTTATTTTTTTGAATCGCGGAAGCAAGGAGAGAATCCAAATTAAATTGTTGACTAGCATCCTTATTAGGACCAAACACAATTCTATAGTGGGGCCCAGAATTCTTCATGAGGGTACTTGTTACAAAAGGGGGGAAAGAAAACAAGGATGTCTGAACTTTTGGCCAGAGGTTGTGGCCATGTGGTCTGTGGCTTAATCTTTGGCCTTGTCTATTTCTTCCGTCATCTCTTGCTTTTTATACCATCTAGTCTGATGAAAAGTTCTAGCAATCTCAAATGCTTGCACATTTTTCAAATGTTTTGGTTGGATTGAAGAAAGGCATTGCCTAACTGTTGACTTTGGATTTATTTCTATATTTATTTTAAAAATGCCAAGTACCACGTAGGGGACAGAGAGCCTACACAATTGCCTCAGAGACTTAAAAACAAAAGCAATAAACAAAACTTAATTAGTAACGTGACTGATTTGCATTCACAATTTGGTTTAATTAGTTTCAAAACAAGCTTTACAGATCATGTTGATTTGAGCTCTACAAATCACACTACTATTGGTGTAATTCCACTTTATCTAGCTTCTTCTTGACACAAGCATTTTTTCCATTTCCAAAGCAGATGGCCAACACAGCTGTAGCATGATGTTCTAACTGATCCTGTTCCAGTTTTTCTAAGTGATTTAAATGTTGCTAATGAAGATATTTAGCTAGAGAGTTACATGCTGTCTTGACTTTTCCAAGTGACATAAGTCCTTTCTCTGGTTCTTCCTACTAGGGTCCACAGCCAAGAATTAATTTTCAAAACCAGATGACTGCACTGCATTAACACTGGAACAAAAGCACTATTTGTTATCATGATGCTTTGATTTATTTAGCATGTACGGAGCTTTGGGGTATGCTAGTCATGGTATAGAACAGAGGTACAGGATGTATAGGTTCATTGTCATTCTACCACTCCAATTTCTATCTTACCTGCCAAATTGCTAATGACCAGTAATGTCAGGTATTGCTATCAAACAACACCTGGGAGTCCTTCAACATCTTCACAGATTCCTCACCCTTTCAATAAAGCATAGATGTAATACAATGTCCAAGCTCAGGGCTACTTCACATATATATTTGAATTCCCTCTCACTCAGGAAAGAAGCCAACTGATCACACCCAAAGCAAACTTGGGCAAGTGAAATGATCCGAGAGTGCCACCAGAAAGAGCCACTTGTAATCTATTCTTGTGTACCTTACAACTAGAAAAGCCAGGGAGGATTGGCATAAGTCAGAATTGTCTTGACTACAATGTGTGTGTGTGAGATAAATTAAAAATGAAAATCTAGCTAAATCCTAGCTAGTAGTGATCATGCAAGTCTTTCACTTTGCCCTGCACCTATGCAAAATGGTTGGCAGAACAACTTATAGTGACCTCACTGTGAATCCTCTTTCATCTCTCAGTGTCTGGAGTGTCTGAGGGAGATCTTGGACTTTTAGCGATAAGGGGACCATCGTCATTCACATTCTCCTGTGAGAAGCCCAACACCCAAGTCTTTTCAAGTTCCATTCCTTCAGTTCAAATTGTTGGTGTGTTTAGTTAAAAATGATTTAAAGGCATGAGTGCTAGATGGGATATGAAGGATCTGTGGGAATGTTACTCTGCCCCATGTGGGAAGAATAGTGAAGAAACTGCTGCATCCCAGAATCTTCCCCATTTTTAGCTACTCTAGGAACTGCAGTCAAATTCGGATGGAACAGGAAGCTTGAGTGTGTCGGTGGGGGTAGTACATGATGATATTGCCCCTGGTAATCAATTCCAAAGTAACTTCACTCCGACCCTGAAAGCTCTGGCACTATTACAGAACTGCATATATTAAAGATCTGCCAATGGATAACATCCCAGCACACCCACCCAATTTTCTCTATATCCCATTCTTCCCATTTTGACCTGGATCAAATTTCTGTTCTCATTGATGCAAATAAAGTTACTACTTTCTTTTGAGATACAGCATATGCCCAGGAAGATCTCCTAGATTTGTGCAGGGAGGTGGCTTCACATTATTGCTGGTCTGTAACTCTTGTGTGCGGGTCCCGTTCCAAATCCATCCAATCAATTCCAACATTTACACCATTATTTAAAAAATAACAAAATAAAATGTGCTAACTACTACCAGCTGTTACCCAACGAGAAGATACGCTAAAAATATTGTAGGTTTGTTTCTTCTCTCTCTCTCTCTCTCTCTCGGTAGTCAAGATATCCTTCGGTATGTTGAGATTTTGTTCTACATTACTATGTCAGCTGCCCTGAGTCACTCTGTGAGTAGGGCGGTATACAAATATGAACAAATGAATGAATGAATGAATGAATGAATGAATGAACCATCCCATATAGCAGGAGTTCTCAACCTTTTAAAGCTGGGGGCCAAGTCATGCTCCCTCAGAAAGCTTCGGGGGCTGGACAGCCAATTTGCCCTTCCTCATCCATATGGCACTTCCTGGTGTGGCGGAGGCAGTGTGGAGCCACATGAAATGGTGTCATGGGCTGCATCTGGCCCACAGGCCAAAAGTTGAGAATCCCTGCCATATAGCATCATACTTAAAGGTGACTATACTATCGATAATTAAAGAGTCCTGGCAGTGCAGTGGTTAAACTGTTGTACTGCAGCCAAAACATAGTGAGTTTGTTCTTCACAGGACTCAAGGTTGAGTCAGCCTTTCATCCTTCCAAGGTCCAGAAAATGAGTACTCAGCAGATTGGGGGCAACTTGTGAACTGCCCAGAGAGTGCACTAAGCTCTATAGGGCTTATATAAGTGTGATTGCTATTAAAAGTGACCCTATTTACATACTTGACCATATTAACCTAATGAAATGTGTGAGTGTGGAATTCCCACTCTGTGTGTTGAAAATAACACTGGGAGCTTCCAGGAATATCTGCGGCCCCATTTTCAAAGTGTACTTCCAGAGATGCACACTAAGTAGGTATTATCCCTCAGAATAATTAAATAATTCCATTTTCCATTTTAAAAATCACATGAAAATTCATAACCATGAAGTCGCCCTTTCAAATACTGTGGATAATACAGTAAGTATTAAGAACTCAAATTTCCAAGCTGTGGAGAGCTACAAAACCTGAGGGCAAATTACTTGTCAAGTCCACAGTAAGCAGATGAATACGAATGAGCATCCTTAGACGCCTTCCTTATTTTTTTGATGATACCAGTCTGTCTAGTTTTTGACCAGTTTACTGGACACAAAGATCTGAGTTCAGTCTTGCTTTTATAAAATTCATAAGAGAAATCTTTTGTTAGAACAGTGGGTAGGCAAATGTGCCAGTTTCACTTCCCCCTCCCCATTTGTTTGTTCTGTCTTTTATAAATTCCAATTAAAAAAAACCAAAACACAATATTCTGAAACCAGTATCCTGTCCAATATATATGTCTGCACAACGTCTACTGTGGAAGCTGCGGCAGTGGACTGCCAAGGCCCAAAATGTGTGTTTGCTCATTTGTCATGGGTACTTTGGCAGATCATGGCAACAGCTGCCCTGGATGGAGCACCATTTGTGCATAGAGCATGTTAAACCAGGTCCAGGACTTAAAACTATGTGGCATCCACAGAAAAATGTCCATAGTACAATAAAACAAGGCAGTCTATCTTTGAAACACACCTTAAGACTGTAACACACTGTTCAGCAGATATGTTGATGATCCTTTAATATGTTTATATAGCAAATTAACAATACCAAATACAGTGGTACCTCGCTTAAAGAGCATAATGCGTTCCACGGGATTGCTCTTTAAGCGAGTTTGCTCTTTAAGCGAAACATCATTGTAAGTGACCAATTGTGACTTCTGGTTCGTTATTGCGAACCCCGATTTACTTGTTAAGTGAGTTTTTGGTTGGTTTTAGTTGTTAAGCGAGGCGACCATTCAGAGAAAAGTCTGCTCTTTAAGCGAGTTAGTCTCTAAGTGAGATGCTCTTTATGTGAGGTTTTACTGTATTGTGATACAAGACTGATTACTTTCCAGAAGCTACACAACTATATTCTGATATTGTATAATCAGTTGGATTAATACAGTGAGAATATACAGCAAGCAAGTTCTTCTGGGGCATTCACAAAAGTGACAGTATATTAAGTGGCATAAACATCTCCCGCTTGATTGCAATCAAAGATATATTTCCATTCTCTCCAAAGAATGCCTATGTATCTCCTCTCAAAAAATAAATAAATAGTTTTGGACCTCTTTGTGTTAGTGAGAGAGATTGCTGATGATAATGATGTGAATTCTATCTGTAGTATCATCTTTCCTGCCAATATTTTACAGTTTAATCCATGGGGCAGTTATGTGAGTCATTTCCTCTCACAAAATTATGCTCTGTGCATTATGGAAAAATGCAGGTCTGCAGCCACTAAGGCTTAATGACATGATTACATAAGAAGTGAGACAGAGACCCAACACAGCTTCGGACAGATTGTGCTATGTCAGCATATATTGCCTACCTCATGTGAAAAATAGGTTGCATATGACTCATTCAGCAAGGCTTCCCCTCCTCTCCTCTCCTCTTCTTTCTCCTCTGTTATAATTCATTATGAAAATTTCTTGTACTTTGGCCATATGTAGGTTTCTCATTAATACACATAGCAAAGTGAATCTGTTTGCCCACTGAAGGCAAATTGTGTGAACTATTTGCTCCTAGTGTAATAACGCATCGTACGCCAGGCTTTGTTTATGCCAGGGGAGAAACTTTTGCTTGGTTCTATGAGTTGAGAGAACCCTCCTTCCATGTGAACAGGACTAGCAAGTTCCTGAGAGGACAGAATGATGAATATCCAAATTTTTCTGCACACCAAAGTGGGAATGGATTCTAGTCTTTGCCTGTATTCATTCCTTCTCTCTGTCTCACTCTCACTCAAATGCAAACACATATACAGATGCATATCCAATCAATCAATCAATCAATCAATCAATCAATCAATCAATCAATCAATCAATCAATCAATCAATCAATCTTTATTATGCTCCAAGACCAGTACAGCAAAACCTAGCAGTCTGAAAGCAAGAAATTGTCCATTTTGCAATTTTCAGTTAATGTTGTTCCTAGGTATTAAAAATGTGCCACTTGGTGGCTCAAGTGGCTAAGACACTGACTGGAAGTCAGCAAATCAGCAGTTCACTACCCGAATACTGCATGATGGAGTTAGCTCCCGTCTTTGTCCCAGCTCCTGCCAACCTAGCAGTTCAAAAGCATGACATTGCAAGTAGATAAATAGGGACCACTTTGGTGGGAAGGTAACAGCGCTCTGTGTGCTTCGGTGTCTAGTCATGCCTGCCACATGAACACGGAAATGTCTGCAGAAGCAGGCAGCGCTGGCTCTTTGGCTTTGAAACAGAGATGCGTACTGAACCCTAGAGTCAGATACGACTGGGTTTCAAGCAAGGGAAACCTTTACCTTAACATATGAAGAGGGTACTTAAATATATCTAGAGACAGAAGTTAAAATGAGAGTACAGTACTTAAAATAGATTTTAAAAGAGGCCATTTCTGTTCAGAGTTACGGAGTAGTAAAATGAGTACTTAAGATAAATAATGTTACAATGATTACTATGTATTTGATAAGCATCTGAAGAAGGGGACTTGATCCACAAAAGCTAACAATAAAAATATAGCAGTTAGTCTTTAAAAGTGCTACAGTGTTTTTTATTTTGTTTTCTGATATGCCTGAACCACAGACTAACATGGCTACTATTCAAAAATAAATAAATAAAGCATATGATGTATCATTAGTAATTTATGAAGAACCTGCCAGGATTGCTCTTCTGATCTTACACGCTGCGGCGCAGAACCTTGCAGTGTTGTGGGTGAAGGTGGAGCTTTGATCAGATAGCAGCCACTACGGGTATGTGATGTTTGACCTGCTGGAAATGCATTACAATTAATTATGTTGAATTTATTTATTTATTTATTTATTAGTCATATTTGTATGCTGCCCTATTTGCGAAGCGACTCGGGGCGGCTAACACAGCAATAAAAACACAACAATCCAATAAAATTTGTCGATAAAATTTAAAAGATTAAAAATTTGGAAGAGTTAAAAGATTAAAAAAGTAATCAGATGAGCCAGCAGGTTGAGGTGCCCATATGGCTAGTACCCCATACCTGTCCCGCCAACCATGTCTTTACACCTTTCCTGAAGGGCAGAAGCTCTGTCTGGAGATGCAGCTTGGTTGGCAGGAGGTTCCATAGGGCCAGAGCAGACACAGAGAAGGCCCTCCTTCTGGTGCTAGAGAGATGTGCCTCTCTAGCTGATGGTACAACCAGAGAGCCTCTCCAGTACGCTCTGGTGGGATGGACAGATGTCCTTGGGACAATGAGGTCTCTTAAGTATCCTGGCCCACTACCATGTAGGACTTTAAAGGTAATAACCAGCACCTTGAATTACACCTGGAGGCATAGAAATTTAAATAAATAAATAAAAATAAATAAATACTGGCAACCAGTGAAGCTTCCGGAGCAGTGGTGAGGCGCGTGCATAATGCCTGCACCCCATCACCACCTGAGTGGCCGCATTCTGGACCAGTTGTAGCCTTTGAATGGTCACCAAGGGCAACCCCATGTAGAGAGCATTACAATAGTCAAGACTGGAGGTGACCAGAGAGTGTGTGATCATAAACAAGGAGTCCTGATCTAGGAGCGGGGATAACTGGCGAATAATGCAAAGCTGTGCAAAAGCCCTCCTGGTCCCAACTGCCACCTGCTCTTTGAGCAGGAGTCACAAATTCAGGAGGAACCCCAGGTTACGTACCAGGTCTGTTTGGGGCAGAACAGCCCCATCCAGAACCAAAGATGTCAGCTCTGGAGATAACGCAGGACCCCTTACCCGTAGCCAGTTTGGTGAATGGGAGGAATCTAAAGCCCATGCGGCAGTTTGATAAAAATGCAAAACTGAATATTTTTGGATTTTTATCTTCTGAAGGAGGAGCGTGTAATGAAATGAAAGGGGGCCTTTATTTTGTCTATGCTATCCAAATGGAGACCACCACTGCTAGATATAATTATACCTTTCTCTTTACTGCTGTCTTGTGATCTTTTTTTTTCTTCATAGCAGGGCGTTGCATAATTTAAAATTATGGATGCATATGAAATATAAATACAATCCAAACAAATTAAAATGTTAAAATAATTAGATTATTTTAAACCAGAGGCTAGTAATTTCTTCTTCTTTCATGTCTTGGTCAGACTTTAAACTGCCAGAATGAAGCCATCTTTTGGTTAATTCATTCCATAGTTTGCCTAGCAATTTTGTTACTAGAGCAGAAAAGCTGCAGATCTGATTGTAGAGTTGAGTACAATCCAAGATCAGGTTCCAGTAGAGTTGTGGCAAGGAGAGGCAGCAGAGTTAACCAGAATTTATTTATTTATTTATTTCTTCACATTTGTATGCCACAACAAAAGGCATTGGATAAGCGGCATCAGGCAACAAAAGGCGTTGGATGAGCGGTTTGTTCCATTGGTACAGAATTATGGTAACCTGGGGCTGCGTAAAGTGCTATTTCTGATCCTCCATACCACACTTGCCCTAATGACCAAGGGACTACAGCCTGTTTATTACTAAAGCTGAAAGGGAACTCCATTGTGTAAGGCACACTCACATGTTACATGCAGGTTTTGATCCATGCATTACTGGTTGAAACAGAGAAGCTCAACAGAAGCTTCTTGATACTGAGCAGGCCTAGCCTGAAATTTGAGGGTTGAGCCATTTATGAACAAAGGGAACTGAGCCCATGAGAGAAGGGACCGAATCCTATTGTTTCCCTCCTCCAGTGTAACACAAACGGTGTGCCCTTTTGGAGGCAAACTGCCTTAAGTTCAGAAATAATAAGAATATTATTTGTTATGTAGTGGGTCACTGGGGCAACTCTGAAAGAGCAATTTGGCCAGAAACATATATATAGAGGAAGCAGGTCTTCTAGCAGTTTTATTAGAAGCACACAATTCCTCGCAGCATGATGTTGCTTCTAATTCTGTCAGAAAGAACACAAGGGCCTCACATACTGCTACTATACCTTGCCAAGATGTTTTCATTTCATTTTGCATTTTGTTCTTTCAGCCTCTCTCAATCTCTCCTTTTATTTTATTTTTTGAGGGGGCCTAGAGAGTCAATATCTCCTGGGGAGGGAGTCTCCTCAATAATAATAATAATAATAATAATAATAATAATAATAATAATAATAATAATAATAATAATAATAATAATAATAATAATAATAATAATAATAATAATAATAATAGCAGGTGCTGCTTGAGTCTAGGTAATGGGTAAAACAATAGTAATGCCAAAGACCAGCCTGGGACTTCAGGGACCTCCAACCATGTCATACCTGTCATCAGACATCCCAGTCACCTGCTAGGGTACCTCAGGGAAAAATTAGGGAAGCACAGTGCCAAGTTCAGTGGGGATGAATTTGCCATCTGTTCGCTTCACTGATTTAAAAAAACAAACAAATCTGATCAGCTGTAAACTTTTCTATTATGCCTTGCCACTTCCCATCCGTACTGTGAAAAATCAGAAGAAGATTGTTTGGCATCTGATTTGCTAAATTGTTCTTTGACTGTGCGTTGTTCATGTTCATCCCCCCCCCCTCACTCTCCACCAAACTTCACTCTCACCTGGATCTGATGGTCTGTTTGCTTCCATAAGTGCCACCACTTTCTTCTTATACACCCAACTTTTCAAAGCTTCTATGTTTTATTTAAAAAGAGATCTGTTTATGTCATTCAAGAGCCAATGTTATTATTGTCCAGCTACCCCAACCTTACTCACCACCCTAAAATTCTTGAGAACAAACATTTCAGCCAGTTTGTAGTGAATAAGATATTTAGTGACACTTCATTCACATAAATATCAGTGGAACCAGAAGGGGGGAGTATTAAAATGTTCCCTCAGTACATTCAGGTGCAATGTTGTAGTAGTAGTAGTAGTAGTAGTAGTAGTAGTAGTAGAAGAAGAAGAAGAAGAAGAAGAAGAAGAAGAAGAAGAAGAAGAAGAAGAAGAAGAAGAAATATTCAACTACAGTAAAACCTCGGATAACGCTAAAACTTGGTTCCACAAGCCTTGGTGTTATCCGATTTTTAGTGTTATCCGATGCATGTTTAAATCCTATGGGATGCATCGGATAACGTTAAAGCATTGTAACCGGACAGGTTTTAGCGGTTGTTACCCAATGCATCCCATAGGAACTTAATGTTATTCGATGCAATTCTCCCTCCCCAGATTGCTTAACGTTATGCGATTTAAGCATTATCCGAGCTAAACTTTATCTGAGGTATTACTCTACTGTATTTCTTTTCTGGACTGAATTATATCCTTGGAAGGAATTGGTTTACATGTAAAGACAGTATTTTGCCTTTTACTTCAACTGTGCCTGTGGAACCTCAGTTTATGAATGCCTCAGTTAACATAATTTTCGGTTTACAAATGAAAATCCATTGAAAATAATGCCTCTGTTTACAGATTTTTTTTTCTCCAGAACAGATTAATTGGTTTTCAATGCATTCCTATGCAGTGGTGGGAGGTCAAAAATTTTACTACCTCACCATGATGTCATCACAGTGTGGGTGGAGCCAACATCATGATGTCATGACATCGTGGGTGGGGCCAAAGAAAAAATTAAATAATTAAATAATAAAATAAAAATAAGCACACACACACACACACCTCAATCCACCCAACCACAACACAAACCCATAAATAAATTAAATAAATAAATAAATAATACATTAAAATACACCCACCCACCCACCCACCCCAAACACAAACCCATCACTTACCTATTAGTATAAGTGCCTGGGCAGCACCATGTTGCAAGATGGATATGGTCATCGTACCGGTTCTCTAGGATAATATGCCTTAATGTAAATGTAAAACAGCTGTACCTCCTTAAGGGTTCTCCAAATGGAACACCAATTGGAACAGCATAGGTGTAGCTTATTGATGAGGTAACTCCAAGACTTTGCTTAAAAACCCCAAGCCTGGCCACCAGGCCTGCCAGCCGCCAGGCCTTTTTAGGAACTGTGGTAGTACGTAAATATAGGTAAAGGTATTAAATACACATTAAAATACATACAGACACACCACATCCAAAGGTGGGGAGCAGGCTATAGGGGAGCACATCCTGGGGAGCAGGCTATAGGGAGCTTCAGGCTAGCAGCTTCTCTTCCTCCTCCCCGCTTGGGAGGACAGCAAGGAGGCCGTGCTACACGTCAAGCACTGTAGGCGTGCATGCACACCAAGTGAAAAGGTAAGCCCCGAAGGTGGTTCCCCCCAAAAGCTGCTACCAGTTCTCCAGGACACTGGGAAAAATTACTACCGGTTCTGGCGAACTGGTGAGAACCTGTTACATCCCATCACTGTTCCTATGGTAAACCACATTTTGGTTAACATGTTTTGGTTTTCAATCCATTCCTACGGGAAATTTCATTCAATGCATTCCTATGGAAAATTACGTCCTGCCTGATTTCTGATGCATTTCAATATTGCTATCTAAGTTATTACTAAGACAGAGATAGGGAAGGTTTTTTGTTCTATTTTTTTTAAAGAATGTTCTCAAGTTCTTAATATGTGTTAAGGAAGAAAATGAGAAATAAATGTGAATGTGGGAATGAAAATGGAGAGTTTGGTCTATTCAATCCCAGAGCTTTGATTGATTGTAATTTAAACCGTTTGAAATTAAGGAGAAAGCAATCCTGTTCTAAAATGCTTCCAAGTTGCTGACAATTGATTGCTGAATATCTATAACTTGCTATATTTTATTCAGAGCCCAATGGGTCAGTGACAAGTTCTACACTACCACTTCTTCCACAGCCACCATCAACTATAGTTACAACTACTACAAATACAGTGAAAAGAGGGTGCAATGAAATGGGTCATAAGTTATTCAATAGGGTATCTCTTTGGTTTTTAAACTGTCTTAGAATGTAGCTTTGCTTCTTTGCAAAGGCTCATAATTCTTTCTGGTGCACTTATCAAGCAGGTATACAGTCATACTTCGCAGAACGAATTTAATGCGTTCTGAGAGGTTGCTCACTATGCGAAAAATTCGCTATGCGAGTCTGACTCGGATAACGAATTTTTCGCTATGCGAGTCGGACTTTTCCCTATGGAAAAACTCACATAACGAGCATTTCTATGGGGAAAACTCGCATAGTGAAAAAATTTCGCTATGCGAGTTTTCTCCATAAGAACACTCATTATGCGAGTTTTTCCATAGGAAAAAGTCTGACTCGCATAGCGAAAAATTCGTTATGCGAGTCAGACCGCTTAGAGAAAAACTTGCTCGTTATGCGAGTTTTTCGCTAAGCGAAACGCTCGTTATGTGAGGTTTGACTATACTTAGTAGAAGCTTCTCAAAGCTTCAGGCCTATGTTTTGACTTCTCCTCTAGGCCTGGAATGTCCGCTTACGTCAACATTCCGTGCCTGGGAACGCCAGACATTTGTTATGGGAACCAGGGAACCAGGGCCCTAATTGGCTGTATGCTAATTAGGAGAGCCAAGCTCACGTTTTTTCTTTTAGACACATGGGCTTTGGGAGAGAATTTGACGTTGGGGTTTCTGAGACTTACACCTCAGAAGGGAGAGGGGGACAACACTGAGTCCTGACTCCAACCCAAGCTTAGTCATGATTCCCTAGATTAGTCAGGTTTTCCTTTTCTTTCTGGGGGAAGGCCTGAGTGCAGATTTCCCTACCTTTACTTTTTGATTAGTGTTTTTTCTGCTTATTCATGTATCCTAAACCAACACTATGCTTCGAGAACAATAAACATCTTTAATTCATCAACAACGTCTGTTCATTGGAAGAGGGAGTAAGACAAGAGTGAAGCCATAAGCTACACGCTACCACACATACTACATGCTACTCTCCACAATACTTGCTGGGCTCTGTTACTACAGGTAAGCCCCAGGTTGCTGCAGGTTTTTGCAGGGCGACATTTAGGCCTCATGTACTCGGAGTCTTGGGGAGTTCCACAGAGCTGGCTGGTCTTGGAAGCTTGTAAGGAACTGGAGAACCTCAGGGGAAGGGTCAGGATAGAGAATAAGGCAGCTGCCTAAGACAGGCAATTTTGTGTGTTAAGAAAGGGTAGACAATTTCTACTTATTTAATTTGCTGTTATTGGGGTTTTTTGTTCTGGAGTGTTTTGTTTGTTTGTTTGTTGTAGTTTTGCTGTTGGTGCCAAAATAAATCAGCTGGCCTTAAGCATATGTAAAGTAAAACCCCATTTTACAGATAAAGTCAATTCCGTAGCTTTTTCCTTAACTCGTTTTTTTCTGTAAAATGAGGCATTCCCATAAGAATGCATTGGGGAAAAACATTCCCACCCACCCCCAAATAATAATAATTTTTTTTAAAAAAAAAAGCCACTCTAACTCCTTCCTGACCACTCCACTGCCACTCACAGGACCCAGAATGGCTGTGTGTGGTCTTTTATAGTCCACCAGGCGCAATGCACTCTGGGAAATCATGTTCTGTAAAACGGGGTTTTTCTGTAAAATGGGACATGTTTTCAGAAAAAAAACCTTATGTAAAATGGGGTTTCTGTAAAATGAGGCTTCTGTAAAACAGGGTTTTACTGTACTTTGCTTTGATGGATAAGAAGTTTCATTTGCTGCTCCAGCTCAAACAGAAAAATATTATAGGGCAGCCCTGCCATTTTACTTTAGGTTGTTTGGTGTAATTGATGCCATGATGTCTGATCACTTCTCCAAGAAGATGTCAGTCAATTAGGAGAAATCAACTAATACTGTATAATAAAAAGAATCAGACCAAGTGGAAGAAGAAGCAAAAAAGTATGCCAGTTCCCTTCTGATAAAGACATTTAGGCTGCTGTTGTTCAATTTCTTCAGTTTCTAGTACAAACTCTCCATATAGCAATCTGGAAAGTCATAGCCCCATTCATCTACCCTTCCATAGTTATTATCAATCGCAGTCTTCTCTACTAGCTCAAACTGAGAAAAATGTTTCAGGAGGTAGGGTTATTTAAAGAACATTATTCCAATGTTTTATTATCTTAGCAAACATAAAAATCATACTCAAAGTTCAATGGTGTGCTTGAGTTATAGATTGTCTTGAGGAGGCTAAATCTGATTTCCTCTAAGGGCAGGCTCAATTTCCTTTTATCCAAATGGAGTAAGGGGTTCCCATATGCCCATTTTTCCATTCAAGTGCTACTTGATTCCCATATGTTTCACAGTGCAATGTATTGTGTTGTAGCTTTTCTCGTCATTTACCAGAAATCTGGATGGCTGAATCATCAGAATTGTTGTGTGTGTAAACAGAAGGGAATTTAGGCCTTGGTAGAAGGTGTTCTATTGCTCAGGTTTCAGTTCAGACTCCATTTTTCTTTGTATCACTTATAAACATTCACAATTCATATAACTCAGGGGTGCCCAAACTTTTCAGTTTGGGCCAGGGGATGAATCCGCCCCCAATGCAAATTCACCTGGTCCGCAAAGCCCTCATTGCTCCCAGAAGCAGAAGTAAAACACTCCCGTACTTCCACTTCTGGGAGCGATGAGGGCTTTGCAGGCAGGATGAATTGGCATCAGGGGCCGGATTTGGCCCCCAGGCTGTAGTTTGGGCACTCCTGATATAACTGCTATACAGAGATTAACAGATAAGGACCGTTTCAGCCAGAGCATTGGCCAAACCATTTATAAATGAGTAGTTTTAGTTTGTTCCTTTTTATTATCGCAAAGTATTAGATGATATATGATGATGCTAACTCAAGCAGTGATGACTTCATTTGTGTAGATTATCTGTAGATTTTAATTGCTTTTACAGGGTTTGGTTTACTAAATTGCAGAAAGGGAATACAGTATCGCATGGTTTCTGTCCCACTTGTGTAGGACTCTGAAACTCTGTTGTGAGACATGAAGCAATAATGAAAGGGATGAGAGAAAGTTTAGTACCATAGTAGTAACAAGGTATTTGTAATGGAAGTGAAAGCAACCATTTTAGATACTCAAGAAAAGCTAACGGCTTAGTTGAAAAGATAACTGTAAAAGTAACTAGCTGTGTGTGTCCTTGGAGTTATCATAGTAATTAATTCATTTTTAAAAACAATTTTTCCAGTTATGGTTCAAGGATGGCAGTGCAGAGATCATAAAGAAAGAAAAAGAAATGAAAAGTAACTAGTGGAGGTGACTATATTTATTTATTTATTTATTTATTTATTTATTTATATTTATTACTCGTATTTATTATCCCGCCCCAATCAGGTAAAACCTGACTCTGGGCGGCTTACATCTAAGTTAAAACAAACTTTAAACCAATAATAATATAATACAAATTCTAATTTAAAACTGTAAAAGTTCATAAGAACATTAAAACACAACAGAAAGGGTGGCTGTCCCTTAGATCAGCCACCCTACATGGGATCCCCCATTCCCGGGTCCCCACACTTGCCCTGCCAGCCAGGTTTTTAGGCCCTTTCGAAAGGGCAGGAGCTCTGTCTGTAGGCGCAGCTCGGTTGGCTGGAGGTTCCAAAGGGCCGGGGCGAACACAGAGAAGGCCCTCCTCCTGGTGCCAGTGAGGCGTGCCTCTCTGGCCGATGGTATGACAAGAGAGCCTCTCCGGTCTGCCCTGGTGGGACGGGCAGATGTTCTTAGGGTGACGCGGTCTCTGAGGTATCCTGGCCCACTACCATGTAGGGCTTTAAAGGTAATGACCAGCATCTTGAATTGCACCCGGAGACCTACTGGTAGCCAGTGCAGCTCCCGAAGCAGTGGTACGGCACAAGCATAACGCCCACGCCCCATCACTACCCGGGCTGCTGCATTCTGGACCAGCTGCAGCTTCCGAATGGTCACCAAGGGCAGCCCCATGTAGAGCGCATTACAGTAATCAAGTCTGGAGGTGACCAAAGCATGTGTGACCATGAGCAAGGTGTCCCGATCTAGGAGTGGGCGTAACTGGCATATTACACGAAGTTGTGCAAAAGCCCTCCTGACCACGGCTGCCACCTGCTCTTCGAACAGTAGACGTGAGTCCAGGAGGACCCCCAGATTACGCACCGGGTCTGTTTGGGGCAAAACTGCTCCATCCAGGACCAAAGCTGGTAGCTCCCGTGATAACACTGGGCCCCTTACCCACAGCCACTCAGTCTTGCCGGGATTCAGCTGTAGCCCATTTTCCCCCATCCAGACTTTAACAGCCTCCAGACACCTGGAAAGGACTTCCACTGCACCGCTTGGGTCCCCACGGGTCGAGATGTACAACTGGGTATCGTCTGCATATTGATGATACCTTACCCCGTGGGAACGGATGATCTCACCCAGTGGCTTCATGTAGATGTTGAATAGGAGAGGAGAGAGTACCGAGCCCTGAGGCACCCCATAATGAAGGGGCCTGGGGCTGGACTTCTCATTCTCCAGCCACACCGACTGGGTCCTGCCCCTCAGAAATGAGGAAAACCAGGCCAACACAGTGCCCTGGATTCCCAATCCTTGGAGCCTTCCCAGCAGGATACCATGATCGACGGTATCAAAAGCCGTTGAAAGATCGAGAAGAGCTAGGACAGACGGATGACCTCCATCTCGCTCTCTCCAGAGATCATCCACCAAAGCGACCAAAGCAGTTTCTGTACCATATCCGGGCCTGAATCCTGACTGAAAAGGGTCCAGATAATCCACTTCATCCAGGACTTCCTTTAGCTGCTGTGTCACTGCCTTTTCCAAAACCTTACCCAAAAAGGGTAGGTTGGACACTGGTCGATAGTTGGCAAGTGCCGTGGGGTCGAAGGATGGTTTTTTTAGGAGTGGGCGCACCAGAGCATGTTTAAAAAGTGCTGGAAAAGACCCCTCCTTCAGTGATTAATTTATAATCGCCTCGACCCAACTGCCTGATACAGCCTTAGATGCTTTGACTAGCCAGGCAGGGCACGAATCCAATGCACAGCTCGTGGCACAAACAGATCCAAGTAGCCTGTCCACTTCCTCAGGGCCAACTGGATCGAACTGATCCCAGATAACATGGCCAGACTGTGCTCTGGTCAACCCCAGCTCTGGGCCTTCCACACCAGGATTAAACCCCGAGCAGATCTGAGCGATTTCCCCTGCCAGATAATCGGCAAAAGCCTCAGCTGATCCCTGCCAGCCCGGGCCCGACTCCCCTCTTCCAAGCAGGGACCTGGTCACCCGGAACAAGGTCGCTGGGCGGTTATCTGCAGAGGCAATGAGGGTGGTGAAATATTGTTGTTTCACCGCCCCCATCGCCACTAGGTAGTCTTTAATAGCTGCTCTAGCCAGTGTTCGATCAGACTCACTCCGGGTCTTCACCCAGCGGTGCTCTAGGTGTCTCTTTGCCGGTTTGAGCACCCTTAGTTCTTCTGTAAACCAAGGGGCAGATCGATGTCCACGAGCACGGAGAGGCCGTAGTGGAGCGATCACGTCCAAAGCTGCTGCCGCTCTCTCATTCCAAGAATTGACAAGAGCTTCAGACGAACCGCATTGCAGGTCAAGAGGACAGCACCCCAGTTCCCTCTGGAATCCTTCTAGATCCATTAGTCACCGGGGGCGGGCCCATTTAACCGGCCCCACCTCCCTGTGGTGCAGCCTCGCCCCCAGGAAGTCTAAGGTCACCAGATAGTGATCTGACCATGGCACCGGGGTGATGAATAATTTCTGTAATTTCAGATCACTCTGCCACAGTTCCGATAAGAAGAATAGATCCGACGTGTAGCCACTGCTCCTGGTAGGGCCCTGAATTACTTGGGTCAGGCCGATGGCTGCCATGGAAGCCATGAACTCCTGAGCCACCTCAGAGCCCGTTCCCAACGATGGCAGATTGAAGTCCCCCAGAACTATCAGTCTGGGGGTCTCCAACGCCAACATCGAGACCGCCTCCAGGAGCTCAGGCAGGGAGTCTGCTACTCTGCAGGGAGGCAGGTACACGAGCAGGACTCCCAACTGATTCTTAGGGCCCAAACGCAGGAACAGAGCCTCACAACCCGGAATTTGTGGAGCTGTAGCCCTGGCGACTCCTAGCGACTCCCTGGCTACTACGGCAACTCCACCACCCCTTCCCCTCTCCCTAGGCTGGTGCCAAATACCAAACCCGGCTGGGCATTGGAGGAGTAACTATATGACTTTGATAATGACTCACAAGCAGCCATCAATATGAAAGGGCCTTCATCAGAAATAAAGCCAACCATAATCTATTAACACAGAAGTCTTGTCAACACCTAAAGAAGAGCTACTGTACTCACTATCACCTCCTTCACTATACTCCATCTGCAGTGGCTCAAGTCACTAAGATGCCAACTGGGAGGCGGAAGGTCAGCAGTTCAATTCCCGAGTACTGCAGGACAGAATGAGCTCCCGTCTCTGTCCCAGCTCCTGCCAACCTAGCAGTTTGAAAGCAAGAAATTGCAAGTAGATAAATAGGGACCACTTTGATGGGAAGGTAACAGCATTCCATGCACTCCGGTGTCTAGTCATGCCTGCCACGTGACCATGGAAACGTCTGCAGAAGCAGACAGCACTGGCTCTTCGACTTAGAAACAGAGATGAGCACTGACCCCTAGAGTTGGATACGACTGGCTTTCAAGCAAGGGAAACCTTTACCTTTATTTTAATCTCTAGGGAAACTAACGAGATCAAGTGAAAATCCTGACCTTTCTTTCTTTTTTTGCAAAAAGTATATATATTTAATACAATTTGTTCTGCTGGCTTTCTGAGAAATAAGGAACCATTTGCTCACTATTTTTTGTTAGACTTATTGCTAAGGCATTTCAGCTACAAATCAGGAACCTGTTAGTGAAGCATCAGTAGGTGGTTCTATGTCAGACCCCCATCCCACCCACTTTCAGCCTCAACAATATGAGGAAGAGCATTCATTACCTTAGAGGGGTTGCATTATTGACACAAAATAATTGGACGCTCAAAAGCTTGAGTGAACTGCCATTAGGCTGCAGTACCCAGCATACATAATAATCATTGATCTTGCTGGCTAAGGCTGATGGAAATTAGAGCCAAAAAATATCTGGACATCCTCAAGTCCTCCTCCCCCCCCCAAAAAAAAAATAAATAAATTCTAAAGCATTATTAAAACATTACACACAATTGTTTCTCCACGGCCAACCCATAACTGGTGCAGACTGGTTGATGCTAATTGCTGACTCTGAACCAGAGGATGGAGCTCAAGGGAAAACATATTTTGGTACACTTTCATGGAGCACAAAATCCCCTTCCCCTGGTTTTTCCTTCTGTTCGCAAAACAAAGGAGATGAAATCTCTCTATTAAAACTCTTCTAGCAAGAAGAAAGGGTAGCTTTCATGATGCTTTCTGTTTCCTCTATTATAACAGACTGAATGGATTAAACAAACAAACACAAGACCGTGTCTGGCCATTCTTGTAAGTCTGGAGGTTGATATTGTAAGGTTTTCTTTTAATCTCACAGAGATGACCATCCCATTGATTGCACCAAATGGTTTCACGTGAAATGGGAAAATAAATGCATTCGGAAATTACATCATGTTGCTTAAGGAAAACCAGGAGCTGGTTGACTGTGTGCTGTGAAAGAGATCAGTGATTATCTCAGAACAAGCGAGTGTCAGTTTTCAGAGTGGAGGGAGCTAAAGAATGGACAATCAATACAAAAGGCTCCCTATAGCTGTTTTGAGATGTCCAGGGGAAATGAGTTATTTCTTCCTGCAATGTTGTTTGCCCTGTTAGTGTTTTCAGTAAATTGCATTAGTAGGGAAGAGAGCCCCAGAAGTATTGCCTCGGAAGTCTTTCCATGCATTCTGGGAACCTTCAAAGACGATAGACGTTAGTCAGCAAATTATTGAGTTACTGAATTGGAATTTCACAAATCCTGGTGCTGAGTCTCATGTTTGCTTCTTTAAATATCAGAGCAAGGACAGGGAAATGAATTCTCCCCCTTTTCTCCCTTTGTTTTGTTTTCAGAAATAAATGCAAATCAATCACATGTGACAGCCAGCACAGCAGCCTATAAAAGCAGCAATCCAGAGCATCCTTGCCAGGGAATAAAGTTCCATATTATACAGCGAAACCTCCCTCTGAGTAAACATGGCTGGAATTACACCAGCAAAGTCAGACACTATATATACTCTTTATAGTGATATGAGATAGGATGGTATCATAAATAGCAAAAAGGCTGAGAAAGTTAATTTCATGAAGAATAAACATAATGGCATACTAAAGACATCCCTAACTGGCTGTAGTATGCTTCACTGCATTCAGGATCATCTTACCACCAAGCACTTAGGGTGACTTCAACATGTTTTCCCCTGTATCCACTGGGGATACATTCTGAGACCTACTGTGGATACCTGTAACCACAGATAACAGTGAATCTTATATTTTACACTGCAGACAGTGGACTCTAGTGTCCAGCTCTAGTAATGCATCAAGATTTTAATTGGATATTTTTAGACCCACAGATAACTGAAACGATGGATACTGAGCCCACAGATGTGTGTGTGTGAGGGGCTACCTGTATATTCATTCTTCTTAAAGGCATTGTTCAAAGTTCAGCAGTAAAAATACAGTCCCCCAATCATCCTTTTTTGCCCTCCTCTGAACTTGTTCCAGTTTGTTGGCATCCTTCTTAAAGTGTGATGTCCAGAAGTGGACACAATACTCTAAAGGAGGCCTAACTAGTGGAGTAATATTCCAAAATATTGGAACTTCCTTATTAATTAGAGGCAGAGTGCCTCTACGTAGCTAGTAGCTGTACTGTTGTCAGTAGACCATACTTACTTCCTGTCTGCCTGCCTGACTTACTAAATACATTTATATACCACCCATCTAGTGAAATATTCCCCACTCTAGGCACTTTACACAAATAGAATACTGGATACTTTAAAGAAACAGCTCAAAACTTTCCTCCTCAAAGAGGCTTTTTAAAATAGTTTACCTTGCCAATAAGTTAGTTGTGTAGATTTGAGCCATTGGGTATTTATTTTGTTGTTCTTTGTTGTCTTAGATTGTTGTTTATTTAATTGTTTGTACACTGCCCAAAGTGGGAAATATCCCAGATGGGTAATGTAAAAATGTAATAAATAAATAATAGAATGACTGTAAAATATAAACCACAAACACATCCTCCTATGCAGCAATACACCATTCAATATCTCAGTTTTAAATCTGTAGGTCCAAGAGCAGAAAACAAAAAAGATCCTTCAGCCTCCAAAATAATCTACCTGCCTATGTACAGGATTCTTGGTTTGGCCAGTATCATATATCCTGAGATAGGTTTTTGAGAGCACAGTGCTCAGTTTGTCTTTGGGACCAGTGTAATCCCTTGTATAGCACTTAATTGATTTTAAAGGCAAACAGTTCCCATGCAATAGTAGTTTAAAAACAATAGGAAATTACATGGCATTTCTATGCTGATCCAGTCAATATAACAACGGGATTTCACCTGCCTGTTTTTACCATCATTGGTTTAAATTGCACATTCCTGGTGTCACCGTAACTAGCTGAACAAATGGCTTGTCCTTTACAGCATTTCCTTCTTTAATTTTCTCATGAGTACTTATTCAGCCTGGTACTGGCAATGTTCACCTGTGAGCAACTTGCCTTACATTTTGGCAGACTTTAAAATACTTGGGACTTTCAGCAACAATAAATTTCAAGCGATAGAAATAAGGAGTAAGACAGATATTTGGAATCCAGCACAAGAGGGTTTTTTTATTGTTATTATTAGTATGTCATATACAATCTCTCTTGCTCATTTGGGATTTTTCTCACACTGAAAAAGAATTAAAAGAGAGAAGAAAAAGAAAGTTCTGTTTCACAACATCGATAGACTGCACCTGGAATTGAAAACAGAATTTTAGCCTGCTCATATTTCTCAGTTCTTGGTCTCTAAAGGTGGCTAGCATACACATAGTTTTGTTTCTTCACCCTGCATTTTCTAACTTGATAAACATTATCTTGGAAGGGGTGTTGTTCGAGACCAGAATGCTTCTTTTGTACAGATTTCCTTAGGTGGGCCATTTCCCCTCAGACTGTGAAAAGGTCAGGCACACCAGAAGTGTGAGAAACTTGAGTTCCCGAGGTAAGTATCCACCATCACAAGGCTAACCTAAATCTGTTTAATGTCAACAGATGCAATGGCCACCCTCATAGAGCTGCCATAATTCTCTCCTACAAAACCGGGACAAAAGTATACTTGACAAAAATGGGCAGGTTATCTACAAAACAGCCTTGAAAAAAAACATAATATAATGACAGCTTTAAAACACTTTCACATCAAATATATCAATACATAAATGAATTTATTTACAACAGTTAATTCTTACCGTAAAATGATCTGTTGTACTTCTGAAAAGTCGCGTTTGTCTCCAGGTATACTCCAACTCCAATGTGGCAGGAAATCGCTTGTTTGATGGTGAGAGTTTGACTTCATTTTAATGGTGTGTTATAATACACAATCAGTATGATTTTTATTGAACTGGCCGGGACAATTTTCCCAACCTTGAATCCGGGACAATCCTGGTTTTCCGGGACGTATGGCAACCCTACACCTTCCACGTCAAAGTGGGAATGACTCAAGGTCAGCCATGTTATAGCCATATTATATTAGTGTCTGAGGCAGAAATTACTAAAGTCACTGATTTTTCCCCTTGACAATTAAAAAAAAACCAATCATAATAATTTAAACAACAAATAATTAATTCCTAATGTATATGCCTATCACTGGCAAGAGATAGTGCTGGCCCTGCTCTGAACTTCACAATTGCTCCTCTTGATGCAGTGGTGGGCAAAGTACAGTTGTAAGTTGCATGCAGCTCCCCGGAAGGCCCTCAATGTGATACTTTGCTTTGACACTGCTGACCCATCTGCACCATGGGGGAAAATACTGACCATAAAGTTGCTAACCATGCCCCCCACCCCCACCCCAGCAACCAGTTCTCGTCTAGGATATGTCATTTTCCATTATGGACAATTTTGAGGATTCCAGAATCTGTTTTAGGGGTCTGACTTTAAACTGAAATGAGCAGAAGTCACTTTTGGTTTTGAAGGTGAGCGGGGGAGGGGGGGGTCTCCCTGGTCTTAAAATAGACCCTGGGATCCTAATGTGTTCCTGGAAATGCAACTTGCAGTTTATAAAGTTGAAAATTTGTGTGCAAGGAGTTAAAATAGCAAGGGAGGAGTTAGTCCTCCACTGTCCAGCGAAATTGTTGAAACCGGGATTCTAAATGCGGGTGGGCAAATATTTTTTCAGGCTGGGCCACAATGTCACAATAAGCAGCAGGAGTTTGAAGGTGGGCAAACTGCTAATTCAGGGTGGGTGAAGCCCACCCTGGCCACCCCCTGGCTATGGCCCTGTCTATCCTGGACTACTGGCTTCTCCTCCTGCTCAGTGTAATGGAGTAGAAACAATCAGATTCAATGTGCCCATGAAGTAATGTGAGCATAAGATGTTAGCCACTCTTCCTCCAGGCCAGAATTGCTGAACTGAGTATTATAAACAGGCTTAATAATGCCACAATCATCTGGTAACTCATTTTATTAGAAAAAGAGATAAGAAGAATTTGGTGAGTGCTGACGCTGAACTAATATACTTAATTTACATACAATGAGGAAAGTGGCTCATACAAAACTAGTCCATCTTTGAACAAAGGTACCCATGTAATGTTTTGGAGGGCAGAACTGCAGATTAGGATAGCGGGGAGCCAGTTATCGTCTTGGAGGCATTGAGCAGACAAGTGGTGTACACTGTTTCATGGAGGAAATTATTGTTTTGACTATTACACAATCACACTGGGGAAACTATATAGAAGAATAACAAAGAATGTAATGTTGATCACATGCCTTGGTGATAGAAAACATTATTATTTCCAGGTTTGATCCCTCTTATCTCTGTCAGGGATTCCCCTAGCGATATGTGTGGCTCAATAGCAGAGTAGCACTTTTAAGCTGTTACACAGTGAAAGCCTTTAGTGCAATGACACACACACATATGCCTTCAGTGGAAAGGTGCGCTTTACTTACAGTGAGGGGAAGACAGACATATATAGGACTATATACAACAGTCTCTCTCACTCCAAGCCCCACAGTAGGTAGACAGCTTGGATTCCTCAGTTGGCTCCAATCCCAGGAGCATGCAAAGAGTCCTGGTATTCTTGAGCAGTTCTTCTCAGTTGAAGAAGCTCTCAACAACAGCAGACCCTCTTTCAGCAGTCTCTGTCTGTAGACTCTCTCTCAGTAGCTCAGTCCTAGTCTTCAGTATGACAAACTCCTCAGTATGATAACCTCCTCCAGAGACCCTTCCCAGAGGGCCACAGTTATACCCTAGTGTTGCCGGGCAGATTCTCTAATCAGCCACAGCTGGGCTGTTACAGGAGCACGTGGACCAAGCATGCACAGCTTGGCAATCAGTTTGAGGCTCTATTATGTACACCTGTGTTCAGAACACTTGCAGGACCTTAAAGTTGTACTATTCCACTGGGCAGCAATCTTTGTACAATACCCCACAAAAGAAAAATGTCCTAACAATCTCCAGGTAAGGCAGGGAAAGATCTCTAGTTGAAACCCTAGAGAGCTGCATCAGTGTAGAGACAATACTGGACTAGATTGACAAATAGCCTGACCTACACCCCGCTCTGTGGATGTAAGATAACATCCACAGAGGGGAAGCACATTACCCTTGCTCTCTATATCATCATACAGTAAAATTCTGATTTACATATGCTTTTTCTTACATAAAATTTGACATACATAAGATTTTTGGGTTGTTGTTTTTTTGCATAAATGGCGTCTCGATTTACGTTAAAAAAATTGACTTACGTAAGGGGTTTCCTGGTGTGTTTAGATTTTAAAATGGTGGTGCCACCATTTTAAAAGCTAAAATTCCACCCTGCACCACCCACCCCACTGCTGAAAGTTGCAAGATATCACTTACTGTGGTGGTGGTGATGATGATTTTCTGCCATCCCTGCTTGCTTCTGCTGGAACTGGGAGAGTTTGGGGGGAATATCCACTCCCTTCCACTGTTTGCATGAGGTTTCTCCGAGGCACATAGTTTAGTTGTGAACGCACCTCAGAGAAGAGCTGAAAAGGTGTGTGTGTGTGTGGGGGGGGATGACTGTCATTACCATCTCTGCCATTAGGGGTGCAAAGCACAGTTTTCCATAGGGGTGTATTGAAAACCAATTTCAAACCTGTCTTTTGTTTTTCAATGCATTCCTATGGAGATGCATTGATTTACGTAAAACCCCTATTTACATAAGGAGTTACAGAACTGACTTTCATCATTGTCTTCATAGCCCCACAAGCTGTTGTGGCTATTAAAGTCTCCTGTTATGAACCTTACAGGTTTATTCTGAAAGTTTGGTGGTTCAGCCATGGGAAATTTTATAGATCAGGGGTGGCCAACTTAATTAGACCCAAGATCTACTGGCAAGGCAAAAGAACAAACTCATTCCCCCCCCAGCTTTCCGCTGCCACCGCTGCCGCCACCGCCCCCCCCCCCCCAGGATCCAGGCAGAAGGCGGCCCTTTTGCTGACGAGCGCCCTGTCCACCCACCCAGCTAGCCATCAGGGGCTCTCCACCACCTACCCCTGACGAGCGCCCCGCATGTGCGCGTGCGCGCTGCTCACCTCCTCCCGCCCAGGCACCCAGCTAGCCGTCAGGGGCTCTCTGCCACCTACCCCTGACGAGCACCGTCTGACGGCTAGCTGGGTGGGTGGCTGGGCGGGAGGAGGTGAGCAGCGCGTGTGCACGTGTGTGCGGGGCGCTCGTCAGGGGTAGGTGGCGGAGAGCCCCTGACGGCTAGCTGGGTGGGTGGGCGGGCGGAGGTGAGCAGCGCGCGCACGCACACATGTGGGGCACTTGTCAGCAAAAGGGTCGCCTTCTGCCTGGGTCCTGTGGGGTGGCGGCGGTGGCAGCGGTGCCTTGCCACGATCGACTGGACTAATAGTCGCGATCGAGCGGTTGGCCACCCCTGTTATAGATGGTGGTTTGTAGACAGATGTCACTGTGCAGTCACTGAGCTCTGCTGACCTTCCAGTTGAGTATCTTAACCACTAAGCCACCACAGTCCTTCTCTCAGCATGTTATGTATAGACTAAACTACTAACACAGTTGGTCACATGACCATCTTAGAAGAAATAAAGAACCTTTCCAGGCACACTATCTTATTTGTTTTCTTGTACTAAATTAGCCAATCAATAGGATTCTTGTATTCCTGCTTTTTGGTGCTTAAGCCTCTTCACTTAGAAGATAATTTTCATCTTCTCTGATTTGTAGCTGATCTGTCATCTGGTGAGGTGTACCTTCTGTGAAGCTCCATCCTTAGCCATATAATAGAGAGTGAAAAGCTGTACAGTAAAACCCCGACTTATGTAAAAAGTCTGTTCTGTAGGCTTTTGCTTAAATCGGTTTTTTATCTAACTCAAAGCAAACCCATAGGAAAAATGAAATTTTTATGTAAATCAAAGTAAACCTATAGGGAAATTAATTTTACATAACTCAAAGCAAACCCATAGGAAAAATGATTTTTTTATGTAACTTGAAACAAACCCTTAGGAAATCATGTTATGTAAATTTATGTAAATTGGGACATTTATGTAAGTTGGGACATGGTTTTAGCACAAAATCATTATGTAAGTCGAATTTTATGTAACTCGAGGCATATGTAAGTCGGGGCTTTACTGAATTTATTTCTTACCATTTCTCAATCTAAATGATTTTTGGTTCACCACTGACAATACTATGCCTTCATGTTAAGATTCTGAGCATAATCTTTTGTATGTAATCATTTTGGGTGGTCTAGTTAGACCAGGGGTTCCCAACCTAAGGCCTGTGGGCCAAATCTGGCCCCCGGCACCATTTCATATGGCCCCCATCCCTCCAAGGGCATTTGAGAAACAAAATGGCTGCCCCTTTGAAGCTGTTGGGACAAAATGGCTACACCCATCATGCAGGCAGGGCAAAATGGCCGTCCAGCCCTCGAAACTGACTGAGGGAACATGACCCAGCCCATGGCTTGGAAAGGTTGGGGACTCCTGACTTAGATAAAGGGGCATTTTGGGGCAACCTGCTTTTAATTCTAAGCTTGAAACCTGCCCTACTGTGAAACCACAAAACTCAACACTAGTTAATTCAGAGATGTGTGTTTGAGCTATTGGACTAACTAAAAGATGAGTCTTACAAATATGTGAAAAAGGAAGATTAGTTTAAAATGGACTGATTTTTCTTGTCCTTTAATCTTACATAATTTAGCCATCAGTATGAAGCTCCGTGTTTTAGTGGGCATGTCCTGTGGTCCCCCAACATCTCGTACATGAAACATCCTGGCTTTGTGCACAAGGATGCTGGCTCTTTTTTTATCTCAGCTGATCAGCTTATCTGTATCATGGAAGGCAGAAAGCCTTGTCACTAGTGCAAGGGATGGGCAACCTGAGAATTTCAATGACTATTTTCTGAGGAACCCAAGCCTACTATGAAAATAACTGGAAGGCTAAAGCAAGGCGCAGTGGGGCCCAAACAATTTTTTCAAATGGAAATTGTATTTCTTGGACATGATTCTCTCTCTCTTTTTTTTTAAAGAAAAGGTGGAAGCAGATTTGGGAATTGCCGGTGGACCATGGAGATCACAATTCCCTCTCTTATTGTATGTCTCATTTTGTTCTAATAAAATATTATTTACTTTCTCTGTGGCATGGGTAGGCTACTTATGGCCTATTGGCTGGATCCAGCCCACAGTGTCAAATCAAATGGCCTGTGCCCTCACTCCAGCCACTGCTGCCATCACTGGAATTGGCCGTAGACTCATTTACGGCTGTTGTAAACACATTTACGACAGCTGCAGACTAATTTACGGCTGTTGTAAACGTGTTTAAAACACCTGTAAATAAGTCTGCTGTCGATTCTGGTGGTGGCAGCGGCAGCTGAACCACCAGTCCAGCCCACCAACTGTCTGAGGGAGCGTGACCCGGCCCCTGACTTCAAAAAGTTGGCAACTCCTGCTCTATGGGTTTTTTGAGGAGTGTGTGTTTTCCCCCCTCTAGTGAGCATGCCCATCAGGGATCACATTCTTTACCATGGTATGGTGAAAAACCAACACTTTCCTCCTCACTTCCTCTGTACAGCCCTCTCTGCCATTGAAAAAAAGCAAGCCCTAAGGGAACCCTCCAGAGATGGATGATAGAGGTAATTTTATTTGATAGAATAGTTCAATCAGCAAAATTATCCAATTGATCTTGGAGCCACATGTAATAAAATCTCCCACTGACTGAGATTTCCAACATACAGTGGTACCTCGCTTAAAGAGCATAATGTGTTCCAAGGGATTGTTCTTTAAATGAGTTTGCTCTTTAAGTGAAACACCATTGTAAGTGACCAATTGTGACTTCTGGCAGGGGAGATTGTGAACCCCAATTTATTTGTTAAGCAAGTTTTTGGTTGGTTTTAGTTGTTAAGCAAGGTGACCATTCAGAGAAAATTCTGCTCTTTAAGCAAGTTAGTCTCTAAGCGAGGCGCTCTTTATGTGAGGTTTTACTATACAGCAGAACAATTCTTTCTTTGTCAGCATCAGGTTTGCATACCATTTTGTCATGAACATGTAAGAGTTCCCCCTAATTGTCATGTTTGATGAGAAATTATGACCTTCATTCCATAGCTTCTCCCAGATCTCCATGTGTATTCTTATATATACACACATATAAGAATACACATGGAGATCTGGGAGAAGCTATGGAATGAAGTTCATAATTTCTCATCATACATGACAATATATATATCCATCATCAATGTGTTTGTTCCCAAGTATGTAAGACTGACTAATTAAAAACAGGATGAAATTAGCATTGGCCTCTTTTGGTCTTGGACTATTTGCTCCTAACATCTTAATAGCAGTCGATTTATCCTAAACGGTGAACATTGTAGAATGAACAGTTTATCAGTTAGCCATATGGAAAGACACTTATCTTACCTCCACATACTCCCAGGTGTGCTTCTCTGGCAACTACCACTCACACATAGCTTTTAAGGAGAGAAATAGAAATCCAGATGGCCCATTTTAATAATACACAGTTTAAAAAAATACTTTTTTGGGGGAGGAGATGTTGTGATTTCTTCTCTTAGTTACAGCTCTAAGTTAAGTAAAAGACATTGCAGGGGTGTAAATTGACCCCAACGCTGTCATTCTCCATTTCATTGTTCCACCCACCCCCCAACCCATGGCGTAATTGAATGCTCCTGTGAGTTCAGTGGAATTTGACTGCCAGAACGGACAAAAATAGGTGTTCTATACTTAACACGCTCCGAAGTATATTTAGTTAGTCAGCTAAATTTATATCCCACCCTCTTCCTGAGACTCAGAGCATTTCACTGCATCTAAATACAATGAAATGTATAGGGTTTGGGTGGAAGAAAACCATGTCCTATTTTGCTTTTTTTTTTTTTTTTGCTTTGCTTTTTTGAGGAAGAATGAACTTATTTAACTGATAAAAATCACATATTTCTACATGTAACTGGAAATTCAGAGGATATGGCCACGAGATTAGTTCACAAGAGATGGCAACAGTTTCATGAGCAGGGAGGAATTTACATATTGATTGACTTATTTTGAACAAGGCTTCCACTTTGCTGTTACTGTTTCCATTCTCACTGAAGGCTTCATTTCTACATTCCTACTAATGCAATGATGGTGAACATATGGTACTCGTGCCAGAGGTGGGACTCGGAGCCCTCCCTGTGGGCACCCGTGCAGTCACCCCACCACAGAGTTTGTCCCGCCCCTCTGCCCAGCAACCCAATGGGAGAGCTTCCTTCCTTCCCCCAGCACAAAGTTCACCCCACCCCTCTGCCCAGCAGCCCAATGGAAGCATTTCCTTCCTCTCCTGTTGCTATGTTGGCACTTTGCAATAAATTAATGAGTTTTGGGTTTCACTTTGGCACTCAGTCTCTAAAAGGTTCAGCATCACAGTACTAATACAATTAGGAATATAACTAAACAAGCTACTATGATCTTTCCCTCCTACCCTATCTGCCTTCCTCTGATGCAGGTTGTACCACAAGGGAAGATATTAAATGGTACATTACCTTTAGCATCACTGTTCCACTCATATTGGGAGCCTTTGGCTGTGATTTTAACATTTTTGTTTAGTTATGGTTTGTTTCAAAATATAAAGCTGGGACTTCTGTTTTGTTGTTGTTCAGTCACATAGTCGAGTCCGACCCTTTGTGACCCCATGAACTATTGCTCACCAGCATCCCTATACTCCACCATCCTCCTCAACTCACTCAGCTCTGTGCCCATTGCATCAACAATAGCATCTAGCCATCTCATTCTCTGCTGCCCCCTTCTTCTTTTGCCCTTGACCTTTCCCTACATCAAGGCTTTCTCAAGTGAATCTCTTCTTCTCATTTGATGTCCAAAGTACTTTAGCTTCATCTTTTTGACCTTCTAAGGAGCAGTCAGGGTTGATTTCTTCTAAGATTGACCTATTTGACAACAAAGAGAACAAATAGGTGGTGTACAGTCTTTGTTGTTCAGTCGCACAGTCGATTTGGATATCTCTACTTTTAATTATGTTCCCCAGGTTTCTCATAGCTTGTCTCCCATGAATTAGTCACCTTTTTATTTCATGGCTGCAATCACCATCTTCAGTGATCTTTGATCATAAGAATGTAAAGTCTGTCACTACTTCTACTTCTTCCCCATCTATTTTCCATGGAGTGATAGGGCCTGTTGCCATTACTGTATCTTGGTTGTTTTGATGTTGAATCTCAAGCCAGCTTTTGCACTCTCTTCTTTCAACCTAAGCAATAGCTTTTTTATATCTTCTTCATTTTCTGCCATTAGGGTAGTGTCTTCTGTTTTAAACACCCTAAAAATGACAGGGGATGTTGCCGAAGTACCATATAGGGCTTTAAAGGTGATAACCAGCACCTTGAATTGCACACAGAGGCATACTGGTGACCAGTGCAGCTCCTGCAGGTCAAGTGTTTCCTATTGATAAGCACATGAATTTTCCAAGATACTGGCCTTGGAGATCCCAGAGATGGAAACCTATGAGTTTCTCCTTGCATGCCTCTTCCTCCATACAACCAGATTTCATGCCTTACTTTTGGACAACTGCCTACATTATCTCACCCCTCATTAGACACTGTGAAGTAGTGAACTCATGACCAAACAGATGTTTGCTAGGTAGGTATTCAATCTCTTCTGCCAAGTCCAGAACTTGGAAACATTACTTTTTTAAAAAACCCTACAATGTTTATGCCCCTCTCCCATCCCTCAGTGGCAGATTCTGGAATTGTAGTCCAAACAAACAACGTTCCTAAATCTTAGAAGAAATCAATCCAGAATGCTCCTTAGAAAGTCAAATTGTAAAGATGAAGCTAAAGTACTTTGGACATCAAATGAGAAGAGAGGATTTGCTTGAGAAGGCCTTGATGCTGGGAAAGGTGGAGGGCAAAAGAAAAAGGGGGTGGCCAAAAATGAGATGGTTAGATGGTATTGTGGAGACAATGGGCACAGAGCTCAGAGAGTTGAGGGGGATGGTGGAGAACAGGAGTGCCTGGCGGGCAGTGGTCCATGGGGTCGCAGAGGGTCGGAATCGACTGTGCGACTGAACAACAACAACAAAAAAAAAAACCCTCAGTTCAACTCTCTGTATTATTTCTTGCAAACACAACATCACTAATGCTACCCTGACGCACATCGAATGCCCTCTCTTTTTCCAAGGCATCTGTGTCAAGAATGTGTGCTTTCTTCTCCCATGACTTGTGCGTAGAACCTAAGTTCCTAAGGGCCAATAGAGTGAAGTACACAGAGATCACCATCAGCATATTCTTTTTATGAGCTGACAGACTCCTCCTCTATTTTCCCAGAGGTTCAAATTTGTTTTAGAACAAAACTAGACAAGGACTTTAATATCCATGGTAAGAGCATCCAATAACACAAAACATACCTGTTGCCTAGTTAAGATTAGGTACATAACACTCCTCTTCCTCCTCCTCCTTCATAATTTCAAGGAATCATTAATACAGCATAAATAAGGATGCCTTCTGATGAGCTATCCTGTTAAATATAAAGTACATTCAGTAGCAGATCGTTTGTTTGTGTTTTCTTTCAGAAAGTAACTGGAAACTCTTACTTCACATTTTTTCTCACAAGTACAGTAGGTTTCCTGAACTCAAGTCAAGGTTTTCCAGCCAGGAAAAAAAGTGGTGGAACATTTCAACATTTGCAATAAGGGCATCACCAGAGGTGGAATACCTTGGTCATGTCTGGCTAAATTCATTTTCTAGTCATAGGACTGATGGATTCGACTGCCTGTAGGTCACTTTGTTTGAAGATTCATTGTATAGGGACTTTTGAAGTGACACATAAAGCATCTTCTTTAGTTGCTTGCATCCCTGATATATAATTATTGAGATCTCTAGCTCACAAAGTAACCCACAGGATAGATAGAATAGGATTTACCAGGAATCTGTTTGCTGATCCTATCAGGTAGAAAGCTACTTTACTGCCCTTCAAACATGAAGCAGTCAACCAATGTCATATGTTTAACTAAAGTTGGCTTTTGGAGTGAGGGAGTTGAAGAATCATATAATAATATAATCATGGAATAATTGAGTTGGATGGGGCCAGTGAGTCAAATCTCCTGCTCAGTGCAGGAATCCAAATCAAAGCAGATCTGATAGACAATTGGACAATTTGCTCTTGAATGTCTTTAACATTGGAGCACTCACCTACAGCATTATCTTTTTTAAAAAAAATAAGCGTATGATATCTGGAGGTATCAAACATAGAAATGGGAGACAGGACGACTCCATCCCATAGATGTCAGTGTATACATAAGCCATGACTTCTGAAATATCAGCTTCAACATGAATTAGGCCGTAAATATTTATATAGAAGACAGAACTGCTAGCAATCCTGAGACTCTATATTTATATACTGTATTTGCCGGGATATAAGACACATCAGGGTATAAGATGCACCCTGGTTTTGATACACATTTTAAAGGAGAAAATAATTTTCTATATTATTTCATGAATTTCCAAAATTAGCTCCAGGAGCCGGGGGGGGGGCAGGATCGGTGGAGGAAGAGGGCTCCTTTGGAAGCCCTTTTGCCCGGTTTTTGGGTTTTGCCAGAACTGAGTGAAAGGGATTCGAATGAGCCCTCTCCCTCCCCCCAAATCCCACCCTCCCTGGCTCCTGGTGGCCAGCGGCTGTGGAATGGGAGGGCAGATTTCAAAGGATTCCTCTTTTTCCAAGGATTCCTCTTTCTTCCATCCCACAGCTGCTAGCCTCCAGGATCCAGGGAAGGTGGGATGGGGGGAGGAATCCTTTGAAACTCATTTCTCCCCTGTTCCCACAGCCACTGGCCACCAGGAGCAAGGGAGGGTGGGATGTAGGGGAAAGAGGGATCATTTGAAGCCCATTTCCCCTGATCCCACAGCCACTGGCCACAGCCACTGGCCACCAGGAGCCTGGGATGTGGGGGGGGGGAGAGATAGAGGGCACATTTGAAGCAACCCACCCAGCTCCAGCAACCACTGATCAACATGATAATTTTGATTACCAGTATATAAGATGCACCCCATTATAAAGGGGGGAAGTGCATTTTATATGCCAGCAAATATGGTAGATATTCCTCTTCTATGTGTCAGGGATCCCCATGAATTAGAGTTCACATTTCTATGATGGGAGACATAATATGGCCTTCCCCTTTAGACTGGAGCCCATTGTCCTTCAGTCAGGGGCCTGGTTATACTTGGCATCTTGGTATCTATGCCATGGAGCTATTTTGAAAATTCTCAATAGACCAGGGGTGCCCAAACTTTTCAGGCCGCAGGCGAGTCACGTGGTTCAGGGAGCCAGTCACTATGGCCCAGGGCCAGATCCGGCCCTCAATGCAATTCATCAGGCCCACAAAGCCCTCCTCGCTCCTGGAAGTGGAAGTAAAACTTGCCTATATGGGTGCGTTCTACTTCTGCTTCCAGGAGCGATGAGGGCTTCGTGGGCCTGATGAATTGGTGTTGGGGGCCAGATACGGCCCCCAGGCCATGGTTTGGGCACCCCTGCAATAGACACTCTACATGGTTACCAACCACATCCTTCAGATACATCATAAATGTAAAAAAAATTAATAGTACAATTGCAAAACAAACCTCTTCATTCTTGGAAGGAAAAGCCCAATTTTTCCTCCTTTGATGATAAATATTCTGTGCCACTAGCCACTAGCTTTAAATGGGCTAGCAGTGATTTTGGGATGTTAACGATTTCTTGTCCCCATCTTAAGACTTCCAAAAGCTTCTCTGGCCCCACAGGTATCGCTGAGGAACCTCAGAGTCTGACTGTTTGTGTGTGTGGATATATTAAAGACAAATGTTCTTGGCTGATTAGGTCATTTAGCATTTGCAACTGCTTAGCTACACCAAGAGGATTTCAGTCATTGTCTCTGGTGTGTGAAAAGTTGATATGTATTGTTATGAAACAATTACAATTAGTTTTCACTATCAGATGCTTTACTTCCTAGATAAGCGTAGGCTATCATACCAGTAACCATTTTTAGAGCTTGGGAAATTTATTAATTTTTAGTACTAGAATTCCCAGCAGTCCTCAGCTCTGTAGATTGCCAAAGGTCATATGGTAATGTGTGCACCAATCTGTGTGCTCTTTATTTGGACACAGACTCAGCATCCCATGGATCCTGTTGACATAAGCCTTGGGTATGGAAATGAAAGCACTAAGGGGATCGTCTGTGTTATCATCACTAATGGGATGGTACTTATTCTATAGGTTGTCTAGCATTAAGAACACTGTCTTCTATAGTTCTGGGGTAGCTTTATGGAGCTGAAAGCAGACAGAGTGACAGTTGTCAAACGGAGCCATCTGTGCCCATCTTCTGGATTCAATATGTAACAGGGAGTTACAATTATCTTTTGCAGGAGATAGAGAACATAACACTGAAGTTCAACTGTATGTGTAGGGAGGGGATCTTGGGAAACTGAAGTCATAGATGTGTACCAGAGCCCTGATTCCAGCAGACCTTCATGCGTGAGCCAAACATGTCATCTTCTGATAACCCAAAGCAACTTAATTTGAAAGCTAAGAGAGTTGTAGCAAGTTCATGCCAACAATAATCAGACGTCTTTCCATCCATAAGATATTTCCTCGTCTAAGGATGTGCTTTCTTTAGGTAACATATCCGACAATTTTACTTTATCACTCATTTGACGTTTCCCAAATATGAAGATATGTACAATTTTTGAGGTTTAAGCAATTGAAACCCTGAGCCTTGATGGCTAAATCTGTCACTTTCATCTTCTCCCACATTTGAATGTTTTAAAGTTATGTCCTTTCCATCCCAGACAAAGCAACATTTTCAGATTTAAATAGGTCTATAGTTTGGCTTATCTTTCGCTTTACCCCAAAACTGGGCAACATACAAAACTGTTTCCATGATCTACTTTGCTGGTTCATGTTACAGGTATAATAGATTATTGCCATGCAAATAGATTACTAAGCAATCATACCTTTTGCTCCTAATGGGTTTATTGGGAAAGATAATCAAGAAATTCTGTTTACATAGAAGAAAATTCCCATCTCTCAGCCAGCCAATGCACTGAATTATATTTGCTCCCTTATTGAGAAACTCAGTATGGGGACTGAGAAAGCATAATAGGTTTTATTAAATCCACTTCAGCTAAAGGAGAAATGCAAGTTTTTAATACACACCTCATCTGGTTTCATGTGTAAGGGGCATATTATTCTCATCTGACTATACCAGTGGTTCCCAACAAGGGGTACACAGCCCACAGGTGGGCTTCAATTCCCAGAAGCCTAAGTCAGTACATTGGCTGATCAGTGCTTTGGGGGAATGACTTAGGCTTCTGGGAATTGAAGTCCAAACACCAGCATTTGGGAAACACTGGACTATACTAATCACAGTGCTAATTTCCCTAACTTGGTTTTTCATATGTATTCAAATGTAAACCTATGCTTTCTTGTGCTTCCTACAGAACATCTGCGAACATTTGTCCAGTAAAACATACAACAGCCTTTATTTTCTATCTTTCTCACTTCAGCCAAAGTGATAATATTATTTTGTTTTGCAAATTTCCACACATTGCATGCACTGTTAGCCCCCAGTGTTTCTTTTCTCCCTTGACCTATTCCCCCCCCTCCAAACTGACAATGCAGTATAGGTTTTCTGAAACAGCAATTCTTTCAATAAAATATTAAATTACTGTTAACTGCTAGTACTGTAATTTAGAAGAGTTGGAAGAGTCAATAAATAGGTTTATGCTGGCTGGTTTTAGTTTTCAGAGATGATAGGTGCATACAGAATCAGCCCTTCTTAAGACCTGTAATTTGCCCCCAAATTCCAGGGAAGCATTCTTTGTCTCAAAAAAGAAGTCTAATCTTTGAGGACTCAACACCAGAATCTACTTGCAATTTTGTATCTTGGTAGTTTTGATGACTGTTTCACATTTTGTCATCCATCTTAGTGCAAATGGATCTCTGTACTGGGATACAAGACAAAGATGCCTCAGAGAGTTACATGGTCATAAGCAATTCACCTTCTCCTGGGATAATTTTGATCTTATGTCTTCCACGCAGACATTATAACAATCATAGGCAATTTAGAGGAGTCCATTGTAACATTTTCCTAATCATCATTTCCCTTCTAGTTTTATATTCTATAACATCTATAAGCTAAACAAATGTATAGTTACAATGAGTGCTTTTAGGCTACTGTGTTAATCAATAGAATTGTGGATTCTGTTACTTACCAGATATTGTGACCCGCTTGGTGTGATCACTCATCCTTTAAGTGGATGAGATTTTGACCCTCTTTCAGTTTCCCATATCATAAACTGGCTTAAGAAGACAGCCATTCGGGATTTTCACAAATTAAAATTTCCTACACACACACACACACACACACACACACACACACACAAAATAGAAATCAAATTAAATAAATAAAAATAGAAAGCTTACCCCAGGAAACAGAAGGAGACAGAAGGGGGCAACAAAAAGGACTCTGATTCATTAAAACTCTCATGAGTGTGCTGTGTGGGTTCTTTGTAAAATGACGCTTACTGGGGATTTTCTTGAGCCTTTGGGAGAGAAGTGAAATGGCTTAAATTAGGACACCTGATTATATGTCTCTTTTGGAGGGGAAAATTTATGTTAAATCAAGTTCAACACAAATGCACAGACAGACAGACAGACAGACAGACAGACACACACACACACACACACTTTCCTGTATGTGCTGAACTGCTGCTATACATCAGGGTGACTGGAACAGCAAATATTGTCAATCATATCTCAGTTTCATTGAAAAGTCCTTTATTTGACTCCACAGGTGCCCACAGAGAGGCCCACAGTGTGCCATAGCTTCACCATCACTGATCTAGTGAGTGGCCGAGAGAATGCTACTGAAGTAGCCCACTCCAAAATAGTCTAATTCTTTTAGTACAGTATTTTAATTTGTTTGATTTTTATCTACATGTATTTTATATACAGTAAAACCCCTACTTTTATAAAAAGTCTATTCCGTAGGCTTTTATGTAAATCAGTTCTTTACTTAACTCAAAGCAAACCCATAGGAAAAATGAATTTTTACATAACTCGAAGCAAACCCATAGGAAAATGATATTTATGTATCCGCCCCAGCCCTATGGAACCTTCTGCCAATTAAGCTACGTCTCCAGTCGGAGTTGCTGCCCTTTAGGAAGGGGTTTAAGACCTGGCTGGCGGGACAGGTGTGGGGTTTGGTTCAGACAGTAGCGTCGGCCTGTTGGCTCATCTGACCCCTCCTTCTCTCAAAGTATGAATTTTTTAATTTTTAAAAATATTTTAACTTTTCCTAGTTTTAATATTTTAATATTAATTTCAAATTGGATTTTATATGGTGTTTTATGTCTTTTTTAAAAACCTTTGTTAGCTGTCCTTGGTCTCTTTGAGGAGGGTGGCATATAAGTCTGATTAAATAAATAAATAAATAAATAAATAATAGCAACCCCATGGAAAAATGAATTTTTTACATAACTTGAAGCAAACCCATAGGAAATTGTGTTATGTAAATTGAGACATTTATGTAAATTGGGACGTAGTTTTAGTGCAAAAATCATTATGTAAGTCGAATTTTATGTAACTCGAGGCATATGTAAGTCGGGGTTTTACTGTATGTCTATATTTTCAAATTGAGCAATAGCAGGGGTTCAATCACTTTTAGATAGTTTTTGAAATCAGACCAAAGATTGCTTCTGTCTCTAGGACAATTGGATACTCACTCCTGTACTATTTTATAATTTAATGCATACTTAAGTAATTTTAGAGACTAACACCTTGTGGTGTTTAGTGGAGGCTACCATCTTCAGAGGTTACTGTGCATTACTTCACTCTTTTCCAAATCTGATAAGCTAGCCCTGTTGTGTTTGGGGTCATTGGGCCCTTCTGCTTCATGGAGGCTTAAAGTTGCCTGCCTTAAAGTTCTCCCTAAAACAGCCCCACTGATGGGAGCAGATGAAAGAAGTGTGACAAATGGTTTATTGACAGAAAATCTGAGCTGTGAAATTTCTGCCTATTTCTGAAGCACGGTACCCTCCAAAACTAAATTTAGTTTAGGCAGAGAGGAGAGAGCTTTATTTAATACCCAAGAGGACAAAGATGTGAAAAGAAGCAAAATTCCTTCACTGTGTGATCATTTTTCTACCCATATCCAGACCAGTTCCCTGACTGCCAAGGCCAGATTACAGCAATTTAGGGTGAGGCTGAAGAGTATGTGGTTGTGCAAATCAAATGTATGCGTCTCATATACACTTTTAGTTTGTCAATGTTTATTGTGTTTTAATCATTACATTAAAGTAATGGCTTTTATGTTGAAAAATTACCAGATCCAGGAACAGGTGTTGGAGAGCCAATACATTTCTCGTAAATGTTCTCACCTCTGGATGATTTTCAATATATTCTGACAAACCAGAAGAGTTTAGCTTGCAAAAATGTTCACCCTTTGCTATCTTCAGTACAGATACAGTACTTCACTCAGCAAGTTGTCGGCATATTACTGTATATATTTATAGCCAAGATAAATATGCAGTCAATAATTTGAGGTACAGAAAAGTATTAAGCTAGGAAGGGCTTCTCTATAAAACCAAGGTAAAATAAGGAATCATCGAGAAAGGTCATTTCATAAGAACTTTTAAAATATTTTTTCTGACCATTTTTATGCTTCCTTTAGCCCCAAAATATATGCAACAGGATTATACTCTATGATAAAATAATTGAGTTAGAAGGGGGCAATGAGGCCATCAAATCCACCCCCCTGCTCAACGCAGGAGTCCAAATCAAAGCAGGTCTGCAGGGCCATAGCCAGAAAGGGGGGCTTGGCCCACCCAGAGTTAGCACTTTGCCCACCCTGGCAAGGTGTGGCTTCCCATAGGAATGCACTGGAAAAGAGGCTTTGTTGCCCACCCTGAAAAATATTCTCCCACCCACGTCTAGAATCCTGGCTACGGCCCAGCAATGGAGGTTTGACACATGTGCAGTTCCAGGGAGCCATTTTGGCTGCCCAGAAAGGGCGCAGGCAGCGCCTGAAGAAGCGGCAGCAGTGGCTGCCTTTCCTCGCCGCACCACCAGTCCACCACGCTGCACCACTTTGCCACTGTGGCGGTTTGCTGCCGTGCTGCAGCGGTTACTGCCTGTCTGCCTCGCTAGTGCCTTCCTGCCTGTCTGCCTAGTGCCTGCTTCCCGACCCCAGGCCAGGTAAGTGATGGGTTTGTGTTTGGGGTAGGTGGGTGGGTTGATTTGTGTTTGGGGTGGGTGGGTGGGTGGGTGGGTTGGTTGATTATTTTAATTTTTATGTGTTCATTTAATTAATGTGTTTATTTAATGTTTATTTAATTTTTTTGGCTCCGCCCACAACATCATGATGTCATGACATTGGCTCTGCCCACGATGTCATGACATCATGACATTGGCTCTGCCCACGACGTCGGCTCCTCCCACAGTGGGGTAGCAACAATTTTGACAGCCCACCACTGCCATCACTGGGCAAACCTGCTGAATCCCACCACTGGATCTCTGCCCCCACATTCTCCAACCTCCCAATAGTGTAGAATTTTATATCCATTAATTCTCTACTAAGAATTTGCAAAAAAAATTGAAAATGTCTTCACAACTGGAATAGAAATAATTGATACTAACTAGGGGAGGGTGTGTGTGGAAAAAATTGAAATGTACAGATTCATCCACCAAGGCCCAAGTACATGTATTGTCTGTAAGCCGCCCTGAGTCGCCACGGTGAGTGGGCGGCAATATAAATTTGAACTAATAAATAAATAATAAATAAATAAATAAATGCTTTCAAAGTATGGGATTCAATCCCTGTGTACTCAGCAATGCTTGTGACACTGAATTAGGAAGTTCATTTCTTCTACCCACTGGTGTAGTGAGGGGGGTGAGGGTGGCACTTGGGGGGGCACTGCCCCAGACTTCCTGGCAGCCGGGGCGGGTGCCGGGACCCTCCGCCACCGCCCTGGGCCCCACCCCAGGCTGGAGGGCATGGGCCTGATGGCGTGGGGAGCAGGGGACCCAGGTGGGGACCAGGGGCTGCCCCTCCCCCTCTGCTGCCTCTGTCCACCTCCTCTGAGCCCAGCAGTGGCCGCCTCACCTCCGAGCCCAGCAGCGGCAGCTTGTCAGCCTTTGGCAGCAGCGGCACCTAGAGGAGCAAGGCTGGTGGTTGTTGCAGCCCAGCACCCGCAGCTGGAGTAGCGCCGGCCAGGCCTTGCAGGGGGGTCCTTGGCCAGGCCAGCACTGGTGAGGGTGCTGGGCCGCAGCGACCGCCAGCCTCACTTCCCACTCTCCTGGGTCCCACTACCACCGAAGGCGGACGAGCTGCCGCAGCTGGGCTCAGAGGTGGGGCAGCCATGCACCTTGGATGCTGACAGTGGGCTCCCCACTGGGCCAATGCTGTACCGCCACAGCCCCTGGGCCTCGCCCATGCCATCAGGGTCCCAGGCGCATGGCCGCCCTGCCTCCTAGCCCAGTGAAGCCCGAAGGTAGAACTTTCATATCGGGGGGTCCCGAGCTGGGTGGCGGCGAGTTTGGCCTGTGGCCCCAGGGGACTGAAACCTGCTCTACGCCACTGCTTCTACCCCACTAGGGGCTTCTTGTACACAAGAAGCAGTACATTGTGGTCCTTTCCATTCTGGAAATACTGTTCCTGCCTACTGAATCTGGGTAAAACAGACAAATGAAAACTGTGTTTTAGTTTGCTTTTGACAAACTAAACATAATTTTAATATTGGAATTTGAAGAAGTTTCCAAACTCTGCTCATTACAGAAAGAAACTGGAGTTTAAAAATGTGAATGAGGGAAAAAGCAAAAGTAAGAGATTGCCCCATCTTTACCTTGATAGAAAGAACACCAAGATCTGTAGCACTAAGTGTTCTTCATTCAAGCAGATGTGACTTCTAATCAAATAGGGCTTTGCTTACATTCAGGTGAGTGTGAGCAGATGTCTGCTACAGTTATGGAAAGTAGATATGGACTTTTGCATAGTGAAACAACAACCAGATATTGTGAGTTAACATCATAGGAATGGTATATGTGAAGAATTTGGAGATGGGACTGCTCAGGACAGCTTCATCTTCTGTGTTCATCTTAGTCTGCTCCATTAAACTACACTTTAGCTTTCTGGCTAAGAAAAGAAGTCTCCATCTAGGAACAGTTGCCATATAGTTGTGGCTGGGCAGTGATGGGAGAGATGATGGTTGTGATAGTAGGTATCTATTCTGCAAGTATGTTAGACCTAATCTCAGTGGTAAAGCTAAGGGACCTAGGGCAGAAGCGGGGATCATGTGGTTATCCATACATGCTTCAACTACACCTCCCATCAGCCCTGGCCAGCATGGTCAATAGTAACTGACAAACTATGTGCTGCAACATCATCTGGTGACCCACACAATTCTGGTCCAGAAGGAAATATAATTCATTTCAATGGGACTTTTTTCCAAACAATGATGATGGATCAGAACAATAAACTTCTAAACTTCTGTGGTTGATTGGGTGGTGGTGGTGGTATGAAGCAGTTTTCCCTCCATTTACTGAGTTACTGAGTTAATGGCATACATTTTGGGTGAAATCAATAGCCAGTTCCAGCAACTATCTACCATACTCCTTTCACTGCTGAATGTCTCCTCCCAATTGCAAATACTTCTTTTAAAACCCACTGCATAGTGAATGAGTATAATGTCATGTGTCTCCTGAACTGTAGCCAGAATCTTCTTGGCTACCTTTGCCTCTGTTTCTGGAATGCACTGTTCTCTTGTGAGTAGCAAAGAGGTAGGCACAAGGGAAAGAGGTTTAGCTCCATAACAAAAACATTTGATTTTCCCAGAAATGCTGCTTGAAAGGAAAAGGAGGCAGCAGATCAAAACACTTTTCCTTAGATGTAGTTTGGCTGCTCCCCAGCAAGTGGTCTGATTCATTGTCCAGTTTGTCTGGTGGGAGTTGGTTCCTGCTTGCTTTTCACAGAGCCATGATTTAGTTGTTCTTCTTCCAGTATGGTGCCTCCATCTCTTCATCTCAATGCAATCTGGACTGTATCATCAGCAGAAATGACATAAAAAGTCCATCGGGATCAACCTAGAACTGGTTCTATAGAAATGGGCTGCAGGGGTGGGGTGGGGTGGGGGTTGCATGGCCATTGCAGAATTTTGGGAAATCCCTAAGAGTTTGTAAACATTGCTTTTTGGAGTGCAGCTTCCAAAATCACCTAGCCAATAAGCGAGGCTGGTTGGCGATTATGGGGAACTGAAGTTTGAAAATTCACATTTCTAAGTTTTTGGAGGGATCGGTGGAAGCCAGCATTATATCATCACAGTAAGTGAGACACAACACCATCACAAGGAGCACTGAGTAAATATGCCCCTCCCCTTCCCTCAGTGCCCCATTTGTAGCTTTAAAATGTAGCAGACAGTTGCATCAGTGGTTAGGGGAAGGGTGATGAAAAATTCTTCAGGAGGTTTGAGGGACTCCCTCTAGATGAGAGAAATGATCAAGTGGCTCTTTTAAACTTGACATTCATGTGTCAGTGGCCTGAGTATGTCTTGAGGATGAGGGGGGAAGAGAGAACAGTAGCTCAGTGGCATAACGTAGCAGGGGCAGTGGGGACGGCCCACCCTGGGCAGCACTTTTTGGGAGCAGCAAAATTTCACAATAATTAATAATAATATCTTGCAATCTGAAATAAAAATCTGAACCATTTCATTTCATATTTTTGTCATACCTACAATTTGGACCAATCAAAATGACCACAGAACTTTTTATTATTTAATCTGTGATGGAACTGGGGAATCCCCTTTATTTAAATGAGTGTAGTCATCTCGCTCGTTCTAGCGACTGGCAACACGATCTATAATAACCAGTTGCCTTGTGGTAATTACCCATGTTTTATTTTGTGCTCAGATTGTTCACGATGAATATTCAGCGAGAATTAATTCTTTCATATGAAGAATAGAGTTTAATATTGTCTAATAACACCTGCAAATTAGGATACAGTGCGGGGAAGTCCCTTTGGGGAAGTCCATCCATGATGGCAAATTTGGCCTACGTATCATGGCTGAAACCCACGCTATGCCACTGCAGCAGCTGCAATTTGTGGGGAAGGAAGGAAGGAAGGAAGGAAGGAAGGAAGGAAGGAAGGAAGGAAGGAATCACTTGCCGCCGCCGCCTTTCAAAAACTTAAACAAAATTTAATCTTCAGCTTTTCTTATGTAGGGATTGCCATGTTCCAGGATGTCTCTATTGCCAGCCAGCAGAAACTATTTTAATACAAGACAACAGGAAACACAGGGAGAGATCATCAGTCTATACCTTGCCACTCCAGCTGTTCATGAACTTCAATTCCCAGAAGCCCTGATCAGCACTCCTGCAGCTGGAGTACCAAGGTTCACCATCACTGGTAGTAATAGAGTGAGAATTCCATATTCCCTGAGATGAAACTTCATATCTCAGGGTGAAACTTCATATCTCTGGGTGCTTTTTTTCCCTTTCCTTTTTCACTGATTTTCAGGGTTCATTTGGGGCATCAGTGTTAAACTATGGGATACTGAAAATGTAAGGTAACAGTAAAGGTCACCCTTGCTTGAAAGCCAGTTATATCCGACTCTACAGTTCAGTGCTCATCTCTGTTTATAGCCAAAGAGCCAGTGCTGTCTTTGTTTGCAGACATTTCTGTGGACATGTGGCAGGCATGACTAGACAACAGAGTGCACGGAACACTATTTTAACATCTGACTCATTTTTTAACCTTTCTGATTCTACTCACCAACTCCAAAAGTTATGCAATGTGCAGCCTGATGAGAAGTCTTGCAGGACTAAAAATATGAGCTGCTTTTGAGATTTTAGAGATAGCTCAACAGGAGAGTCCAATTCTCTATTTTGCCTTCCGGGAGAAGAACAATCTGTATAGCCCTGGGCAAGCTGCATGGTCAAAGGGCGCCCCCTGAAGAAGGGGATGGTAAACCAATCTACTTTCTAAAATCCTGGAAAGGATCACTATAAGTCAGAATTGACTTGACGCCACTCTCTTATTATTATTGATAATCCAAGTATGCCCCGCCTTTGCTTTTGAATTATGTATGAGGGCCACGCAGCTTCTTGTTGTTGTTGCAAGATCAAAATCACATTTTTTGAGAAAACAATTCTATAGTACTGTACCTCCTAACTCTATACAGTCCTTCTGTCAAGAAGACTGCTTGCTTGCTTGCTTGCTTTGGGACGGCATTGAGCAGAGGGTAAATGAGAGACAGTACCTTCTGTTGCACTGGCACAGCAGCAAAAACAGATTGTTGTTAAATGTTGAAAATATCTAAAGGGTGCTGGGAAAGATTTAGGGTAAATGGAGAAGGGAGCATCAGATGATGAGGTGGCTAGATGGCATTGTCAATGCAATGTGCGTAGATCTGTGTGAGCTGCAGGGGATGATGGAAGACAGAGGAGCCTGGCATACAGTGGTTCATGGGGTCACAAAGAGTCGGACTCAATTGTGCGACTGAACAACAACATTCATCATTATTGTTATAACAGCAACTAGGTGATCTCACCCTATTGTGCCGTTCAACTTCTAGACTAAGGTTGATTGTGGGAGATGTGGCCCAAAAACCTGTAGGGCAGACATCAACGTGCTGTCTGGCCCTGCTAAAACTTGCCAACAGCTACTTTTCAGAAACAAAGTAGATAGAAAGAATAGCACAATAGTGGGAGGTGGGGACATTTCCAAGCAACTCTTCCCCCCTGCTTATGTGACTGATCCTAAGATACAATATTGTCTGCTGATATCAGCAGATGACCTTGAGAAACAGAGGTGATTATTGCAAGGTCAGTGCTTGAAGAGAACAGAAGAACAAAAGAGCCAGAGGTTCTGGTTTAGGACAGCCCTCATCTTGGAAGAGGAAAGTGTTTCACAGACATTCATGAGCTGTTGCTCAAGGCAGTTAGAAAATCAACCCAGGATCACAAGAGAGCTTAGAGATGGCAGTGTTGTCCAATTCTTTTCAGAGCATCAACACTTCAGCTCATCTCCAGAGAGAAGCAGAAATCTGTATAAGCTTCTCTTCTGCATGATAAACCCTAGCTTTCAAGCAGAGAGTATCTGCTCCCCGATGGCTCCTTCTGCAGCTTGGAAAAGACTCTTTGTGTATTGTGCTGATTATGTTACAGAGCAAACTCTGCTTGAATTATGAGAAGTTATGTGAGTTCTGAAAAATAATAATTGAATTTTACATCATAAGTTAATATGTCGAGAAGCACCTGAATCTTGACATATTTAATTCATTCAGAATAATAAACAGCATTCAGTATTCCAAGATTTCTCTATTTGAGTCATCCAAAGGCAGACATTTATCAAAAGAATCGATATAGAATTTATATGAACTGATAGGACAGAGATCTTGCAAGCACAACAAAACTGTTATAGACACTGTTTCACATTTAGTACCTTTATGCACAAATTCTTACAATCCTTAAAAGCCTTGCCAAGAACAATTACAACTAATGTAAATTACCGGTAATGATTCTCTCTTTCTTTGGTAAGAAGTGCCTAAAAAGTTACATTTTGACACAGTGAATGGAAACAATATTACTTACATTTTGGTTTAATAAATAACGCTTCCCAATTTACTGTTTAAGGTAGTTTGAGAGGGATTTTTCCAAATATTATGACATTACAGTAAAACACGGGATAACTCTAAAACTTGGTTCCACAAGTCTTGGTGTTATCCGATTTTTAGTGTTATCTGATCCATGTTAAAATCCTATGGGATGGATCGGATAACGTTAAAGCTCCATAGAGATACATTGTAACCACACAGGCTTTAGCGGTTGTTATCCGATCCATCCCATAGGACCTTAATGTTATTCGATCCAATTCTCCTCCCCAGATTACTTAACGTTATGCGATTTTAGTGTTATCCGATACAATCGTTATCTGATGTTTTACTGTATCTCATCTGTTGTGAGATTTTTTTTTAACTTTTACAGAAAAAAGTAAATAAAAGTTACAGGAAGAAATTCATAAATGTTAACAAGTTGCAATGGTAACGAATTCCTCTTGGAGGCTTATATAATGAATTATATATTTAAATAGTGGCTGTCCAAGCTCTAATTCTCAATTATTTATATAATTTTGTACCAGTGCAAAATGGTATTATATACTGTATATACTCAAGTATAAGTAGGTTTTTAGCCCCCAAAATGAGGTTCAAAAATGGGACTCAACTTATACTTGGGTCAACATAAACATTAAAAAAAATAACCACACCAATGTTTAAATTAATTAATGTTACCATATTTTCATGTATTTTAATTACTGAAACTCACTAGCAGCTGCTGCATTTTCCACCCTTGACTTATACTCAGGTCAATCTATTTTCCTAGTTTTAGAGGTCTAAATTAGGTACCTCAACTTATATTTGGGATGACTTTTAATCAAGTATATATGGATAATCAAAGAAGACCATTTCAACAAAGATGGCTATTTCTCCTTGATAAAATTGCTCCCCACTAGTATGTTTTCTCACGCCAGGAGTGTGTGTTCTAATAACATGTGCAAATCTTAGCCCTATTCACTAATGCTGAATCTGTGTGGGCTAATTATACATAGATGGATGGTGTGCTAACTCCAGCTTCCTCTGGTGCAATGTCCACCCAGGTAAAAGGTAACTTCCCAAATAGGAGAGCTTGTGTTATCTGGTTTACCAGTGTTCCTAACAACAGGGAGAGTGCCCAAGAGTAGTGCAGGCTCTTTTGTTCAGAAAGTCACACCCTGCAAGGAAATTGTAGTAGAGAGGACAGGCTTAGCAAATTCTCCCTCTTGTGCATTTAGCCTTTCTCTAAGAGGTCCAGGATGCTTGAAGAGGGCTTATATAAGTGTCTCCAAATGCACAGCTAGAAATGTTTTAACAAGCTCTCTACTAAGGTGGGATGAACCACAGGGGATGACACTCAGGAAAGTGTGCATCTCAGTGTGTTTATTTATGTACATATGACATGGAATGAAAAGAATGGAGGGCGAGAGAGAAAGAAGACAGGTATTAATAGCTATGGTCAGTACATCTAAGACTTCCCTTCCGCACACACTCCTACTTGGAAATCCTGCTGAGCTTTGCACAAAGGTCTGCACAGTGGCTATAAGTGTGTTCAGCCAAAAGGCCAGCAGCCTTTCTTTATCAGTAGCAGCTCATAGAAACACTGTAAGTGCATTCAGCTTAATGTACTTAACACCACCTGTCCAGACCTTTGTACTGTACAGGCAAAGGTCCGCAGATTTCTGGAGGAGGTGGCAAGCCGCCGCCACCCCCGCCGCCCCTGCCCCCGCCCCCCGGCATGTCCTTCTTAGCCTTTTGTGCTTCAAGGCCATGTCTCTCTAGCACCCTGTCTGAATAGGGTTATTAAGAGCAACAGGAACTGCTCATCACCTATATCTTTCCTTGCCAAAGCAAGTTTTGACTGTTGAGTTTGCAGCAGTCAAGCCCATCATGCCTTGGAGATGGGAAGGGCCAGCATTTAACAAATATAGTCATTGGCTGTTTTGAATCTAAGCAGATAATCAGCAGGCTAAATGTCTCTTCCCTTCGATAGGTAACTGCTTGCTGGTTCTGTGCCTGGGTGTGTACTTGTACTGCTAATTTAATTTAATCTGTCTGACTGGTTTAGTTGTCTTTCTGACTAAAAATGTTTTAGTATCCTAAAGCTAGTGCCCTCTTACAACCATCATTTTGCTCAAGAGATTTTTTTCTTCCTAACTTTTTGCAACCAAGATAAAGTGAGCTGCTGTATTATATTTTTGCCATCTACCTGACAACTTTATTTGAACACAAGCTAATAAGTAAACATTCTTTTTTCCCCCTACTAAAACTGTACCTGAGCATTTGTACATTGGGAACTGAAAGGAAATCAAAGGGGAACTGAGGAGGACTTGTATTTCAAAACATTCAGCCTTAATCCTTTGGGACACACTATTGTACCACTCTTCAAAGATTATTCAAAACTGACATTGAGCCCTTGTCTTGTTGAATATTTTGTTGTTGTTGTTGTTCAGTCACACAGTTAAGTCCAACCCTTTGCAACCCCATGGACCACTGCACACCAGGCTCCTCTGTGATTTGCCATCCTCCGCAGCCTGCCCAGGTCTATGCCCATCACATCAATGATTCCATCCTCCTCTGCCATCCCCTTCTCCTTTTGCCTTCAGTCTTTCCTAGCATCAAGGCCTTCTCTAGTGAGTCCTCTCTTCTCATTTGGTGGTCAAAGTACTTGAGTTTCATCTTCATTATTTGTCCTTCCAATGAACAGTCAAGGTTAATTTCCTTCAGGATTGACTGATTCGATCTCCTTGCAGTCCAGGGAACTCTCAAGAGTCTTATCCAGCACCACAGTTCAAAGGCATCTAATGTCGAATATATATTAATCAAATGATGCAAGATATTTCCCACATCTTCTTGGTGCTTCTCAAAAATAGAGCTACCTCATGGACCTGATGTTCCTGGCCATGGGCCATTTTAACTAAAGGTGATGTGTCATACTTTCTTGCAGGTGAACCTCACAGCCACTCCAAGTCACTTGGCTACCTGAAGCACAGCAATAAATGATCATTCTCAACCAGGCAAAATGCACAGTAGTTGATTGGGATCACAATAAGTTAGCAAATGCCACAAGAACCTCTTTCTAAGACTGGTATCAAAAAAGCAAAGTACTGTACTGTAATAACAATGTGAATGAATAACAATTCCTTGCCCTTTCATATACAGTACCGTAATCTGAAAACAGCTGCCTTAGGTGGCCACATGCAGGTCAAAGTATTCTGGGAAACAATTAACAATTAACTTTCATCATTTCTATGTGATCCCAAAATGAGCTGAAAATTATTAACCCTTTCCCTTATCAAAATAAGTATGCAGTTAAAGATAACAATGAAGCTCACACAATCATTTTAAGTAATTAGTAAAGATAAAGGTTTCCCTTGCTCGAAAGCCAGTCACTCTAGGGTTCAGTGCTCATCTCTGTTTCAAAGCTGAAGAGCCAGCGCTGTCTGCTTCTGCAGACGTTTCTGTGGTCAGGTGGCAGGCATGACTAGACACTCGAGCGCATGGAACACTGTTTACCTTCCCACCAAAGTAGTCCCTATTTATCTACTTGCAATTTCTTGCTTTCAAACTGCTAGGTTGGCAAGAGCTGGGACAGACAACGGGAGCTCATTCCATCCTGCAGTACTCGGGAATCAAACTGCTGACCTCTCGCCTTCCAGTCAGCATCTTAGCCACATGAGCCACTGTAGTAACTAGTGCTGATCTATGTTGTGGCCTGGAAAAAGCCATTTTTATAAAAAGCTAGTTACACAAAACTCCTTTGTCATTTATCTAAGCGAAGTTGACATATATGACTGTGCATTTTTGTGCTTTCCAAAAGTACGCAATGGCAAGATAAAACATGAAATACCTTCACCCTTTGGCCCCACCTGGGCCAAGCACACGTGTATGTAGTATGTCAAAAAGTATAAAAGCATCCTTGAATCCGCATAGATTTAAGCACCAAGTATGCATATTTTATGTTATAATTGATTTTGTGGATAAAATCTCTTTTTCCTTCAAAAATCTTTGGCTGTTTTATTGAAAAACCTAAAAACTGGTGCATTTTAGAGAGTTGTCAGGTGACACCTACACATCACAGCTGGGATAACTCTGCAGTGTATCACTGCTGTCCTACAAAATGTAAGAGAGAGACAGAGTTTCAAAGGCAACAGGGCTAGGAAATTTCATGCCCTCTAAATGCTTTTGAGTCACAATTCCCATCAGCACAAGCTAGCATGTCTCATAAGAAAATCAGGCAGATGTAGTCTACAGCATTAGGACAGTATCAGGTGGCCAATCGGGGAGGTTTTTGTCGCATTTTCCTGCTTCAAACAGTGTTAACTCCACAACATTAAGATGATGCAGGAAAACATCCCTACTTTTTCTCAGGATCATCAAAGCCATTGTTTTTAATGCAGACTTATAGGTACTTGGCAGGCAACATCCACTCGAGGAAAACCGAAATCTTTAAATAACCAAAAATATTTGAGTCAGAAATAAGATGGCTGCAGTGGTCTGCTGCCAAAATGAAGTTACTCTAATACCATCTCTAGCCATGGCTACAATTACAGGTCATTCCCAGGGGGCAAAGTTTGTTTTCTGGAAGTGATGCTGCCATTTTTACTATAATTGTGTTTAGGCCAAGCTCCAGTCTGAGTAGTTCAATGAGAAGCTGGGGAAATCAAACCTAAGCAGGAGGGAGAAGCAGGCCTTGGGAGAGAGAAGGAGGAACGAAAAATTGCTGGAGGCTAGCCAAGCAAGTGTAGGCAGGAGGAGTAAATCACCCTGTGCTGAGTCGTTCCTGGAGATGAGGAGAAGATGGAGTAAAAGGAAAAACTGGCTGAGAAATAACTAGACATATTATAAGAATCCAAATGTTGGAAGCTTGGCAAAAGAAGCTCAATTCTTGCAAGACTTCTTTCCAAAAACATGCCATGAATAGGGACAACATTCAGTTACCTCTATGCAACTGTCTGAAAATACTAGCGGAACGCAAGCAGAAGGTAGGTTTGCAACAAAATGTTGCAGTGTGGAATGTTCCTATTTTTGTATTCCTGTCATTCACTCATACCTTACTTTGTGATATTTTGTGTCTTATTCTGTCCCAATAGTCTTAAATAGTTCTTGACCATTAAGCAAAGAAAGCTCTGATACCTTGGCCATATCATGAGGAACAACATAAAGTATAGGATACTCCAACTCGCTCTGCAAAGAAAGATCCCTGGGAAGAGAGGCTCTGGATGTTGATGGGCCTCATGGCTGAAGAACCTGAGAGAATGTTGTGGCATGTCCTCAGAAGAACTGTTCCAAGGAATTAAGAACAGAAAGATTATCACCATGATGAAGCCAATATCTGAAACAGATATGGCACCTAAAGAAGATTTCTGTCCCAGCTAGATTCCCATGTTTCCTGTCCTCCAATAGACAGGAACCTTTCTATGTCCATTGATCCTGCTGCGTCCTCACTGTGCTGTAGCCTAAAGTCATATCTTTCTGGTTTTTTGACACTAATGTTGAGGCTCCCCTCTGCTTGCTGATCTCCCTCTTTTGAGCATGGATAGTACAATTTTGGCTATCTAAAAATGGTACTGGCAGCCGGAATATAAGGAATAAAAGCAAACATATAGCACTTTTTTTTTAGTATGAGCCTCTCCTTCCCATTCCTGGTACACATTTCCATGCACAGCTTTTGCACTGTGCAAACATCTATAAATCTAGAATGCAAGACACACTTGAATGTGACATTATATAAACTCCCTGTGCATTTAAATTAACTGAATTAGATCATTTTTTAAAATTGCATTGCTTAAAGGCTGATGGTCCAATGTAGTAGATAGAATTTGTGGGACTAGGACTCTCAAAGACTGGGTTCAAATCCTTGCTTGCCCATGAAGACCCACTGAGGGAGTGATGGTAAATCACTCCTTGAACATCTCCTTACACTCCTCAAAAATTTTATGCCATCAATCAGCAGCAGCTTGACAATATAAAGTTTTGTGCCTGTAGATCTTAAAGGAGCAACATAGAAAAGTGTTTGATAAAAAGACAAATTACTGACATCCAGGTTAATATTATCTGCACTGATGGGCAGCAAATCTTCAAGGCCTTTGCTAGTGGTCATTCCCAACTTTACTTGGAGATGCCATGGACTGAACTTGGGACACTTTACATCCAAAACACACACTTTATCTATGAGCTACAGTCTTGGAGTGGTTCAATCTTACTTCCAACGTCTTCTTAGATAAACTTGAGCAGGGCTGTAGCCAGGGGGGCAGAGGGGGCCAAAACCCTCATTAGCTAGCAGCCTGACCCCCACCCCACCCCATGGTGCCAATGTTATATATGTGAGTGTGACATTGTTGCCCTCCTGAATTTTTTGCCCCTCCTGACCCCCCCTCCCCGCCCCCAATCTAGAATCCTGGCTATTGCCCTGAGTTTGAGCATATATATTTTAATGGGCCAAAGGGATTATTTTGGCCTGGTGATTAGCTGGCTTCTCCCACCTTCCCTGATGGTGCAGTGTACTGCTCTACACTGCTGTACTGCAACCAAAAGATTGTGAGTTCAATCCCGACCAGAGCTAAAGGTTGACTCGGCCTTCTATCCTTCTGTGGTTGGTAAAACCCAGCACATTGGGACAAAATGGTATTTCACTTGTGAGCTGCCCAGAGAGTGCACTAAGTGCTATGGGGCGATATATGTGATTGCTTTGCTTTGCTTCCCTAAAAACTGATTTAGTTAATCGATTATTCTCAGAAAATGATATAGCAACTCTCTACCTTCTACTGATCTGTATTACATATTCTGGGACACTCTACGATTACACTGCCTCATCCAGTGAATTTGGAGGGAGAGAAAAGAGACAATAAATGGCCTAGACATGACACTATTCAGGGGGCAGATATGACCGTCTGGAGTCAGGCAGTGACTCCTCATGTGGGTGGCTGCTTCTCCTGCAGATATATTGTATTAGACAGTTGGACCATTTCTGGATGTCATAAGCATTCCAGCACTTGGTTATACGGTATTTTTCTCTTTGTCATGGCTTGTGTTGGAAACCATGGTTGCGAGAGTTGCAGCTGTTTATGTGCCACGTCTTTCCCCAAATCATCAGCACTAGGAATCACAAATCATTCCTTTCTTTGCTTGCCTCTGCAGGTGGCACATGAAACTTATACCCTTTTTGTCCAAATGTTTTGCCAAGAGCTTGTGGTCTTGTAATGATTCATCTGCACTAAATTTATTTGCAAGTGATATTTCAAAGAAGAGCCCTGGCCAGATCTGTTGGACTGTTTTATTGCAAAGTCGCCATTTTATATGCTATGTGGAAAGGAGGGTAAGATCGAAAGACATAACACGGAAGAAGAAAATGTATATAGTCAGTATGAGATCTGAATATCAACACAAAACAGAAAGGCGACAAACACATACTCACTTTCTTCCATGTTTGTCTGGATTTGGAAAGGAAACCTGGGCAAAGCACAAGTTGTATTCACCCCAAAGAAATGGGGACCCTTGTCTCAGGGAAGGTTGCAGTGTTTCCTTGCTACAACACCTTATGGCCTGGATCTAGTTTTCATTGTACCTGTAATAGATTGGATGAAAGCAGTGCGACTCATGGTAATCTTAACTAACTGAAATCACGTTAATAATTCTGCTCTACATATGTCTAAGTGTGGATCCAAAACCCATGTTTCAGTCAAAAATACATAATTTTGAGTTAAGAGACTTCATCTACAACACAACTTTTGCTTATTTCCCACTGGCCAAAATCCTATTTCCAAGTTACACAAGTTTAGTATGAATGATGTAACTTTTGAAGGCAAATTGCCCAACTTTAAAAATCACTATAGAAATGTTCCATTGCATATTGAGTCACCTGACTCAATGTGCAACTGATAATGTCTACAATTATTTCTTAGTTTTGTACATAATACCCCCTAAAGTTATGCCATTTGTGTAACTATGCAAGAAGGCCAGATATTTACTGGGATATAATAATTAAATTAAGCTTACATTCTTAGAAGTCTTGAAAATTCCATGTGAGCATTGAGTGCCCATCTTTTTCAAATTATAATAATCAATCTGAATTATGAATTGACTTCACCAATGCCAACCCTCAACCATATGGTAGGACTGCATTTTAAAAAAGTATCCAACTGCTCTATGCAAATTATGGTATACAACCCTGATGTCCCCTAAAATTACTAGACTATGACAGCAAGAGTTGAGGTGTACATCTCTCAGAATGTGACTTTTGGAAAAAAAATTTCTTCACCAAAAATTTATGGCAATGGTGGTGTACATGTATGTAAAGAAAGCTGCCTTGTAAATTTCTGGGTTTTTTGGCTGCATTTCCCAAATCTCTGCCTGAGAAAATTCTTTACAAGTTCTTGGAACTGGAGTAAAAATTAAAAAACAAAAAACAGAACATACCATCCCCAGAGGTAACTTTTCACAATGACATCCCCCTCTCTCCCAACACCAAACAATATCATCATCATCATCATCATCATCATCATCATCATCATCATCATCATCATCATCATCATCATCATCATCATCAGGGAAGTCAACCCCCTCTATTTTTTCAGAAGGCAGAAGCTGAATCTACTGATTCCCATAAAATTAGGAATATACTTATTCTTTGAAAGCTTCTGTTTATTTGAGCCAGCCACAGAATTAAGTAAACTTAATGAAGTATGAATAGTTACCTTCCAAACAACAGGGGTAGCAACTTTTTTAGTTGCTGTCAGATGCAGGGAATCAACAACTCTTAGAATCTCATCCAAATTTCTCCCAGTGGTTGCTGGATAGAGGATAGAGAGTTTAAGTTTCTTGTCCAGACCAAAAATGAACACCTACAAAGCAAAAGTACAGAATGAAAACATGAAAACTATGCCACAACATTTACTGTTATACAACCAATCTTTTAGAAATCCAGTTCTCTGTCTCTTTATTGTGGTACTTATTTGGAGCAAAGAAAAATACATTTGTGTGCCATGTTTAGCACCAGAAGGAGGGCCTTCTCTGTGTCCACCCTGGCCCTATGGAACCTCCTGCCAACTGAGATGTGCCTCCAGACAGAGCCGCTGCCCTTTAGGAAGGGTATAAAGACATGGCTGGTGGGGCAGGTATGGGGTGCTGGCCATACAGGCACCCCAACCTGCTGGCTCATCTAATTGTTTTTTTAATCTTTTAACTCTTCTAATTTTTTAATCTTTTAAATTTTATGTATGTGTCTGGATTTTATCGACAAATTTTATTGGGTTGTTGTGTTTTTATTGCTGTGTTAGCCACTCTGAGTCGCGTCGTGAATAGGGCGGCATATAAATATGACCAACCAACCAACCCATTATATAACCTATCTGTTAACACAGTATGTTTGGTATTTCTCTGAATGCAAGGCACTGGACTTGATGAGAGTCAAGCTGTGGATTGATCTAGTTCACCTTTGTTCACTTTTACCACCAGTAGCTCTCCAAGGACTCCCACTCATGGGCATTTCCCGTCCTTGTAACTGAGAATCTTTTAATCAGGAATCAAACCTGGAGGTATTTGCATGGTAGGCATGGTGTGTGGCCATCAAGTCATGCTCTTCGCTCATCCCCACTGTGATCTGAGAGATGCGTACTGAAGGAATGAAACAGAGGTAAGCAAAGAAAAGTCCTTCTGATGATTCATGGTGGAAGAAAGAAAACAAGAATCTGGGCATATTCCCAAACAAATGTATCCTTCTCTGTTATTTTGTACTAATGAAGAACAACTGTTTAAGTTCATCTGTTTAGAAATGAAGTGTTAAGGGGATGAAAAGACAGAAGGAAATGCCAGAGGTGGTGTGAGAATAATTGAGTTGTATTTCCCACTGTGTGTGGGGTGGGTTTTTGACATATGAAACTCAGGGGGTTCTTTAGAAGGCAGACCTCAAAATCAAAGGTTTTTAGAGAAAGGGGGCTAATCATTTACAAAGTGTTTGTAAATTACTCTAGCCACAAGTTCCAAACTTGTGGGGAGCAGTGGTGTCTTCAAATGGTTATTTGCCCATAGCTAACTATATCAAAAATAGAATGGAATTTGTAGGGGTCATTTCTATGTATAGCATTCCACATGTATCCCATCAAATCACAAATCACACCTCTCTTCCAGAGTTATTGAAAATCATCCTGTCCTTAGGTTTCTTCTTCTTCTTTCATGTCCAGTTCAGACTTTAAACTGCCAAATTTAAGCCATCTTTGGTGAACTCATTACCCAATTCCTTTCACCTGATTTAGTGTGAGAAAGATTAGCCAGCATGACAAGGTTGCCATTGCCCAGTAAACCAGCACATAATTTTAGTACATGGGGTGATTATTGCAGATAAGCCACAGAGGGTTTTACCTCTTTGAGGTATGCTGACATCATTTATAGGGCACATCAGGAATTTCCTGGTCCAGTGTGCCTTTTATATGATGAAACTTTCCACATACAGGTGATTTTACAGCCAGAGGTACGTTGGGAAACGCCAGACATGCTATTGTGGTTGCAATACATGACCCCTGCCTATCCTTTTTTGGCCAATCATTACGACTGAGGGCACATTATCCAAAAAGGGAATGTTACTCCTGCCTCCCACAATTCAGGGGGTCAGTCAGTTCACCTCCGGCTCATTTGTTGGGAGTTCAGTTCCCACGGGTCATGTGAATGCAAGGTGTTCAAATACAAACATGAATTTTCACTATGTGGGGCCAACCATGTATTCACTGCATGCCAAAAATTTAAACAAGCAGGGAGAGGGGGCAGGGACGGTAGTATAATGGGGAAAAGGCTGCCCAGACCTTTGTCTGGTTGATCAATAGGGACCCAGCCCAATTAAATTGGACATGTTAAGGGAATGGTTTGCATTTTACCCCAAGAGATGCTGGCACAGTTTTTGCAGGAAGGTTTCACTTTCATTTTTTGCATTGAGTTACGAGGTGAGTGGGTTGCAAAATGGGCAGAAAATCTCAGATTGATATTAGGTAGGGAGTACATGGTTGTGGAAAAGATCACAAAAGAAGTACACCTCAGGCACATTGTGGGTCCTTTTCCACAACCCCCTCAACAATGAATGGCTATCTCCATTGGGTTTAGTCCCTACAAAAATCAATGGGGAATTTTTGTATTATTCATCATTTATCATACCTGTAGGGTGGGTCAGTCAATGATGCTATACCGGCCAAAATTTGCAGCATTAAGTATGCGTCATTCGACACGGCAGTCAACATGGTACAGCCTTGTGGAGTAGGAGCCTTTATGTCTAAATGTGATATTAAGGCTGCATTTTGTTTACTGCCAATCCATCTGGATGATTTTTGTTTGCTGGGATTTCAGTTTAATGGTGGTTTTTACGTTAATAGGGCTCTTCTTATGGGTTACACAATTACCTGTGCACTATTTGAATTGTTTAGTATTTTTTTGGAATAGGCAGTAAAACAGAGATCAGGGTTGAATTCCATAGTACATTATTTGGATGATTTTTTAATATGTTCAGAAGCAGGAATGAAGACATGACAGAAATTGATGGCTTGTTTGGAAACTGTATTCTCAGAAATGGGGGTGCCACTAGCACCAGAGAAATCTGAAGTTCTGCTGACCTGCATTTCCTTTTTGGGAATTAAACTTGACTCTGAGGGTCAATTATCCAGACTTCCTGTGGAGAAGTTGCTGGATTTGCGGTGCAGGAGTCAGCTGGTGATGCAAAAGAAAAAAGCGACATTGCGAGAATTGCAAACAATAGTTGGACATCTCAATTTTGCTTGCAGTGTGGTTTCTCTGGGGAGAGCTTTAGGCAGTGATGGCTAACCTTGGCACTCCAGGTGTTCTTGGACTTCAATTACCAGAAGCCCAAGTCAGCTTTCCTGTTGATCAGGGCTTCTGGGAATTAAAGTTCAAGAACACCTGGAGTGCCTAGGTTTGCCATCCCAGTGATAGGGCTTACCCACCTTTTTCACAAGAAAAGGGTTTTGGCTGCAATGCAAGCAAGCCTGGGGATGTGGGAGGAATTTTTGTGAGATTTCAATGGAGTTCATTTTGGAGACCTTCTGGGCTCTTCCTTGCAGGTACACACTGACGCAAGCAGGAGCGTCTGGTTTTGGCATTTATTTTCAAGGCCGATGGATTTGCAGCACAAGACTGGCAGTGTGGCATTTGAATGGAATTACTAGAGATTTGACATTCTTGGAATTTTTTCCTATAGTTGGTGCCCGGTGGTTAAGGGCAAATGAGTGGACCAATTCCACAGTTACTTTTTTGGTGTGACAACCTGGCAGTGTGCAGCTTATTAATAGCATGTCCTCTAGGTGCAAGAGAGTTATGGAATTGGCGAGGACTTTTACATTGCACTGCTTGCATTGCAATGTTTTGTTCCTTGCCAAACATGTCCCTGCTTTGCAAAAATGAGATTGCTGATGGTCTATCTCGTCAACAGAAACAGACATTTTGGACTTTGGTCCCAGAGGCACCCCTGCAACAGGAGCCCCTACCATAGGATGTATGGCAGCTGATTAATAACCATTAGGTTATACCAAGGGTATCAAAGTCAAGCATGCGCAAACAACTTTTAATAGCCCAGTTGGGGATAGATTGTGATATATGGACACGGTTTTTAAAGCACTTAATAATTAATAATAAATGGGGCAATCTTGGGTATAGAGAACCCTGAATATGTGTTATAAAATTATGGGTACTACAATTGCATTCTATTATAGCAGTAAATTTGCATTTGTTTTCAAATGTTTGATTGTTTCTCTGTTACAGATGTCTAGCCCAGGCTGCCAGTCATGGCTGTTATTTTGGGAGACAGCTGGATATGTTCTGCAGCAGAAAGGGCGGAAGAGACCGTGCACAATCTACAGGTAGGCCTTCCTCGTTTTTGGACCCGGTGGATTGGCATCCCTGGTTTGAGATGGAGGGATGTGGTCATGAGGGTGGTATCTGAGGCAGCTACATTTGAGGCTGCTGGGCATGCTATTAAGGCAGTAGCAAGTATATGGCCAGGAACGGTCTTGACATATTCGGAAATACTACCCCTTTGGCAGGATTCAGGGTGTACATTTTCCCGGCAGTCTGGAATGGTTTCACTTGTTCCTCAACAGACAGATAGGTGAGACCATTATTACCATGGGACAGGCCGGAAATGTTCAGAGAAGAAGATGAAGAATTGTCCATTGTGGGATGTGATTATTTTCTGGATGATCTTCGGAGGAGTCTTCAAACCACTCCTTTGTAGTGTGGTGGTGGTGGTGGTGGGGGGGGGGCAGACAGGTCACTAAAGTGTATTTTGGCCTGAGGCAGGTAGTGTGGTCATTAGGGTCCCATAAGGGCCCAGGGTTAAACACAGGACTGTTCCCTGGTGGGGTTGACACCTGGGAGTTGTGACTACCTCTTCTAGGCCATGCGTCGGCTGGATAGTCGGTAGCAGATGGAAGGGGAGTCCAGTGAAGGACTTGGCCAGCTGGGCCTAGAGGAAAGATATACTGCAATGAAAATACAAAGCTGACAGTACTGCGATAACTCCTGCCAAAGATCATTTAATTGGACAAGTTGTTTGGTTCCTGAGTTATAGTTAAATAAAGGTGGCCCTAATTTTCAACCAACACTGGTGTCTGAGTCTTTCTTGAAAGTTGAGTGGCAACGTATGTTCCCTTCTGCAAGGTCCCTTTGTTAAGTAATGGATCTGGAAACTCTGAGGCAGTATTTTTTGGAGCTGGCTGACAAGCTACAGTTTATCTCCCCTTACAATGCTCCATGCCATGCCATGATGTGCCTGGCAAAGATCCAGTCATCAAGGGTTTACTGTCATCTCAGTAGGAGAAGAATAAAACATTTTGCCAGGTTTGGGGATATTTTGACGGGGGAAAGTTTTATTGTATTTTATTTCTGCTTCATGTCTGCCAATCTTCCGATGCTATAACAAGCCAGGGACAAATCTCCCCCTTCCTGGCAAACAGCCATTCTCCTTGTGCCAGATTCATCCCTTGCATCCTCTCCTATAGTCCAGCTTTATAACTTCCACAGCAAAAGGGATTAGATCATATCTGCAGACATTGTCAAGATGGTTGGCTGTTTACAAAACAGTCCCTGGCAATCCTTGGTACCTTCCTATACTTTAAACCTGGATGTAGATGTACAAGGCCTGAGAACTGCATGAGATGCATTGCCCAAGGATTCTAGTACTAGCAGAGAGATTCATGTTACAATCTGGGGCTAAAAGCAAACAAATAGAACATGGGATCAATAAAGAGCAAGGAGAGCTATCATGTTAAGAATGCTGCACATCCCTTTGGCTTAGAAAGGCACTCCAAGAGGTTTTTCTGCCTGAGGCTAAGGGCAAGCTGGTGTCCACCACAATTCCACACATGCTGACTGCTGTGACACTTATATCTTAATTCTGCACTCAAAGGAAGATAACATTCTTCATCCCATTTAAAACAGCAGGCTTGATTAGGGGTTGTGGGGTAGGCATGAGGGCTAATGCCTTATAGTGGAGTAGCTCTGTTTGGCTGTCCCTACATTTTATCTATCATCCCTAAACCCGTGTCTCACCCCTTGTACTTTATCCATTATCTTCAGAGCAAGAAGAATAATATCACATCAGCTTCTTCCACACCTAGTCTTAGGTCAAGAGCAGACAGTGTTCCACCTCTTTGACTTGCTGTGGACCACATGACTTCCCCCTCCCATTTCTGGTTTTAGAAGATTTATTTTGCCATTAAGAACAATAACAGCAAGGTGTGCAGGGACTGCACCAGTGGAGAAAGGTGACTTGGATTTAGAGCAGCTATTTAAGGTGGTGAACCCTTTTCCCCCAAAACAAATTTGTTCCTTTGAATAGTTCCTGGGGTGTTTATACTGAACCTGGAGTCGATGCACTCTCCAAGTGAAATTGTATGCTATGCTTTCAAGGAGAATCACAGGAGTATTTTCAGACATAGTCAAGGACCAGCGTTCTACTCATGTTCCATTGGTTAGAAGAGATCTGGCTGGGGGAAGCTGGAACTGTTATCTAAAAAGGAAATTTCTGAACTTTGTTACATTTTTAAAGTGTTGGGCCTGCCAGGGGAGGAAGGGTGTGATTTTGGGCACTGACTTTGGGCACTGATGTCTAGGTTGGCATTGCCAATCTATTTTAGGACAGAAAAGGACTTGCCGATGTACTATTAGATTTAGCCATGTATTGTGGTGTCATCTGAGGGGAATTGTCAACTGATGCCACAGCTACAACCTGCAGTTAGAGAAGGGATGCTTAAGATATGTGACCTTTGTGTATTGTGATGTAAACTGATCTGACTTGCAAGTCCAATGCAATGCAATCATCCTTTATATTTTGGACTTTCTTGAATTTTGTAATTCAGTTCTATACTCCAAAGATATCTCAGAATAAATGAATAAAAATATGGAAAAATAAACAACAACAAAACTAAGTATATAATTACATATTCATCTGTGGAGTTTCGTGCTGCTTTTTAAAAAGTTGCACTGTATTGAAGAGTTAGAAAAGAGACACATAAAAACTGTCACCCATGAAGATGACACAAAGTAGAAATTGATAGATGGAACTCTGGCGATGCAGTGATTAAACTGCCGTACGCAGCCAAAGCGTTATGATTTTGATCCTGATGAACTCAGCCTTCCATCCTTCCAAGGTTGGTAAAATGAGGACCCAGTGTGTTAGGAGCAAAATGGTTAATTACCTTGTGAACTATCCCGAGAGTGCTATGGGGCAGTATATAAGTAGTATTGCTATAGCTGATGATGGGAAGGAATAATGGGAGACCTTTCACAAACTGGAGCCCTCCAGATATACATTGGACTCTTATCGTCCCCTCACATCATGAAGGCTGCCTTATATCTACCTGCTATAGAGGCTACTAGTATAATTGACATTTCCATTACATGGATGATGGTTTCTTTGACAGTTGGGATGAAAACAGCTGCTGGTGCCCTGACTTACCCTGGAAAAATAAAAGGTGGGAAATATTAGAAAAACGGGTGCTACGAATGCAGGTGAGTGGGTGTAAATGAAAAGGGACAGTGGCTGCTAGACTAAGGGCACCCACCCTTCTCACTCTTGGGTAAGATCCAGGGTAGGTGGCACTCACTCTTTGCTGCTGTTTCCTTGTCTAAGGGGGTTCTTTGCAAAAGCCATGACTCTCAGGAGCCAATTCACCATATGGAACACCACACTGTCCTACATGTTTCCTCTGTTTTCTCCCATCCAGGAAATTTTCTGCTATCCTTATAACCAAATTCCTTGGATCACTTCACTAACCCACTGTCTGCTGGCCTTGTGCTGGGACTTGTCTTCACTTGTTTTGCTTTCTCACTGCATTCTCCATTTCCTTCTTTCTCCCCACCCTTTCCTAACCACTTCTGACCTCTCTTCTCCTGGCTGTGCTTCCCATAGAACCCTTCCATTTCTGCTTTATTTCTAACCCCCCTTCACTGTCTTGTTTTTTAAAGCTCTCTTTCTTTTCTTATACATCTGCCTCACCTCCCCCCCCTAATTGTGTTAATTATAGAGTTATGTCTACTATGCATCCAGTGGTTTTGATTGTGCTTCCTCCTGATCTGGTAATATTGATGCCATAGTTTCTGAATATTTAGATATTTTTCACTGCTAAACGTTACCAACCAAATATAAAACGGTTCCTATAAACAGAGAAAAGCACCATATGTGTGGTAACCCTTTTTCTTTTGAATGTTCCTACTGGTTATACAGAAGGCACTGTAGGCTTTCAGAGTACAGTAAAACGTCACATAAAGAGCACCTCGCTTAAAGAGTAACTTGCTTAAAGAGCAAAATTTTCTCTGAATGTTCACTTCGTTTAATAACTAAAACCAACCAAAAAGTCACTCAACAAATAAATCGTGGTTCGCAAACCCCCCCCCCCCCCACCGCCAGAAATCACAATTGGTCACATACAATGGTGTTTCGCTTAAAGAGCAAACTTGCTTAAAGAGCAATCCTGTGGAACGCATTATGCTCTTTAAGCGAGGTACAACTGTATCATTAAAATGTAGCCTTTTAAAAAGGGTGTGTCCCAAATCATTAAATGCTGGATCATAATACTCTTTCTATTTTTTTAAATGTCATTTTATTTTCAAAATAAAAAAAAAGAAAACATCATACAAATATGTAAAAATAGAAAAAATCTTAACAAACTTATATAAAACTATTACATGCACCCACCACCAGTAGGACATTATAGACTTTCATTTAACTATTCTCTATATCATTACATATTATTTACCGCATATATTTGTCCTCTTGTTCGACAAAGATAAACAATTTTGCTCTGGTCTTCCTCCTTTCCCTTTCCCTAATACATAGTATATATAATTTTCCCTATATTTCTCTAAAGTCAGTTTTTTAACTAGCTTTTTTTAAATTCACATGTTAATTTATCATTTATTGTTATATCCCATATCTCCTTATACCAATCATTTCTATTTTTAACATATTAATGCTTAATTTACATTCATTGCTACATTTATTCTGCATATATTTGTTGGTAACCCACTTCAAGAACTCGGACAGTAAGTAGTCGGTAAATATTTTTCAATTAATCAGTCAAGATTGTCACTACAAACTCTTAATAATGACAAGCCTTTAGAAAGAATTAATTCAGGAATAAGAAAAAGAGGTCAGAGCATTTCTTGGAGAAGAAAATAGAAACCCATTTATTGGTATCTTGCATGCAAAATGGTGCCTTCTCTATGAGGAGGGACCCTTATTGTATGCCAGTATACATCTTATACAGTGATAATCAAACAACTTATGCTATTACAAACAACATAAAGAATGGCTCCTCCCATTTTATATTCCCAAAAATATGATAAACGTTTCACACTCTAAATATATGAACTTCTTAAGAAGAAATACTAGAATATTAAACATCTGCAAACTAATAACTAAAAGTGTATGTCCAACCTTCAAACAGATAAATATGTGGACCAATCACATGAAGCACTGTGTTTAAGCCTGTTTATGTAGTTTCAGCTTATCTATTACATGTCAGGCCTGGCCTTAGCTCTTCCAAAGAGGCTAACTTTGTAAACAAGTGGCCAGGCTTCTGTCTTCTTCTGTCGTTAGAACATCTGTTAGAATCCAGGTAAGAAAAGGTGTGGGTCTTCAGTTAGCTTACTTTGAAAAACAACTTTTGTAACTTAGAAATGAATTTCTTCATTTCAAAATGGCTCTGGTTCTGCTAACAGTCACATGATCATCCAGTGAATGGCACATCACAGTGAACACTAGAAGCTGGACCAAGAGCCAACTCCCTACTCTAACCATGACACATTTAAGCATGCCAAAGTTTACAGCCTTAACTTCCTGCAGAAACTCATCCTCGTTCTTTCACTTCAAGAACCTGAAGGAAGATCGAGACAATTACATCCCAAGAGAAACTCTGCCAATATGAAAGTAAAATCCAGATATTCTTCTTAAAGGGAATGCTGGGGTACTCTTGGGTCTTCACCTGTGGCAGACCCTAGTGGTACAACCACTAGACAACATTGTTCCGGGGGCGGGGTTTTGGAGGCAACGATCTGGGAGTGTTTTGTGTCAAACACCTGTAAGGACAACAAACTGCAGCTTGTGGTAATATTTGACTTTGGAGATATGATTCTTTCTCTCTCCCTTGTGTACTCTCTTTAGAACTGAATAAATCATTAGGGCCCAATCTCTCTCTCTCTCTCTCTCTTCCCCAGAAGCAAGGATGCCTTTCCCATTCTGCTTTCTAGCAGGCTTTCAGCACATATTGTATTGTTATTATGTGGGCTGCCAAGTCTACAGAGCTGCTTTGAATTTAGATTTCTGAACTGAAGCCGTGGGTTTTCATTGGAGTGCCGTTAGAGTTTCCAGACTTTGATGATGTTTCAATAATGCAATAAAAGGCAGGTCTTCACCACAACAAAAGACAAAATATCATGTTTGGATAAACAGAAATCTCACCCTCCCCCAAATATATACTATGTCATTGTGGTTTTTTGTGCAGCCTTCCTCAGAATTGGATTGCATCTGGAACTAATTATTTGTGCTGATCAGTGTAGTATTTACTCTTGTGTATATGTTCATTACATGATATGACTTATAGACTCAAGACTTTATTTCCAAAACAGATGCATGAATTTAATAAGCCAAATGCTTGAAACTGAAATTTTCACATGGTAGTTATTTGATATAAGCACACATTTTGATCTTCTGTTTCTTTTCTCTCTTCTCTCCATGAATATGTCACACTTTTTGAAATATATGGCTTATACAAAAGTTCAATAAGGAATCAAACAGTTGTCTTTTTAAAAAATAAAATTAGCTATAAAATGTCTTATTTCTCTTGGGTTTTGTTACTAATATTTGTGGTGACGTGCAATATTATATTAGTGGGTAGATTTGCACTCAGTTTACCTTATTGCTGCAAAATATAGGAAATTTCAGATTGGCTTCCCTGACAGATGGAAGAATACTATGGCAAAATATAAAGCATAAAGCGTGCTAATATAAAGTGTGTCTAATGAAGAAAACATCACTAGAAAAATGTAACAGAGAATCCAAAGCATGGGCTACAGTTTTCGGTAAACAAGAAAAGATTAATATTTCATCCACTATCAGAGTCTACCAGGGCTGAGCCAAAGATTCAGTTCTGCCTTAAGAACAGGGATAGTTAGTGATCAGCTGTTAATCAAATCAGCTTTATTTGTGCTAGCCGAATGCCTTAGCAAGTTTTAAAATATACAAGGATATAAAATCTGCAACCTAATTAGTGATCAGTAGAGAAGACATTTCAGAGAATTTCTCAGGGGTGGTGGTGGTCAGGGTTCCTGTGCTTACTTCACTTATCGACTAGCCAAGGATTGTGTGGAAATGTTTTGTCTTTCACTAAACAATCTCATATCCGGCATCTGGCACCCTCTTCATCTTCCCATACTTCCAGCTCAAACCCTTGGGATGGCATGATAAAGGAGCTCTGCCTCCATGGCTTTTTGAGTAAGTAAGGAAGCCACAGAGTGATGACAAGGTAGAAAGAAAGAAATTCTAAAAGGACCAGAGATCCAGGCAGAATTAGAAGCCTCTCTTAATGGGAAATAAGAATGGGAGGGGGAGGGACACTAAATCGTTGATAGTAGCAGTAAAAATTGAAAAAGGTTTTACTTGTTGAATTAGCAGTATTGCCTATTTAAATCTAGGTTATAAAAGAAATGGTTGGATTTGTGGAGTTCCTTCACTGTTGACTCCCAATTGTGTGTGTGCCCCCCCCAACTGGGAGGCCTCTTTTTGTTGTTTAAAATTTCTCTTCCAGTTCTGGAATATTCTCTCCAAAATAGACCACAGAGGTGTTAAACTGGGACAGACTGTCCTGGAATGTGGGAGCTTGTCCGCCCACTTCTAGAGAGAAAAAGAACCCAATCACAATCAATTAGATTGGTTGTATATAAAGTGAAGAGCTGGTAGCTCTACTTATTTTCACCAAGCAGTTCCAGAACAAACACCTAGAAGTCATTGCAGAATGCAGAATTAATTAGCTTTATTTTTTTTTAATGACGTCTGTCATTAAACGTTTCTGTTTACAGTGGCCAGTTTCCTAAGATGACATACACCACTCCATGAGAGACACCCAACAAAACTAAAACCTAATGCTTCCAATCTCCCATGGATCATATACTTTCAGAACACTTTGAATATTCATTTAGCATTTGAAGCAAAACTAGCTTCTGACTGGAAATGGGAAAGGATCTGGGGTGATTTGCTTGGGCCCTCTTCTAAGCAGATCTTTTTAGTATAATAGCTTTGATTGTAAATCATCCCAGCTCCTTTTTCTACTTTTAGTCAAAGGCTAACCTTGTTTTAAACAACCTCAAATGCTAACAGAATATTTCAGTTCATTGGTAGGCCATGACAGTTACAGTTTTATGCAATTTTTGAACAAAAATAAAGCTCACGATTAGGAGGAAGACTGTTACCAGATGCTAAGTGATGATGAACAATTTCAATACCCCACTCTCCCTTCTTATGGTTCTTCATCTTTAAACACATGTCAGGTTGGGTAGCTCATCAAATAAAAGATGCCTTCAAATAGAAGATAGTCCTCTGCACAGCAGGACTCTTGACAACTCTACTACAGCCTCCGAAAAGATTTATAGACATCAAGGCAGATTAATGGCATCACTGGTCTAAGCCAAGTTTTCTCAACTTTGGGCCCCCAGATGTTCTCTGACTTCATTTATCAGAAGTTCTGATCAGCATGTGTGCTGAATTGGATTTCTGGTATTGGAAGTCCAAGAACATCTTTCTAGGGGCCCAAGGTCGAGAAACACTGTTCTAAGCCATTAAGATTTTGTTCCAAGTTTATTAAAACTCTTGATTAGCTGAAACCAACATTCACAACCCAGCTAAAAACTGTAAGCAAAATCAAGGCTTTCTCAAGACATTGGGCTGCTTAGGGCAAAGGATACAATGGCACTCTTCAATTCATATACAATACAGGTCAACCTGAATGACTGTTGAAATTAATTTCAATAGGGACAATGGGATAGCATCTTATACCACGCTGAAGTACAGCAAGCTAGTTTCAGAATGCAAAGCAGGCTGTGTGTCAGAACCACAGCACTCTCTTCTAACACCTCACTGCTACTCCCAGCACTTTCTCCCACTTTCTAATGATAGGGCTAGCCCTGGGAAGAATAAACCAGTCAAAAATCCTATTGGATAATGATGCATGCAGAGGAAGAGTTGTAAAAGTTGCTATAGCTCATTAAGGCTAATTGATGAAGTGTTCCCATGTGTGCCAGGCATGTTCTGGGTGCATGACTGGGCGAGCATCTGGATACATGTTGTTGTTGTTCAGTCACACAGTCAATTCCGACCCTCTGTGACCCCATGGACCACCATCCGCCAGGCACTCCTGTCCTCCACCATCCCCCTAAACTCACCCAGCTCTGCGCCCACTGCTTCCACAATACCATCTAGCCATCTCATCTTGGGCCGTCCCCTTCTTCTTTTGCCCTCGACCCTTCCAAGCATCAAGGCTTTCTCAAGTGAATCCTCTCTTCTCATTTGATGTCCAAAGTACTTTAGCTTCATCTTTATTATTTGACCTTCTAAGGAGCAGTCAGGGTTGATTTCTTCTAAGATTGACCTATTTGTTCTCCTCGCTGTCCAGGGGACTCTCAAAAGCCTTCTCCAACACCACATCTCAAAGGCGTCTATTCTTCTGCGCTCAGCTTTCCTAATGGTCCAGCTCTCACAACCATACATTGCCACAGGGAATACCATTGCTTTGACTATGCAAATTTTTGTTTGCAATGTGATGTCTCTACTTTTCACTATGCTCCCCAGGTTTCTCATTGCTTGTCTCCCAAGAATCAGTCACCTTTTTATTTCATGGCTACAATCACCATCTGCAGTGAGATTTGATCCTAGGAAAGTAAAATCTGTCACTGCTTCTACTTCTTCCCCATCTATTTTCCAGGGACTGATAGGACCTGTTGCCATGATCTTGGTTTTCTTGATATTCAGTCTCAAGCCAGCTTTTTCACTTTCTTCTTTCAACCTAATCAGGAGCTTCTTTAGGTCCTTCTCACTTTCTGCCATTTAGGGTGGTATCATCTGCATATCTCATATTGTTGATGTTTCTTCCAGCAATTTTGATCCCAAATTGTGATTCCTCCATCCCTGCATTGTGCATTATGTGTTCTGTGTATAAGTTGAATAAGCAGGGTGACAAAATGCAGCCTTGTCTTACTCCTTTTCCTATTCCAAACCACTCCATCATTCCATTTTCTGTCCTAACTGTTGCCTCTTGATTCCTGTACAGATTTCTCATGAGGCCTATAAGGTGTTCTGGTATTCCCATCTCTTTAATTACTTGCCACATTTTGTTGTGGTCAACACAGTCAAAAGCCTTCGTGTAATCAATGAAACAGAAGTAGACTTGTTTCTGATATTCCTTTGTTTTTTCCATGATCCATCTTATGTTGGCGATGTGGTCTCTAGTCCCCCTGCCTCTTCTGAAACCCGCCTGCACCTCTGGTAATTCTCTCTCCACATACTGTTGCAGTCTATCCTGTATTATCTTGAGCATCACCTTGCTAGCGTGAGGGATGAGCACAATTGTTCTATAATTTGAACATTCTTTGGCATTACCCTTTTTGGGGAGTGGAACGTATACAGATCTTTTCCAATCCTGTGACCATTGTTGTGTTTTCCAAATCTGCTGGCATATAGAATGCAATAATTTGATTCCATCATCTTGCAGGGCTTTGAAAAGTTCAACTTGGATACCATCAACTCCACTGGCTTTGTTGTTTGCAGTGTTTTTTAGGGCCTTTCTGACTTCACTCTCTAGAATGTCTGGCTCATGTTCAATGTTCTCATCATTGTGATTATCAGGGGTGTTGAGGTCCTTTCTGTAGAGTTCCTCTGTGTACTCTTACCATCTTTTCTTAATCTCCTCTGCATCTGCTAACTCCTTGCCATCTTTGTCTTTTATCATGGTCATTTTTGCTTTAAATGTTCCCTTGAGTTCCCCAATTTTTTTGAAAAGATCTCTAGTCCTACCCCTGATATTGTTTTCCTCTATTTCTTTGCACTGTTCGTTCAGGTAGGTTTCCTTATCTCTCCTTGCTTTTCTTTGAAATTCTGTATTCAAGTGACTGTATTTTTTCCTTTCTCGTTGGCATTTTGCATTCCTTCTGTCCTCTGCTATTTTAAGAGCCTCATCGGACAACCACTTAGCTTTCTTACGCTTCTTTTCTTTTGGTATGGTTTTTCTTGCTGCCTCCTGCATGATGTCCCGCATCTCTGTCCATAATTCTTCTGGCACTTTGTCTATCTGGTCCAAGCCATTAAATCTGTTCCACACCTCCACTGTGTATTCCCAAGGAATGTTGTCTAGGTCATATCTGTCTGGCCTAATTGTTTTTCCTATTTTCTTTAGTCTAAGCCTGAATTTTGCAATCAGTAGGTTATGATCTGAGCCACAATCTGCTCCTGGTCTTGTTTTTGCTGACTGTATGGAGGTTCTCCATCTTTTGCTGCAGAGTATGGTTTCTATGTTGGCCATCTGGTGATGTCCATGTGTAAAGTCTCCTTTTGTGTTGCTGGAATAGAGTGTTTGCTATGACCAGTGTATTATCTTGGCAGAATTCTATCAGTCTTTGGCCTGCTTCATTCTGTGTTCCAAGACCAAACCTGCCTGTTATTCCATTTACTTTTTGATTTCCTACTTTGGCATTCCAGTCTCCTATGATAATGTGTACATCATTTCTTGGTGTCTGTTCTATGAGGTGTTCTAGGTCCTCATAGAATTGGTCAATTGTGGCTTCATCTTCACTAGTGGTTGGTGCATATACTTGGATTACCGTGATATTGAATGGCTTTCCTTGTATTCTGACTGACATCATTCTATCATTTTTGAGATTATATCCCATTACTGCTTTTCTCACCCTTTTATTGACAATTATGGCTACTCCATTTTTTCTTAGGTTTTCTTGTCCACAGTAATAGATATGATGGTTTCCAGAGCTGAATTCGCCCATCCCTGTCCATTTTAACTCGCTGATTCCCAATATGTCAATGCTTATTCTTTCCATTTCCTTTTTTACTACTTCTAGTTTTCCCTGGTTCATTGATCTCACATTCCATGTCCCTATACAGTATTGTTCCTTGCAACACTGTATTTCTCTTCCCCTTTTCCTGTCCCTCCCCTTCTTCTGATCAGATGTGCTAAGCATCCTATTTCATCTCAATGGCCCCATTTGTTTTGCCTTTTGTTTTGGTTCATAGGGTTCTCTTGGCAAAATTCCTGACGTTGGTTTGCCGGTTTCTACATCAGTATCCTCTCATCATACATGTTATCACAGTTTAAAACAAGGTATTATCATGCACATTATAACAGTTTAAGCAGTATAAGACTGAAAAGTAAGCTAATTAGTGTTGGTTATATGTAGTTATAAGTCAATAGTCAAGTTCACTGTAAGTTCACTATAAGTCTCTACTAAAGTATCTAAAGTCAGCTACATGTAGATGAATTACTTATCCCAAGCATGCAGTCAGTTTCAGCTGCCCAGTGCCTGCTGGTGGTCTTGCGTCGGCAGCGCCTGTGTCGGTTGCGAGGTCCCTCCTCAGCCGTTGGGTCAAGCTCACCCTGCTAGCTGCCCAGTGCCCGCCGAGGTTCTCCTCGCTGCTGTAGCCGCGATGAGGTGCGGTGACGTGTGGGTCGGCGGTGCGCTCCTCTCCTCCGCCCGGCCCACCGCTGTTGTTTCTTTTCCCTTGCTAGCTGTCCAGTGGCCGCTGAGTTTCTCCTGTTGCGGTTGTGAGGTGCGGGTCGGCGGCACGCTCCTTCTCACCGCCCGACCTGACGCTGTTCCTCTCTGTCGCCTTCCCTCTGGCCACAAGGGAAATGGCCGAGGGGGCTCAGGTCGGCGGCGCGCTCTTTCCCACCGCCCGACCTGACGCTGTTCCTCTCCGTCGCCCTCCCTCCGACCACAGGGGAAATGGCCGAGGGGGCTCAGGTCGGCGGCACGCTCCTTCCCACCGCCCGACCTGACGCTGTTCCTCTCCGTCGCCTTCCCTCCGGACTGACATGGAAATGGCACCTCACTCATTTAGCTGTGGAAATGTCTATTGTTCCTCTCATACGCAGACAATTATCCAATACAGTGTTAGCCACAGACAGTTGTAATGTTTCCCAACATGTTCACTAGTAGTCACATGAATTGTTAAGCTTGCCCCTTAAGGTAAAGGTTTATCTTGCTCGAATGCCAGTCGTATCTGACTCTAGGGTCCAGTGCTCCTCTCTGTTTCAAAGCCGAAGAGCCAGCGCTGTCTGCTTCTGCAGACGTTTCCATGGTCATGTTGCAGGCATAACTAGACACAGAATTCTGTTTACCTTCCCACCATTGTGGTCCCTATTTATCTACTTGCAATTTCTTGGTTTCAAACTGCTAGGTTGGCAGGAGCTGGGACAAAGACAGGAGTTCATTCTGTCCTGCAGTACTCTGGAATCGAACTGCTAACCTCCCACCTTCCAGTCAGCATCTTAGCCACTTGAGCCACTGCAGCCCCTTACAAATGTTGTAAGAGTGCCCCTGACAAATGTTGTTATTAGGACCACTACAGCTTATTATATGATGTTTTAACACCACCAGTTAAGTACAACTAAAACCCTTTTAAAAGACCACAGTGGTGTTTTAGATGATTGATAGAACCATTGGACTCCACGTGAAATTTTGTAACTCATGGATCTAAATTAAACTCCTCCATATTTAACAAACTCTATAACCTAAGACCAGCAGTCTGTCGGAACTTGTTCATAAGCTTCTTCCATGCCAGGTAGCCATCTTGGGTTTATCTTCTTTAAATCTGGAGACTATTCACCATTGGTAAACAACAAGGTGGAAGTGGATCTTATGGGCCCTCTTAAGAAAGGCAGAATATGACCAAGAGGCCTATTATTTTTCTGGTTTAAGTGTATCCTGAGTATGTCTGTAAGAAACAATAAATCATGATATGATTTGCTACACACTGGTAAATCATGGTATCCAAACAAACCTACAACTGTGACTTGTCCCTATCTTTTTGCCCTAACTGCCCAGCCTGAAGCAGGAGCTGACAAAAGGAGTGAGAGAAAAGCAAACCAGAGATAAATGGAGTAGACAAGCCTTGGCTTGTATGGTCATCTGCAATTTGTACAACCTCTGGCTTCAACAACATCTGTGGTTGACACAAACTATGATCTATTGTGATGTGCAAGCACACGCAATGTCTTGTTAAACCACTGGCATCCTTGGAACAGGGCAATAAACCAAGTGGGAATTATCTGTAAGATGGGATTTAGAAGTTGAAAGACTTAGTTATGGCAGCTTTCTAATTATTCCACATGCTTCTAATTCTCTGTCTCTGAAAGAATTTAGATGAGGTCAGGTTTTGAGTACATACAAGGAAATTTTCAACTCCTTGGAAACTGCAAGTGGCTTTTGTTGAGATGTGTTTTGTCTCTTTTTTAGCCTCTTCACTACCAAGAGCTACAACAACAATAGAGGCGACCTGTTGAACTGGCTTGAGGAGGTGTCATATTAGCCGTATAGCTCAACAAGCATTATAATATAGCTTACAGCTTGGAGGGCCGCGTGTTAAATTATACACTCTTATCAAATAGTTGGAACAACTTGAGGCCAAGTACTAGGACTCCTCCAGCTGTCACAAGGGGAGGAGGAGAAAAAGGCCCCCCATGAAATCTGGAATGTGTTTCTACTTACTGTCCATCCAAGTAAAATAAAACGATTTCTCCTACAACCATATGGTTCCCCTTAGACAAGAAACTGTATATATTGGTTTAAATCCACAATAGTCTTGCTGACATATTATTCAGTATATTAGAAAATCACTACAACCTGTGCACACTGCAGCAGTTCCTAAAACTAAAAGCAACCAATCTGGTGAGAAAAGAAGGCAGCCTTGCAAAGGCACAGCTTTGAGGAGGATTTGCCAACCAAGCAGGTTTCTTAAGGCAGGTGTGATGATGTAAAAGCCTCTTTACAGGTACTGGAGGTTTTATGGCGAAACTCCCAAGCAGGTCTCTAGAATATTGATTACTTCAATGAGTTTTCAGTTACACAGGCAGACGTTCCTCCTGGCAGCAGAAAGAGAATGCCTTCTGGTCCATAAAAGATGAGCAAATGTCAAGCCACTGGAAAAATAATTTTGAAACCATAGGACAATTCGTGTGACTACTAGTGAACATATTGGGGCACCTCTCAGAGGGTACACAAAGCAGCAAGAATGAAGAAAAGCAGGCAGATGAGTCTTTATCTATGTTCTGAACCTATGGTTGGGCCTGGAAGGATAGCAGAAAGGTAAAAGCAAAGTGGCTGTGTTCGCCCACTTTAAAGCGGACAGGTGTCATCTTCATGAATCCCTGTGCAACGTAGAGAAAGCACAATGAATTTTCAACACACGCAAGATATTTAAGAAGTTATTTTACCATTGCCAGCTCTTGTTGAGTTTGCATGGCCCAGCGGAGATTTGAACTCCAAGGTTCTGCATTCTAGTCCATCCATTACAACACTCTGGCTCCATATTCCTTGCTCATGGTCACTCACACACTGGTCACCTCCTGGCTAGATTATTGTAATGTGCTCTACATGGGGCTGCACTTGATGACCATTTGGAGGCTGAAACTGATGCAAAATGCGGTGGCCTGCACGGTGATGGGGTCTGGTGATTATGACCTTGCCGCACCCTTGTTGCGGGAGCTGCATTGGTTAATGGTGTGCTTCCAGGTGCAATTCAAGGTGCTGGTTATGACCTTTGAAACCCTACATGGTAGTGGCCCAGGTTACTTAAGAGACCACATCTCACCAAGAACATCTGCCCATCCCACTAGAGTGGACCAGAGCTTCTTATGGGTACCAACAGCTGAAGAGGCTCACCATTCCAGCACTAGATAGAGGGCCTTTTTGGTATCCGCTCCAGCCCTTTGAAACCACCTGCCAACTGACCTCCTCCTCCAACCACAACTGCTGGCCTTTAGAAGAGATTTAAAGACATGGTTGGCCCAGCAGGTGTGTGGTGTGGCTACTGAACCCCCCCCCCCGGGCCCGGTTCATATGATTACACTATGCAACAACAAAAAAATTTCCCCTGCTACTGGGTTGAAAATATGTTCCTTATAGTAATTCATATGTGCTGAATACAGAACTGCAGTCGGATTTGCTCTGGCACGTCAGGAAAAAAAGTTATGTACATGTAAAGGTTATCAAGGAAAATGCTATTAACTATGTTAAAAAGTGATTGTGAGAAATTTTAGGGAAATTAATGTGCGTACTTTGGGATGAAAACACTGAATATTACAATTAAGAAGTGAATTATAAATGTTTATTTACCTCTGAAATGAGTCAGGGACCCTTAGTTACACTAAGATTGACAATGGCTTGGTTTAAAAGTGTATAGAGCTTCTTGCTTTCTGCTTGTGAACATCTTCTGTTGCTCTCTGCAAAAACCAACAGTAATCCCCCATCATGTTCAGATTGAAGCGGCCTTGATATCTTGCTTCCATGGTGGACATCTCCTGGTGGAATCTTTCACCATGCTCATCACTCACAGCTCCCATATTTGACAGAAAGAAGGTGAGATGCAAATGCAAGAAATGCATCTTTAGTGACATTCGGCAACCGAGGTGCTGGAAGGCTGTTAGCAAGTTGTCCACAATTTCTGCATAGTTGTCTGCTCTGTGATTCCCAAGAAAGTTGTGCACGACAAGCACAAATGTGTCCCAAGCTGCTAGTTCTCATTCCGTGAGCTCCAATCTGAATTGTGGACATTGAATCAACTTTCGTATTTCTGGTCCAACGAAGACTCCTGCTTTCAATTTTGCCTCAGTTTTCATCTTTCCAAACATGCCCTTTGGGTACTTAAAACCATGATTTATTTTATCCATCGCTGCAACAAACTGTTTCATAAGACCCAGTTTGATATGGAGTGGAGGTAGGTAAATCTTATTACGATCCACAAGAGGTACATGTTGAACGTTGTGCTGTCCGACTACAGGTAAATTTCTGGGTGGCCAATTTTTCACTATGTAATGATTCTTGTCATTGTGAGTAAGTTCCACTCCTTCAGTCTGGAACCCAACAGTTCAGACTTTTCTTTCAATAGGGACAAATCACGAACCAGGTCATTCAATTCAGCTTGGCTGATCAAATGTGGCTTTTTAGTGTCACTGTCGGGATCATTCGTGTATTCCATAGCTCCAGCGTCACTGTCATTACCTTCAGTATCACTTCCTTCGTTGTTCATTGCATCGGATGAAGGAGGAATTGGTACTGGGTAATCTCTGCCATGCGCCACAGGCTTTAGAGCAGATTGACAAGCAGGATACACGATTTTTGACTTGTTCTTCTTGCTGTACCTGCATATGATGGTCAAGCAGAAATAGCAATCCGAATGGTGATCTTTCTGCTCCCACCAAATAATGGGAACAGCAAAAGGCATTCGATTTTGTTTACCGTTTAACCACTGGGTTAGGCCGGAGCAACAGACGGTGCAACAGAGATGAGGAGCCCAGGATTTTGTTTGATCTCCGATTTCACATCCGAAGTAATGTTTGTAAGCTATACGTAGCTATCTGGACATGTTCTTGCGTTGGTCAGACGTCGTATACTTGCCACAAATGTAGCAAATGTTGCTCCCCTTTAGAAAAAGAGTGAAAACCTGGTTGGCAGGTTTGGTCTGGGGAGTAGATGGTTCAATTTCCCCAGCCAATTGGTTGGTTTGACCCCAGTACGCCTATGCTACAATTTCTAGCTTTTAATACTAAGTTTTTTAAAGTTTTTAAAGTTTTTTAATTCTTTTAAATGGTTTTATAACTGTTGTAAATCACCCTGGGTCCCTTTTGGGAGGAGGGCGATAAACAAATTTAAATAAATAAATAATAAAAGCAGTCTGGACAATTCACACAGCTGCGCCTATTCATCTTTCGTTTACTGAATCACCATGTACCAAATTACCGAATCGTCTTATACGAAATCACTTAAATGCATGTTACTGTGACTGCTGATTAATAAAACACAGAACCACACTAGCACGAACTATTCTCTAGTCACCTCCAAATCAGACTGATGGACGAACACACACACATTCACACACACTCATACATCAAACACGGCTTGTTGATGCAGCTATATATTAACCCATGTACAGGCTTTTAATATCATATGACTTTCAGCTATAACTTTAAATCCAGACGTCCTACAACATTTCTGATTACAAAATCGGAATCAGCGCACCCTATTACATAACAATCACATTATTTTCACCCATTAGCAAATTTTCTGTTGCGTAGTGTTATCGGACAATTCTGCCATCTGGATTTTAGCTTTTGAGATTTGAGATTTTAAGATTTTAGAGTTTTTTGATGTTTTATTCATGTGTATTGTGTGCTGGTGTGTTTTGTGTTAATGGCTGCTTTTTTTATTATAAGCTGCCCAGAGTTGCCTAAATAAATAAATACATAAATAAATAAATAAATACACCACAGGAGCTCTTGGCTGAAATACAAAAAAGCATAACAGAGAAGGAAGGCGTTTCAAAGTTGCCCATTGACAAATAGAACATGAGCAGCTGACTGAGCAGGTATGTATATCATCTGGTTGTAGTTTTCTCCACTATCATGAAATGTATTTTTGTTCTGTGTAATTTAGAAAAATAATTTCCAAATACTGTACAGTATACATTTATCTATATACATTAGCATATACATATGTGAAGTACAGTGGTGCCTCGCTTAAAGAGCATAATGCGTTCCACAGGATTGCTCTTTAAGCGAGTTTGCTCTTTAAGCAAAACACCATTGTAAATTACCAATTGTGGGGGGTACTGCGAACCCCGATTTATTTGTTAAGTGAGTTTTTCTTTGGTTTTATTTGTTAAGCGAAGCGAACATTCAGAGAAAATTCTGCTCTTTAAGTGAGTTACTCTTTAAGCGAAACGCTCTTTATGTGAGGTTTGACTGTAAATCTATCTCCCCTTTTGTGCTATTTTTCATTGATACCAAAGTGCCCCCCTCTAGATGGACAGTTTCCCCATCCTATATTAGAATACAACCTTTCAAGAATACTTAAAAAATGATGCAAAACTATGGCTGCAAGTACTAGAAGGATGACTTCAGATTCACCTTCCATTCCCTTGGCTAATTATAAGTGTTTGTAGTCTAAAACACCTGTTTCAGCCATAATAATAACTAACAAATTGGTCAGCCTTCTTCTCCTGTCATGAGAGAAGGACATACTATGCCGAAAAAATGAAATTTGAGCACAATCAGGCTTTAAACTGCTGTGCCTTCATTAATTCTTAGGAAAGGGCTCTATGAGGGGAAAGTCCCACAGGCACAATATGAGAGAAAAAGCATTAGTCTCTAAATATTTGGATGCCATTTTCATAGGATCATGCTGATAAAGAACTTACCTTGGACATTTCATAGAGCTGATGCCTCTATCAAGATCTCCTCAGTCAAGGATGACTTTCTGGATCCATCCATGGCAACTTTGCTCCTGAGACAAAAAAAACCCCAACAACCAGCATCACCCCTGCACACAAACAAGCCACAGGACATATTACTGGCTAAATTACTTTGATGGAAGAGGCAGAAAAATCCCACCAGTACCTTCCTGTGGCCCTGACCTAAAAACTAAAAAACTATGCACCATTTCATGACAATCCAAATTCTGCTGCTTGGTATGGCAATCTCACTCTGTCAAACGGTAGTATTTATTTATTTATTTATTCAGGTTTATATTGCCGTCCACTTGCCGAGGCGACTCAGGACAGCTTACAGTCAAAACAGCAACAGTACAATAAAAATTATAAAATATAACCTCACAAAATACAACCAAACCAGAACACAGACTAACTCCCCTCAGGCCGTTGTTGTTGGCCCAGAGGAATGGGTAAGGTCCTCAGCCACCTGGCAGGCCATGGAGTCTTCTCCCTCAGGCTGTTGCTTCTACTATTGTAGGCATCAGTTACTTTGTTGATATGCCAATAGAATTACTTAGCACTGGACTGGTATGAGGCAAACAATGTGTTGGAGACTCTTGAAGTGCCTGTCTAGTATCCATAGAAACCTGATATCTCAATAAAGCAATGTTTTGAATATCACATTTTGGGTCACTAATAAAGGATGAGCTAGACTGTTCCATTCTTGTAGAAATTAAGTTTGGCCAACATTTTACAGAGACTATGCCTCATTAATCAAGGAGGTGGTGAGGTAATGGCTTGCCTCCCTTCCAAATGAAAGCACCAGTGTATCAAGAAGTACAAAGGGGGTTCTCCCTCATGGCACCTTCAGAGCATCTGCTGTTTTCCACAGATCAGGTAGCTTCAGCTCTCAAAGAGCAGAGATAATTATCTCTTTGAGGAACTGGGCAGCTTATTCATTACAGGGCTGAGGAAGGAGGCTGTGTTGTTACTATGCTGAATTCAAACAATGAAAGGAACTGGAAGGGTAATGGGATACACCTGGACATCTAAAATGAAACCATTGAAAGATCCAACACAGAGATTACACTACTAGAGCATACAAAAGGAAAAGATCAGAAGTTCTGACATGATTCAGCCACTACAAGAAGAAACTCTTTGCAGATGCAGAAACATTACTGCCTATTGTAGCACAGAGCAAGGCTGTCAGATTGATCACAGTGAGATGCATAAAAATGCAGGAGATCTTTTACTGGATCAATTTTCCTTGTTGAACAAAGAGAAAGAGAAGGCCTTTGCCCTGACTCCCCCTCCCTCAACATTCTTCACTATATTTTGTGGCAGGTGTCATGTCTTTTTGACAACTTTCTCACAACTTCCTAGAACAGGGTTCCTCAAACTTGGCTCTCCAGATGTTCTTGGACTTCAATTCCCAGAAGCCCTGAACAGCAGGTATGCTGACTTAGGCTTCTGGTAAATAAAGTCCAAGAACACCTGCAGAACCATGTTTGAGGAATCATTTCCTGGAACAGTGATGGCTAACCTTGGTATTCCAGGTGTTCTTGGATTTCAATTACCAGAAGCCCAAGTCAGCACTCTTGCTGATAAAGGCTTCTGGGAATAATTGAAGTTGGAGAACGCCTGGAGTGCCAAGGTTAGCCATCACTGTCCTAGAATGATGCCAGGACTGGGGCACTGTGAAAGATCCAAAATAGTAGCAGCTGGCTACATGCTGATGTTTTTTTGTTTGTTGTAAATTGTCACAATCTATAGATTTATATCATTTCCATTCCTTTTTTCTCTAAATTATTTCTTCTTCAAGAGCCACAGTAGTCCTGAAATCTGTTCTTATACTGAGTATGCTAGAGAGTGCTCCAAATGGAGCTAGCTTCCGCCATACTGCCTTGAAGTGAAAAGTTATTTCTAAAAGTAATAACTTAAAAGTGTTGTACCAGACCCCAAGAAAGATGTCTGTGCCCATTACAACTTTTAAAAGCATATCTTTGCTTTCACATTTCTCAAAAGTAACTAAATGATAGATCTCTACTTTTTTGGAAAAAAAAGTAATGAAATGACAATTCTTTGTTACTTTTTTTTAAAAAGGCATCTTAGTGCCTTGTGGTATGAAATGTACTCCCCATCTGTCCATCTGGGTGTCCCCTGAGTCCCCACAACACAGCACAAGGCAACAGCTTAAGGCAACATCACAAGAATTTTGTAATTATTCTGTTCCTCAAGGTCAAACCTCCATAAATATAAACATACAGTAGTTAAAAGGCTACATTTAAACTACAAGATGAATAACATTATTAATATTCATAATGTAGTACAGTTATGCCATCATTACTGAACAAAGGTACAAAATGCAAGTAACCAACCAGGTAAGCCACAATGTGAAAATAATCATCTTGGAAGTAAATAGTCATATTTTAGTAACCATTTAAATATATTTTATTCTAGCAACTCTTAGCTATCCTTCTGTCAATCTCTTTTGCAACGTGTCAACTCAAGACCATCCTTTCTGCTCTGTCTTTTTTTTTTAAAAAGGCAAATTTTGCTACTTTTTAAAAGACATGCTGATGTCAGCTCTGGAACATGACAGTAAACAAGCAGATGTCTGGCCATGATTGACATTTTGATTGTAGATATTCATGGAGTCCCCGACAGGTTTGACTTATCTTAATTAACTAGATCTTATTTAATCTTCAGAAGCAGAGGGTTGTAATTTAATTGAAACAGCTGATTAAATCTGAACTGATGGTAATTCCCACTTCTCTTGACTGATCTATTTTCTCATTTTCATGTCCGGTCCAATTGCTTGGCCTTTTCAATCTCTATAAATCAGTAATTCCAGTTTATCCATTTTCACTGTGAATCTATACCTCACTGAAAATTCTTGCCCATTGGTCAAGAGCAGAATCATTGATTTTGAAGGCTTCTGATGTGGTTTAAAGATGTCATCTGCATATAAAGGTTCATTTTCTTTTGGCAATGATGATGGATTCCCTACCTTACTTTGCCCTAACCTAATTATTCTGTTACAATCGCTGCTGCAGTCCTAGGCACATCTATTTGATTATACTAACAGAGTTGAGTAATGTGAATTGAAATTCTGTTGGCCAAGAAAGGGAAAATATGTACTCCCTTTTGGTTATTCATATCTTCCAAGTTAGTTAGTTAGTTAGTTAGTTAGTAGACCTATTGTAATTAATTAGAAATAATTAGAAATGGACTTTTAAAAGTTATTTTTCAGTCTCAGATCAGTCATTAGCTATTAGGAAAGACAGACATCTCAGTCAATTCACTGAGACCTGGATGCAAACACAGAACTATCCAAGCTTATAGGAACAGAAACTCATAGACTTACTTCTGGAGGGCAAAAGAAGAAGGGGGCGGCCCAAAATGAGATGGCTAGATGGTATTGTAGACACAATGGGCACAGAGCTGAGCGAGTTGAGGAGGATGGTGGAGGACAGATGTGCCTGGCGGACAGTGGTCCATGGGGTCGGAAAGGGCCGGAATCGTCTGTGCGACTGAACAACAACAACACGATACCCACAGGGTTGGGTTGTCAATTGAACCCCCTGTTAAAAGAAAAGGAATAGCATTTTCTTTGCATGATCCTTTTGCCAACTGATGGGGTTAAAATGCTATAAAAGAAGCTATGCTGGTTGTAAGGCCCTATCAGTCCTGAAGATCTAGCTCCAGATAATTTAAGGAACAATCATAATGTGCCAAAGAAAGTGTTGCTTTCAGTGTAACATTCTACCTAAGGAAGCATTTCCTTGTTGAGGCTAGTGTTGATTTATGCAGCTTTCCTTCCCTCAAAATGCCTGGAAGATGCTAGCCTCATTAATCCAGGGTTGAGGCATTCTGTCAGCAGTTGATAAAAGTTAGATCCTCAGCAAATGAGACAATATGATTCCGGATAGATTGCCACTTTCCATCCCAGGAAAACAAAGCTATCTGATCTCCCAAACAGACTTATAGCTGTGACTGAATACACATTTCCCTTTGTAATGTAGACCTTCCTCCATTATCTTCTGATCTCAAAAAGATGACCCAAGGCTAGGGATGCCGAAATCCTTTCCGATTCCTGTCAATTCCACAGTTATCCATCTGTAATTCTGTTCCATCACCTTTTTGCTTTTAACTGTGGATTCAAAACACGCAAAACCTACTTTACTTATTTTTTTATACTTTCACCCCATCTTTCTACAAAAAGAAAATGCTCAGGATGACTAACAGCATTACTATAAAACTCAAATTAAACAAGAAAGCTAATAATATCACAATACTCATGTGATACAATAAGATATAAATATTTTAAAGTAAAATTTCCCACAAAATAGACATGCCAAAGCAACCACTGCCTACCTCAAACATGTGGTAAAGTTCATTGTCTAAAGACAGAGGCTGAAATCCAATAGTTCCATGTGATAATGTCATGGACCACAGGGATTTTTCATAAATTAAAAATTTCTGGTTCTCTACTCAAATTTCCTGGGGCTTTCTTGAGATGCCTTTATTATGGAGGAGCCATTGGGAGGCCTGTAATTTCCAAACATTGCCACTACCCTCATAATTTCCAACACCCTACCCATGGGCTCCAATTGCTTCATCTTGTGAAAGGGATCCATGAAAAACTCTACCTTTTGGTGATGGTGGAGAGACATTTTTAATTTATGAAAAACCGGCCGGGAGGAAGATAAAAGGGGCCTCCCTCAGCCAGGGGAGGCCCGAAGAAACAACGCTGCCGCCGCCGTGCCAGACGCCGCCGCCGCCGCTGCACCCTCCCGGCCCCCGTCACCGGCCGGGAGGAAGATAAAAGGGGCCTCCCTCGGCCAGGGGAGGCCCGAAGAAACAACGCTGCCGCCGCCGCGCCAGATGCCGCCGCTGCACCCTCCCGGCCCCCGTCACAGGCCGGGAGGAAGATAAAAGGGGCCTCCCTCGGCCACCCGGCCTCGGAGAGAACTTGGGGGTCTTGGGCGGCTATGGAGGACTCAGTAGGGGGGGGTTTGGTGGGATATTGTTTTTGTTTGTATGGATGCCGCCTAGAGTCAGGTTCGCCTGAGCGAGGCGGGGTATAAATTTGAAGAATAAATAAATAAATAATAAATATGATATTCAGCTGGATAAATTGATTGGACTCAAATGGAATTATACAATAAACATTTCACCCTCAGCCTACAGTACTTTATATGAAAAGTATTTAAGTAATTTTATTGCTTTTGCCATATTTCACCTATCCCCATTCATCTAAGATATTTTTTCTACACTGGCTTTATACCTTTCTCTTTCAATGGCATGTAATCCAAAAACACTCCTCAATTTTTATATCTATTTTCTTTTGTCAAATCTTTCTAAAGACCTTATTTCACTTGCCAAATTATTATTACTCACAATATTCCAAATCTCCTTATACCATTCCTTAAATTGAAAATTAAAATTAACCCTCTGCTTTTTAGTTATAATTAATCTTGCCACCGGCAGAAACACAAGTCTTTCTCTTTGCCCAGCAGCTTTGCAAAATGGTTTGGTGGAGCAGCCACAATGGAATATTTAGTTTACATTGTGCTGTTGCCTCAGATTGAGCCTGACCTACAACCACAGTGAGAGATCTTAGACTTTAATTGGGGGTTGTTCTTACCATTTAAACCTGAAAATGTGAATTTCCAGAATTAGTATTGTTAATTTGTTAATTCATTCAGTGTTAATAAAAAAGTTGCTTAGCTCTTCCCACACTAGTTCCTACCACACCAACCACATAGTGGGGAAGGGACTTTCATATAAATGGATAGTAGTGGCTTCCAGTCACCCAAGGATAATGTAGTTTGAGGAAACATTTTTGACCTTTGTACTTGGAGCAAAAGCCACAAATGGAGAAGTGAGCTGAAATGATTTGTGTGGTCCTTCCCTAAATGTCTCTGTGGACATTGAGTTAGCAGTTCTGAGAGGATGGATGGAAGCAGAATGGAGAAATAGAACTGCTAGAACATATTGCACCAGTACTTAACTTTCAACTCAGGCTCTCTATTATTATTACTTTTGGAGGGTAGCATACCTAGCAAGTAAAACACTAGAGAAAGAAGATTGTGCTTAAGGCTAATGAAACTGTGAGCAATGTCCTCTAGCTTCCTTTTCCTTCTCAGGGAAAAAAGTGTTTGATCAATCCCCAAGAAAATCCCAAGAGGCAAGATATGAGGTTATGTTTTTATATAAAGAAAATAACTGTTTTTGTTAGCTTAAAGAAGTTCCTCTTACAGCTACTGTTATAGTCATACCGCGCATACTGAATTTAATTCGTTCTGCGAGGCTGCTCGCTATGCGAGTTTTTCGCTATGTGAGTCAGACTCGCATAGCGACAATTCCTATGGGAAAACTCACATAACGAGCTTTTTTAGGGGAAAAACTCGCATATCGATTTTTTTTTCATTATGCAAGTTTTCTCCATAGAAACAGTCACTATGCGAGTTTTCTATAGGGAAATTCCAACTCACATAGTGAATATTTTCACTATGCGAGTCGGACTCGCATAGCGAAAAAATTTTTGTTATGTGAGTTTTCCCCCATAGAAACACTCGCAATATGAGCATTTCCATAGGGGAAGTATAACTTGCACAGCAAAAATTTTCGGTATGCGAATCAGACTCACATAGCAAAAAAATTCGTTATGCGAGTCAGCTAAGCGAGTTGCTCGCTAAGCGAGGTTTGACTGTACATATTAGAATTTATGGTTTCACATGAAAAAAATCTGTCTTTTAACAACTTTAATTCATTTTTTGTTTATTTTTTGTTTTATGTCACAAATTCTCAGCAGTCAGAAAAGAAACTATGTTGTCAAGGGTGACAGAGATTCTTTTAGTGTTCATATGACAATGAGCATGTGAACTCATGAAAAGGCACAAAATAATTATTAAAGAGACAGCAGGCAGTAAAGCAGAAAGCACAGATGGTAAATGAAGAAAGTAGGGAGAGACATTCCAGCCCATCTGCACCTTGGATGCCCTTGAAGAACAGTAATGGGTGACCCTCAAAAATCTATTGGTACATAGTACCCCTATGGAGCAGCTCAGCAATAGCCAAAATCTTGGCCCGTATATACCTTTTTGGAGCATACAACTGCTCATTTAGCATATCTCTCTATCAACCAACTTCTCAGATTTCATTAACTGGCAAAATGATAACAGAGTATCTCAGTAATTAGTAAACTGATAACCAAACCAGACAACACTTACTTTGGACATCAAAGTAAAACACTTACTAAGACTATTTACCATTTACCCTGGAACATCTGGAGTAAACAACTTGGTCTAGTGGTCTGATGAGACTGGTTACTGTCTTGGCATCTTCTCAGATAAATTGCAGTAACCTTTGATGACTTGAGAGGTTACAGCAGTGCCAGCATTTTATGGTATGTTAAATAATAGCATTTCCAGCAGCCAAAGCAGTGGGCACTGTGATATTCACTGCTGCATATCACTCTAGACTTCCTCACTGTTCTTCTGCATGGGCACTGGAGGGTCATGATGCCAACATGTTTGCGATCCACTGTCCAGCAAGAAAACAGAGCTTAAAAAACAGCAAGAAAAGAGATAAAACCTGTTATGAGAATGCAGAAAGCAGGAGAAATAGCATGTTCCCACAGAAGATATCAATGCATGTAAGAAGGGCCATAGTGCTAAACTCTACTCCCAGGAAAGATACAGGATCAAGGGCTCCAAGGAATGAAATGGAAAGCCAGGGTGAGGGCAAGATCAGGGTGAGGGTCCTAATCAGCTCTCCAACTCAGCTCCACCCCCCTGTTCATTTTGTGATAATCCCAAGCAAAATGCATTAATTATATTTCACTAATCAGATATAAGGCTATATGGTATAGTGGAGATAGAGTAAGATAAGGACTCAAACAGCCTGGGCTCAAATTTCTACTTAGCAACAGAAACTTGCAGGGAAGGTGGAAATAGTAAACCACTATCTGAACATCTTACATACCTGGGAAATCCTATTTGGGTTATCATAACTTACATGCAATGTGAGAGCACATAACAATAACCAGGGAAGTAAGTCCTAAAGTTAACCCAAGAAAGTTCAAGAGAGGTACAATGAGCCAATTTTTTTTTTTTAAAAAAAATTACTATAGTGAAAGAAATTGTCTAATTCAAATGTTGATGAATAACAATTCAGCAGAAGACAGAATTGAGTTCACGTTATAAAACAGAGGTGTCTTCCACACACAGCATTCTTCCTAGCTTGGCTCTTTTTTTTCTATCCCCACAAACGTCTTGGTTTATCTTTTCTACCACTTTGTACTGGGAGTGGAATTTACCACTATGGTCCTTCCAACTGGCTCTGTTGTTCTTTTCTCTGTTCTTTCCCCCTTTTCAGGGTCAGGATCCAGTTGCTGCTTCAAGCAGCCATGGATTGTTACAGTTACCTTGCAGTAAGTCTTGTCCCAGAGGCGCCCGAACTCTACAATACTATATATACTTGAGTATAAGTCTAGTTTTTTAGCCCCCAAAATGAGGTCCAAAAAAGGGACTCAACTTATACTCAGGTCAACAACCCTGAGGATCCCAAAACGAGGTGGTGTAAATTCAAACATACATTTTAAAAAAGGACTAACACTACCGAAAAACAGTGGTGGGCTGGCATAATTTTTACTACCCCACCGTGGGAAGAGCTGATGTCATGGGCAGAGCTGACATCATGACCTCATGATATTGTGGGCAGAGCCAAATAAAAAATAAAAAATTAAATAAACATTAAATAAACACATTAATTAAATAAACACATAAAAATTAAATAAACACATTAAAACTAAAATTATCAACCAACCCACCCACCCACCCCAACCACAAATCAAGCCACCCACCCAACCCAAACATAACCCCGTCACTTACCTGGCCTGGGGTCCGGGAGCAGGCACTAGGCAGGCAGGCAAGCAGACAGGCAGGCAGGCACTAGGCAGGCAGGCACTAGGCAGGCAGGCAGGAAGCGCGGCGGTGTGGCGGCAAAATGGCTGCCTGGAACTGCGCATGCATCAAACTTCCATTTGATGCATGCACACTTCTATTTATTAGTGCACATGCGTCAAATGGAGGTTTGACGCATGCACAGTTTTGGGCAGCCATTTTAGCTGCCTGCAAATACACTTCCGGAGGGCGGCTGGAGAGGTGACCTAATCAGTCACCCAAGGGTTCTCTCCCCCCCCCCCGGCGATCCCCTCTGGAAAGTTGCAACTGGTTTGGGTGAACCGGTCCGAACTGGTAGCAGCCCATCACTACCGTAAAAACTAAAAAATAAACTCACACCAATGTCAAAAATAATTAATGTTACTATATTTTCATGCATTTTAATTATTGAAACTCACTAGCAGCTGCTGCATATATATATAAACCATCCCATAGCACTTAGTGCACTTTCTGGGTGGTTCACAAGTTAATTAGCATTTTGCCCTGACATGCTGGGTCCTCATTTTACTGACCTCTGAAGGATGGAAAGCTGAGTCAACCTTGACTCCTGATCAGTAACGTCGGGTGGAATTCAGCCACCCGGGGCTGAAGCCAAATTTGCTGCCCCCGGTGGACGCTGGCGCCCACTCCCACTAGGGCTTCTGGGAATTGTAGTCCAAGAACATACATAGCCCAAAAAGCGCCACCTGGGCTGGAGCCCCCTAGCCTCCCACTAGCAATGCCACTGCTCCTGGTCAGGATCAATCTCACAACTTTTGGTGCAGTACAGCAGTTTAACCATTGCACAGCCAAGGCACCTTTAGGTTGGGCCTTTTGTTGGGCAAAGTGCAGTGGTTCTCCCAGAAGCGTAGCTTACCTTGGCGGGGCCCCGTATAAAAATTATTTGGGGGCCCTTTATATGTGGGGCGGAGCTAACGTCATGACATCATGACGTCGTGGGGGGAGCCAACGTCATGACGTCATGGGCAGGGCCAAAATAAAAATAAAATAAATAAAAATAAAATAAATAAAATAGAATTAAAATGTAAAAAAAAAACCCACACACACCTCAACCCACCCACCCACCCACCCGAAACACAAAAACCTCACTTACCTTAATCCTGGGGCCTCTTCTTCCTCCGCCTCTGCTGTCACCGCCGCGCCGCCGCTGCTGCCATCGCACGACCGCTCCCTCGACGCGCACGGCGAAGGCAAGGGGCAGCTGTGGAAGGCGAGCGGGCGCAGCGAGGCAGCCCCGAGGCCCTCCCCCCGGTCGCCGCAGGGGCTCCCTGGCAGGCTGCGCCAGCCCGGGCGGCGCTCTCCACCTCGACACTGGGGTGACAGGTCATGTGGCAGGCATGACAAGCGCACGGAACACTGTTTCTCTACAGTACTTGCAATTTTTTTTGCTTTCGAACTGCTAGGTTGGCAGGAGCTGGGACAAAGACGGGAGCTCATTCTGTCCTGCACTGGTGTAAAAAAAAGTGCTGTTTTTTTTTAACTCGGCAGCTTAACCTATCAATCCACCTCTTCGGAAGCAGCTGGGCCTTGTGATTATGACTAAACTCGGATTTTTGCTATTTTCCCGAAAGAGACCCAATTAAGGCTCGGAATTCTACTGAAATTAACGCGAAGCTTAGCCGGTCTACACGGCTTCGATGCTCTCCGGGGATGGGGCGAGGGAATGGGAGCCATGAATCGGGCGCACTAGGACCCAGCGGAGGCTTGGTGAACAACTTGCCTCCCCTTTCCCTCCTCTGTTGCGGCTCCGCCTCCTGCCGTGGAAACTTAGCCATGGGTTTGGAAGCGATCCGGTACCGTCGGGGCTCCCTGCGGATCCTCAACCAGCTTCTGCTGCCGCAACAGAGCCTTTATGAGGAGATTATTTTTAATTTTATTTTTTGCCGTTGGGGGCCCCCATAGCCCGGGGGCCCCGTATAATTGATACGGCTGATACGGCGGTAGCTACGCCTCTGGGTTCTCCCCTGCTTCCTATTCCAAATTTTCTCATTCGAGTGTTTATCAGTCACCTCTTCCCCATGAATAAAATAAGTTTCAAAGGCTTGAAACTGGGTTTTGCCAATTGGAATTTCTCTTTTGTGAGTTGTGTAGTATCCACTCTGGTAGTGTTTTGAAAGAAATGCTAGGTTAGGGCAAGAATACTGTTTATCTACTACAAGTAATGAAGTACTGTAGTTGTGGACTCTTATTTACTTCACTCGCTTATTTAGGCAAGAGAGAACATTATTCGTGTCTGTTCAGGGTGGTCATGAAGCAGGAGAGATTAGTTTGGGCCAGGTCAGGTAAATCTGTTTCTCTCCTCTTTCTTCCTCACGTAGCAAATGTAGCTGACTGCTGTCCCTGTAACTGAATACAGTAATTGCCTATTGCAATTACTAGAGACATGTGAGGATTAATTTTATGCAGTAAATTGAAAAGTGAACATTTCTTGCAAATTCTAATGCAGTTGTAGATTTGCAAGTGCAAGTGGCCTGCCCTGATGTTTTCCATAGCCAGCCTAACCTGGCTGCTGTCAGGAACAGTGATGGGATGTCCCCGGTTCCAGACTGTTCCCTGGAACCGGTAGGACCAATCCCAGAGGGTTCTCCGGGAGGGTAGACAACTTTTGAGGCGTCCAGTTCCGGACACCTCACCGAAAGAATTTTTTTTTTAATTGGAGCTAAAATGGCTCCAATTGACTGCGCATGCGCAGAAACTCAATCTGACGCATTGTGCATGCGTCAGATTGAGTTTCTGCGCATGCGCAGTCAATTGGAGCCATTTTAGCTCCAATTTTTTTAAAAAAATTGTTTTAGAGCTTTCAGGATGACGACGGCGGTGGCGGCGGCACCAGCCCTCTGAGGAGGGCACCTCCCCCGCGGCACGTTGAGGGCTGCCTGGGCCGTCCGCTGCCGACAAGCCCCATGCCCTGGGGACGCCACCCCCCGCCACCGGAGCTGCCGCTGCCTGCATCCCTGTGGCCTCCTCCTTGGGCCGGTCCCTTTTTAGCCCGGCTGCAGCGCCTGGCGGAGGAGGAAGCTGCAGGCGGCGGTGGTGCGGCATGGGGACGGCCCAGGGAGGCTCGGCAGCCGCGGCTAGAGCCACCGCCAGAGCCACTGCTGCCCGCCGCCCCTGGCCGTGGCCGGAGCCGGGCTAAAAAGGTACCGGCCCGAGGAGGACGCCACAGGGGTGCAGGCAGCTCCGGCGGCGGCAGCGGCTGTGGACACAGTCGGGGTGCCAGGTCCCAAGAAAGGTAAGCAAGGGGTTTTTATTTGGGGTGGGTGGGTAATTTATTTGTGTTTTGGGTGGGTGGTTGCTTTTATTTTATTTATTTATTTATTTATTTATTTGTGTCTGGGTGGGTGGGCTGAGAGGGAGGGGTGTGTGTGTATGTTTATTTTTATTTTTTATTTATTTTTATTTTTGGCCCCGCCCACAACGTCATGACGTCGGCTTCGGCCATGAAGTCATGATGTCATGACATTGGCCACGCCCATGACGTCCGTGACGTCATGGCGTGGTAGTAGAATTTTTGTCATCCCATCACTGGTCAGGAAAGTCTAAAAATGCAGGTTGGTGGAAGGGGCCAGGTCTTTTATAAAGCTATTGGCTTTTGCTTTTTCAAATCAAGGTACATATCCTCAAACACATTGCCTTACAACAGGGAGGAGTAGTATGTAACAGTTTCTGGAGAAATCCATGTTTTCTGTCAGACACTGGAGCAGTGGTGGGCACCAGTACGTTCATACGGACAGTGATGGGATGTCAAAAATTTTACTACTCTACCATGATGTCATCACAGCGGGGGCAGAGCTAAGGTCATGATGTCATGGGCAGAGCCAATGTCATGACATCATGACGTTGTGGGCAGAGCCAAAAAATAAAAATAAATAAAATTAAAATTAATTAAAATAAAATAAACACACACACACACCTCAACCCACCCACCCACCCAAACAACCACAACACAAATAAAATAAATAAATAAATAAATTAAAAATTAATGAACATTGAATATGATTTACTTAGAGAAATTGATTTGACTAATGTTATCTCTAAATTTGCCCACATTAAATCAAGAAAAGTTTGTTTTTACTAGTGGTTTTTTATTTTATAGGTATCCTAAATCCTAAATCTGAGCATGGGCCCCTTGACATGATTTGCTACAGACCTCGTGCTGGCTTAATCCACCACTGATCAGCAGGCTTGATGAATGATAAAAAGTAAGCAAAGCAAATTGTGATAGACAGTGTCACTGGAAGAAAGAAAAGTTGGATTAAAATAGATTTGTTTCTAATCAAACCACTTCCTGTCATCCTAAAATATTTCCTAGATAGAGCAACGGGGTACACAGAAGGAGCCTCCTTGAAGATTGTGGTATTTTTGAACCACAATTAGGAATACCAGGCAACAGCCACCTTGTTTTGCTGGCTAATCTTTCTAACACTAGGTCAGGAAAATGGAACTGCAGAATGAACTCACCAAAAGGTGTCTTCATTTTGGCAGTTTTACATCTGGCCTAGGGACAGAAAAAGGAGGAGGAGGAGCACAAACGGTGGGCAACTTTTCCTGGTATGATGTCAGTTTAGCTGGAAAAACCTAAGCAATTTCAACAGAAAAACTGAGAAGATAATAGCATTTAGTGGCGGAAATCCTGCTACACAGTTATGCAAATGACACAATTTTCAGAGTTGAACTGAATGAATCAGTATGCTAGAGATGGCATCTATGGAGATTTCTTAATGCACAACAATTAATTTGTAACTGTTGCACTATTTGCATAACTGCATAACAGGATTTCAACTATTAATTTATAGAATTACATTTCCAAATGTTTATAATTACTTTACAGAATTCTCCAAATGGAAGAAAGAATGAATGATGTCAGAATGATCATTCAATGAGATGAAGCCAGACATGGATGAGTCACATCAATCAATATTTGTTATCCCACATCATGCCATTCTGTTATCACAAATTAGCATTAAGCAGATTGGCTTTGATTACTGGCAAGTTATCTGAGAGCATGATCAAGAGATATTCTCACAATGAAGAGACAGAAAATGTGTTTGCCAATGGGAAACACTCACAACAAAATCATGGAAACGTACACAGATCTGAAATTTAAGATGCCAGTGCAAATGTAATTATTTTTACAGAATGCCTACAAATAAACATGGAGAACAGATAATTTCTAAACAAAGCCATATGTCAGTGATGTATACAGGATCCCCTCCCCAGCAATATTATTTATGCTTGTTATTTGCTGCCAGAATCAGTAACATGTGTGATTCACAGAACAAAAGTAGATTAAATGTTATGAGTAGCACCCAGTCAATGTTAAGCACATTGAAGTCCCTCTGACTGTAGCAGGACAGACTTAAGCATATGCTTAACACTCCTGTTATCAAAGGAAAATCAATAAGACTTAGAAGAGTCTTACTGTTTGGACTGTGTCATATTTGGACTGTGAAATTTTTCCCCTTTATCTCTTTACAGCAAATATTCTTGCATTTTTAGGTTGAGCCAACACAACCTTTAAATTAATTACTTATTCTCTGTTATTAAAGCAATTAGATTTTGAGGGAAGGGTTCAGTGGTTCAGACTTTATTTCTGTACCTCTGAGCAAGGTAGAAATCAGTGGTGTGAAACCTTTGGCTCTTCTGATCTCATGAACCATAATTCCCATAATCATTTACTAATTTTTCCTTGGTCAAATGGAGTTACCACCACCACCATCACCACCACCACCACCTACTGTTAGATTCACAGTCAAAGACTTGTATAAAATTAACAGTTCAAGACCTAACCAAGAACCTAAGAATTGTTAAGGTAATGTCCAAGTACACAGGCAGTTCCTAGTGGAGTTGTTGTTTTTTTTGTTTTTGTTTTTTGTTTTTTTGTTTTTTGGAGAGTTAGGATGTTCAAGTTTGATAAGTCCAAAATTTCCAAATATCTAGGGAGTCCTTTATAGCAGTATAGCAAATGACCATGACAGGAGGTTTAAAATAACCCACATTTCCACAAGATAACACATGCCTTAGCTGTGCATCATGCATTCCTTGGTCTCTGAATCAATTCTGAAGCTGCCAAAACTGGCACAAATATGGTACTTCTCGCCAATCACTACAGGCTCTTAACTGGGCTCATTGAATGTAGTAAGATGCTCTCTTTCCTCAGTCAAAGACAGTTGTTTGGATGCAAAAGGAAACTGTACGCACCCCTCCCTTACAAAGCAGCAGCAGAGAAAATGAAGAATTACATTATGGATTCAGATCTGCTCATCTACCCCCCTCCACCTTAGGCACAAAAAGAGACAAGCCTCTATTTCTCCACTGAAATGAAGCCTCAATAAACAGTTATGAACTCATGTGACACTACAGTCTCCTTGTAGGCAGCCTGGACTTTTAAGAGGAAAAAAGGCTATCTCCCCCCCCCTTGACCCAGGGATGACCAGTGGAGGAAAGATGTCCCCCACAGTTCACTTTTCCCACACACGAATGCACAGAGAGAGAGAGAGAATTGCTGCTTTCCAACATGTGTACAGCTTTATTGTGATTTAGGAAAATGCTTTGCTTTGGGATGCTGCCAATTGAGATGCTCAGACTTTCACCTCTTCATTTTGTCTGAAAATTACACTCTTGGCAATGTGAGCCAATACTCCAATTGTCCCATTATGTTGTGACTTAGCATCTAGCAAATCTACACCGCAAACACTTCTGAAATGGAATGAGGGCCAAATACACCTCTCCCCAGATGTATTCTAACACTCGTTCCATTGCAAATGAATCAGCTACAGCAAAGTAACTGTACTTTCACACTCATTCCTAACCATGGTGAACAAGGGTGGGAGGAAAGAGTTGGACCTAAGGGGCCACGGAATGGTGTGGGGTTAGCACTTTCACCATGACTTTGAAGCTGAGGTAACGCATTTGTTTGCCAACACTGCTCCTTGGGGTTCTACTAACTTAAGGCCGAATGAGAGATTGATATAATCTGTGGAATGTTCCTGGAAAGTCCATTTGCCTAGTACACTGATGAGCAGGGTGTTCAAAGCAATGGGTTCAATTGACTCTGTTCCACCCTATCAATCACCAAAACTGCGATATGTGAGTTTTCTTCCAGAACATCATTGATTCACATTATTTCCAATCATCTAACTCCATGTCCTTGTAGAGATTGCTTTCACAGCATGTGTGCCCTCCCTGAACAGCCCATTATCTCACTCTATCTCCTTGTCCACATTGAGCATAAATGTGGCATCCAGATGCCTTGGTTGCCTGCCAACTTGCAGGCATATGATGATGTTCCCCAGTGGCTTGCAAAATGAGTGTGAAGCTGAGACTGAAACAGAGAGTGGATGGGTACGTTATCTGAGAAATGCCAGTGAGCAACCTGAGTGGCCAACAAAGCATTCCAGGTGACCACCGCATAAAAGAAATCCTATTCCCTGCTGAAGTAGAAGCATGGGAGATGGGGCTATTAGACTCTTCAATGTGGACAGTGCAACAGCAAAAGTCACATCTGGACTGGTTCACTTCTTACTATTGTAGGGGAAGAGAGTCCCTTCAGCCCAGTTCAGGTTACTACTATTTTACTCACCTCCTCCCGCATGGACACTATGCACTCTATGGCAGAGAGATGTTAAAGCCTTCCCACCCAGCTTGCTCTGAGCCTCTCAGAATAACATATCTACCTCAGGTGCCCAGAATTAACAGTCCTATTGCAGGTTTAAAGTAAATTTCCTCTTCTATTCCTCTCATATTCCATCTGGATGTGGAGTAGGAGACATCTTGGTCTCTGTCTTGGCCTGCAAAAGATCTTGAGCTAGACCTGGTTTTGGCTTTAAATATATAAACAGGCCCCTTATACTTTTTGAGCTATGTCTGATAAGCCACAACTGTTCCACAGGTGAATATGGCAGCCTGATAGGGTGTAGTTCAGCCCATGCAAAATGTAGCTTTCAATGAAAGTTGTAGAATCATTACTGGATACTTGAAGGTGTGTGAACACTTGATGCTGAAAAAGAAGGTGGATGAACAGAGATAATATGAGGTGATGAGCAATTGAGGAAGGAAAAGCCATCTTAAAAGAGTTCCTTTGAACCATGCCACCTACAGTCACTTCAGTATTGCTACTCTTAAACTGAAGAGATCCAAATTTCCTATGTGATTTCATAGCAAGAGAATGCAAATTAATTTGAATTTCCCTGCTATATATTGTTGATGTTAGCTGACCCAAATGTTCTTGACATTGCCATTTATTGAGCAAAAATGTTCTGATATGTTTATTAATTGGCTTCTCATCCAAAAATCTATGAGTTTGTACGTATTGTATCTACTGAATATTTACTTCATCAATACTGGCCTGGGGCTGATGAGGACTTTGTGTGTCAAAAGACTCAGGGCCAGAAAGTGACTTGTGGAACTGGATCAGTAGTATGGGTGTCATGCTGCAATGCAGAAGGCATATGGAAAGCCACTGCATTATGTTGTTCCCAGGACGATCTTCATGACTGATTGCCATAATGGTAACCAATATTCAGAATCAACTTTAAAATATGTATCTCCTTTATATCAAGACAGGTTGAGGGTTCATTAACCTCCATGAAATGTCTTGCCTCCTGTGAAGAAAAAAAACTATTTTGTTCTATTTTGTTCTATATTGGTTTTTGTAATTTGCAGAAAAGGTCTCTGACAAAATTATTGTGAAAAAGGTACACACACACAGCATAAGGATTGAAGGATTGAGAAAAAAAGTCATGAACAACCCATCCTCTGCTTCACATTTTTAAAAAAATATATGTGCAATAAAATATGGTATTTTTGCACAATTGCAAATTGAGCAACTTCTCAATTTTATGCAAAAAATCATTCTTATTGATACAGAACAGAAATATTCACTGTGTTGTAAAGGAGAAAATCTTTACAGTTTCTCAACCTTACAAGTTAGAGCTAGACAAAAAAGGATGTATAACTTTATCACTCACTGAGCCAGGGCCCTCCTCTAGGTTTGTATAGGAGAAAGGGTTACGTGGAAAAGAGGCAATTGATAACCCCCACCTTAGCTTCAAAGATCTTCTGAAGGTGCTGAGCTCAGAAATATAACCAGAACATTCTGTCCCTTCTTTGGTAGCCCTGGTAGTCAGCAGGGAAGGACAAATGGGAGTGACAGAAACTAAGATGAAGCCATGGGCTTTAATTTCACTTAGCAGTAGTGTGCCTTCCCAAGTGAATTATCCATCAGGGAATGTAGTTGTCAATAAGAGCAACAAAAATAGTTCCCACCCTCACTATGGGCCTTGAGGCAAGTGTTAAAAAGGAAAGTTTGAGGCCCTGTGTGCATAACCTGTATATACAATTTCTGCAAGATACATATAGTATTGTCCTACACAGACTTCAGAACATGTTGAGAGTTTGTGAGAAAATAAGACAAGAAGAAAGCTTGAAACCACACTCTACCACCAAAGAGCAAACGCTGACCCTTAGGAGGGACTTTGCACAAGGCTTAATATTCCAGGTTCTCAGGTGTTCTGTATCTCATAATTTCTGCCATACATTTGATCCAGTTCAAGTCCCTTTGTTCTCCTAATGAAACAGGGATTAGGTTTTACTATGTTTTCTTTTTACTGTTGCTGCACTAGACTATTGTGCGGGAAGGTACTTTATCCTGTGTTGCCTTGCTTCTCATCTGAATAAAACATCATCATGCTGTCTAACAATCCATCTTCATCAAAGCATTCTATCAAGACCACTAGAGAAAAAGCTCTGGCTTGATTTTGTCAGCTTTCATTTTCAATTTGCTACACCAACTGGGTTTATAGACTCAATGACTCTAGACAGCCCTGTGACTGCTCCCCTCAGTTGTGTCTCCTGCCCCCACCCATCCCTCACTTAGATATTCTGGATCAAAAGCTTTTGGATAAAATTTAGGTTCAACTCTTTTGGCTCAGATGATTGCAATGGGTAGCCAAAGATATGGCAGTGTTTAATAGCTTCAGTAGGAAGCAAGTATAGAATGATGACTAAGAAATCAAGATACATATTAGGAAATCCCTATTTTGCATTTCATCTCTATTACCAATTCATTCAGCTACATGTGTAGTGTAGGTATAATAATACCTACCTTCTTATATAGATTACATCAAGACAATACATATGAATAAGATGTTCCCATTGCTGTTTTATAAAAAAAAGTTCTCTTGGAAAGTTGGCAGAGTTGTGAATTAAGTTTGAAATAGTCTTGAGGTGGAAATAGGTTTTTAGATAATCGATACTGGTAGTAAGTGGTTTGGATAAGGGCTTTCAAGGCCCTGCAATCCTTATCAAACCAAGAACTGGGATATTTCTTCCTAACCTTATTCTGGTTGTTAGAAGATGAGCGTAGTGCTCCAGTAACACTGGCCAATTGGCCCTCATAAGCCTGTATCTTAGCAAGGGGGGCTGCTTGAATGTATTAATGAGGCTCTAAGGTCCTGGAGGAGTTTGGTTGGGAGAAATTGTTGAAATTTGAGAGCTGATCTGTCTGATGAAAAACATTTTGGATGGGCAGGCACTTTCTCCTCAACTAAAGAAGGAGAATGAGTCGACCTCCAAGAAGTGGGGGGTAAGTATTAAAATTAAAAAGGGTAAGGTGTCACTGGTTGTGTGTGTGTATCTTCATAAAAATCTGTCACTTTAGCTTGGAAAGAGGGTGAAATTAGAATACAGTTGTATCTCGCTTAAAGAGCATAATGCATTCCACAGGATTGCTCTTTAAGCGAGTTTGCTCTTTAAGCGAAACACTGTTGTAAGTGACCAATTGTGGTAGTTTGTTGAACTGGATACAAAATTTTGCTAAATGAATACCTGAGGGGTTCAGGTGAGAATCTTTAGAGAATCTTTTAAAGGCAGGGGAAATTGATGGAGGATCATCTAGGTCTAGCCCTAATATCATAGCAAGCACAGTGTCGGATCCATCCAATCTTGCATTGAAGTCTCCAGTGATTAGTATTTCAGAGTGAGGATAGTTTAGTTCACCAGAATTACTCAATAAGTTCAAGTCTATAATGTACATATGACACAAGTCAACAATTGTTTGTGCACATTTTATTCCCTCAAATTCTGTACTGCTGAATGTTCATCAGTTGCTCAGTTTCTAGATAAAGTAGTTAACAGACATAGAAGACATAATTTTAATATTGTGTTGTGTAAGCTATGGTCAATTTTTAATGGCAATAAAGGTTTAACGGCGACGGCAGCAGTGATGATGATGATAATAATGATAATAATAATAATGATAATAATAATAATGATAATGATAATGATAATGATAATAATAATAATAATAATAATAATAATAATAATAATAATAATAATAATAATAATAATAATAATAATAATAATAATAATAATAATAATAATAATAATAATAATAATAATACATATGAAGTGCTCTGCATACTCAAAAAGCAGAAAAGAAATTGTGCTATAGTCTCCTTGGTTTCTAAAGAACAACTTGTCAATGCCATGGCCCTAAGGAGCAAAAACTGTTCAAGATAGGGAGGTGCCATTAGGCTCACAAGATCCCCACGGCTCCTGGAAACCTTTGATTCAAAAGGGGGTGAAGGAAAGATCAGGAGGACTCAATGAAACTAGGAGTATTCAATGATCACATAATGACAACCATTTGGGGGGAAGGGTAGGAATGGAATGAAATGTGTGGATAATAACATGACTTGCTGATGAAGCATTCTGCTGAGAACTGAGAACAAATGAGTTCAAGGACACTTTCTCCCTCTGATTATTCCCGGATTGCAATCTTCTAAGTATGGGCTCTTCCAGATGAAACAGTTCTTCACTATGTTGTACCTGATTCAGCACTATTCTTCTCAGTATTTGTCAGGCCATCCATACATAAAAAGGGGTGGGGGGTTTTTGGGTCTAACAGTGACCAAATCTTTGTTTTTCAGCATTTTGTCCTATTCTGAGGCTTGATTTATTCTTTGTTCCAAGGGAGTAAGTTTAATACCACAGTAATTCCCAAAGAAAGTTCACATCCCAGGCACAGCCTCCTGTTTCAGCTTTCAATTTAACTATGAATGTTGAGGTTATTGTGCACAGGAGGGAAAGCCAAACAAACATGAAAAAAGCAACCATGTATGACAAAGAAGTAAAAAAAATAGGATGGAAGGATAAGACTGGAAGCTGCAATGAATGCTGGAGGAGAAACAATGAGAATCCAAGTTTTCCAGAAAGGTAAAAAGGAGGTAAATCAAATTGAGAATTCAAGGAGCTAGCAAGACCCCTCAAGCAGTGATGGGATGTCATGCCAACGTCATGATGTCATGGGCGGACCCAACATCATGACGTCATGATGTTGTGGGCGGGACAAAAAAAATAAAAAATAATAAAATAATAAATAAATTACAATAAATTACAATAAATTACAATAAAATAAACACACACACACACACACACCTCAACCCAACCAAACAAACAAACAACCAACCACAACACAAACCTGTAAATAAATTAAATAAATATAATAAAGAAAGAAATAAAACAAAAATTAAATAAAAATACACTCACTCACCCCAAACACAAATAATCCCACCCACCCACCCCAAACACAAACCCCTCACTTACCCTAAGTTGGAAGCAGCAGAGGCGGTGGCGTGGCAGCAAACTGCCGTGGCGGTAAACTGCTGCAATGGCAGGGCGTCCTGGTGGGGCCAGGAGCAGAAAGGCTGCCACCACCACCACCGCTTCTTCAGGCTCTCCCTGCACCCTTCCTCTGCCGGGATACTTTCATTTGATGCATGCACAGTAAAAAAATAGAATTGTGCATGCGTCAAATGAAGGTTTGACTCATGCGCGGTACCCGGGAGCCATTTTGGCTCCAAATTTAATTTTTTTTCCCAGTGAGGCATCCGAACCAGACGCCTAAAAAAAAAAAAATCCCAGGTGGTTGCTACCGGTTCGGTGAACCACCCGGGAATGTTACTACAGGTTTGGGCGAACCGGCGTGAACTGGGAACATACCATCACTGCCCTCAAGGATTGTTGTCTTGCCATGGAGATTATTATTATTTGGACAAAACTGGACATGTCACACAGCCTGCACTAGCCCATGAAACTGGCCCACAGAGATGGGCGGGGGGTGGGAGAATCTCTCTGCTTCAATTTCACTATATTACTCTGCTTCCCATTCACATTTTTTCCTCTCATTTTATATGGGAGTGTGAGACCCTAGTGTTTGGCCTTTCCTCCCTCACCACAAAATCCATGCATATTTTAGCACACTCTCTTAATGTATGCATTTATTTATGCATTGTTCCCAAATCAAGCTAAAGGATGCCTTTTCTGTCATTTTCCCATTTTTAACCATTTGCATTTGTGCATGTGCACATTGCTTGATGCACTCTGTATTATTTTACCAATATGCCACATATGCCTAACATATGTGTAAATGCTGGATGCAACATGCGTTTCTCCTCACGGTATATTGAAAGGGGCAGAAAGACTACTTTCACTGAGCCTGACCAGCCTAATGAAAATTTATGTTTGTGTGCTACTGGAAGCCTGGACAGACTCCTGAACATGGAAAAGGACACCATCTTGTCCTTTATCTCAGACAGCAAAATTTTGGGGAGATGCAGAATGAGGGAACAGGATTGCACCTGGATCCAGCTGAACAGAATTACAGCCTCTCCTCTGACCTTTCCCAGTCAAAAAGAGAAGATTCAAGACTGATGAGAAGACATGCCCAGCCCATGCATTTTAATATCTTTCCCAAACACGTTTTGTTTGTTTGTTTGTATCCCACTTCAATTGGTGCAAACACTATTCTGGAAAGCTAGCAACATCCAAAAATAGTATAACAATGTAACTCAATTTAGACAACAGAACACCATAATATGAAATATAACATAATATAAAAATAAATATAACAAGATAGAAAAAACACAAGTGATACAAACTGGATGAACCTAGATAGTGCCATAATTCCCATTAAATAAATCAAATTCAAATTGAGAATCAGATAACTCATAAGCATCAGATAAAACATACATTCAGTTCAGTTATGCCCTCTCTTAAATGTAGTGTCCATCAGCCTTAAAGGAACCCTTTTCCAGCCACATATGTATAATAAGTGGTGGCCTTAGACATTTCCTGCTGATGATGATACACAGCCCTGTGGCCATTATCATTTTCACTGCCATCAGTGGGTGAATAATCCTACACTAAATGAAAAAAAAAGTTACACAAATTAACGAGTGATTTATCTACTTGTCATTATTCATAGCTATAAAATATTATAATGCCATAAATAAGTAAAAACATTTTTGCAGCTGTAGCAAATGTTTGATTTGTAGATGTAAACTTGGCTGGAGCCACAAGAAACCTTCCAGGAGCGCCAGAAACATAGTGAAATAATTAGCAGCTTGATATGTGTGTGCACAAAACAGATATATTGTAGATATAAATGTATATGTGCTGGATGTGCCATGCTTACTAAAAGGTTTAGTCCCGTTGAATGTTAAGTGAACCTGATGCTCAACTGCAAAGAGAACTGTACTTCTGAAAAGGTAATTTTACCCCTCTCATCCAAATCCTGTGGAAGAGTAAGGATGAAGTGTTATACAACTAGAATGATGTTCCACATTACAGATGTGTAAAACAGCTGGGTGTATGATGTCATTCAAAACACTTTGCCACCTCTGCTACTTGCTGTTATTAAAAACAGACATTAATTTTCTTTACCTAATAACACTGTGTAAACCTGTTGTGTCAAATTCTCAAGTTCACCCTGTTCTTAATTAGCCACGACAACCAACAGCTGCTTCCCATAAACTTCCTCAGGCTGCTTTGAACTTGGTCATGTCATGAGGCAGATGTGTTTGACTTCTGGAAGGCACAGATTTCTATTTGCATAATAGAATCTTCTTCAAAAGCTGCCCTGTGTACATGCTAGGTTCCAAATCCTATCCCTGCGGAGGAGACCCAAGGAAGAACAGGGAAAGAGACAGAATGCATTCAACGGACATGTTCCCCAAATCAATTCCTTCTCCCTCTCTCTCGGCCTTTCTCTGTCATTCTCTGCCTCTCATAAATATATCAACCAGATCAGATGTTTCCCACATGTAAATGTCTCAAGAAACATTACTTCCCCACTGTATTGCAAAAAAAGGGTTAGTTTTTGATGACTTATTTATTTGCAACATGCCTATTTTGTTCCAAAACCAACAAAAGCCATTAACACCTTCAGTATAGCCCAGAAATAATGCTCCACAAACCAAAACCAAAACCAAAACCAAAACCAGACCAGTTATCCTGTCATCTTTAAAACTTAAATTTACCTCCATGTGCTTTTGTGAATTCTAATCCACCTCTTTGTACATATGTAGTACCCAAGTGTCTTTCTGAAGATAGACAAGATGAAACAAGGGCAAGAGAAAACAATAGAGAATTGAGCGCTGATATTGTATCAATATATATTTCATTGTAAGAACCAAAGATGATATCAGCTCCATTCTACCTCCTTCAGTAACCTGTTGGGGTACACAAAAAGAGCCTCCTTGAAAATTGTGGTATTTTTTGAGCGGCAACCTTGTGTAGCTGGCTAATCTTTCTCACACTAGGTGAGGCGAATGGAGCTGCAGAACAAATTCTCTAAACAGTGTCTTCATTTTGGCAGTTTCATGTCTGACCTAAACATGGAGGAAGAGGAGGAGGAAGAGGAAGAAGAAAGAAGAAGAAGAAAGAAGAAGAAGCAACAGCAGCAGCAACCTGTTTCTCATGGCGGAAAGCCAGATATCATATATATAAATGTAAGTAAAGGTCGCCCTTGCTCAAAAGCCAATCATATCTGATTCTAGGGTTCAGTACTCATCTCTGTTTATAGCCAAAGAGCCAGCACTGTCTGCATTTGCAGATGTTTCTGTGAACATGTGGCAGGCATACCTCAACGCCGGAGTGCACCGAATGCTGTTTACCTTCACACCAAAATGGTACCTATTTATCTACTTGCAATTTCTTGCTTTCGAACTGCTAGGTTGGCAGGAGCTGGGACAGAGGTGGGAGCTCACTCCATCATGCAGTACTCAGGAATCAAACTCCAACCTTCCAATCATCAAGTTCAGCATCTTAACCACTTGAGCTACCACAGTCCTCTATATCGTATGGATTCAAATTATGTATTTTAATTATGAGCAATGCAAACAAATAAATCCTTTTGTCTCTCACTAAGCCCCCCCTCCATCCCTTTTACTGGATAGCCCCAAATCCTAATGTGGAGTGGAAGCTTTCTACCCTTCCAATCTTTCCATATCATATACACTTTGATATATACCTCCCATGTCCCTTCACATCACCTTTCTCTTCCCCCACCTCCCACCCTGAAACCAAAAGGTCCCCTAGACTGCAGTCTTTCTTCACAGCATAATTGTTCCAGCCCGATCCTCTAGGATGGCCTTTTTGCACCTCTTTTAGGTCTACAATATCGTTTTTCAGATGTGGTGGCTGGAACAACATATAACATTTCATGTGTAGACCCCCTTTTCCTATGATTCACAATCAGATGAGGGGATGATGTTTCACTGAGCTGTCCTACACAGCAACAGAATTGTATTTCTAGCCAAGAACTTTTGCTGGCTCTGATCTCAAGAACAAATAGGTGGTGGCAGAATTTTGTGCCCAAGGGGTATGACTTCATGTTTGTTTACTCTGAACCATGTTTGCTATTCACCCTTTCTAAAGGGAAGTTTTCAGACATATTTGTTGGAATAAGGCTGATATTTGTACAAACCAGTTGATTATTCTTCACCAGGACTCGTCTGTCTGTTCATTTTATATTTAATAACAGCCTCAGCCTCCATCAAGTTGCATGGAATAGAGGTTGAAAGAGCTAGCCTATGTGGCCTTTGGCAAGCTGCACAATCCCAGGAGGACCGCAGGAGAAGGGACCAGTAAACCACTTCTGCGTATTTTCTGGAAAGAGTCAGCATAAGTCAAAATTGACTTGACAGCATGCAATTATTAGTTTATAATTCCTTGAATCTCCATACACACACTCCAACCCACTATGAATCTTACCTTATAGTTGTCACATTAGTTGTTTTCTTGTGTTCTGGTACAGAGGGCAATCTTAATGAGAAGTTTTATTTTATTTTACTCTCTTATTTGCCAGATCAACAACTCTACATTTGAGTTCTTTGAGAACTTACAGGTAGAAACCACCCAGAGCAGGTGATTTGCTAATTTTAATTTGAATTTTTAATTATTTGTTCATAAAACCTCAAACCTCATCTGTTGTCACTACTAATTATCTCACTCCCTGTTGAAGACAGTCCAGGCAGGAGTCCCCCCTGTCTTATATCTTCCGTAGCAAAGGCAGATTAAAATAATTTGGCTTTTCTGAAACCCCCTCCTTTAGCATACCTCTACCTCTTTTCTCATAGAAAAATGCAACTACCATCCCTAATTCATGGATTTGTGTGTTTTTGTGTCTTCATTCCTCATCTGGACATGACTCTCATTTCATTGAAGCAAGTTTTCTTGCTTGTAGTAGCTTCACTGGTTATGTTTATTTAGCATCTTGCCAGAGATAGCTGAAAGCCTAAGTCAAGAGAACAAACAGCAGCAGTAAGACATAGAAAGGTAGACAGTGACCACCAGAAACACACTCATGAGGAAGCATGAGTCAGTGAAGCATTGTGGAATAGACTGTGCACCATCGCATGCTGAGGCAAAACAAAAGAAAAATACACAAAAATACACCTGGAAAACAAGAAATAAGTGCGTGCGAACGTGCGTGTGTGCATTTTTGTTTGCTTGTTTGGGTTGGGTTGGGGTTTTTTGGTTCCACTTTGACTTGGTTGATACTAGTTTCCACCATGCATTGTGTGGACACTGGGATACAGAACCAGTATCATGTGCACAAGGAAAGTTGAAGAAATGTTCAGGATGGATGGGGCCTAACCTTACCATCATTGCCTGACAAAGTAGCTAGTTTCAATTTACTGTTACTTAAAACACATTCCTGCCAAGCTTTATTAAGGACAAAATCATAGTTTCAAGAGAGCAATTCCAGAATGTAACAGTAGCCACCCAACGTGAAAAGCACAGTTAGTGTCAGTGGAAGTTCTCTCCTCCTTTCAGAGGCTTCCTCTGGAGTATTTCCAAAAGAATAGAGACATTTTTGCCCAGGTAGCTCACCAGGCAGGCTGTGGTTGCTTAGTGGTTAAGATGCTGAGCTTGATGACCAGAAGGTTGGCAGGTCAGCAGTTCGAGACTTAAGTACTGCACAATGAAATGAGCTCCTGTCATCTGTCCCAGCTCTTGCCAATCTAGCAGTTTGAAAACAAGAAATTGCAAGTAGATAAATAGGCACTGCTTTAGCAGGAAGGGTAATAGTGTTCCATGCACTCTGGCATCTAGTCCAGCCTGCCATATGACCACAGAAATGTCTGCAGACACAGACAGGACTGGATCCTTGGCTGTAAACAAAGATGAGCATCAACTGGCTTTCAAGCAAGGGAGACCTTGAGCTCAAAAGTATTTCCATTACCTTTTCTCCCTCCTCAGAGGCAGCCTACAGCAGCTGCCAAATCTATGTTAGAAAGTACATGTCACTCTACAAATGTCAACAAAACCCATGCTTGGTTCTCTGTATAGGAAAAAAGTATTATATGGCAAAGTTTTCAAAGCTTTCCAGGGCTGGCATTTCTGCTGTTTAGATAGTATCATGTATGACACAATTTACAGTGTAATGGACACGAAACCCTCTCAGTGAAACTAATGGCACAGTTTTTCCTGATGTCTTTACAAGAAGCTAGGAGCTCAAATAAAATCCTCAGCAGAAGTAGCAAATCATTTTAAAAATGGCTCTTGTCAGCCAAACATTTTCAAAAGTAGCATTGTTTTTAAAAGGACATCTAGATAATATTGATCAAGTGTCACATGATGGCAAATTCAAATACTGTAGTCTATTAAATATCTGCTCTAGGTGGGTGTGTCAATGGGTTTAGGCCTCTGCCTCTAGGAAGCTCTTGAATAAATAGCACACAAATCTATGAGAAGCCAGGAATAGGCTCTGAAATGAGGAAAAAATGTTGGCCTACCAATCACAAGCCATGTAGATCTTCCTCCTGCCTGTTCATACCTTTACTATTATTCACCTGCACTCTAGATCTGGATTTGTATACTGATGGTTAATATCAAAAAACTTTTTGGCCATAGCTTTGTCTGCTTTGGAAAAACTGACTTTTGACAGTAGGAGGACTATATTTTGGCCATAGCTTTAGCACAATAACTGTCAGGGCAAGGCAACAACACTAGACTAAACCCAGCATTAGTCCAACAGAAGGCCTATTAAAAATAATGGGTCTTACATTAAGTTGTGCCTAACAAATTGTAGGGAAAACTAACATTGGTCTGTATTCAGCAGCAATCCCAACTAGAGCAGACTAACTAAAATTAATGGTTCTTGTGTCAGTGGTGACTGACGGATCTCATTGATTTCATTAGTTTGTTCTCACTAAAAATCATGGGACCAACAATAGATGTAGCCATTGCTCTGCCGGGTGGGACGTTTCATCCTAAAGTGATGCAACAGCAGCTCAAAGCCCTTCCATTCAGGCATCAAGCTTGCTGCAAGTGTAACAATAAATATCTCAAAGTAGCCTAGCATCTCTGGCTTACACTACACCTTTATCGGCCTAACATCATTTTTAACCGCTTGGTGTACTTTCATGGCTTTCATATAGTGATTTACATGTATGAAATACACCTGACATAGAAGGTCATAATTTAGTGTGGGCGAATCACAGCAGATTCCGTGGATCTTCCAGAATCCAATGTTCTCAAGAGGTTTTTGCTGAGAGAGTTCATTCTTACTTTCTTCACAATTCAAACTCTCTGCTAATGATGATATTTTTCCATGGGAGCGAGAACCTCCATTTTAATGCAGAGTCTACACACAAGCTCAGATTTCTTGGTTGTCATGTGAAGAAAGTGAAAATGGAGGAGACAAAACTAGGCTTTTCTCTGTAAATGTGTGGGAAAAACTGTATTCTCTACTGCCCATTCTGGACTTGTCTTCCTCCCTCTCTGTCTCTATTTCTCTGCATGCACACGCACACACTGCATTTACAGAATAAGCACGGATGCTGAAAATCAAGAATAGGGAACTGTGGTTCCTGCAAATGTTTGGCCTACAACTCCATACAATAAGCAGTACTGGCTGAGATTTAAGAGACTTGTAGGCCAAAATATTTGGACAGTAAAAGGTTTCCCATTTCTATTGTAAATTCTCTCACAAGCTCAAACAAACAAACAAACACAGAACAAAGGCTGACCATGCGGTTCAACACATTCAGCTTTAGAAGTAATGCTGATCCGCATGCTATTTCTTTCAAATTTTAAGGAAATCACTTCTGACAGGTTACCATGCTCCCCCAGTTTGGCACTCAAATCAGTCCTGGGTTCATTGGTGAATGACTGAGGTTCTGATCAAATTTCATAGAGTTCATTTGCTCACTGGGTTTTCCCACTTTGGGGGGGGGGGGAGGTTCGTTTCTCACGTCCAGCAGTGTAAGGCTGTTAAGGATGTGCAAGGAAACTTGACACCTTTTACCAAGCCTGGAATACTTATTTGTCCTGGACTTACATCTTCCATAAAGCTACAGCCAGCATAGGGGGTACTGGCTTCATTGCGAACCCCTGTTCTAAGAGATCCCATAGAATAGAGGCCAAAAAGGACTGCTACAGAAGTGCAGGAAAAACCATGCTTTCTGCTTTCACAGATCACAAATTTAAGACATGGCAAAAATGTATGAGATCATCATATTCACTGGCTTTTAGCCAGACGTTTGAGCTAAAAGTTATAACTGGGGTGTATCTATCATCCATCCCAGGGATCAGATTGCTTATTTTATTTGTCTAAGGGAGCGATCAGTCAGAGTGTGTTTGCAATAAACATTTGGCACTTGATCTAGGGCTTTTCTTTTTTGTCTCATTCCCCCCCACCTACATTTCAGCCCACATTTATAACTTGGGGTTATCAAGGTCAAATCTCAGTAAGAAGATAGTTGCATCAATTGGATATAACTTACCTAGTTTTGGACCAGTCAGTATGGCTTAATAACAAATTAGCCTGCATATTTTCTTCAAACTTTGCACTGACATTCCAGATGTATTGTTATTCATAACCAGCCAAGGTGAAATGGGGCCCCCTAGTTCACTGCAGAAAAGGCTGCTGGGAGTGAGGTGTGGGGGCATGGGATGAATGCAATGTGGGGAAAGGAACAAGCACTTGGGCAAAAAGTGGGGAAAAGGCTTGTTTGCTCAAGGTCTCGGGTTTTGTCTCAACCAACTTTCCACAATAATTGAGGCACCGTCCCTAGAGGAGACAGGAAGAAACCCAATTATGAAATGCCCAGGAACATGTAGTCCATTAATTGATTTTATACTACAGTTCCCATAAGCCCTAGCCAACTTAGCTGATAGTTTGAGTTGGTGTGAATTTCTGTTCAACTGCATATGAAAAGTCTATATTCTTCACACCTCCTACAAGAACCCTGTCCTGGAAGTGGAACTCTCTTGAAATGTAAAGGTTTTTTTTTTGTTAAAATATATTTTAGCCCAAGATTTCCACAACTCTCTAACTTAGAAATTAGTTTCAAGTTTATTTTCTGATTGCTACCCACAGGCTTTGTTTGCAAATTCATTACACAGGCACAGTTTCAAAGGAACACTTCTATCAGCAGACAGCATTTATCACATTTTAATTGTAAAGTTGACACGTCATGTCATTTGGCCCCTGGCAGCATCTTTCACAGGAGAAAAGGAACCCAGTGTGTGAAAGCTGGTCATCCATAGCAGAGCCTGGGAGGATCTTTTGAATATTTAGTCTCATGGTCTCTATGAGATAACATTGCCAGGGCAGGGATGGGGTTTTCATTGTGGGTTTTTTCATTGGTTGAATTTTGGCTTCTCTGAAATGTTTTTCATTTTCTTACAACCTTTCACCAACATAGTAGATGTACAGCTCATTCACAATGCAGATGGCACTATTTTCACAAGGCCAGAATAGCCAACAATTTGCTATAGACAGTGTAAGAATGCTGCAGCCTCTGGTGGTCCCACTAACTCCAGGCATATCCGAAAACAAAACAAAACAAACAAAACAAAACAAATAAAAAACACTGTAGCACTTTAAAGACTGCTATATTTTTATTGTTAGCTTTTTTGGATCAAGTCCACTTCTTCAGAGAAGGAGTGAAACTTACAGGCATGGTTTTTATACACCAAATTCAGGGGTCAAAGGGAGAAGGGTGTGTTCAAGCAAAATGACAGACAAGAAGCAAGCACAACAATACAGCTTCCCACAGCCATCAGCAACAATAGATTATTCAGATTAACTCTAAATATCTCCCTTACAATCTCAAAGGGTGTGAGAAAGCCCATTCTGGTCTCTGATCAACCTTTGACCTGCAAACAAAAACACTTTACCTGGTTACTTCCTGTTTTGCTAAAGAAAATTGGCAGGAAGGTTGTAATATAATATATAAAATATCTAGCAGCATATAGCAATCTGCGTATCAAATTTGATAATGCACCATAAACCCTTCACTAATATTTAATCCCCTGCAATGGGTGTCTAACAGATGGATGTATTTGATTTCTGTTGTCTCCCTTTCAATCCTAGTTTTGTAATTTCTCTGTTCCAGAATCGTAACTTTCAGGTCTTCGATAGAGCGTCCAGTTAGATTGAAGTGGTTTGAGACAGGTTTCTCTGTGTTGCCATTCTGGATATCTGATTTTTGTCCATTAATTATTTTGCGTAAAGATTGTCCTGTTTGTCCTACATAAAGCACAGACAGATATTTTTGGCAAGAGATGGCATAAATCACATTGGCAGAAGCACAAGTAAAACTGCCTTTAATGTTGTGTGTGGTGCCGTTGGGTCCAGTAATACTGTTTCCAGAGATAATGTGGGGGCATAGTTGACATCTAGGTTTGCAGCAGGGTCTAGTTCCCATATCTGCTCCACTTATGTGTAGCCTGTTGTGTGCCAATAGTTGTTTGAGATTGGAGGGTTGTCTATAAGCGAGTAGGGGTCTGTCATCAAGGGCTTTGGAAAGCGAAGCACTCTTGTCCAAGATGGGTTTGAGATCCCTCATTATGCATGTGAGGGTTTAAGTTGAGGGCTGAAGGTGACGACCAGTGGTGTGCGATTGCTTTCCCTTCTGGGCCTCTCTTGTAGTAGATCACTCCTGGGTATTCGTCTAGCCCGGTTGATTTGTTCTTTAACCATATTGGACCATATTTTGTTTTGTTTTCTGATATTGGACCATGTTGGACCATGTTTTGTTTTGTTTTCTGATATCCCTGAACCACAGACTAACACAGCTACTAGTCCACTAACTCCAGTGGAACTTCCACCTGACACCTACTTGCCTCTGCTGGCTCTCAGCCTCAGTCTCCTTTATTGTCTCAATTGCATTTGTCATCAGCATGACTGTGCTGGCTAGGGAAGAAGGGAGAAGAAGCCCAGCAACATCTGGAGAGCCAAATGTATAACATCCTTGCATGTAATAAAGTCAGAACAATGATACATAAAGTCCTATTGCAGGAGATCCTATGAGGAAAAGAAGCCCAAGATGGATAGAAACACTAAAGGCACAACTATAAATAATTCCAATGAGAAAGAAAGGTGGAAGACAGCAAAAAAGACCAATGTGTCTTCACAAAAAGCTCAGAGTAGAACTAAAAACATTACATATAGGAAGTAAAAAGAAGATCGTTAGGCTACGAGGGATACAGGCAAGTATCAAAGAATTTCAGGAATGGTGTTAGGAAAGCAAAAGCTGAGCATGAGCTGAATTTATCAAGAGATTGCTAAAAGCAACAAAAAAAGCATTCTTCAGATACACCCGTAGCAAAAGACAGAGGAAAAAGAAAACAGTGGCTTAGCTATTCAATGGGGCTGATGAAATAATAACAAACAGCAAAGAAAAGGCAGAAATGCTCAATGCCTACTTCAGCTTGGTCTCTTCCCAAAGCGTGCCATATGGCCCTCCAGGCCAATGTGAAAGGAGGGGGCAGAATTGCAGCTTGAGATTAATAAACATATAGTCAAGGAATACCTCATTATTTTTGAATGAATTCAGATCCCCATGGTGAGGAGAACAGCATCCAAGGATATTGAAGGAACTGCCTGAAGAGAACTCAGAATCAACATTTATCATCTTGAAAACATGGAGGATGGGTGAAGTGCCAGATAATTGGAGGAGGGCTAACTTGCCCTCTCTTCAAAAAGGAGGAACTTGGAAGCTACAGACTCGTTGACCAGACATCAATCCCAGGGGAAATTCTGGAAAAAAATTATAAAGTGGTCACTCCACAAGCAACTTGAAAACAATGTAGTAAAGAAGCCAACATGGATTTGTAAAGAATGCCATATATACTTAAGTATAAGCTGATTTTTCAGCACCAAAAATGTGCTGGAAAAAAGCAGACTCGGCTTATACACAAGTCATCTCCTGATGGGCAGTGGCACTGGGTGAGAGAGCTCCTTCGGAAGTAATCTTCCTAACCCATTCCTTCCCCCATTGCCTCCTGGCAGCTGGCACTGGTGGTGGTGGGAATCTCTCCTTTTGGAGTGCCCAAACCTTCCCTCATCGCCTCTTAGCAGCCAACAGCTGTAGGATGGGGGGGGGGGAATAGACTTCAAAGGAGCCCTCTTTCCACCCCATTCCACCTCAACAAAATGGGCTTCCCCATATTCCACAGTAGAATTCCTTCCCCCATCCTCCTGGTATGACAGGGCTTGCGACAGATTTATCTGGCTTCTTTCTTTCCCTCCCTCCCTTCTGCACATTAGCAGTGTCTGCATTTCCCATGCTCAGCTTATACTAGAGTCAATCAGTTTTCCTGGTTTCTCAGGTAAAATTAGGTACCTCGGCTTATATTCGGATCGGTTCGTACTTGAGTATATGTGGTAAATCTTGCCAGACTAAGATTTTCCTCCCCACTAAGTAACCTCCTTGGTAGACAGAGGGAATGTTGTAATATAGCTTGACTTCAGCAAAACCTTTGATAAGTGCCCCATGATATCCCCATTAGCAAGCTATCTAGGTGTGGGCTGAATAGCTCAGTGTCAGGTGGATACACAGTTCATTAAGAATTGTTCTTGAATGCTTTTCAATAGCTCCTTCTTATTGGGAGAGGGTAATAAGTGGGGTACCACAAGGTTCACTCCTGGGCCCAGCACTCTTCAAATTTTGCATTAATGACTTGGATTAGGGACTTCAGGGAACGCTATAAAATTTGTGGATGAGACCTTGGAAGACACAAACAGAATTCAAATAGATCTTGATAGGTTTGAGGACTGGGCTAAAAACAACAAAAGGAAATTCAACAGGAATAATTGCAAAGTTCCACACCTGGGGGGGGGGGGAATCCAAATGCACAGTTAAGAGATGGGCTCAGTAATACTGCAAGTGAAAAGGATCTTGGAGTTGTTATAGATCACAAGCTGAATATGAGTCAATAGTGTGATGTGGCTACAAAAAAGGCCAATGCTGTTTTAGGCTACATTAACAGACATGTAGTCTCCAAAACAATGAGGTACTATTCCTCCCCTATACAGCACTAGTTGGGCCTCATCTAGAGGCCTGTAAGTAGGAACCTTCTGAGGAAGGATTGGTAGAACTGAGCATGTTTTGTCTTGAGAAAGAGAGACTGAGAAGGGATGTGATAGCACTTTTAAAATACAGTCAAACCTTGTTTAAAGAGCGTTTCACTTAAAGAGCAACTCGCTTAAAGAGCAGCATTTTCTCTGAATGTTAGCTTCACTTAACAAATAAAACCAGCCAAAAACTCGCTTAACAAATAAATTTTACACCATTTACAATGGTGTTTCGCTTATAGAGCAAACTCGCTTAAAGAGCAATCCTGTGGAACACATTATGCTCTTTAAGCGAGGTACAACTGTACTTGAAAGATAATCATAAAAAGAAGGGACATGATCTGCTTTCCACCATTCTGGAGTGCGGGACACATAATAATGGGCTTCTTATTCTTCTTCCATGGCTACGCCAGATGTGAAACTGCCAAAATGAAGGCATCTTTTGGTGAGTTCATTCAGGGTATGCCCAATTGTGATTCAAAAATACCACAATCTTTGAGGCTCTTTTTGTGTCAAGTAATGGAAAACCAGATACTGTACAGGTTTAAATATCTGGAAAAATGTCTTAATCGTTAGAGCTATATGACAATGGCACCAATTATCTTTGGTGTTGGTGAGCACTCTGCCACTGGAGGCATCCAAGAGAAATTTGACCAACCATCCGTCAGATCTGCTTTGATTTGGATTCCTGCATTGAGTAGGCGGTTGGATTTGGTGGCCTCATAGGCCTCTTCCAACTAAATTATTCTATGATTCTACCACTCACTAACTTACAGCTAGTCTGTATAGCTAGCATACTATGCCTGGTTAATGTGTAGCCTTGTAAATCCAAGCTTCTCAAGTCCACCTTTTTCCTTTATTTCTTCTTTTTTCCTGCTATCTATAGAAGAATTTCACCTTCTTAGGAGCAGCTGCTCAACAACAATCAGAAGCCATAAACCAATTTGACAGGAAGGCCTCATTAACACTGTTGAGTTTATGGCCACCCAGAAGTTGTCGGATTCAAGGTGCTTGGCCACAACTTGTAAAAGTAATTTTGTTTAAGACAAAGTTGTTTCTACAATGTAAACACAAAACTCACTTCCATCTTTACAGCTTAGCCACAACCACAGTACCTTCACCATCTTAATAATGACCATATGTAGAAACAGTGATGCTTGTTAACCCTTGCATGTTTGCCGGTACTTTGCTGAGAAAGGGACTGCAGAAAATGCCTGCAACACAGCAGCATCTGCAAGCAATAGAGAAACAGAGCAGGGGAACCACAAGTTCATCAAGTACAAAGCAACACTTAACATTTATTCCCGAACTTGGTACAAGAAGCATCTAGAATTCTCCAGGAAGTCCAACTCTATCTCCTGTGGCTTAAATAGAAACAAAGGCTTTACTCATACTTTGTATATTAGTCAGCTCATTGATGCAGGGATGCCTGAGGTATCTCCCAACTACTGTATTTATGTTTTGTTAATTATCACTGTTACAGCCATTAATTATCACTATTTCAATATATCACTTCTCACTGTCCCCATTGATTATGACCACCTATTCACTCCTTGTCAAATAGGGGTATAACTCATAGCCAATGGCAATAAATACTTCCTGAATCTAATGAGGTGGGCCAGCCCATGATCTCCTGTCCCTTGAGGTGTGAAGTAAATGGTTAACTCCCCCACCCAATGCCAAAGCAGTGGCGGCACCTTGGTCCACTGCTAGAGGATCAGGAGGAGAATCAATGCCCATAACTCTGTTTCCCCAAACACCAGGGAAGAGGATGGTAGCAGTGCACTACCCCAACACTGCTCACACCCACACCCTTGTTGAAAGGGAAGACAGTCACTGGGTCTACAGGTGCCATGCTGCTTTAAAAAAAAACAAAGGCAGATGTACCTTCCCACATAAAAGACTATGTCGCAGGGAGTGTCCGTGTCCTGTACTAGAAAGGCAAGGCATGCTGATGACAGTATATGTCTGTACCTGTCCATCCCCCAAGTGAAGGGTGGCCCACTTCTGCTTCACAGCATGATGAGAGTCTTATGGGAGGACTTCCAGTAGAGCCTGGCTCTGAGGAGATTCACAGTAAGACTCCAGCTCTGCCCTGTTCAGCCAAGCCATCCTACCTCCTTCATTCTCATTCCTGTTTGAGTCCATGTCTGTGGTGTCACCACCACTTCCTCTTCTCATGACATCCTCCTTGGTGTAAAAAAAGGCACCTCATCACCTTCTCTTTCAAGCTACTTGGTTATATGGCTTGTTAACTGTTATGTGGGGGATCTACACATATTTCAAGACAATGGGCCATCCGACTCATTTGGTTCTGGAAACAAAACTAGTTCTTTCTCAGAGGGAACATACACTGGAATAACATTATTTAATTCTATCATTGCTGTTATGTGATATCATCACTAGTAGTAATAATTAGTATTTTATAAATTTTTGTTTATTCCATTCTGAAAGAGGAAGATACTTGGTTTACATTAGTTTAAAGCCGTCTAATTCTAAATCAGACCAGGAGAATTTCTAAATGTTGCAGAGAGGAGGCAGGCACAAGATGGTCAGTAGGTGCAGTTGGTTAATTTTAGATGATATACTTAATACAAATTTCCACAACAAGTGTAGTCAGTGGTGGGTTGTCAATTTTTTCACTACCCCACCATGACATCATTACGTCGTGGACATAGCTGATGTCATGACGCCATGATGTTGTGGGCAGAGCCAACATCATGACATCATGACATTTGGAGTGGAGCCAAATAAAATAAAATAAAATGGCTGCCCAGAACTGCGCATGTGTCAAACCTCCATTTGATGCATGCACACTAAAAAATAGAACTGTGCATGCGTCCAATGGAGGTTTGACGCTGCCCGGAAATACATTTCTGGAGGGGGGCCAGAGAGGCGACCAAACCAGTTGCCTGGGGGTGACCCCCTCCTGATGGTTCGGGCAAACCGGTCCAAACCGGTAACAACCCATCACTGGGGGTAGTTAATGAACATCACTTCACTCTAAAATGTTTTTCTAACTGTTTCTTCCTCGTTGGTTTCTTTGCCCAATCTGTTATCTTCCCTGTCTATATCATGGCTTTGAAAGGAGTGCTTTTGCCCAGGGAAATGGAAGTAGACACTTTTCAGATTATTCAAGCTTCCACACATGATCAGCATAATGAGAAACCATCATACATATTATGCAACTGTGGTTGCCTTGATTTGAGGAATCAAAAGGGAGAATAGACATCCAGAGAAAGTGAGACAGAGCTTGCCTGGTAGCTGGTAAGGACAGCTGTAATGCACTTAGACATAATGGTACAGTAATCTTTGAAAATCCCACAAAACATGGCAAAATGGTGTTCCTTTCTTTTCTAAACACAACTGACTTGATTTGTTCAGTTCAGAGAGCAATTTTAGCTTGTCATGCCATTCTGTGGTTCAGCTCTGGAATATGTGAAATAGCCCCTGAGAACTTACAGAGTACATTTTTTAAAAAATTATGTCCATGCAACTGTGTTTATGATTACCTAGGTAAGAGGATATAGACTTCAGGCAATGGTGATCTTTTTGAGATTTTTCTTCGACTAGCATCAAGTAGATGTGCATCAGCGGGAGAGTTATGTGTGTGAATCAGATAAATAAGGTATGAATGTGTGTGCACATGTGGTTGTGTGCATACCTCTAATAAAGGTTATATTGTTTCTCTACCTAGAGCAGTGATGGCAAACCTTGGCACTCCAGATGTTCTTGAACTTCAATTCCCAGAAGCCCCGATCAGCAGGAATGCTGACTTGGGCTTCTGGTAATTGAAGTCCAAGAACACCTGGAGAGTCAAGTTTGCTGACCCCTGCTCGAGTGCAATGTTGTTGCTCATTATAACTTTAAACTTATGAACATGGCAATCGAAAGAAGGAGAAGTGGCTCTATTCATGTAGCCCCTGGAGTTCTGGAGATTTTTCTACTTCTTTCTGGTAAGATTGCAATAATCAAAACTTTCAGGGTAATTTATTTGTGCAGGCTACACAAAAAAACTCTTGTCGAGGGATTGAGCATTCTCTGTAGCTATGGTATGTTGGCTGTCAATTGTCTTGCTTAAGGGAAGTCTGTTAGTTGACCAACAATCCACCATACCACACCACTAAAATCAGAATCCACATCAAATACAGGAGGTGAAAATCTGGGCCACAGATCCACTCACATTGCTATCCTGTTCTAAGAGATGAAGAAACAATGCAATATTTGTTGCAGAGTTTTGAATTTATTGTAAAATTTCTTTTAGCTGTGCAGTAGGAGGACAGAGACCCACAGAAGAAAATATCTACAAATCTCCCAAAGTCCATCCCTTTTTCGTCAACTGGCACTCAAAATCTCCATAACTCACTCTGAGACATTTGTAAGAAAAAGTTTTCTTTGCTTACAGTAACTTGGAATTACATATGTGTACATGCTGCTTTCTTTACTACACATATCCTATTTAATAGGTCAACAGCAAGAAACATCTGACACTAACTGAGAAAAGAGAGGGAAAGAACACAGGGCAGAAAGAGGTGAGGTTCTCTTTGAATTCATAGGAATTATTGGTTAGTGCTGGATAGATAGTCACCCCAGCCCAGAAAAATACCTCCCAATCACTACAACTACAGGCATACTGCAAGATTGTAAAAAAAAAAAACCCTCAACAATACTTTGCTTCAGGTCTCCTGTGGACTTCTTTGATGTCTCCTCCCATACCCTTCACTTTGCACATATTCCAATGCCAAAGCAAGCATTCTCCTGCAGAGTACAGAGTCTGGGGGGTCGTGAAGAAGTAGGTCCTGAGCTTCAAACAGAACTCAAAAGGAACCCTTGTTCTAAGCCAGGGTTGTCCAACCTTGGTGTCCAAGGTGTTCTTTGACTTCAATTCCCAGAAGCCCAAGTAAGCACACCCTGCTGTTCAAGTCTTCTGGGAATTGAAGTCCAAGGCACCAAAGTTGGTCACCCCTGTTCTAAGCCCTCCCCCTGGGAATGGATAGTTCAAATGTTGATGATGGTAACAACTACTGGGCAGCAGTAGTAACTGAAAGTGACACTGGCAGAAGAGGCAATGGCAGTGACATTCACAGTAAAAACTCCTGCTCAATTTACCAAGAAAACACTACAAAGAAACAAGAGATAATCCTTGAAGTTGAAATTCCCAAGTCAGAAAGCATTAAATCAGTTACACAGGAAGAACAAAGGGGAATTACAGATATCTCTGCTGCTAACAAGTCAACTACATTGAAGCTGAAAGGATGTGGAGTGGCTGACATGCAGAAGAGTGAAATGAAAGTCTGATGCAGCACAACACATACAATTGGAATATGGAATATGAGAAGTATGAATCAAGGTAAACTGGAAACCATAACGTAGGAAAATGGAATGTATAAACAGCTGCATGCTGTTGGTGAACTAAAGTGGACTGGAACTGAATATTTTCAATCAGAAAATTACAAAATATTCTACTCTGGAAATGGCTTTTCTTCTTTGTCCGGACATCTTGTAGGTACTCTTTGGGTAACAGCAGGGCCAATGTGAGCTGGCAAGATGGTGTCCCCCAAGAATACAAAAAAATCCTTAGAGTCCATTAACTCAAGGTTTCCGCTGGTAATGAAAAGTGGCAAATATGTATTGGGATACAAACAAGCTCTGAAGAGGATTTGACAGGGCAAAGCAAAGTTGGTTATCCTATTCCTATCCAACAACTGTCCTGCTCTGAGGAAATCAGAAATAGAGTACTACGTTATGTTTGCCAAAACTGGTGTACACCACTACAGTGGGAACACTATAGAACTGGATAGAGTTTGTGGAAAGTACTACAGAGTATGTACACTGGCCATCATTGACCCAGGTGATTCTGACATCATTAGAAGCATGCCAGAACAAGCCAGTGAGAAGTAAACATGCCAGAACCTAAATTCTGGAAATGGCAGGCTCAGAAGAAATGAAGTGGCTCTAATAGTGAGCCAAGATGTAGTGCATTTAGGGGTTTTAATGCTAGGTTTGGCCAAATAACACCAATCAGATTTGGGGGGAAATCTGTCAGCTTAGCCATTATTCAAATCTATGTTCCAACCACAAATGCAGAGGAAGAGGAAACTGTCCACACACCAAAACATGCTTATAATAATGGGTAACTGGAGTGCAAAAGTTGGGGACAAAGCAGAACCAACGGAAAGAGAAGAATGGTGGGAAAAGAGCAGAACTCCAAGGCATAATAGAAATAGAGGGCTAACTCTATTATTAGGTGAAGTGGTGTGATTGTTTTGAGTGAGGGCATAGCACGGCATAGCATAGTTGTACTATGTACCATGAGGCTTTTTGCTTCAGCTGTGGTGGATGTGACTGTCCCACTGTCAGTGCTGAAGAAAGAATCAGTCTAGTTGGATTTTGTACATGGAATGGATACAAACACACACACAGAGAGAGATAAAGCAGGGGTTCTCAATCTTTTCAAGCCAGCTTTGGGAGCCAAATGGCCATTTTGCCCTGCCTGCCACACATGATACTTCCAGGTGTGGCAGAGGCGGGGGGGGGGGGGTCACATGAGATGGTGTCGTGGGCCACATCCGGCTCCCAAGCAATAGGTTGAGAACCCTTGATATAAAGTAACTATGCTCAGAGGGAACAGGGCAGCCTGCTGTGGGTGCCAGAGGACATCACTATCCTTCCTAAAGAAGAAATGCTGGTACTTTTGACCTTAGAAGTCCTGGTACCACTACTACGCTGTTGGTAGCGCTAGGACACCAGTTCTCAAACTTCAGTTCACCGTATGTTTTGAACTTCAGTTCTCAGAAGCCACATGACCAATGGTAAGGGATTCTGAGAGCTAAAATATCTGAAAGAACAAAGATTTAATAGCACTGCACTGTAAACTCTCCCTCTGAAAGCATGCCTTAAGTGAATTATAGAGATATATTTAAACATTTATAAATGATAAGCTGAATAAGGAAATGAAGGAAAGGTTACGCTCCAGTTCAAATGAGATACCATGTAAAATGACTGACTATCAAGCAAAATAAGTCAGCTGTAGAATGTGGAAAGTTACTTTCAAAAAATAAAATTAATCCCTCCCGTTTCTTTTTATAGGCTAACATTATATTAATTACAACCCACTATGTAACACAGCTGGCGTAAATCATGGTGACAAATTTCTATAAGTTAATACTTCAATGTAGGCATTTGCTATTGTGTGCTGAGTTGTGTGATCCAGCACATATCAGCAAATGTCTACAGTAACTTCATAATTTGTGGCAGTTTATCAGCAACAGCTTAAGATCCTGACTACACTGTCAAATACCACAGGATTTGCTAAGCTTATAAAACAGGTGAATTCGATTTAATTTTTAGTGCCCACATGATGCAAGGACTGAATCAAATCTTTCCACCCCTTTTTGTTCCCAGTCCAGCTTTTTTTTTCTCAGTATTAGTTGATTTCTCCTAATTTACTGACATCTTCTTGCAGAAGTGATCAGACTTCATGGCATCAATCACACCAAACAACCTAAAGTAAAATGGCAGGGCTACCCTATATTATTTTTCTGTTTGAGCTGGAGCAGCAAATCAAACTTCTTATCCATCAAAGCAAATTACAGTAAAAACCCTGTTTTACAGAAGCCTCATTTTACAGAAACCCCATTCTACAGAAGGTTTTTTTCTGAAAACATGTCCCATTTTACAGAAAAACCCTGTTTTACAGAACACAATTTCTCAGAGTGCATTGCACCTGGTGGGCTATAAAAGACCACACGCAGTCATCCTGGGTCCTGTGGGTGGCAGTGGAGTGGTCAGGACAGGAGTTAGAGTGTTTTTTTTTTAAAAAATTATTATTTATTGGGGGGGGGATGTTTTCCCCCCAATGCATTCTTATGGGAATGCCTCGTTATACAGAAAAAACCAAGTTAAGGAAAAAGCTACGGAATGGACTTTTTCTGTAAAATGGGGTTTCACTGTACATATGCTTAAGACCAGCTGACTTATTTTGGCACAAACAGCAAAACAACAACAAACAAACAAACAAAACACCCCAGAACAAAAAAAAACCCATTAACAGCAAATTAAATAAGTAGAAATTTTCTACCCTTTCTTAACACACAAAATTTCCTGTCTTAGGCAGCTGCCTTACTCTCCATCGTGGTAAGGTTGATCCCAAGAAATCACTCTCTGTGACAGATAGGCTTTGACCTGACCCTTCCCCTGAGGCTCTCCAGTTCTTTACGAGCTTCCAAGACCGGCCAGCTCTGCGGAACTCCCCAAGACTCTTGAGTACATGAGGCCTAAATGTCGCCCTGCAAAAACCTGCAGCAACCTGGGGCTTACCTGTATTAACAGAGCCCAGCAAGTATTGTGGAGAGTAGCATGTGGTATATGTGGTAGCGTGTAGATTATGACTTCACTCTTGTCTTATCCCCTCTTCCAATGAACAGACATTCTTGATGAATTAAAGATGTTTATTGTTCTTGAAGAATATTGTAGAAATAACAGTTCATTAGTTGGTTCAGGATACAAGAAAACAGAAAAAAAAACACTAATCAAAAAGTACAGGTAGGAAAACTGCACTTAGGCCTTCCCCTAGAAATAAAAGGAACACCTGACTAGTCTAGGTAATCACGACTAAGCTTGAGTTAGAGTCAGGACTCAGTGTTAGAATCCCCCTCTCCCTTCTGAGGTGTAAGTCTCAGAAACCCCAAAGTCGAATTCTCTCCCAAAACCCATGTGTCTAAAAGAAAAAACATGAGCTTGGCTCTCCTAATTAGCATACAGCCAATTAGGGCCCTGGTTCCCTGATTCCCATAACAAATGTCTGGTGTTCCCAGGATCGGGATGTTGATGTGGCAAACATTCCCAGGCTTGGAGAAGAAGACAAAACATGAGCCTGAAGCTCTGAGAAGCTTCCACTAAGCACACCTGCTTGATAAGTGCACCAGAAAGAATTATGAGGCCTTTGCAAAGAAGCAAAGCTACATTCCAAGACAGTTTAAAAACCAAAGAGACTCCATATTGAATAACGTGTGACCCATTTCATCGCCCCTGCCTGGGCAATAGCAACCTTGTTGTGCTAGGTCAGGCAAAAGGAACTAAGGAATGAATTCACTAAAAGGTGACCCGTAAGAAGACAAAAAGACAGTAGAGCATCCTATCACCTTATTGCTAGGTCTTCATTATTAGCCTTCCCTGTATATATGGCCCTCTGCTGCATGCATATTGTAGTAAGAAAGTGGGTGTGAATAATTACCAATGATAAGTTGTTTTGGCCAATAATTTCCACCCTGACCAAGTATCAAGGAAAATAAAATTAGTTCTGCCTCTACCAAGAAGAGAGCAGGCTGGGCTGGGCTGGGCTGCATGTTTACCCATACCTTCAGCAGAAGTTCAGAAGGAAAGATGATTTTACTATTTACTCTGAAAAATACCAAGGTGTTTAGCCTGAGAACAGGGAGGAGAGAGGAGATCCCAATTTAGTGTGGGTTTTTTTAATGTGTATTCAAAGATCTGACTCTTTCCCTTAGTGGAACACTTTCTAACATTCTTGGGCTGGTATTAATAAGATTTCTAAGGAGGTTCCCATTTGTGGTTTGAATTAGATCGGCTCTACGATTGTTTTCTTTAACTCCACACACAAAACCAGCAAGAGAGCGAACCATAAAAGGATTGGCAGGGTGGGACCAGAGGAAGGAAGGAAAGAAAAGGGTCTGTGGGCTGAAATTGCATCCAATATGAACAGTGAACTCCCTAACCAATCTGCAGTCCCTGTGTAAGCACCGACTGTGACTTCGAACCTATGAATCAAATCACAGCAAAGTCAAATCACTCCAATTCAACAATCCAGTGTGTGGTTGTACCCTACATCAGTGGCATTGGGCCAGCATAAAAACGCAAGCAGATTTTGTCCATAGTCTGTAAAACTGGAATTCTTAACCTTGCAGCTTGTGGGCCGGATGCGGCCCATAGCACTATTTCATGTGGGCTTCTGCCACCTCCACCACACCAGGAAGTGCCATGTGGTGGAGGAAGGGCAAAAAGGGCCATCTGGCCCCTGAAGCTGTATGAGCTGTCTGCCCCTGGCTTTAAAAGGTTGAGAATTCCTGCTGTAAATGGTAACATGTTGCTGTTCCTCAATATAGTGATCTAATAGTAAAATGTTGCTTTACTCATTCCATTGCTCATTGCTTTTCTGTCACTTTTCATCTTTTTCAGGGGAGACGTTTATTAAGGTGAATGGCATAAACTTGGGGGGGGAATCCTGACAAAATTCTTCTAAAGTACTTTAAACAGTAAAATTGAAAAATATCAAGAAGTTTTCTACTAGTTACATTTTTTAAAAAAAGAACCTTTCCCTACTCTTCATGTTACTCTGAAAATGTGTCTTCATGATTATGTCATTACCAAAAATAAAGGGTGAGATTTTTATACATAATTAGTAACTGATTACTGGGAGCCAGGATGCTTAGAGAACTGGACTCTCTGAGCCCTGGTGGGGTAGTGGTTAAACCGCTGTACTGTAGCCAAAAGGTTGTGAGTTGGATCCTGACAGGGCTCAAGGATGACTCAGCCTTCTAGCCTTCCAAGACTGGTAAAATGAGGATACAGCATGTTTGGGGCAAAATGCTAATTACCTTGTGAATTGTCCAGAGAGTGTGCCAAGAGCTATGGTGCAGTATATAAGTGTAATTGCTATTTCTATTGCTAACTAGGACTCCAGACACTTGGGTTAAAAAACAACCTCACTTTGCCACACAGCTTCCTAGGTGACCTTGCTGAACTCACAGTTTTTCAGCATGACCTACTGTGTATACTCAAGTATAAGTCTAGATTTTTAGCTCCCAAAATGAGATCCAAAAAGGGCACTCGACTTATACTCGACTCAATGATCCCGAGGGTCTCAAAACTGCAGTGGTGCAAATTCAAATATACAAAAAGAAAAAAAGCACTAGCACTAACATTACTGAAAAAACTCAAAAACATACCCAAGCAAATATCAAAATTAATTAATTTCACCGTATTTTCATGTATTACTGAAACTCACTAGCAGCTGCTGCATTTTCCACCCCCGACTTACACTCAGGTCAATCTATTTCCCTAGTTTTAGAGATCCAAATTAGGTACCTCGACTTATATTTGGGACGACTTATAGTCGAGTATGTACGGTACCTGATAAAAGCATTGTGAGGATAAGGTGAGGAGGACAACTATGTATGTGACTTTGAGGTGGCATATAAATGTAATTAGTCAATTCCTTAGTGGTTAAGACACTGAACTTGACAACTGGAAGATTGGCAACTCAGCTGTTCAAGATCCAAGTGCTGCACGACAAAGTGCTCTCCCGTCTCTGTCTCAGCTCCTGCCAACCTAGCAGTTCAAAAGCAAGAAATTGCAAGTAAATAAATAGGTACTGCTTTGGTGAGAAGGTAACAGCGTTCTGTGCACTCTAGCTTCTAGTCATGCCTGCCACATGACCATGGAAACGTCTTTGGCTCTTTGGCTGTAAACAGAGATGAGCACCACACCCTAGAGTCAGATATGACTGTCTTTTGAGCAAGGGTGCCCTTTACATTTACCTAAATATTTCCATGCTCTGGAAAGTTGCCTAGAGCAATGGAAGCTGTGGGTGTGTAGAGTTTCAGATATCTGTTTGGCTGTAACAGATGATTTAATAACTTTACCTTGCAAGTCCTTGATCAAGCTCTAGGTGCCTGGAAGTGGCACAACAAACCTACCCTGGATTGCTGAGGAACCACCTCAAGCAGGGTTTTAGTTTCACTGTGGGCTCAAGGAAAGAAGCCTCAGTTCTGCTGCCATGAGTTTTAACTCCATCATAATGATTATGGGTGAGTGATTGAGCATTATGCATTTCTTACTCTGTACTGTGATGCAGGTCACTACCTTGAACATGTTTGCCATCAGCTATCGCTGTTTTGCATCTTGAAGAACTGAGATTTAACCTTAACACACCCAGCAGAAAGCCTCACTGAACTCAACTCAACTTATTTCCACTTCACAAAGTACAGAATTGAGCGTGCATCTCTTTAGGATAAATTATGGATATGTATGAGACAGGGCCATGTATCTTGTTTTTTTTTCCAAAAACACCTGAAAATATGCTAAATAATAGAAAATCACTGCATTATGTTAAGATAAAATGCCTTTTTGTTTGAAGCTTAATATTTGTTAACACTGCAATGATATATATGCTTAAAGGAGTTAATCTACACGTAAGCAGTTTTAGGATTACGGGTATATTATTTTGCAAGAAAAAAAACTTGTGCAAAAAACCTCACATTTTAAATGAAGTACATTGGTACCTCAGACAATGATTTTAATCTATTCCACGGGGCTCGTTGTTGCATGAAAAAAATTGCTATACGATGCATGCATCGTATAGCAATTTTTCCTATGGGATGCATCATACGATTTTTTTCCCTACTAAGCAGTTTTTTCCCATTGAAAAATTGTTGTATGATTTTTTTTTCCATAGGGAGAATTGTTATGTGGAACGCCATTTCCCCCCAAAATCTAATTGTTATGCAATTTCGTTGCTATACGGGGCGATTGTTGCATGAGGTTCCACTGCATGTAGTTTTCCTTATGAGAAGTACATAAATAACTGAAGAAAGAACCAACAGAATTTCAAGAATCTCAGCCTTTGATAGATATGTATGCAGTGGTGGGCTCTAAAATAAATTATTACCACACTATGGGTATGGTATGGTGGGCATGGCCAGGGGGAAAGCCCTGCATTGCACCCGAATTAGGACTACTTTATTTCAAAACTTGGATGGGCAGGGGCAGCCAGAATTTCTGCTACTGGTTCTGGCGAACTGGTGCGAACCTGCTGATGCCCACCACTGTATGTATGCATATGTGAAATAGCAAAAATTGCTTTTTTCCCGGCTATTAAAAAATTAAAAAGAATGTTCTAGCCCAGTGATGACAAACCTTGGCACTTCAGGTGTTCTTGAACTTCAATTCCCAGAAGCCCTGATCAGCAGGAGTGCTGATTTGGGCTTCTGGGAATTGGAGTCCAAGAACAGCTGGAGTGCCAAGGTTAACCATCACTGTTCTAGCCTTTACTGCTTTTTTTGTTCTAGAAGCCAAGCTGGTTGGCTGTGAACCCTTTTAGAAAATCTGTTTAGTATGGTAATGTCCAAAATAGTCTCACTGTCAACAACAAGTAATGTGGCGAATTTCACAAGCGTGCTTGACTTTCTCCCCCCGCCCATGCATTCTCCTGAGAGCTATTAAAGACATGCACATGGCTAATTGCATACTATGGTATAATGAGGTGAGCTTTAGAAATGGCAAAGTTTTCCACTCCCTTCATTGACAGGTGATGTCTGATGCTCTGTGTAAAATAATGGATGTGGTTACAGGAGTTCCCATGAGCGCGGTGTGATTCATTCACTTGCAGACATTCTGGAATCGAGCCCTCTGAGATTTGCCAGTGGCAAAATGGTTGGACTATGGAGCCAAGGGCTTTTGTGTTTTTCCTTTTCTCGCCTCCCACCAAAAACATTCTAAACATACTTTCCCCCACTTTCCAAATGTTAAGGCTGCTTCCCCTTCTCTCCATCTTCACGCCCCACCTTTCAGGTCCGTGTCTGTGCTGGAATTTTAAGAACTTTTTTAAAGTGGAAAATGGCCTTTCTGTCTGATCTTGAAATTCTAATTGAAAGAAGTAGCCCACGCCAATGACATGTGCTGCCCAGAACAATAACCAAGAGAGCTTTTTGGCAGCCCCAGAAAGAGGAGGGTTGGATATCACGGTACGTCTGTCTCGGCAAACAGCCTTACCAGTAAGGCTGGCTTGTGTGGCAAAGTGCCGCAGCTAAGTGGAAGCAGAATTCGGTCCTGCTCCTCCTCCCAGATCATGGCTCGGAGACAAAACAACAGGAAGGAGGTGATGCTGGCACCTCTTCCTTCTCTTGGACAAAAGTAGTGTGGTGGCCACAGTTATTATTATTATTTCAGGCTAGAGGGATGGAAGGAGAATGTGTGTGTAAATGGAATTAAGTCCTAACAACATGCAATACTGGGCTAATGCTAAGCAACTGACTTCTACTTACCTAAAATATAAGATAGAGAGACCTGCTTTTTCTTCTTCTTTCATGTCTAGGTCAGATGTGAAACTGCCAAAATGAAGCCATCATTTGGTGGATTCATTCCATAGTTCCTTTCACCTGACCTAGTGTGAGAAAGATAAGCCTGCACAACAAGGTTGCCATTGCCTGGGCTACACCCAATTGTGGTTCAAAAATACCACCATCTTCAAGGAGGCTCTTTCTGTGTACCCCAGGAGACTTGCAAAGAGCAATCAATCATGGTATCTTTTCCAGAGTTCTGTCATCAAGATCACCCAGATATTTCTTGAGTGTTTCAAAACAGAGCATAAAGGTGTTGGTCTGTTCTATTCTTTGTCCCCAATATCTGGGACATGTTGTGGCCTGTGTAGAATCTGACTGGACTCTAAGGTGATCTTCACTTCAATACTAGCAATGGGATAGCATCTCCCACAACACTTCAAGGAGGAGGAAAGCTCATGCAGGAATAGGTGCAGAGATCTGAAGACACTGCCTGCTATTGTTGTCTCCAGTAGTTGGCATCAGCAGGTTCACACCAGTTCGCCAGAACCGGTAGCAGAAATTCTGGCTGGCCCCTCTGCCCATCCAAGTTTTGAAATAAAGTAGTCCTAATTTGGGTGCAATACAGGGCTTTCCCCCTGGCCATGCCCACCATACCATGCCCACAGTGTGGCAGTAAAAAATTTTTTGAGCCCATCACTGGTTGTCTCCTAGCAGCTGTCACCTGAGGCAGTTGCCTCACTTTGCCTAACAGTAGAGCCCTCCCCATTTGGACTGCTTCTGAACATTTGTATGTTTGTTACACTCACCTCCCTCATCATCTGGCTCACATTCATGAAAGTCTTCAAGGTCATTCCATATAAATGGATGGGCTTGGTGGTAAAGCATCTGCAATATGCAAACAGGTCTGACTTCAGTCCCTGGAATTTCGCTGTTAGAAACATTCAGGAGTGCTTCTGTATTAAAATTGTAATACATAATATATACCGATAAAAGATTGATACAGCTCATGTTTGACTTCTGCAAATACAACAGGTGCTCAAAGTCAGCATCCAGACACTTCTGATTATCGTGAACTAGAACCTGAACAACATTGACCAAAGTGTGCAGTTTTATCACTGTGCATGCTGTTTCAATTCCTTCCTGAAATACTGCCAGTATAGTCAGTTTTCTATTATATACCACATCTTTAAGGTCCCCCATAGGTAGGAGTCAAGGGGTGTTAAGTCAAGAGAACATGGAGAAAGCTCAACCACATATCTTCATCCTATCTGTTGTCCTGGCAAATTCTCATCAAGATAAGTTCTCATATCATGGTAGAAGTGTGGTGGGGCGCCATCTTGATGGAAGTAAAATTGATCATTCCCTCAAAGTATTCAATTTGCAGGTAAAATGGATGTGCCTAGCATGTCTACACTTGACCAGTAATAGTACTTAGCATTGCACTGAAGAATGTGGTCACTTCTGCTGACTTCCCAGATTTGAATTTCATTTTTTTAAAAAAATTAAAACTCTATTTAATGCCATGTTTTCCAATGTGGGGCACATGCCCCATGGGGGGCAATTTGATTTTTTTAAGGGAAGCAATTTGAGAATGAGTTATTAACATTGAATTCTTTGGAAGCCTGTTTAGACCAAGTTAATGGCCTTCTAGTCTTCCTCCATGTGAATAAGAGTTCACTTTTTTATTAATAAGAATTATATGTCACAGGAGGGGCAGCATCAGGATTTTAGAGATGCTTAGGTAGGCATGGCCAAAAGACAAAAGGTTGGGAACCACTGATCTAGTGTGTTTATAAAGAAATAGCCAGAATCCTACTGCTGTTTACCTAAGATTTACATAACATAGAACAGTTGGTTGATAAGGTGCCAGTATGCCTAGTCATGTCCAATTGCACAACCCAGACACATCCTAGTGCCCTATTTGTTAGCTGCCATGAGCAAACTACACAAACTTTTCATTAACATCAATAGGCCAATGTGTGCGAGCTTCCAAAAGTCCTAGTTTTAAACATGACCCTTCAGCAGGTGTGGCCTTTCCCTGCATAGAAAGTCAATAACCATGGCTGTTCTTTGCATATCTGCCCAGACATGGGGTTGTTAAAGATAAGAAGCCTGCCTAAGGCAAAATAAGAAAAGAAAAGGGTTGTAACTTAACTCAGCACCACAAGCATGTGGCTGAATACATAGGGATTCAAAACCAGACTATTCAGAGTTGAGCACTCAAAGGTTGGGCGTGGGTGGGGAAATCCTGTCAGTGATACACCTCTCCCCCGACCATGTGTGTGTGTGTGTGTGTGTGTGTGTGTGTGTGTGTGTGTGTGTGTGTGTGTGTGTGTGTGTGTGTGTGTGTGTGTGTGTGTGTGTGTGTGTGTGTGTGTCAAAATCACAAGTGTTTTCCACAGAATTTATGCAGATAGCTGTGAATTTTGAAAAGTTCTTGTTTTCTTTTTAAAACAACTGAGCCAAAGGAAATTTAAATCCTTTCCTATTTAGTGCATGGCACCCTCCCCAACTGGTAGTCTGCACATTGCTTTCCCATGATCCCCACACCTACTGGCACTGGCCTCTATGACATCACTAGTTGTCATGAAGTTAACCAGAAACAGGTGGAGATTAGGAATAGAACAAAGCTACACTGGCCAAGAGCCAATCCAAGGAAAGAAAAGGGAGAAGAAAGGAATATGATTTCTCACTCTTTTGCTAATAAACAGTAACAAACAGGTAAGGTTTTTTTTTCTTCACAGAACATTGAGAGAAGTTAAATATATAACTCAATGCATTTTTATTCTCTCAGCATCAGCTTGATTGTAGGGGTCACAAAGAGCCACTTAAACCAGGGCACCTGTTTGTTTTTTGGCATTTTGAGAGTCTAGAATTAGTTGCCTTGAGGGTTGTTTTTAACTGAAAAACAGGGTATAAATTTGATTCATAAATTAATATGCTATCCCTTCAGGGCTTTTTGGGAGCAATTTCAGAAGACATTTTCTCTGAGATAAGGTAAAGGGGAACAAATGGGAAGAATTTGTTCCAAAGAGAAGATGAAAACCAACATGACCCACAAAAATATTCCCAATTTTTAATTCAAATGTATGAGATGAATTTGACTTTATTCTAATTATAGCCTTCAGAAACATTGAAGAGCAAGTATTGCAAAAATATGCCTAGCTGGCTGGATTCACAATGCCTGATAGCTTAAATCAAGGTGTTCTGATGGGTAAGGTTTCTGAGCCACTTCTATATGGCTAGAAGATCCTACACAAACACACTACACATTTCCTTTGAAACAGGGATGGGGAATGTGTAGCCTTCCAGATGTTGTCAGGCCACAATTCCCATCATGACTTACCATAACAATAGCCACTTTAACAGCTGTTTTGTGGTGCAGTAGGGCAAAGTGTGGGGACTGCAGTGGCTTAGTGGTTAAGATGCTGAACTTGACGATTTGAAGGCTGTCAGGTCAGCAGTTTGAGACCTAAGTGCTACATGGTGGAGTGAGCTCCCGTCTCTGTCTTAGCTCCTGCCAACCTAACAGTTCAAAAGCAAGAAATTGCAAGTTGATAAATAGGTAACACTTCAGTGGGAAAGTAAACAGCATTTCGTGCACTATAGTGTCTAGTCATATCTGCCACACGTCCACGGAAACATCTGCAAACACAGACAGCTCTTGATCTTTGGCTATAAACAGAGATTAGTACCAAACCCTAGAGTCAGACATGACTGGCTTTAAAGCAAGGGTGATGTTTATCTTTATCTAGGGCAAAGTGAAAGACCTGAGTTGATGCTTAGCCTCTTTTTTATTGTGAATAATTCTTCTTTTTCTTTCTTTTTTCTCTTTCTTACTTTTCTGAAGTATTATTACTCTGTTATAGCCACTGCTTCCGTCATTTCTCACAGGTGAGGCTCAAAGTAAGACTTGCACCACAAAATTGACTGGGCCAGCCCTGGACATTATTGGTAATTTGGTGCCTTACATAGGCAGAACCTTCTTTAAGAAATGTGTCTTGAATTCGTTTTTCTCCAGCCAACGAATATTTTGAATCATAGCACAATGGCATTGAAAGGGGCCGAAGAGGTCATTGAGTCCAACTGCCTGCTCGATACAGGAATCCAACCCAAAGCATAAAATGACAAATCGCTGTCTGGATTTCTTTTGAATGCCTCCAAGGTTGGAGTGTTGACCAATGTTGCTCTCTCTTTCTTTTTAAGTTAGTTTGATCGTTTATTTTTAATTTCCTTCTTTGGTTGGTATCATATTAATTTTGGCTGTTGGAGGCACGGAACAGCCAACGTTTTCCACCCCACAAAAAATGGCTGTTGATACCCATGACACTGAATCCTTTCAA